>OY998256.1:27835000-29035000 GCA_963922045.1 Persicaria maculosa | reverse complement strand
ACCAAGCATGTCAAAATGCTCTCGACAGCATTAAGAAATACTTGACTGACCCGCCAGTCCTCATGGCACCAGTTTAGGGAAAACCCTTAGTCTTGTACACCGCAAGTCTTGAGCGGTCGTTAGGGGCAATGTTAGCCCAAAATAATGGTGAAGGAAAGGAAAATGCCTTGTACTACATAAGCCGAATGATGGTTGAGGCAGAACTAAATTATCCTGCTATGGAGAAGATATGTTTGGCGTTGATCTTTGCTATCCAAAAGCTACGGCATTATCTCTTGTCTCATCAAATCACATTAATCTCCATAGCTGATCCTTTGCGATACATTTTGTCCAAGACGGTGTTGTCAGGAAGACTAGCTAAATGGGCTATGCTTCTGGCTCCCTTTGACATCAAGTTTGTGCCTCAAAAGGCGGTCAAGGGGCAAGTCATAGCTGATTTCTTAGCCGCCCATCCTACTCCCGATAACAAGGAGTTAGTGGATGATTTGCCAGATGAAGTAGTCTTCGTGACAGAAGAGAAATCTTGGCAGTTATACTTTGATGGCGCTGCAAAGAGAAGAAGGGCCGGAGTAGGCATAGTATTCATTACCCCAACCGAGGGAATAGTGCCTTATTCATTTTCTCTTTTAGAAAATTAAACAACGTGGCAGAATATGAGGCACTCATCATTGGCCTAGAGGTAGCTCTTGAGATGAACGCTGACCCATTAAAGGTGTTTGGTGACTCTCAATTGGTAATCAGGCAGCTGAATGGCCAGTATGAAGTCAAAAACACAAATTTGCTTCTTTTGCATCAAAGAGCCAGGCATCTCATGCACCAGTTCCGTCAAATAGAAGTTGTGCATATATCAAGGTCCGAAAATGACCAAGCAGATGCATTGGCTAAATTGGCCGCGTCACTGACATTCCCAAGTGAAAGAGAGATCGAGATTACAATCGGGGAGCGACATTTACTTATGTCAGCTTTGGAGCGAGCCGAGCCCAACGAAGAGGTGGATGTCGTTTCCGTATATGAAGTTGAGGAAGAAATAGATTGGCGACAACCGCTCTTTGAGTATCTTCGTCATGGAGTCCTTCCTGATGATGCTAAAAAGAGAGTGGATGTTAAAAGGCGAGTATCAAGGTTCCTACTTAAGAATGACACTTTGTATCGAAGGACATTCGATGGAATGTTATTAAGATGCTTGTCAAATGAAGAAGCAAAATATATCCTCGCAGAAACCCACGATGGGGTATGCGGGGCGCATCAAGCCGGTCCAAAATTAGCTAATCAAATCAAACGACTGGGCTATTATTGGACATCAATGGTGAAGAATGCTATGGATTTTTCTAAAGCTTGCCACGCTTGTCAAATTCACAGCGACTTCATACACCAGCCTCCTCAAATGTTGCACCCGACGACTTTGTCCTGGCCATTTAATGCATGGGGTCTCGACGTTGTAAGGTGTATAAAGCCATCGTCCTCTCGAGGACACCAGTATATTCTGCCTGCTACAGATTACTTCTCAAAATGGGCTGAAGCTATACCATTGAAAGAAGTGGGAGCTAAGGAGGTCGCTAACTTCATAAGGACTCACTTGATTTATCGATATGGAGTTCCTTCAAAAATCATCTCAGACAATGCTCTATACTTCAAAAATCCGATGTTGGTGAAGTTGAGTGAGAAGTTTGGGTTTAAGCATAGCTTCTCATCGAGCTATAACCCGTCATCAAATGGTCAGGTTGAGGCATTTAATAAAGTGCTATGCAAGATCCTAAAGAAGATGGGGTCAAAATCCAAAAGAGATTGGCATGAACGGCTACCGGAGGCACTATGGGCTTATCGGACAACAACACGCACATCGACTGGTTGTACGCCTTACAACCTGGTCTTTGGGTCTGAAGCTGTTTTACCCTTAGAAATTCAGTTGCCATCTCTCAGAGTTGCAGTTCAACTCACCGACCCGGAAGAGAATGTCAAGATTCGTCTAGCCGAGCTCGAAGCATTGGATGAGCACCGGCTAGCGACACAACAAAAACTTGAAATCTACCAAGCCCAAGTGACTGGGGCATTCAATAAAAGGGTCAAATTTCGCTCATTCATTGTTGGTGACCTGGTCCTTACCATTAGGCGACCAATTGTGATCAACCGAAAATCCCAAGGAAAGTTTGAAGCAAAATGGGAAGGTCCTTATGTGGTGACCAAAGTTTTCCCTAAAGGGGCATATGAACTCTCAAATGCCGAAGGTGAAGTGGTATACTCCTGCGTGAATGGAAAATTCGTGAAGAAATATTTCACGTGAAGCCTCGAGAGTGAAAATGCCCAGAACTACGTCATGACTTGATCTCCAATAAGGAGTACGTAGGACGTTTGACAATCAAAATACGTCAAATTCAGTCGCAAAAAAAAAAAAATTTGGGTTCGCAGATGATAGTCAAAGCATTTGGGAAACCCGGAAGGTGGGCCCAGATGATTTGAGTGATGCGGTAAAAAAAAAAAGATCCCAGTACAATGATGGACTTGAAACTAGTCCGAAACCGAAGCACCCTGTCGAATAAGTGAAGAAAAGGGTGCCTCAAATGAACTACGAATGGCTTGATCCCTCATAAAGAGGGTACGTAGGCAGCTTAGCTATTCTAAAAGTGTTAAACGCAGCCCCAACAACAAATACAACGCCAGCTGGTCCCTATCGAATTTGAGGGGGACGTAGGCTTGCACATTGTCATGTTACTCTCGAAAGGCATTGAGTTGCCTACTCCGTCTGCCTTTGGCATATGATGTCGTGTTTCAATTTCACTGTGAAGCTCGTGAATCATATTTCCTTGCAAAGGGGTGATAAAACAGGGAAAATAGTATTATCCCACATTAAAAAAAAATGTGTGTGTACTCAAAGAATCAAACAAATAAGCAAACGGAGACGAAAGTAAACAAGAGCATTCTAAAAGAGTAAAAAGGGAATTCCTAACGACAATTAGTAGAAGTCAATGAATTGTTCAACCCTAAACTAGACAATAAGCTATTTCTAAATGCTTCAGTGGGGAGAAGAGAAATCGGTTAACTCGCTAATCCAAGCACGATGACGTTCTTCAATCAATTTGAGCTCGGTCATCCTCGCAAACCCTGCTTGGTCGAGTTCGACTTTAAGCAGCCTGATCTTCTCCTCATCCTCCTTAATGAAGCCCTGCAGCTAGATATTGTCGGCTTCTAAGGTAGCAGAATCGGAGTCAATGCTGACCTCTACTTCGCGAACTTGTTGCTTCAATTGTAGGAGTGCCTCCCTCCTTTGTTGCAAATCAAGAGACCTTTGAGCCAAACGAGGAACTTGAGCTTGGTGTAATTCAAGTGCAGAGGTATGTTGAGCAAGTTGAGTTGACAAATGCTCAACGATCTCAACGTCTGTATCATCATCAAGTTTTGAAGAAGCCTCAGCATCATGGAGAACCCCTTCGACAGTTGTGACGAACCAATAAAGGTCGACCTTAGCCTGTTGTGCTACGCCCTGTAGTATCCCTAAAAGATCAAGTACTTGGGAGTTCTTGGCAAGTAAAGCATGAGATGACGGTGAAGATGAAAGTATATCTACCACTTCCTTGACGCCAGAAATGAGAAAGTTACGAACCGAACCCGTCACAGAAGTAGGGAGTAAAGCTTGAAGGTTCTCGGGAGCTTTCTTAATCGAAACTATGTCAAAAGAACCTTGTATTAAGGGTTGCAGTTGGGAATCAATCTGGGGCGGCGCCAAGGGCGGAGTCTCTAGATCGGGTGAAGATGGCTTGCTGACATCAAAGTCAAGCTCCTGGTTGACCTAGTAGTCAATCTCCTCCGTTGAAGGTTGGTCACTTAAGCAGAGTGACCCTCCTACATCAACAGGCGGATTTTAAGACAAATTCAAAATCATAAATGTCACAAAAAAAGGGGTGTCAACAGCACTTTACCCTTATGCTCTTCCAAGGGCTGGGACTCTGCAACGGGCATGATCTCATCCTGGGTTGTTGCTGCTAGGGGTGTAGATTCTATATCAGGTGGAGGAGACCTTGCAAAATGGAGGTCATATTCTGAACCAACCTCAAAATCAGAATCATCGTCATCCACATGATCTGTCTCATCGACTGGAGGTTGTTCGATGGTATTAATCAAGTCTCTTGTATCATCGGCGCCAAAGACGTACTCTGATGCTAATTCAAAGTCAGAAGAAATAAAGAAATAAATGAATAAATAAAAATTGAGAGCATTGTACCTTTGTCTGCATCGCTGAACTCTCTTGACGATGTAGGGCTCGAACTAGCCCTATGCCTCTTAAAGTGGACATCATCCCTCACATGACTTTCAGATCTCCTCCTATGTACCTTCACAGGAATTGGGGGATTCTCTGAATTTTCCATTGTCATCTCCATCGGCATCAGTGAGTCTTGGGATGGGGGCTCGACTACTCTAGAAGGCCTTCTAAGGCCTTTGAATCCACTGATTACTTTCCTTACATCTTCGATTACATAAATTGGGTCTCTCAAAAGGGTCTTCTTCTTCCCTGATAAGGTCACGTTAACCTTCTAGACCGATTGACTCAAATAGGGAGCGGAAGCTGTCACCCACCAAGTACAGTAACCCCGAGTACACTTTCCATGGACGCTATAGTTGGGTATATGAAAAATTTCACCAGTGCTCCTTTGAAAGAAACGAGAGTAACATTCAGCAATATCACCCAACGATCTCCTAACTCTACATGGAAAGCTAAACTGCAAAGCATTGGCAGGGACGCCCTGATCGAAGCCAAATTGACGAGCAAATCTATTCGGGTAGTAGGGCTCCAAAGTCAAAGTCCGACCCATTCGAATAGGCAATACAGCTGAGCGTATACAAAGCAGCCGCTCAAAATCGATGTCTGAAAGCCCTCCGGTATCAACTCGGTCTAAGTCATCTCTTTCTCCAAAAGGTATGGTTCGGTATTAAACATGCTGCTGATGTCTCAGTATCAATCTGGCCTTGAAGAGATCCCAATTCTCAACCTGGAGTCCGATACAACGCCTGAGGAGAGGGTAGTCCTTTGAGAAGTATTTATCGTCATGAGCCCTATATAAGCAGGGAAAATATTCTAACAGCCAGCCAATAATAAAATGAATCCCAAAGCTAGGGTTGGCTCTACCCGGGTAGGTTGGATGTGTTGCCATCTTATTGAGACCATGGTAAATGTGGGCTAGAACTGTGGGTGCCAAAGAGACTCGTGCACCTCGTGCCATGAAGCATGCCATGACGAAGGTTTCAGGACAAACCACCTGGGAGGTCTGCGGCAAGACAAATCTACTTAGCATGAGAGCAAGAAACGCAGCTAGTTCTCCTTGATGACTTGCAATCATCCGAGGCAGATCTGTCGTACGTCGCCTCTCTAGATACCGTACAGAATCCTTGCGGGCAGCTTATTTCGGTTGCAACTCAATACTAGAGGTGCCCTCGAAAGCGGCAAGATTCCACTCGTCTCTGTAGAAATAGTCTATCCATTCCTCCCAAAAAATCTGGTCTTTCTTCCAACGGTTACAAAGATCGGCGTGAATTCGCAGAAGCTCCAAGACGGTAGGGGAAAACTTACTTTCGTCGGATAGTTGCTCATTCGGCGGTAGGAATTCCTCATAGGGGTCACCAAGAATTGGCAGGCCTGCGATTTGCTTCAGGTCATGAAGAGAAATCCCGAGTTCACCTCATGCATGGTGTAGGGTGTTGGTTAAAGGGCTCCAAAGCTCGCAAAAAGCTCTCCATACATCCTTGTGGTACAAATAAGGAAAACGTGAGATCGCCACAAGTCCATAAATCTCGGCACGGCGCAAAGTATCGTCATACTTATCAATTATCCTTTCAGTCCAATCTGACAGGCCAGATGTGAAAGTGGCTAGTCCGCTAAAGCTAAAATCTGTACCACACCTCAATTTATTTGACAACAAGTCCTTGAGAATGGGATAAAACTCACTGTCAGTAGGAAACTTCTTAATAGGTTTGTCATCGACTTGAAATTTGTCAAGAAAGACACCCTCGAACAGCTTGCCAAGATCTTTGGTGGTGTACACGTAACCACGTTCATCGTCACGAGTGAACCTCAGGTAGCCTGAAAAGGTCCTCACCTTTTTAGTCCAAATCTTCAGTGATGGAATCTGCCGAGGAACGACAATCTCTCGAATAGAGAGGGACCTTGGATAAAGTGGCATGTATGAAAGCTCCATGTTGTTCCTTCCCAAAGCTCTTTCAGGAGGGGCATCTCCGTAAACATTCACTTCGATTCCCTGAAATAAACATCATAATATAAGACCAAATCAAATGAGGTCAATGGAGTGAGAAGAAAAGGG
Organism: Persicaria maculosa; assembly: GCA_963922045.1. NCBI lineage: Eukaryota > Viridiplantae > Streptophyta > Magnoliopsida > Caryophyllales > Polygonaceae > Persicaria > Persicaria maculosa. The sequence goes on along the minus strand of OY998256.1, from coordinate 29,028,692 downwards.
CGAACTTTGAATTTGTTCGGTAAGATTCTCACAAATTCAAAGTTCAGGGGCATCTGTTTCGAGGTGAATTTTGAAAAAAAAATCCAAATGCACTTCGAAAGCAAATACAGCAAAAGGTGATGAACACATTATACTGTAAAAATGATTGTCAATTAATATAAACTTTGCGAGCAATAAGTCTCGAATGTTACAAAAGTCGACTGTTGAGTACATGTGGTCGATTATTGAGTACATGTGATGTGGTCGATACATAAAAAAAATCAAGACTAGTTGATGGCCTCTCACCGGTTCAGCAGCAGATGATGACGGGCCAATCCTCGGAAGCTAGTGGTTGATTGAAATTATTCAGCTGCAAAAGAATAAACCGACATTAACTGGATAGCTTCACAAAAATAACACACAGAAAAAATGTATGGTATTGGGCATTTTAAAGTCAAGGCCCGATGCATATGTCCAAGCAAAGAAATCCAGCCCATAACAGTGCTGAAAAGGAGAGGAGCAATCAAAAAATAATAACAAAAAAAAAAAAATCAGCGAATAAATAAATAAACAAATAAACAAAGAATAAAAAAAAGGAGAGAATGCAGCGGTTAATGGGCTATGAAATCAGTCCTAATAGGATATTATATTCTCTAGAAAGAAAAAGGGAAGAAGATTATCCTAAAGTGAATCCAGCATATGTACGTGAGTATTGGGAATGGCAAGAGTATCCTCAAGAGTACACATAATAATAATAAAAGGGGAAGGAAAGTAGGGTTGAGCTCTATATGATTCTCCCCTATAAAAAGAGATCTGATTTTCAACTACAAGGGGCTGAGGACAGACGGCTACAAAAAAGCACACAAAGAAAGAAAAAGCTGCTGCAGAGAAAAAGAAACAAAGCCATCACCACAAAGAAGAGCAACAAGGTAGTTCTATCAGCGTTGGTTCCTACCGACTCTCGGAACCCCGCCCTTGCAAAGTCACTAGCTTTCGCTTGTGGCCCGGGTTTCGGAGTCAACAAATACCTCCAAGGGAAGACAAAATTCTGTCAGAATGGACTCTCGAAACCCCGCCCTTGCAAAGTCACTGGCTTTCGCTTGCGGCCTGGATTTCGGAGTCAGCAAATTGCCCTAAACGACATCAAATTGCTGCCGAAATCAATTCACGAAACCCCGCCCTTGCAAAGTCACTGGCTTTCGCCTACGGCCTGGGTTTCGGAATTAGCAAATCGCCCTAAAAGAGGGTGAAATGCTGTTGGATTTCACCTAGCCAAGTCAACTAATTCACACGCAAACCGCAAGCAATTTCAAACAAGGCAAAAAGAACAAAAAATTCACTGCAGCCGTGAAGTTTTAAAAAAAAAAGAAGAGAAAGCAAACAAATTTCTGATCTAAACAAATTCCCAAGTCAAAGAAGTTCAAGCATCCGGATTTCGGAGTCACAATTGGCATAAAAGCATGGCGAAACTCTGCTGGAATTTCTACTAAGTCTCAAAGGGCTTAATGCCAAATTCAATACAAAAGCTCTAAGCCGCCAATGGCACAAAGATTGACTTAAACTATTCTGTCACGTTGGCATCACAAACATATTCGGATTGCTACAAAATTGCAGTCATTGCAGGAAGTTAAAAGAGGGAAAAAAAAAAGGGAAACGTTGCTCAAATTGTCCTAAACAAGCCCGCTAATTCACACAGCAGTAGAAGAAAATTTAAAAAGAACAGATTTTCTTCACAAATCGAATCAGTCCAAACTAACTAGGTTCCTGCGAAAAGAAATAATCAAGCAGGCTCTTTCTCTACAGTTTCAGACAAAAGCACAAAGCACATACAATCTGTCTTCCTATCCTCGGCTATTCTAAACTAAATTACCAATTTCAAACAAAAGACAGCAAACGACAGAACCAAAAAAAAATAAAAAAAAAATCAAATCTTCAGTCAAAAAGAAGTTGATTGATCAAGTATACCTGATTCCAGCCTGTTGTGCTGTGCCCCTTCCTTTCAATCGCTCGAAGTTGGACTTTAGCGCTCCCTTGGCGATCGGTCCTAATTCGATCGGCCCCAAATTGCACAAATTAAAGCTCAAAAATCAAAACAAAACTAGTCGGGCGTAAAAAAATTAAACGCTAAATTGAAAGGGGGGTTTGTCTTTACCGAATCTTCTAGCCAAACTGAAAAGCCCTAAATCGTCCCAAATCACAGCCCTAAAACGAGCGCAAACGAAAATTTACCAAACTCAGAAATTGGGGATGTAATTAAAAAGAGGGGCGAAACAAGTTCCTAATATCATCCGAATATAGGATTCGAGGGCTGAAATTCATGAAGAAAAGAAAAAGAAAGTAAAATAAAATAAAATAAGAGCCCTAGAACGTACCCGGATCGGGGGTTTCTCTCAGAGCAACTCGGAGCCTTGCTTGTGCGCTCAAATTGGTCGGTAACGGAGCACCTGACTTTCTCCGCTCACCACCAGGAGCCGGGTGGACTGAGTTCTGGAAATCGCCGGTGCTGAAAGGAACGAAGGAGCAAAAGGGAAAGTGATAATGAACAGAAGAGAAGAAAGAATAACGCGTCTGTGTAAAACAAAAATACATGGGCTGGTTTTCCACAACTAAAAAAAGAAAGAAATGTGGGCTCATTGAAAAAAAAAGGGATTGGGCTAACTTTGTTGACTGGGCTGAATTAAGAGAAATCGAATTGGGCTGACCCTCAGCTTTCTCGATAAAGCAAAAAAAAAAGAACATCAAAGAAGCCTTTGATTTTGCTAACCACGTACATATACATATGCTTGGCACATTTGCAAAGGAAGTTTATTTAATTACAAGACTAACCCATTTAAAAATCAGGATTATAATTGGTATAAATTAGAAATTGGGTTTAACAAAATTATAAAGTTAAACTCATAAAAATTTCATCACCAATTTATTTTAACGGGTTGATATTAAGTTGACTTCTAAATCAAAACGAAGTTGAAATCTCAAGTCAAATTTCTCCAAATTCAAACTGTTCTAAAAAAGAACTACGTAAAGACTTGATGCTCTTTTATGAGTTACGTAGGAAGTCCGATATTAAAATTCAATATATATTGGATTCACTCGACCATCTCAAATCAAATTAAATTGGTTCTAAAAAAAGAACTACGGGTGATTTGATCCCGTTCCAAACGGGTACGTAGGACACCCGACATAAAGCTCAAGCTCGTCGGGCTCAATCACCAAAACCCAAAAATTAAATCAAATCAAATACTCTGAACTACGTAAGGCTTGATTCTCTCCCAAGAGATACGTAGGCAACCCGTTAAAATTCGGGTGCGGCCCAAATCATCAAAACCACTTAAGTCTTGGTGTCGACACGACTTTGAATCAAGAGGATAACCAAAAGGGGTCGAACTCAAATTATAAAAAATTAAATAAAATATGTTTTACAATTATTCGCGCATTTTTGTTCAACAATCACTTCTTCTGTTGTTTGTCTAGTTAAGCAGAGTTCAAAAACAGCTATTTGCTACTTGGTTCACCATTTCTACTACGATCATACTAAGTGTAATCTAATAAAGTATAACACTCTTAACCTGTTGTCAATTTTTGTCAATATTGATTTTTGGAAATTGGCTAAGTTATCAATCATAATGCAACCATGTAAAACTAAGAAGCATTTAGCCATAGCTAGTTTCCATGATGCATGGTGTCTTGATTACTTAATGCTCTACAAACTTTCTCTGTTTGGGAATTTTGCAGTTATCCAAGTGTCTGCGGCATCTCATTCTATGGTTGCTACTAACCCACCGGATCCGAAACAAACAGGCAAGCACCTCCATGAATGGGGTTTCCTAACAATTGCTGTCCACACACACAAACAATTAAGAAAAACTAAACGATTAGTAACAGGCATGTGTTCTCCTAAGATAGAATGCAATCAATCAACTCAATTGAACAAGCATATGGCAAGGCTTCTCAAATGCTTTGATAGGATCCAGGTCTTGGCTATAGGGCTAACTCCTTTGCGAAAGCAATACCTCTTAGCTACCCAAATTCAAAATAAGATAATTACATGAAAATCAGCTATTGGAATATACGGGGCCTAGCCCGGAAAAACGTATGGACTCAGATAGACTGAACATGTAAAGCCAAACACATTCAAATCCTAGCTTTAGCTGAAACTAAGCTCCAAACTCCCCCTAATGATTCTCACTGGCGTAGTCTTGGCTTCGACAACCTTCGTTTTTGTCCGTCTCAAGGCCTCTCGGGTGGACTCTGCCTGCTCTGAAAATCATCTCATCTAAATAAAGATACATTTACAGTCATATCATCAGGCGACAGATATATCCTATCTGAGTACCATAATGTTAACCAAAACATAACATATGCAATTCTATTTATCTATGCACCACCGCACCAACACCAAAAACCAGCTTTTTGGAATGAAATATCTTCTCTAATCCAAGCCAGCTCCCATCCATGCATTATAGCTGGTGATCTAAACGATATCCTATGCCCTTCTGACAAATCTGGAGGGGCAATCCCCAAAATGGCTAGATGCTCTAGACTCACCGACTTCATACTAAAACATGATTTAATAGATCTCCCAACTACTGGGAACCGATTCACTTGGCGCAAAAGTTCACATGCTGAAAACAACACTTATGAAAAACCGGATCGATTCTTGGTTCATAAAAAACATATATGTAATCCTCCCGCACTTAACCACCAAGAATCATGCGTTCACAACATTAGACCACTCTCAAATAACCCTTGAGTTATTGCCTAATGAACTCCCAATAATGCAGCCCTTCAAGTTCGAATTAGCCTGGACAAAACACAAAGAATACGAGAAGATATTACAGCAAGCTTGGTGGTTAAATCCCCCGGGCTCACATCTCTTCAAACTAATTAAACGACTCCAAGAACTTAAAAAGAAAAGTAAAGTCTGGAGTAAGAAAACCTTTGGAAACGTGTTCACCCAAATTGCCACCACGGAATCAGAAATGATACAACTACAAACACAGCTGCTCACAAAGTATGATGAAAATATAGAGAGGAGGCATCAGCGTCTTCTAAACAAATACAACAACTTGATAAACTTCCAAAAGACATACTGGGGACAAAGAGCGAAAAGAATCCACATTAAAAATCTGGATACTAATTCTAAATATTTCCATCGTGTTGCAACTGGACGAAGAAACAGAAACATAATAAAAAACCTTACCACCAAGGATGGCACTGTCTTAGACTCAGTTTCGTTAATTAGAGATGGAATCAAGAAAGACTTCGAAGGGCGATACTCGGACACCTCCCAGCCCCAGGGTTCTTGTAGCCTCTTGGACAACATATCACTCATGCACATTATCGACAACTGACAATGACTGGCTAACACAACCAATCTCGAATTCAAAGGTCAAGGGGGGCATTTTCTCTCTTGCTAGAGACAAATCACCGGGCCCGGATGGCTATCCTACGGGTTTTTTCCACACCTACTGGCACATAGTTGGTCCTTCTGTCATAAAGGCCACTAAAGGATTCTTTTCGAGTGGGAGAATCTTCAAACAAATCAATCACACCTTTATCACACTAATTCCCAAATGTGATAATCCACAAACTACAAACAACTTCAGGCCCATAAGCCTCTGTTCAACCATATACAAAATAATATCCAAGATTCTAGCGAATAGGCTAAAACAAATCCTACCAAAACTTATTCACCCGTTACAAAGTGCATTCATCGCTAGGCGATCAATCCAAGATAACATCCTGATTGCCAATGAAATATTTCACTCATTTCAACACAAAAAAGGGAAATCTGGTTGGATGGCTGTTAAACTAGACATGGAAAAGGCCTTTGACATGGTTCGTTGGGAATTTTTGCTCACCATTCTAGAGAAATTTGGTTTCTGCAACAAATTCTGCTGTTGGATTAAGGAATGCATTACAACCGTATCCTACTCGGTTCTGGTCAACAATGAACCAACTAATCTATTCAACCTATCAAAGGGCCTTCGTCAAGGAGATCCTTTGTCACCATATCTATTTCTACTGGTCTCTGAAGTTCTGGCCCGAGGACTACAATCCGGAATGAACCAGCAACGTAGTCACCTCGGAATCTCAATCAAACGATCCTGCTTTAAGATACCTTTTCTGGCCTTTGCCGACGACATAATCATCTTTGCATCTGCCACCAAAACTGCCTGTGACCAAATCAATGCCATCACCCAGAATTTCTGCCACCATTCGGGATGACATATAAACTACCATAAGTCTGCATTCTACACAACACAAAATGTGGAGAGCGTAATAAAAAACACAATAAAGAATGAACTCCAGATTCCTTATACAACTAATTTGGGAATCTACCTAGGATGTCCGGTCATCACTGGCAAAGTCTCCAACTCAACCTTTGAAGATATCACAAAATCTAGCAGAGCCCAACTAACAAAATGGACAGCAAACAATCTCTCGCAAGCTGGAAGATGTACACTCATCAAATCCAATCTTGCCGCCAAACCCTTACATATTATGCAGTGCTTCCTTCTCCCATCATATATACATAAAGAACTAGATAAGATCAATAGGAATTTTTTATGGAACAAAGGCCCTAAACACAGGCCCCTTATTAACTGGTTCGAGATCTGTAAGTCTCGATCTAATGGGGGCCTAGGTCTCCGCCTACCAGAAGACATGAATAAAGCACTTCAACTCAAACTCCTCTGGAAACTACTAGCGGAGCCAGAAAACCCTTGGGTTAGACTGGTAACCCAGAAATATTTAAAAGATACACAAATTCTCAATTATGAGAAAAAAAGGAAATGTATCTTGGCAATGGTCAAAACTGACCTCCCATATCTCCCTCGTTAAATCAGGGCTACGATGGAGAATAGTTAATGGGAAATCCATAAATTTCTGGAAAGATCAGTGGACCGGGGACTCCCCCCTACTTGCGCAAGCTACAACTACAGATTCAATTGACACGAACCTTTTAGTTGAAAACTTTATTATGGAGAATCGAACTTGGGATATAAGTAAACTACAAACCACCTTAAACAACCAGATCAATAGAGAAATGTTGACAAACATAACACAAATGCCAATCCCAAAACATATCCAGCAAGATCGGCTATACTGGGCCCCCAGTAAAAACGGTTGGTTCTCAACGGCCTCTGCCATGGAACTAATAAACAAAACAAAAAACCACTCAGCTTCGGAGCTCTTTTGGATATGGAAGTTGGATGTGTCCCCAAAAATCAAAGATTTCTTGTAGCGCATCTCCAAATATGGCCTACCAACTTCCGCTAAACTAGCCTGCCATGGTGTGGGTATACCCACTGACTGCCCTTCGTGTGGAATGAATTTCAAAGATATCGACCATTTATTATGCCATTGCCCAATAACATCAATTACACTACAACATATATTCCCTAAAATCTATAACACCCTCCAAAGAGTTTACGACACCACTTATAACATAACCAAAATACTGTGCGCTTTACATGCTTCTTTAAGTAAACTAGAATTCTCATTCCTTGCCACTGCCTGGTGGTGCTTATGGTTTTGATAAAATCAAAGCCAACCCAAAAATAATAGCAGCATTTATAAAAGAACAATTAACTAACTGGGAAAAGGCAAAAATGGATGACCTGAGCATGGATAAGGAAACAGGAAACAAAATGCTGAAACCAGCAAAGACCAGGAAAAGAGTCACAAAATGGAAAAAATTCAGAGAAAACTGGTGCAAATTAAATTTTGATGGAGCCTTTTCTTTTGACAATCTAGGAACTTATGGATTCATTGTCAGAGATTGTCAGGGAAGTACAAGATATGTTGAATCCGGCTCCTCCCCACTCGCTTCAGCAATTGGATCTGAATGCTTTGGCTTGTGGAAAGGTGTTCTCAAAGCTGTTGAATTAAAAATATCACGTATCTGCATTGAATGTGATAATCTTAGTATTATCAAAAGCCTCAAGGCAGGTATGTCTTGCAGTGGCGAAATAGAGATGCTTCTATCCGATACTCTATGTGCACTGAATATGATTCCAGAATTTGAGGTCTCACATGTATTTAGGGAAGGCAATCAAGCTGTTGATCGACTATCTCATCTAGATTTTGGTTTCTCTGGCTTGACCTTTCCCTCTAACGCTGTCTTGTGCAGTATCATCCCTAAGGATGCTCTTGGCTAGTTGGCTATGTCAACAGTCAAATTTTTTCCGGTTCAAAAAAAAACAAGATGACAAAAGTCTTTTTTAAAAATAAAAAAAAACTACGGTTGCAAGCTCTCTCTCTCTTTTTTTTTAATAAGTTGCTGGCTTTTTTGCTAATATCTACTATTGTAGCCTCTTTTTTTTTGGAAATAAGCTGCCTTCTTCACTTTCTTTCAATTAAGGAGTGTAGCAAAAATTAAGGAATTAAGAAGGTTAGTTTAATTAGATGGGAAGTTCAACAACCAAAATCATTGGGATTCCTCAACGCCGCAAGTAGTTTGAGCAGCAAATATTACACCGATCAATAGAGTTCAATGGAGATAGCTCGGTGTAAGACAAGCACAAGAACACATTCAAACTATAGAACGATGGCTAGATAAAAATGGCTAGTTTTCCGTGGTGTATGATGGTAGAAATGGATGGACAAATTACAATTTCTTGGGCCTGATCAAACACGTTTGCAAAATCTAAGGATTAAGCAAACAGATAGTAATTCGTACCCCGAAAGCTTGAGGAACCCTTGTTGTTGCTCTGATACAACTTGACGTGCTCGGGCCCGGGCTCGAGAAAAAGAACCGACAGCGAGAGTTCCGAGAGGTTGGGAGTTGTTGGCAATATAGAGGAAGGATATAAAATGCTAAAATTTAATGCTCCATCGTTTCCTGCTCCAAGAGCCGTTGGGGTTCCATATCTTGAACCTTCAAATGATCGATACTTTCAGCCTATGTAGCCACCACTTTCGAGAGCAAGAACCACTCCATTTGTTGTTCGACTGATACAGAGCAAGGATAGATTTTTAAATCTCGTCCCCAATTCCATTTTATGTTTCGATTTGTTCTTTCGATTGTTGCTTGATGTGTTCGGTCGATTTTTGTTTGATGTTTTGATTTTTAATGGGGATACTAATCAGGGTTCTTGTTCTGTCTGTTTTTTGTTCGATTTTCTATCAAACACCAATTCAATCGGCATTGTTTGTTTCGCTATGCAGTTTGTGTTCCAATATACATTCGTCCGATTCCTCTTGTATTGCAATTAGGATGGCCTTGTAATTGTGAGATGTTTCAATTAGGATGGCATTGTAATTGTCTGTTTATTGTATTGCAATATCTGTGCGATTTGTGTTCCAATTAAGATGGTCGTTGTGCGATGTTGCAATCAGGATGGCCTTGTAATTGTTTCTTTCTTGTATTGCAATCTCTATGCAATTTGTGTTCCGGTTAGGCTTTCAGTTACAATTAGGCTTTCAATCGGCATTGCTGATATACATTATTGTTATTTATTTGCTGATTAAAATGGCATAATTAAGCTTTCAGTTCAAATTAGGATGGCCGATGTGCGATGTTGCAATTAGGATGGCCTAATTAGGCTTTCAGTTCCAATTAGGCTTCCAATCGACTTCCAATTACGCTTGTAATCTCTATACGATTTGTGTTCTTTCTCCCTCTTTTGTCCCTCACCACTCTTTTAATGTATGAACTTGATTTTTTTTTCCCATAAAAAGCACACTGCTAATATACATTCTCTCATATATTGATTCAGTTGTAGTAAATGAGATTGATTAACTTTTTTCACATGATTGTTACTTATTTGCTGATTTTTTACTCCTGATTATTGTTTCAATTTAGATGAATTTCACGGAACTCCTATCTAACGGATCAAGCCTCAATGACCTCAATCAGTCTCATCCCCAATTTACTTTTTCATCAAAATCAATATCATAAAGCATATGGTTGTGAATGTAATGGTGATTTGAATAACATAAAATAAGTATACAGAATAAAAGTGGGTTGTAACTGATTTGTGAATAAATCAGTTCCTTACAAATTCATAACAATGGTTGGAATGGCGATCATCGAATCGGGGGCGAGCAACATTAATTATCCAATCTTTTAGCACTTTAACAATATGATTCATAGTCCTTAGCAAATTGTCACCTAGTTCTCAACCTAGCCTTTGCCAATTCCCGCAGATAATATCATTCAAGTGCCGATTTCCTTACACTATCCAGAATTCCAACCTGTTCATCAATATGTGTTTTCTACTATAGGTTCGACCCTGCTTAGCGGATGTAAGCAAAACCCTAGCAACATGCAATTATATCTAGGTCGTGAAGCTAAAAATAATTACAATATAAACAATACCTTCTTCTCGGCTCCTTCTTCTCCTTCTTCTATAACCAGAGTTCGGAAAAGGACGAGATAGGAGGGCCCTATGGAGAATGTGGTCATAAATCCATAATAGAGTCCGACCACAACGACCGTGGGGATTGTGGACACCGATAAGTGAGATTTCAAGTGATATTTCGTGGAAGTGTTTCCATAGGCTTCTTCGGGTCAAAGAAATGATTCATCGAAATAATGAGTCACCATTGATATCGACACATCTGAGCTCGCCAAATATTCGAGAGTTCCTCTATTCAAGCCTTTTACTTCTTCTTTTTGCTGGATGTCTCGTTCAGGAGAGGGAAAAAATCGAAAAAAAGTCAAAAGTAGAAGAACCCAGATTCAAAACGAAACAAAATTCAAACTTGAAAAGTATCTTTCTAATTCTCGAAGAATGAGGAGCAAGGGGATTGATCGAGAAAGATCTCTTGTTCTTATTAGAAGATCGTGATTGGATCCGCGAATCCTTAGTTCGAATTGGATTCCAACTCAGCACCTTTTGAGATTTTGAGAAGAGTTGTGTAAAGGCCGGATATATTTTATAAATTATTTTATTATGATTTTAATTAAGTATATATTAATTATAAAAGTTAGAGAAAACTCGTCCTCGAGCACCAAGTTCGATTTTAAAATCCTTTTCCGGCATCGTTTTAGAATTTGAATTTTGACAGAATTTGAGTCCGCTTTCAAGTTACGAGTGTTGAGAAATTATTTAAATTCCGAAATGATTTAAAATTTGAGTTAAATTTTCTAGTGTCGGGATTTTCGGTTCAGTGAACAGGTTTTGGGATCGAGCGTCGGGATTTTAAATTGGTATTTGTTTGGGATAAAAATGCATTTATTTTCCTTTTCTTACTCTCTTTCTCTCTTCTCAGAGGTTGTTGCCTCACAATTGCAATTTCTCTCTCATTCCACCCTTTACCTTGCATTTCACAGCCTGTACAATTTTGTCTTTTACACTTAAAGATGCAAATCCTCCAATTCACCCACCAACACAAACCCACAAAAACCTTTCCTCACTTCCCCTCTTCCCATTCACTGCAAGTGCCAGGAGGAACCTCTCCTTTCCCTTCGTTTCTCCACCGAGCCCTGTCCTCCATATTCAAGACCACCAATCACCAGCTTCCTCCTTTTCCTCTGTTGTAGCCGCCGAGCACCACATTTCCTGCCTCTGTCTTGCCAAGGAACCGCAAACCCCACCTTTCCTTTCCATTTCCTGTCGCCAGCGCCGAGTGCTTCCTCCGCCTCCGATCCTCTTTTTGTGTACGGGCAGCGGTAATCCCAGACCCTCCCTTCTGGCGAGTGAAGAAGCCGAGAGGCTCAGCCTCCAGGAGCAACCACCCACACCGCCGAGGAACTCCTTTCCCCTCTGTTTCGATTGAAATCGGTAAAACCTTCCAATCCTTCCCCTTCGCCTTGAATTCATGTGGAATCGCTTTCTTATTCCCCCTGCGTTGCCAAGTAGCCGGAGAGCCCAGAAGCACCCCGGAGCCGCCAAAGCCTCCACCAACCTCCTCGCGCCCCCGTTTCGTCTCCAATGTCGATTTTCTTTCTCGTTTCGATTTCGACTCGATTTCCTCATAAAGTTGCCCTTTTATAACGTCTCCCTTCTTCCTAGAACGATTCGATGCTGATCCACCTTCGTCGGAGCCGAATCGATTCCATCGGACATTTTCCGGCGAGATCTTCAAGTCACGGTAATCACCTTCTTCTTCCCTCCTTCTGTGTCGTTTTATGTTGCTGGGTACCGGGGGGAGTTGTGTGGGCGAGTCGAGTGAGGGTCGCCAAAGATACGTCCTCCTCTTCTCCTTCTTCTCCGCTGTGTTCCTTCGGGGGAAGAACCAGAGCCCTGTTCTGGCGCGTTGGTGAAGACGGGTTGAGACCCGGATTCCCTTCCCCCTTCTTTCTTTGGGTGGGCCTGTTTTGATGGGTCAATTGTGTAGGCCGGGTTTTCTTTCCTTGCTAATGTTATTTTATGGGTTATTTATTTCAGTGTTGATGTGTTGGTTTTGTTATTGTATGATATGTTATGAATACGTACATTACCCTATACTATTAGTAATATTATTTTGCATATTATTCAGATTTTGGGGTTTATAAAGATGGATTTATTTTGGGAAATGTTTATCAATGTCTTAAGTTACTTGAAACATTAAAGTCAAGGTTTTGAAATAAAATGCCGGAATTATTCTATAATATGATTTGGAAAGATTGGTTTTAAGGTTTAAATGTTTAATGTCGGGATTCTTTGTCTTGGTTTGATGATGTTGGTTTTGAGAAGGGAGTTTGGAAATATGGTTGGTATGATTTTATCAATGGGTTTAATTGGAAGTAAATGATTTTGGTTGATGTTGATAGTATCGGAAAAATTTTGGAAAGCGGTTTTATCATTGATTGGTTTTGAGGATGTTGAGAACTTGGTGTTCGTGTGTATGAATGTTGGTACGGTGTGGCTTATGGAAATGGCTTGATGATAGGTGTGTATTACTTTCGGATTGCTTTAGACTTGCATTTGGGTCCTTGCTTATATTATCCTGTTGTTCTGCATCGTCAGGTAAGTTCCCTAGGGGGCTTACAAGGTTGGACATTCATGCCTGTTGTTGCATTTTATGTTAGGTGTTGCATATGAATAAAAGCATGCCATGTAGTATCATGCTAGGATTGCATTGAACTGAGCATGTGGTTACTATGTGTGTTTGAAATAGAACGGCCGTTATCTGTGATAGTCCTAGAGTCTTTGCTAGGGTCATAGGGTAGCCCAGCCTCATCGGGTACCCTGAGTCAATCGAGTCTATATGAGCATGATATGATAGCCCAGCACCATCGGGAAAGCGATGAGATGATATGATATGATGATGCCGTGGTTTGTGCACCATCACGATGAAATGGGTACCGTACTGGCCAGGTCCGCTCATGAAAAAGGGGGCGGAGTAGGAGAGGGATATGCCATTTGGCATTGTCTTGGGCCCTTTACAGTATCTTTTACACATTATTATAATTAGGAGCATGCTAGTGTGTTTGACTTTCGTACTGCATTAGAGCATCTTTATTAGGTATAGCACATACTATGTGGCCTCAGCGAGGACTGCCGGTCCCGCATGAGTGGCTCGATCTGACTCCTTTCCCCGTTCTTTTTTAAGGTATTTTCTACAGATTTTGAGTGCTCGATGTCTATATGACGGGGTTCCCTTTTGACGAAACGAAGAATCTGGCTAATATCCTAACTTAGTAAAATGGTAATTACCCACTCATGATTTGGTTTTGACCCGGCTCTACCGTGGCACTTGTATCTTTACTTTGCTTCCGATTTACTTCCGTTTGAAATAGATTCCGCGACATAGTCTTAGGACAGGTTAAGGGTACCCAACGGCCCTTCGAGGTTTTTAGGGTTTGAAATCCCTCTTTCCACTAATCTTAAAATGAGTTTGAAACCTCGACCCATACCTGGATTGCAAGATCCGAACAAGGGGTTTCATCCCTTGAAACGTAACCCGGAAATCAAAATTCTGGGCCGTTACAAGTTGCTCTTTGGAGAGCACAGTACGATGAAAGTTGTAAGCTAACCACCTCCCATAGAGGCGGATCAATATCTATACTAGAGATTGCTTTTAGATCAGGCATAAAGGAAATGGAAATAATCATAATAGAAGTAATTGTAAACATAATTCTCACAAACCAACCTGACGAAACCCGTTTTTCGGAATCTCGTTCCCTCGGTTTCCGAGATCAAGTGGGACACGGGCGAGCTCAAGCGATGGGGCTTACCTGAGACGCACGACGGGATTACCGTCGGCATGCCAAAAACCTGTGTCGATCTGAGCTAATGCCATCCGCGAACCACCGTCCTCCCAGGGCTCCATCAACGTCGGTTTTTTACCAGTCGAGAATAATCCCGCTTGAAAGAGGGGCTCAAAGCTAGGGAATCCGGCCTAAATCGTTGGAAATCCTGATTTCCGACCCTTGCTAATGAGGCGTCGCCCTCTTATTTATAGTACAAGTACTCCTTCATGCAAGCCCACTCGTCGCCAAGTGTCACATGCCTCATGACATGTGGGAGGGGGGCATGGATGCCAAGTGTCACATCTCTCATGACATGTGGGAGGGAGGCATGGATGCCAAGTTTCATGGAATACGTGTTGGAGCCGCGGACGTCTTAAGTTCGTATCTCGATTTGTATTCGTCCATTCTTTATGCTTATAAGGTTTTATTTGTATAGCGGGGAACCTTGTTTATGATTATGCATTCTTATTTATTCATGATATCGCAAACATTATTATTTATTTTTTGGTGCTTCGTCACAGCTCCTCAAGCCTTTGTTAAGATGAGACTTAGCTAGGGTTCGATTCAAACGAGGCAACATATTCATTTGTATTTCATCCTTCTTTGGAAGAGTACTCAATATATCAGACTTTTGGTGTAAAGTTTTAACTAAGTCTGTTTGGTCTGGGTTGTACCCAACTTATTGGTGGGTTGCCTACGTATCTCTCGGGAAGAGAATCAAGCCTTTCGTAGTTCAATCAGGAAACCCTCCGTGGATGAGAGCTCCGGTGTTGAGGGGCTTTAATTTATACTCATTTAGAGTTTATCTCCGCGAGCTTACAACTACTAACAGGAGGCCCTCCGCGAGCATAGCTTCAACGTTGAGGGGCTTTAGTTTATACTCAGTTAGAGTTTATCTCCGCGAGCTTACTAGCTACGAGTGAGAGGCCCTCCGCGAGCATAGCTATGAGTGAGAGGCTCTCCGCGAGCATAGCTCCTGCGTTGAGGGACTTAGTTTATTTTTGTGCTACAAGAGGCTCAAGCTACAATCGGAGGCCTTCCGCGAGCATAGCTCCAGCGTCGAGGGACTTATCGAGTGTGCTTCGAGAGGCTCAAGCTACAATCGGAGGCCCTCCGCGAGCGACAGCTCCAGCGTTGAGGGACTTAGTCTATACTCATTAAGAGTTATCTCCGCAAGCTTAAAGCTACAAGCGGAGGCCCTCCGTCGTTCGAGAGGGATACTCAATTAAGAGTTGTCTATGCGAGCTTTACTAGCTACGAGTAAGAGGCCCTCTGCGAGCATAGCTCCAGCGTCGAGGGACTTATCAAGTGTGCTCCGAGAGGCTTAAGCTACGATTGGAGGCCCTCCGCGAGTGATAGCTCCAGCGTTGAGGGACTTAGTTTATACTCGTTAAGAGTTTTCTCAGCGAGCTTAAAGCTACAAGCGGAGGCCCTCCGTCGTTTGAGAGGGACTTAGTTTATAGTCATTAAGAGTTTATCTCCGCGAGCTTTACCAGCTACAAGCAGGAGGCCCTCTGTGAGAATAGCTCCAGCGTCGAGGGACTTATCAAGTGTGCTCCAAGAGGCTCAAGCTACGATCGGAGGCCCTCCGTGAGCGATAGCTCCAGCGTCGAGGGACTTAGTTTATACTTGTTAAGAGTTTTCTCCGTGACCTTTTTTTTTTAAGCCAACCCCCCCCCAGCACTATGTCCGGGTGAAGGGAGGTAAGGGAGGTTTATGTAAATATTAATGAAAGAATGGGAGGATCCAAAGGATCATACATCAAGAGCTTGAGCCACTTTTTGAGCTAGGACGTAGCCTATCTCAACAAGGGTTCAAAGCTAAAATAAAATAACGGATGTATGCCCCAAACAAGACACAGCTTGAATGAGCACACACAAAATGCCAAGAAAACAAAAAATGAGAGCGGTTAGGGTATGCAAACCCAACACACCTCCAAAATACACCCAAAAGACCTTGCTCCTGGGACACGCAGGTACCCAAAGGGACACAAGCCAAAAACCAAACAAGCGGGGATGGGTCCCGAGTGCACGCAGGCACTAAAGGCACACAGGCCCTAGGATCCCATCCAAGGATCTCAACTTTATCATCATACAAAAACCAAGAGAGCTTAAAAGAGAGCCCAGGGTTAGATCTTCTCAACATCATCAAGAGCAAAAGAAGCGTGAAGGAGACGAAAAACATGGGTTGCTATGAGTCTAGCCACCACATCCTCGGGGAGATGATTGTCATCATAAACCTTTGCATTTCTCGCATGCCAAATGAAATAGATGGCAGCGGAAAAGGCAAAGGTTTTGGCCTTAGCTTCACATCCTTTCTTCCTTTTGTATCTCCGGAGCCACCTAAGACCACGAGCCAAGCTATCCACTCCATTCGGGATCGAGAACCTCTCTCTCGTTCTCTTCCAAATACCCTTAGTATAAGGGCATTTAAAGAAGAGATGGTCATGGGTCTCCAAGGTGTCTTCTCCGCGACATTAAAGCTATAAGCGGAGGCCCTCCGTCGTTCAAGAGGGACTTAGTTTATACTCGTTAAGAGTTTATCTCCGCGAGCTTTACCAACTACGAGCAGGAGGCCCTCTGCGAGCATAGCTCTAGCGTCGAGGGACTTATCAAGTGTGCTCCGAGAGGCTCAAGCTACGATCAGAGGCCCTCCGCGAGCGATAGCTCCAGCGTCGAGGGACTTAGTTTATACTCGTTAAGAGTTTATCTCCGGGAGCTTTACCAGCTACGAGCAGGAGGCCCTCTACGAGCATAGTAATAGCTCCAGCGTCGAAGGACTTAGTTTATTTTTTCTCCGAGAGACTCACGCTGCGATCGGAGGCCTGACGCAAAGCCAACCTCAAGCGTCTTAGGGACATATGTATTTTTTCTTTCAGAGACTCACGCTGCGATAGGAGGCTCGACGCGGAGCCAAGCTCCAACGTCTTAGGGACTTATGCGTTTTTTCTCTAAGAGACTCACGCTGCGATCAGAGGCCCGACGTGGAGCAAAGATCCAGCGTCTTAGGGACATATGTATTTTTTCTCCGAGAGACTCACGCTGCGATTGGAGGCCCGACGCGGAGCCAAGCTCCAGCGTCTTAGGGACTTATGTATTTTTTCTCCGAGAGACTCACGCTGCGATCGAAGGCCCGGCGCGGAGCCAAGATCCAGCGTCTTAGGGACTTATGTATTTTTTCTCCCATAGACTCACGCTGCGATCGGAGGCCCAACGCGGAGCCAAGCTCCAGCGTCTTAGGGATTTATGTATTTTTTCTCTGAGAGACTCGCGCTGCAATCGGAGGCCCGACGCGAAGCCAAGCTCTAGCGTCTTAGGGATTTATGTATTTTTTGTCCAAGAGACTCACGCTGCGATCGGAAGCCCGACGCGGAGCCAAGCTCCAGCGTCTTAGGGACTTGTGCATTTTTTCTCCGAGAGACTCACGCTGCGATCAGAGGCCCGACGTGGAGCCAAGCTCCAACGTCGGCGTGCCAAAAACCTGTGCCAATCCGAGCTCAAGCCATCCGCGGACCACCGTCCTCCTAGGGCTCCATCAACGTCGGTTTTTTACCAACCAAGACTAATCCCACTTGAAAGGGGGGCTCAAAGCTAGGGAATCCGGCCTAAACCGTTGGAGATCCCAATTTTCGACCCTTGCCAATGAGGCCTCGCCAAGTGTCACATGTCTCGTGACATGTGGGAGGGAGGCATGGATGTCGAGTGTCACATGCCTCATGACATGTGAGAGGGAGGCATGGATGTCAAGTGTCACATGCCTCATGACATGTGGGAGGGAGGCATGGAGGCCAAGTTTCATGGCATACATGTTTGAGTCGCGGACGTCTTAAGTTCGTATCTTGATTTGTATTCGTCCATTCTTTATGCTTATAAGGTTCTATTTGTATAGCGGGGAACCTTTTTATGATTATGCCTTCTTATTTATTCATGATATCGCAAACATTTTTATTTGTTTTTTTGGTGCTTTGTCACAACCATGTATAGAATCTGTAAGAAACTGAAAAGAGTCTTAAGTACTCATAACGTACCCTGGCTTTCTCTGCAACGAAGATCTGGCTTTGTTCTCCAAATCTAGGGATTTGAGATTTTCTTCCATTATCTTGCTTCGCTTTATTTCTCTTGTACATGCATGCATAGATCTGTGTTTTCTTGTCTTGCTTTGCCTCAACTCTAGTTTAAAGCAATCTATTCTGGCCTCGAGCATTTTGGCTGAGGCTTAGTGGACGTAGGATCCGACCGAACCATATAAATCGCTTTATTTTGGTTTCTGGTTTTCGACTTGTTTGGTTTTCCGATTTTCTAAACCCCAATCTTGTCTTTCGATGTGGTAAGCCAAGCGTCGCCGAGAATCACAATGGGGGCTTGAGATTCGATGTCTGGCGGCCTTGCCTTCAATTGCGTCTGTCAATTCAGAATTCAGAGGTGAATGTGTAAACCGGGCCAAAACAAAAAATAATCGCAACAAAAAAGAGGGCCGGCCCGGGCTTTATCCAATGGCCATCACATATTTACATGACCGAAAAACAAAATATCTTCTTCTTCATCTGGTGAAGGAAACGGAAACGGAAACATTTTCATTTTCAAAACTGGTTTTAGTGTTTGCTGAAATTGGATACCCCAACCCCATTCCCCAAGTTCACAGTTGTTACTGCCGATTTAATTCCAAGTGTATATATATGATGAGTCTTGGATTTCGATTCGCCCAGATTTCCCCCCTTTGCAGTCCCAACTTCGCCCCGCCATTTTACAAAACGAGGAACCATAGACTGTATATTTGTAATTCGTCGTCACTGGAAACAGCAAAGGGAGAGGTTAAGTTCACCGAAGAGGAGTCGCGCTTGATCGAAGCTCTACTCGGCATTCAAGGCCGTGGTCGCTCTGCTTCTTCTCGACAGCTCCAAGTAGGACTTGTTTCCTTCAATCCGCTTTCAAATTGGGATCTTTTTTAATCTTTTTCAATTCAGCTCTGTTTGTTTCTGAATGGCGCAGGACGTGGAGCGTGCAGTGTCCGCTCTTGAGAATATCGAGGGAGTCCCCGCTCCTGTTCGTGATTCCCATTGCTCTTTTGTTTTCTTGAATTCTCAGTCCAAATGCTATTGATTTCACTGATTCTTCTGCTATATACAGACCTCTTCTAGCCTGATTGAAGGAAGCTGGCAATTGACATTTACAACAAGGCCGGGAACAGCATCTCCGATTCAGGTCCAATTTTAGCTCATTATTTTTGCTTGTTTCCGAATGTGAAATCGATCATCGAATCATCATCCATAACATAACATATGTGTATGCTGTGGATTTGTTAGAGAACTTTCGTCGGAGTGGACGGCTTTAGTGTATTTCAAGAGGTGTACCTCCGGACCAATGATCCGCGTGTTTCTAACATTGTCAAGTTCTCGGACGTAGTTGGTGAGCTCAAAGTTGAGGTGTGTTCGGTCTTAAAGTTGACATCTTTTTAGTTATTGAGTTTCAAAAGAAACTAGATAACATCAGATCTTCTTGTAGGAGAAGATGATAGACTTGTGAATTGTGATATGATATGGATTTAAACTACATTATGTGTTCTTCAGCCTAATTAAAAATACAAAGTTGCATACTGTGATGGTCTTGTACAAATTGAAATAGCGCTTGCGAGTTTACATGTGTTGGAATCACACGAAGACACGGGGTCATCAACAAGGGTTAAGTATTCATCGCACAGCTTCTTAATTTGTAACCTTTCCGTGAGATATCCTTGATATTTGCTTTTCAATTTCATAAGCTCTGGTGCGATTCGGATGACCGAACCTGATCTTCCGTTTCATTCCATGAGTTCTGAGCTCTGTCTGTGCTTGTGCACCATTTGCATCTATTGAGCTATGTGACCATTTATTCAACACAGGCTGTAGCTTCCATTGAAGACGGGAAACGAATTTGTTTCCGATTTGATAGAGCAGCCTTTTCGTTCAAGTTCTTGCCCTTCAAGGTTCCATATCCAGTTCCATTTAGACTTCTTGGAGATGAAGCAAAAGGTTGGTTAGACACTACATATTTGTCACCTTCTGGAAACATCCGCATCTCAAGAGGAAACAAGGTACATCCTAAAATTGATTTTTCTTTCTTTCAGTTGGATGAAAGAAAGCAAGGATTAAGGATTCATCTGTATTGTAGTGCAGGGCACCACATTCATACTACAGAAGGAAACCGAGCCAAGGCAACGATTGCTTTCAGTTATTGCAACAGGAAATGGCGTAAAAGAGGTTGGCTTCCTACATATATACCATCTATTAATTCCCTTACCACATGGTTCAAGTCCTTTATGCATGACCTGTTCAGGTGATTGATGAGTTTATTTCACGAAATAAAAATACCGAGACTGGAGACAACTTTGATCTTTTAGAAGGAGAATGGAAGATGATTTGGAGCTCACAGGTTATTTCAGTTATACTGCATAGTTTTGATAATGCCATTTTCTGCCTCATATACTGCATAGTTCTTCTGTTTATGCTCCCTTGACCGCGTACTGCAGATGGAGACAGACAGCTGGTTGGAGAATGCGGGCAATGGTCTTATGGGCACACAGGTTATATGAGAATGAAAGTAGAATATTCCACATAGATATCTTGATTGAATGAATACATTAGCTTCACTAGCAAGGACTTCTTTATGAAGGTGATCAAGAAAGATGGGCAGATGAAATTTCTGGTGGATATCTTGCTTGGCTTCAAATTCTCCATGACTGGAAACCTACTGTATGTCTTCAGATTAAGTTAGTTCATATGATTTTATACTTACATATAGCATGATAGCATGATGAGGTTCCATTTAAAACCAATTGACAATGAGAGGAACGGTCCTTCAACCTTATACTAGCCTTAAAGGATTTACATAACTCATTGTACTTGGTTTAATGAACAGGAAATCTGGAGAAAAGATATATGATGTGAAGATGGATGATGCAGCAATCGTATTCAGTTCCTTTGGCCTTCCGATAGAGATGGAAAGTGGATTCAAGATGGAAATTCTGTAAGCTAATAGAATACCTTGTCAATGGGTCAATTGTGTTTCACTGATTGTGTGAATCAAGCTGTGATATTCGTATGAATTTCAGGTATAGTGATGGAAGGCTCAGGATCACGCGAGGATATAATGAAATCGTTTTCGTTCACCTGCGTGTGGATGGTTAGTAAAGAATATACACAGGTTAACAATTGCTGTTTCATCACTCAAAGCATAACGTGTGTAAAGAGTACTACTGCATTGAAGATAAATCGAGATGTTCATTTTACTAGTGAAGCCACTCCATTCTATTCCCTGGTGGTGTGCGTACTAGGTCTTATCAACACAAACTTGCCAATTATCAACATGAAAAATACAAGATCCATTTGTAGTCTCACATTGCTCCGTCTTGCTATAAGCGCTATTATATATCATCAATTGAGATATTTGGTCTGATCCTGGATCAATGACATCCCCCTAAGATTTTAAAGGAAACCATGATCTGAACCTTAAAGTAGCAGACCTGCTAGACGTCCATAAACGTTGGAATACAAATCTTTTGCGTCAGCTATTTCCGCCACGCATAGCACAACATTATTGTGGTTAATAATGAATGTTCCTCTCAGGATCCATCAAGGATTCGTGCTTCAAACAGAAAGACTAAATAGACTTATTAACAACATTATTGTAGGTAGTAATGAATTCAAATGAATTTAGAGGCTTCATTTATCACCTAGGATCCAGAATTTCATTTGGAAAGCTGCAATTGACGCTCTTCCTACTAAAGAAATACTAAATAGATATTTTAATAGAGTATTATCCCAATGCTGCTTATGCAACAATGAAGATGAAGATGCCACCCATTTATTTATGAAGTACCCTATTACGATAGCATTAATTACATATTATGCACAAACAACAAGCCGATTCTTTATTAACATAAGACCTATTGATTTGTTATGGGGGGACCTTACGTCAATCAAAAATGAAAATTTACATTTTGATTATCTTTGTTTCATATGAAAAGCTATATGGAATCTAAGAAACAACATTATTTTCAACAAAAAGAAAATTGATTCAATATCTACAATTGCCTAACAGATAATCAACAACATAGCAAGCTGGAACAAGGCACAACCAAATAAAACACTAAAATGCCTAAGCAACGAAAAGTAACAAGGTGGCAAAAGCCAGACAGGGACTTCTACCAAATAAATGAAGACGTCTCTGTCAAGCCGTCCGGTGTGTCACATTGGTGGCATTGTCCGAGATAGTAATGGTCAAATTATGGATATGTTTCGGTGTAGGATCCATCAAGGATTTGTGCTTCAAACAGAAGCTTGTGCTTTTTACACCAGATTACAGATAGCCATAGACAGGGGACTTCGGAACGTGATTATTGAAGGAGACAGTCTTGGAGTCATCAACGCCATCAATAATAGCCCCAACATTCCTTGGGAGATCTCCAAAAACGATTGAGAAGATTCGTCATATCAATGATAGGTTCAGTAGCATTGCCTTCAGACACTGCTATAGGGAAGGGAATCAAACCGTGTTGCTGATTAAACAGCTAGGATTATGAAAAATTGTAATTTGATGAACCTCTCTTTGAATAGGGAGTTTTATAACATCAACCATACGGATGATCAAGAATGATCCTTGTCTCAAGGATCCTATTATTTGCCTACTGTAAAATATATATATATATATATATATATAGGAAAAATGGACAAAAATAATACCAAGTATCAACTTTTGGCCAAAAATAATACGAACTTTGAAATTGACAGTTTCATATACGAACTATCGCCCTATTAACCGAAAATAATACATATGTGTATTCCGGTGAACTTTCCGACCAAATACGCCACGTGGACGCCGGAAAACACACATGGCATAAATTTTGCCACCTCACCAAACTTGTAAGTTTTGCCATGTCATAAATTTATTTTTTATTTTTTTTTAAAAAAATAAGAAAAATTAAACAAATAGGCAAATAACTACAGTACGTACCTTTCGATGCTTATAGACGATTGCGCTTTCCGAGCATGGAAATATTTAAAGAAGTTGTGATGGATGTAGACGATTTATAAGTATCGAAAGGTACGTATTGTAGCTATTTGCCTATTTGTTTAATTTATTTTTTGAAAAAAATGAAAAATAAATTTATGACATGACAAAACTTACAAGTTTGGTGACGTCGCAAAAATTTATGCCATGTGTGTTTCCCGGCGTCCACGTGGCGTATTTGGTCGGAAAGTTCACTGGAATACACATATGTATTATTTTTTGTTGATAGGGCGATAGTTCGTATATGAAACTGTCAATTTCAAAGTTCGTATTATTTTTGGTCAAAAGTTGATACTTGGTATTATTTTTGTCTATTTTTCCTA
This sequence comes from Persicaria maculosa, assembly GCA_963922045.1. Classification (NCBI taxonomy): domain Eukaryota; kingdom Viridiplantae; phylum Streptophyta; class Magnoliopsida; order Caryophyllales; family Polygonaceae; genus Persicaria; species Persicaria maculosa. The sequence goes on along the minus strand of OY998256.1, from coordinate 29,005,221 downwards.
TATATATATATATAAGAAAAATGCCAACAAGCACGGATCCAGCCAAGCAAATCCAATCGTCATCCAATATCATTTGCATTGCTTCCAAAATCACTATGCAGGCAACCTTTAGCTCTACTCACAAAGTAAGACGAGACCACTTTCATATGATTTGAGTACAAATGTCGGCCGGTGCAAAAGCACTCCAAGCAAGATGAAGAGATAGAAATACATGAATATATTACCTTCTGAAATGCTACAAATTGATGCTGAAAAAACAGAACTACAAATTTACAAAGATAAAAATACTTGTTGTAGTCTAACTTGGAATTGCCGACCATGATTCCCACATAAGTGGCTGCAACTACTGTGTGAGGGGAACTAGTGTAGCTTTATACATTTACTATTTTACACTAGGCATACATTACGTGAGTTGGGGTCTTCCTTGTCATACTATGAGTCAGCAGGGTTGAAGCATAAACTCTCGATTCTCTCTCTGAATCTTCTCTGCACACTCAGGTACGTCATCTTCTCTTATCCATCACACTAACCATCTGAAAGTTAGGATATAGGGAGACGATAAGAATGGAGAAACAACATTACTACCGGGACTTGGTAAAAAAGAACAAAGGTTCCTTACCCTTTTGAAAAATTTGCCGCCCTTCTTTCCCACTCCGGTACCAGAAAGACTAGATGACAGGAGGGATTTGGAATCCGGTCGCCATTTCAACTCCTTGAGGTCAGAAAACAGGATTGCGAGGGAAGGAGTAATTTCACCGGCTTTAATGCTATTGCATGATACTACTTCAAGGCTCTCAAGCTCCTTCCAAGTCTGTACAACAGAATCTAACCCTTCCACGGTCAAAGATGAACACCCTTCCAGAGATAAGGACTTTACTCTCCTGTAACAAAAAAGGATACATCCAGTTGTCCATCAGCAATTTCAGTTAGCTATCATGTTCAGTGTCAGTACCAGCTAGAGATATGTACATTTTAGTCCCTTGCGTCATATAAGGGAAAAACAACGGGCATGCCTCTAACCAAGAAGACTAATGCAAACGAATAAGCTAGAATACGATGCATAAGTTCCAATCAATAAAATTTATGTTTTTTTAGTTGATAGGTCATGTAGGATAAACACCTGTTCCTACAACCCAACTCTGCATCTAATGTTTTCCATCCTTTCATCTCATTAAGACACTACACTAGCCGAATCAGAGGCATAATAAATCCAATCAGGCAACAACCCGAATACGAATTTTGAAATTGCTGCAATGCCCAACAACTCCTAACCCCACCCCAGAAAGGAATAGGCAGCGAGCATCAATCACCTATTAAACATCGACCAACGTACATCGTTCTCAAATGAAAAGCATAAAAATGTATACGATAAAAAGGAGAAACATGTTCATACCTGCAGAAACTAGCCAAACGAAATGCTTCATCTTCCAAGCCCCAACAGTCATGAAAAGAGATAGCCCTAACTGATTCACACACTATAAACAAAGCCTTTAAGCTCTGGAGACCCCGCACTTGGCACCTCTCCAAGTACACGTCCTCAAGAGCAGGGCAGGCACCTAAATGCTCATCTGCACCTGGACTGGAATCAATCTCATCACATGATTGAAGCTTCAAAGTCTTCAAATTTTCACAATACGAAAGGGCTGATAACCACCCACCATCCATCCTATGGTTACAAATCGTTAACTCCTCCAACATTTGACAGCACTGCCCAATAGCCTTAATCCCATCATAGCTACCCTCACAACCATTGAGCTCGAGCTTCAATAATCTTCTACACCCCTGCGCTAATATCGTCAACCCAATGTCCGAAACCACAGAGCCATACAAGCCATTGACACACCCTACCAATTTCAGGATCTGCAAATTCTGAAACACCGAAAGCGCTCTCATCAGCATATCATTGCAACAGTGTATCTCCAACTCCATGAGCGTCAAGCACTCATCCGCCACAGCCCTTAACCCTTCTTCAGTTGCATTGATCAGCGCCAATTTCCTCAGATTAGGACAACCAGTTGCAAGCCCCTTCAAACCCCTGTCAATCTTCTCCGAATCAATCAGAGCTTCCCTAGGAATAAATCCATTATCGTACCTGAGCTCTGAATCGATATGAACCGACACCAACCTGTGAGACAAAACAACAACCGAGCTCCAATCGCTCCTAAAACAAGCACGAATGAGACTCACCTCGGTCAAATTCGGGAACCGGGCGGTCAACCTGCCGGATTCAACGAACTCCCAGTCAAGCACAGAGAGAGACCGAACAAGACGGCCTTGAAGCGCATGCCACCGCTTGCAGACAAGCGCATTTGAGGGGTGCTGCGAGGCTGGGAGCTTGGACAGGATGAGAGAGAGAGTCTCGTCGGCGAGGAGAGAGAAAGGATCGCCGGTGACGCCATTGGCAACCTCAACAGCTAGGGTTTTGTTGGGGGTCCGAGACTGGAGTTGCATCTTGAGAACGGCGTGCTTGAGGTGCTGGTCCTTGAACCAGTCGGACAAGCTCGGTCGTCGCTTCCTCAGCGGCACTTCCTCGGAATTGACGCCCGGGGTGTTGCAATGTTCCTCCGGCATATCCGGTGGTGGATTTGGGGGCTAGGGTTAGGGTTTCGAATCTGAGAGGACGCTTTAGATTTGTATTTGGATTTGAATTGAATTTATTTTGTTTTCTTAATTTATCTTTTTTTTGAATGAGAGAATCAGGAAGGTTGGGAGCTAGCACCGCTTATCTTTTTTTTAAGCTGAAGTCCTCACCTGTCTCTCTCGCTCACTATTTCCAACGGCCTGATTTTTGTGATTAAAATATGTGGGGCGATCATACGGAGTATTTATTTATCTGCTTTTTTTTAATCTATATTTTTTAGATTTTTAATTGAAAAATTATACAAATTTTAATTATTTTAGATTTTTTAAAATTAATTTTCTAGAGTTTATTATTTTTAAATAGAAATTATTTCTCAATTAAAATTATTCATGTATATTCTTAAGATATACTACGTCAAAAAGACCATTTATTTTTAGTATAATATAATACAATAATGGTTTGTGAAACCGAAATGTTCCCTTCATTTTTTTTTCTTTGTTTCTTCCTAATTTTTTAAAATTGTATCTAAAATCTCCTCCATATACCACACAAGAGGTTGCCAATATTCAATAGTAGATAAATTTTTGTCCCCAGGCCAGGAAAAAAAAATCTAAGAAGGTGTTTTTATTTTATTGTATGAAACAATGAAAGAAAAGTATTTTCACCCAAAAAAAATCAAAATAGGAATGAAAAATAATTCTCTCCATTCAACAAAAATGTCAGACTTATTTACACACTTTTTAGAATAATACTCCCTCCGGTTGAAAATAAATGATGTTTGACTTTTGTGCACGTAATTTTAAGAGTTAAAAATTATATAAAATCTTATTTATTTTAATTATTTTTTCGACAATTTAATACTTATTACTAATAAGTATTAAATTGTGAAACAAAGAGGGCAGGTCGACTCGATATGTTTCACTCGACATCGAGTCCTTTTGCAGCTTCTTGGCACCTTTGTATGCTTGCCAATCCAGCGGACATTGACTGGACTAGTCGACGTCGAGTACACTTCCAATTCTCCGAGTTGCCTAAAGTCATCAAGGAAAAAGAAAACCTTGCACGAAGTAAAGAAAATAAAAGAAAAACAAATTTATTAAAGGAAAAAAATAATAGCGGGTTGTCTCCCGTAAGCGCTAGGTTTTAAGTCGCTAGCTCGACCTACTTCCCTTTAATAGACATTAGCCTGGCAATCTCTTCTCTCTCTCTCTCTCTCTCCTCTCTCCTTCCTACCTTATTGTGCCCGAAAACGACTTGACTTGAATAAATGAAAAAACAGCATCTAGGGCTTTATTTATAGGGCTCAATCATTGCTACTCAAGGAGATCAATCTATCTATCTCTATCTATATCTATCTAAAGATAAAAGTTCCCTAATTTAAATAAATAAAATAAATAAATTCCTCTTGGTAAATATGGGAATTACCAAAGAGGATAAAAAGTATCCAAAGATAGATAAAATATCTCTTCCTTCATTGACAAGTAATTCTCTTCCAAAATCAGACTCGATCTGGCGTCGGACTGCTACTGGACTTCACTCGATATCAACCAAACTTGTCAATATCAACTCATGTTGTCATGGGGTGCATTTCGAGTGGACTTCATTCGATATCGAGTGGTAGGACTCGATATCGACTGACTTGATCGATTTCTGGTCATCTTCAGTCGATTTCTGGTCATGTTCTCCACTCGATTCATGGTGCTCCTCGTTCAATTTCTGGTGCTCCTCAGTTGATATTGAGTGCTTCTCAGTCGATATTGAGTGCTTTAGTCGATATTGAGTGAATCTCCAGCTTTTCTCCTTCTTCTCCGAATTGCTCCAAAATGCTTCCGATTTATGCGAAATTAAACAAGAACTTGTGTAGACCTCCATAATTCATAAATAAACATATTCTACACAAATCTCATGTTTTTCTAACCCATAAGTATAAAAGATAGACAGAAACGGAATAGATGTAAGCGAAAAACATGGCAAATTGAGCGCACATCAGGTGATCAAGCATAGAAATTAACACAAATACATACTAATAAGAAAAAGATGATAAATAGACTCATAAATAAATAATTGAAATCAAATTCTCACAAATCATTCAACCATGTCTTCGAATCACAGGTGAAACTATGAGTTTAGCAACTCATAGCCAAAAGAACGCTCATCTCTCTCTCTCTCTCTCTCTCTCTCTCTCTCTCTCTCTCTCTCTCTCTCTCTCTCTCTCTCTCTCTCTCTCTCTCTATGTTTTACGGTAAAACCAACCATCCCTCTCAACAATAAGATGAAAATAACCTAAATAGAGTCGTGCAAAACCCTAAAGAATAAGATAATGATATAATAATGAAGTAGAATCTTCGGACTAAAATAGCCAATTGCTGACACGGAAGACCGGCATGCGTTGGTGGAATAGCGGCGGGCGCCGCTCTTCAGGCTCCACGATCCTTCCTTAGCTTCGACGTTGTGCTTCCTTGATCCCCTGATGCTTCTTCCTTTAGCCTTCCTTATGCTCCAAAATCAGTCATTTAAGCTCCTCCAAGATCCAATCCAAGCTCGGAATGTAAAACTGCGAAATAAACGCTAAAAATATGTAGATTCCGAACTCGAATACTTCACAAGAAAGATATAGAAATAGACTAAAACATATGCAATACCACTACCTAAATGCAATAAGAACTGCCTATAATGCCTATCTAAAATATGCATTATCACCGGTCTTCAAAGATTTTAAATAACTACTATCATATGTTAAGGATTCAAGACGATCTCGAGTGCAATGTACTTATTATAGTTTCTAGAGTTAGAGATTTAATTCAAGAATGATATGATCTTTATGCTAGAGATGCTCCTAGATCTCAATCGCCTCCTACTCCATCGAGCTTGTTGCACACTAGCATTACTGCACGAACGAAGGCTCTTGCCAAAAATATTATGCCACGAAGAGATCCAGGAGCTCTTCAAACTCCCACTCAGAGCTCAACAAGTATTTATCTAGTAACTTTGACTTTGTTGATGATGAGGTCGAGGACTTCGACATTCTGGAATGGTAGAGCTGTCCAGAAAGATTGTGGTTCTCTACTCCGCAGGTCATTGCCCATCAAATAATAGGAGACCTTTACTCGACCGTTGTGGTTGAGCAACTGTTTAGTCGAGGTGGACAAATCCTATCGGAGAAGAGATCATCTTAACTCCCGAAAAACCTCTAAATGCAAGTTCTGCTAAGTGATTGGAAGTGGGCGGAAATGAGGATTTAGAAGAACCACCTCTCCACCGAGTTAGACTCGAACAAGGATTCGACGAAGAGACTACGACGATCGGGAGCTCAGATGGAGACACTTTAACAATTGGCGCTACTGGAAGGTAAGCAGGGATTCAAGTACAGGCTAGATAAAAGAATTAGGTGGACTTTGATTTCTTTTCCCTGGAATGATACGTACGTAGGAAAATGTGGTATGTACATAAAACAATTTTTTTTAGCTTCGACCCAACGGGTCACTTCGACTTGTCGACCCGACTTGTCCACGGGTTAGGGTTCAGGTTGAGAAGTCTTGACTCGTGACCCATATGTTTACACCTGTCGACCCACCAGGTCTGACCCATGGACAAATCTACACAGAATGAGACTTACACTTGTTATAAATATATATATATATATATATACACACACACATTTTTTTTTAACTTATGAGTGACATTATCAAATACAATTGCATAACGAATCTGTGTATGATCTATGTGGTGCATGTGAGACATCTACATCTACATAACGTTGACTCACCGAATTCACTTTGATCTAACAAGTTATCGGGTCTTGACCATAAAATTTCCAAGTAATTCAAATTTGAGTAGTTTTCATATCACATGTCGGTACTCCCTCCGTATCAATATAATTGATGTTTTGACCACTTTTTCATGTAACCAAATATTTGTCCCTTTGAACATCATTAATAATAAAATTTTCTAATCTTGTCAATTTATCTCATTAATTGTATTTTATTTCCAAGATACTCTATTAATATCCAGCTTCACATATTATTCTTTTTTATACTGGTCTATTTTTTCCAAATAATTTATTGGGGAATTAGTAGTAAATACCCCACATTGGTAATTGGTTTGCAAAAATACCTAGTTTTGAAAACAATTGCGTCTACATTTGAAAATTTGCAAAAAAACCTTATTCAATTATCAAATCTACTCCAAGTCCCCAACACCCCAAAAAATCAGAAAATAAAAAAAGCTAAAATATTTTTGGTATTTATCTTTTTTTAATAATATTTAAATTCTATTCAATAATTAAAAATCTACAAAAGAGCAGCCCGAGCCCCGACCCCAATCCCTAACCATGACAGCAAACTCCAATCCCTAATCAGAATGTACAACCCTCATCCCTTCGACCTTAGCCTGTCCTAAGCCTCCGGCTCTAGTTTCGGCTCGGGCTCTAATTCAATGCCCTCACCCTCTGGCGCAATTAGTCAGCTACACTACCCTTACCCTATGCCATTGTTGCCCTCTTCTACCGTGTTAACGCATTGGTGCCCGACCCCAAGAGTAGCCCGACCCTCTAGCCCTAGCCCTCCCTCAGCCTCCGGCTCCGGCTCGCCGCCCTCCCCCTTCAAAGCCATCAACCTCACCTCCGGCGCAATCGGTCCACGTCACTGCCCTTACCCTGTGCTATCGTTACTCTCTTCTACTTTGCAAATATGATTTACCGTAAGTTTAGTCAATCTCTCCCCGATTATAGCTTCAATCATGTCAACGTAAACTTATAGTCTTGTCACTACAAACATTAATCCTGTCAATGTAAATAAATAACTTTGTCATCTTGGACATGCTTTTAATTTCTAATTATGATTAATAATCTAGTAGTTATGGTATAGATAAAACGTATCTTTAATTCTCTTCCCGTTTATAAATTTCATCATGTCAGCATTAATTCTCAGCTTTGTCATCATGAATATTTATCTTGTCAAAGTGAAATTTTAATAGTGTGGATACGCACGTATTGAGGAATCTATATCTATATACCTATACCTATACCTTACCTTACCTATTAGTAAAAGAAGCTTTTTTCTCATTTAATGTCAACTAGTACAATTCCCGCGTCATGGCGCGGTTTTTTAAACTAAAATCTTGATAATATAAAAAATAATATTATAAAATATTAATACAAGTTAAGATAAAAATCATTAAAATATTTGCCATAAATGTATCTTATAAATATCTAAAAAAATTATTTTTAAGAAAACATCATGTAAAAGTATCATACATAAATATAGATATTTAAATCACTTAGTAAAAATAATAATATCATTGTAACTTCTTAAAAATGTGATGTTGTATAACAGTTATCTAAAATGATATTGGTTATGGCATATCATCAGAAAAGCGATTTTTTTTCTCGAAATATTCACGATTTAAAAAATAATTACAAAAATGGGCATCGATTGAAACAATTTGTCAAAATATTCACGAATATATATAGTAAATGTCATAAAAATTAAAAAATATATAATTGGTTTGAAAAGATAAAAAGAAGGAGAAAATAATAATTAAAGGAAATAAATTTGAGTTAAGCCCAGTAGCTATATTAAATTAAATTCAAGGTTTTGAATTAAGCCCAATTGTTAATGGAAAAAAGAGAAAAAGGAGAAATAAAAAAAATGAAGGAAAAAAAAATTGGTCAATAGTCCTAAAACTAATCTAAGGTTGACACGTAAGCAAAGTCTTCTGAATTAAAGTTATGTATAGATTGTTAATGGAAAAAAGAGAAAAAGGAGAAATAAAAAAAATGAAGGAAAAAAAATAATTGGTCAATAGTCCTAAAACTACTCTAAGGTTGACACGTAAGCAACGTCTTCTGAATTAAAGTTATATATAGATTGTTAATGGAAAAAAGAGAAAAAGGAGAAATAAAAAAATGAAGGAAAAAAAATAATTGGTCAATAGTCCTAAAACTACTCTAAGGTTGACACATAAGCAAAGTCTTCTGAATTAAAGTTATATATAGATTGTTAATGGAAAAAAGAGAAAAAGGAGAAATATAAAAAATGAAAGAAAAAAAATTGGTCAATAGTCCTAAAACTACTCTAAGGTTGACACGTAAGCAAAGTCTTTTGAATTAAAGTTATATATAGATTAAAGATAAATCATTTTCCATAATAAAATTAGTATTTTAGGAGTATTAATGCATATTACCAATATAAAAAAAAAGATTGATGACAACAAAAAAAATTAAGTGTTTTAGTTTGTGTGTGTGTATATATATACACACACAATTTAAAGTCTTAATTCATCACAAATTATAGAATGAGATAAAATGTCTAATTAAAATTTTATCTTATAAATAAATTTTTTAAAAATATTAACAAGAAACGTGATAGTAAAGTAAATTATTTACATAAATGAGATAAAAATTGATGACAACAAACATTTATACTTTTTATTTTAAAAAATGTTTTCATTTACACACACAATTTCAAGTCAAATTGTAGAATGAGATTAAAAAAAAAGTCTAATTAAAATTTTATCTTATAAATAAAATTTGGGTATTTTTATAAAATGACCCTCATATCCGGAAGGTTTGCATGAGTAACCCAATCTGGAAAAAATTGCACAAAAGCGGATATTCGCTTGACAAGGGGAGCCGGTAGCAGGTCACCGTGTGGGGTACAACTGTACTCCATTCTCGGTTTCATGTACAGTGAGAGAAAGAGGGAGGGAGGCATCTCTACTCCTTAAAAGCAAAGACCAGTGAGAGAGGAGGGAAAAAGTAGCTGCTGCAGTGGCAGAGGACAGAAGAGAGAGACAGAGAGATGGAGAGAGAGAGAGAGAGAGGTTAAATATAAAAGTGCAGGCTGAGAGGACAGAGAGATCAGTGAGAGTGTAAGTGAGGGGGAAAAAGATTATTTCAACTAAATTATAAGTTTAAGAGAAAACCAATTGAAGAAGGAAGGGTCCGAGGGGTATATTTTAAGGATCATGTGTAAGCAGTAAGTTGTAACTGGACATCCATAGTAGATAGACATGTCACATATTGTATTTCACTGGACACGATTGTAACTATGAAAAACACAGGTCATTAACTACCATTATCGAATGGAGAAGATTTATGGGAGAAACAGATTCTCTATAATGACATATTGTTTTATGTGTGCCCAATTATAATATTTACCCATATTTGGATGCCATGATTTCGTTATCTCCGGCCGTGACTAGCATGCTTTACCCATATTGAAATCGAATGGATAAGAGTGACAGAGGGGGCATAAACATACTTATAATGACATGGTAAGTTGAAGAGAAAAACCATGGAATAACAATGTAGTGGGTGGAGGTGAATTCGTGGGCCGACTAGTAATCGCGTAGTTGTCACTGGACACAACATGAAAACGACATGATAGACATTGAAATATACTGGACACAATATGTCGGAGACAGATTCACTTGCATTAATCAAATACGACACAGGAGCAAACATTTAAAAGATAGTAGGAGAGAGTAGCAACATAGAAGACAGTGAAAACGAAATTTACGGTAACAAGAAGCGAAATTGTGGTTGCATCGTGAATCTGTATCCATCCCAATCGAAGTGTGGGCGCATATTGCGGGCACGATGATCAGACGTCTCGTCGCTCAGTGGGAAGTAGATCGTGAAAGTTCGGTCACTCCCATAACCGGACACACCAAGGACCCTCCCGGCCCAAAACTCATCGTTGTCGCAGCAATCGACACGGTCTTCGGGCATGTAGGCGTCGTAAGAAATACGAGGCGGCCGTGGACGAATTCGTTGCACCGGGATGACCTCCCTCGGCAGCTCTTTTCTGTTGTTGCGTAGGAGGGTCACATATTCGACCTCCCAGTGGTTAGGGTCCAGTTTGCGTACAAGGGTCGCCTCGTAGAACGAACCGAGCATCCCAGACTCACCGCCGACAATCTCTACTCTTTGATGTCGTCGGTACGATGGCGGCGACATTGGTCCTGCATAAAATAAAAAAAAATAAGGTAGTATAATGATACAAGTAGCACAACTGAAATCTACACGAATGACGTGATCGACAAACCTCCATCGTCCGATTCGTCGGATGATATAACGATGGGGACAGGTCGAGGAGGGAGACCAGATGAGGAGCTGCGGTGGTGTGAAGAGGATGCCATTTCGTTGAAGGGTTGTTGGAGAGGTTGTTAAATGGCAATGGGGAGTTAACTTCACCAATTTATGGGGAGTATGGATGGTGAATGGCTATCATATAAGTGGGGTGTTTGGGAAATAGCAACATTGTTCAGCATGTGACCGTTGAGGAAAAAAAAGAAACAAAAAGCAAAGGGGATTGAATTGCAGTGTTTTGTTGTTGTCTACAATTAACATGGCAGTGGTCTTCTGTATACATGACACGTGTCATTTCTGACATGACATTAATGAAGTGGGTTTACTTCTTGTCGTTAGACGGTACATGACACCCCTTTAAACCAACTAGCCGGTTAATTAATACCGACTGGCTAACAACAGTTTTCCACTGGACACCTTTTGCAGGGGTTTTAGTAAAATTTTGACATTTGTATAAAACTGGGTTTCCCACTCACGATTAATACTAAAAAAATGCAAAACCATAGAGAGAGGAGTATACCCATATTAATTTCAAACCACGAAATACATTTTCAAACAATATATTATGTTCGAAGCAATGAATAAAATTTGACCCAACAATAACTTCAGAGAGACCAAAGGGGGGGGGGAATCTTGCAGAGGGTAGAGAAAGACATTTGATAAGACAGGGGAGAGAGAGAGCGGGAGAGAGTGAGAGAGAGAGAGAGAGGGCGGGAGTGAGATTAAATCTCCCGAGGGGTGTGCATGATTCGGTTCAAACCGAATTTTTGGGCCGAACCAACACAAACCGAACACAAACCGAACCGAAATTTTTCGGTTCGGCTTTCGGTTCAAGAATTTTCATTTTTCGGTTCGGTTTGTGTTCGGTTTAGGTTCGGTTTGTGTTAAACCGAATTTTTTTTGTACACTACATAAATACATTATATATATATATATATATATATATATATATATATATATATATATATATATATATTTGTATACTTTATATATACACACATACTTATATATATACATATATACATACTGTATATACACTTATGTAACCGTATATACATTGTATGGGTTGACTTCTCTTTATATATATTTGTAACCATATATATAGTGTATATATACTTACTGTATATACAATGTATATATATATATATATATATATATATATATATATATATATATATATATATATATATATATATATATATATATATATATATATATTGTATTTGTAACCGTATAAATATATATATATTTATTTATTTATTTATTTATTTGTAACTATATTTGTATACTTTATATTGGAATATGTGTATATATACTGTATTATATATATATATATATATGTATGTATACTTTAAATTATTTTTTATGGAAATTCGGTTCTATTATGTTAAAACCTAACCGAACACAAACCGAACCGGCAAATAACCGAACCGAACCTAATGCTTTCGGTTCGGCTTTCGGTTTGAAAATTTTGAGATTTTCGGTTTCGGTTCGGCCCGGTTCGGTTAGGTTTTAGACCGATGCACAGCCCTACCCGCCCTGTCATTTGCGCCTTAAGAGAATAAGAGGGAGAGGAGGGAGGAGGGGGAGTCCATAAACCCATTCACGCGCTTGACACCTACTGGGGTTAACTGGACAGACACCGACTTCTTAGCGAAAATGAGTAAGTCATCCTTCCATTTAGGTTATGCGATACGTCTCTCCGTACAATATGTTCTTCTCCCTGTAAAACTTAATGTCCCCCCCCCCTCTCTAACTAATGGAACAGGGGAGAAATCATCTGTGTGTATCACTATATTGTTTGGCGGATGGTGGGATTGTGAAGAGGGCACTTGGGTCGTGAAGTCGTCGAGGAGTCAAAAGGCCGTACTGGTAGACGAAAGTATTGACTACGTCTCGCTGAAGAAACAACTGATGTCCAAGTTTAATGTCGATGGGAGGAGGCATGACGTCGAGCTCACATATGTAAAGCCGAAGAAGGAAGGGTGCAGACCTTTTTCCATTGGGGATGACGAAGACTTGCAGGCCTACAAGTTCGTAAACGGTCTTTCCGGTGAACGATTCTGGCCTATCGACCTCCATGTCTCCCTGGTACGCAAGGTTGGCAGCGATTTCACCACTACGGAAGGATCCATAATGGCCCATCCACTCGGGGGTGGCCCACCCTTGACCCAAGAAGATCACCCACAGTTTAAAACGAAACCCCGCTTGGCAGGGGATGAAGAATTGGAAGTTTTGGTAGCACAAGGTGTCGATCGAGAAGGAAGAGGTGTCCAGTTCGAAACTAAGAGTGTCCAGTTAGAAAGCTCAATCGTCCAGTTAGATAATCCACGTGTCCGGTTTGAACCAAGTGATGCGTTGGACAATGCAGTCGCTTATGGACATGGGAAGCAGGTAATTTCTGTGAGTAGTGACGTCGAGGATGTAGTCAGCCCGTGGGATCACGAGGCGGAGCGAGCGGTAAGGGAAGTAGAGGAAGCATACCAATGCGGAAAAGGGAAGACCGGAGCGTTTCCGACGACTGTGAAACTTGAACCAATAGAGTGGACGGGTGCCGCTTATGGGAAATTGCAGAAGCGCCACCTCACGTAGCAGGGGCATAGGAAATTCCAGTTGGAAACCTTTCGCAATGAAGTAGATAGTCAGCCCATTTTGGTTAGACGCCTTTCGCAAAGAATTATGTTGCCTTTCCGCAACTTCGTATGGGGGGTTTTGTTCTAGTTTGTTCTAGTTCTAGTTTGTTCTATTATGTTAACGGAATGTCATATGACATTACCCCCTTTTGACATAACACTATCGGATTTTGGCATGACATTAGCATCATATTGACATGACATTTATCGCGATTGACATGTCATAATTAAAAACCAACGAATACAACAATCCAGCAATAAGTGCATATCCAAATGTCTAAAACCAACAAACATCAGGTTCAAACGAAGCAACAACCGCCGGCATACCAGCCAATCTGCGGTCTAAACCAACCAACAAGTCTACACAGACCAACAATGTATATAAAAGCAATGGGGGAGTTTTTTTAAGGATCGGATGGGGTTGTAAGACGTCCGTGAAAGATGGCAACACAAAGGGATTGGCGGTACGCCGCAATGAATGAATCGTCCAGGCCACAGAACTTGGTGTCGCCGGTCGCGAGGAGCTGCAGGTAACGGATGGCATATGAACCACAGTCGCCCCTACATCACAATAACGAAATATGCTCACACAACCTGTGACAATGTTTTCTAAATGAAGAGGCAATAATGACTTACGATTGTTTGTTTTGGGGAATCCCCTTCACCATTTTGTACGTCAAGGGTTTCGGGACTTTGCCGACCCATTTGACTCGAAGTTCGGGGTGTCCGTTCATAAAAATGGGGAGGAGGTGGGTCACTGGCTTCAGAAGGCCCGACATATGGCGCTCAGCGACATGGCTTATGTCGGGATCGTAGACGTCCAATGTCCACTCCGCGAAGTTGATGTCAAGGGCCACCCAGTGCTCGTTCTTCAGATTCCAAGGTGCCAACAACCGGTCGACATCGGCCCAACCCGTCGGAAACATCTGCGGCAACTTGCCATCGAAGTATTAGGTCACCGTGTCGTCCCCCTTCACCACCTCAAGGTTCCCCTTCGCGTCCGCCAGTTGCTTCTGCAGGAGATACCCCCAGATGAAATCCAGAACGGCGACCCCTTCGTACTTGTCACCTGCGTTGATGTCCTTCCACAGGAGGGCGCAAGTTTGCTCAATATGCTAGACGCAAGGAAAAATCATTTATATGGAAGACCATATCAGGAAAAAGGTGATGCATCGAACCACAATGTGGGAACGTAATTAACCTCGGATGACACCCAGTTGGTCGGTGATTGAAGTGTCCCAAAGAACTGCTTCTCTAGTAGGGTGCCTTCGACCGACCGGACGGGGTCACTTCCGTCCTTCATCCACGCAGCGAACGCATCAACATCTGCCGTGGTCGTCATGCCTAGCTCGGCGGCATCCATTGGCTTCTTGCCCACACGCGGCTTCTTCGCTGGCTGAGTTTCGTCCACCTGGGACAACGTATCAGGATGTTGACGGGTGCTTCTTCTCGGCCGTATGAGGGGCACCTCAGCCTCAGCCTCAACATCGGAGGCACCGGGTGCCACCAATTCCTCCTGCAACTTACAGCCCATTGCGTTTAACATGACAGTAAAAACAATTAACATGACATCAGATATATATTAACATGACAATCTCATACGCAAACCTCTATGGCCTTGGTCTTGCCCTTCAACTTGTCCTCTTTCGTGGGCTCTCTCTCCTCCTTGCCCTTGTCCTTGCCCTAGTCTTTGTCCTTTTCCTCGTCCTCCTTGCCCTTATCCTTGTCCTTCACTGATCCCTGAACCTAAGCACATGACCTCTTAGTAAATTGACATATAATAGAATTGGCATGCCATTTAGTGATATTAACAGGACATCCATTATGAAAAACATGACAGTCACATGAAATGACATGACGATTCTGATCTGATACCAGGAGAACCTTACCTCCGTTCCCAGAACTTCCTTGTCCTTGTCCTCCTCCTCCTTGCCCTTATCCTTGTCCTTCACTGATCCTTGAACCTAAGCACATGACCTCTCAGTAAATTGATATATACTGGAATTGGCATGACATTTACTGATATTATCAGGACATCCATTATGAAAAACATGACAGTCACATGAAATGACATGACGATTCTGATCTGATACCAGGAGAACCTTACCTCCTTTCCCAGAACTTCCTCTTGCTCCTCCGACTCCCTAGTCCCATTCCACCTCAGTTCCCTCTTCATGTTTTCAATCGCCTCCTCAAGCTTGGCCATCTTCGAGGCTACCTCCGCGGATATACTCCTCAGCATGTCGTCCATCTTTGCCACTAACCGTGACTCTATCTCTAATAGGGTAGCTTGTGTCTGCGTGCCCTCCCCTGATTCTTGCGTTGACCCACGTGCTCCCTTTGGTTGTTTCTTTGGTGGGGGTTTGACATTTGCTGATACGAACTCCCGGACTATGTCGTCGAAGAAGTTGTCCCGCTTGTCGTGAGTGTTTCGGGCATCGCGGTAGAAACGGGTAGCTCCATTCACTTCATCGGGGAGTAGAAGAGGCCTCACGGCTGCAGGGTCATTGAAGTGCCCGAGCTCCTTCGCCTCCTGCAGTTGGGTTTCGATTGAGGCATACTCAAGGTTCGGGTCTCTAAACTCGTATCGCATACACCTGGGGTATAGCTTCTCATCTACGACATTCGCGAATTGGTCGGCCATTGGAGTGAGGGCTTCGTACACCCATAGCTGCAAATAAATGTTGTCCAGTAAATATTCACTCCCTGTCCAGTCAATAAATATTGGACGCCTAGTAAACGTGTATACGGCGTCCAGTGAGATCTGTGTACGGACCTGGAAGGCGAGAGGAAAACCCAGCAGGCAATAGGCCGGGCGTGCATTGGAGCTGCCCTCATCCCGTTGGAGCTTCCTCTCGATTGCACGGTTCAGGAACTTGTTCTTTCGCTCGTAGCAAAGCCGACCACACGGAAACGCCAGGAACCTGTCAATGTCGCCGACAAGGTCGACCACCCACCCGTGAATGTAGTTTTTGGGTTCCTTCCCGAACAATACTCCCTCGACCGGCATCAGCAGGACAAATTTTAACTTTCTGGTTGACGATTTCTCAAATGCCATTGCCACACGGAACTGCACCTCGAACTCAGACATCTTCATCTTTGAAACTCCAAAGAAATCAAACACTGCCTTCTCGAATGCCGCGTCGTCGTCCTCGGGCTCTTCTCCATAGCCACAGTTGAGACCGGTGACAAGGGCGAACTCAGCTATTGAGAACCTCACGACCGCATCATGGATCTTGTACCACGTTTCATTCTCCTTCTTCGTCTTCAATTGTCGTTGGAGAACGTAGTGTACAAGCTGTCCTGAGAACTGGACCCTTGTGCCCAGTCTTGCAATGCCCCCCAACGGGCTGTCCGTTAGGCGCTTCCAATGGGACTCGCTCAACCGGTTGTCAATGTTTACCAGGAGCGGCATCCGGGAGTGCTGGTTAATTTTTGCTTTGAAGTGTCTGTCTTCCTCGACGGCGTACACAGCCTGCACATACTTCAACATGTCAGCCACACTGCAGCACAACAATCACAACTTACATTACTCGAACGAAAGCCATATTACCGCGCCGGAGGTTTGAGCTCTACGGTCTACAATCTTCTTTACACTTCGCTGCGACATTTTTAATATTCACCAAATATCCTGCATAATGGGAGACCCAAATTCAATATTCTACACATCAATTCTTCTCCCCCAACCCACGGTTCCCTTCATATCAATATCAAATGTAACATGACACAAACACAAGTACACATGACACACACACAAGTACACATGACACATACTTGTGAATACATGACATCATACTTATTCAATCTATCCATCTCCATTTGCACACAAGTCACCATATTCCAGATAATGTCGATTCCACATAAACGTTTCACCCTTTCTAACATTTTCCCTAACCCTAATGCGCCGCATTTCATCCAATTTCCCCCAAACCTGAACGTATCTACAGTCATACGCCCCATTTCGCCCAATTCCCCCCTAAACTGAACATATCTACACTCACCCTGCTCCTGATAAGTTGGATTCGACAAGACAGTTGCCCAATTTTCCCATTTCCAAAAATTCCCTTCTCTCCCAGACGCGCAAACCCCAATACCCAAACTTTCCACCCTTTGTTTTTCACTTGACGCCGGTTACTTCCTACATGACAGGGCGATATTGCCTACTGTCAACCCATTCCACCCCTTCTTCGCATTTTCACACAATCAAAACCAGTTTAAGTTCTTCAAATTGGTTCCTCCCCTACGAATCCAAGCAAAACGTATTTAATCGGCATTGTGAGGGTTTACTTACTTCAAAATCGGCCTCTTCGTCTCCTCTCCTGCTTCGTCGTCTTCTTCCTCGGGTTGGCTTCTTCTTTTCCTCACTCGCTTTGTCGTCTTCTTCCTCTTCTTCTTCCTTCTCTTCTTGTTTTCCTTAGGTTTGCATGTGCAATTGTTGCCCTCTCTCTCTCTTTCTCTTTTGTAAGCCGTGAGAGGCAGTTGGAGTCGACAGTTTTGAAATTAAACTACTTCCTCTCTCACTCTTCCTCTCTCTCTCTCTCTCTATCCACATTAACTTCCCTCACTTCCCCTCTCTCTCTCTTCACAATAACTTCCCCTTGCCTCTCTCTCTCCACCCCGCTTCCTCTCTCTCTCCTCCTTTACCTTCTCTCTCCCCTGTCCCGGTTATTTCCAACCGGAAACTTTGCAATTTTTTTTTTTTGGGGGGGGGGGGGGGTTAACCTTTGCAATTGTTGTGGATAGTGGGTTAGGCTAGCAAACATTTACGGGGCAAGGGTCATTTGTTATCATTCCCTTAATAAAATTTTCAAAAATATTAGCAGGAAACATGGTAGTCAAGTCAAGTTTTATGTTTACATTTTACAAAATTGATAGTAAGAAACATAATGTAAGCTTATTGCAATTAGCTTCTATATAGTAAAGTAAGATTTTTATAGTTCATTTATAAAAGGAATATTAGAAAGAGACAAAGCTTACTAGAATTACATAAAAATCCAAGTATAAAAAACTAAATTAAGTACATAATGGTTTGATTTTATTAATTTTACTTTTGATTGACTTTATTCTTCAAACCAACTTATGAATTATATAAAACCTTTCAATGAAAATTGATAGTCTCGTGCGTAGCACAAGATATCCCACTCGTCCTTTACTAAGGCAATATTTTTAATCCGGTTAGTTTTATTATTTTTAAGTTTATGTAAAAATATTAAAATTATTATTTTAATATATATTTCATTTTTTAAAATATTTTTTAACTTTTCTTTTAATTCATAATGATCCTTTTAACGATTTTTATATTTAAATTTAAAGGTAAAATCATCTATTATTTTTTAGCGCAAATGACTCACCTATTCTATTTTTGCTATTATCACAAAACGGGTATACTTTTGCAAACTGAACACCGATTTGATGTATTTTCGCAAATCGGCCTAATTTATTTGCTAAAATTTTATCTATTCTTATTTCTGTTTTTAACTTTCTTAATAAAACGTGAAATTGGCTTATATGCCAATTATTTTGAATAATAATAATAATAATAATAATAATAATAATAATAATAATAATAATAATAATAATAATAATAATAATAATACGGTAATAATATAGTAATTGGAAAAGGTAAATAGTAAAAAGTTACTTAAGAGCCCGGGTATGGGCTCACGAATGAGGTTGCAAATAATTAAAAGTTGGAATGAGGCACTTAAACTGATGTGGCAGAGAAAAAGTAAGTTAAGGGTCCGGCCGCTCGGCAGTTAAGGGTCCGGCCGCTCGGCTGTTAAGGGCCTTAAGGCCATGTTTATCGGTTACTATTCAAGATACTATTTTTTTTTTATTCTCTCTCTCCGCCACATCAGCATAGCATCTCTTTCTCACTTTTTCCACTTTAACAATAGCATCTCTAGCATCCCATAATCCATCTTTTTTCTACCAATTCAATTTACGAATATATCCCTCTATAACAATTATTCACAACATGTTTATACCCCTCTATAATAATTTGTTGGTATTCTTTTAAATATTTGTATTCAAAGAAAAATTATATTTTTTCAAAATATTGTCAAAACATATTTGAAATTGATTAAAAATATTATTTGTGGGTCAAACTATAGTCAAACATATTCGAAATTGATGTCAATATGTAGATAAAAATAAATCTAGTATTATGGTTATTTTTTTATTTTGCATATTTAATGTCGAAAATTACATAATACAAATTTTAATTTCGATATGTCATATTAAATCATAGCCGTTTAGCTCCTTGCATGTGTCGACATTCCAACCACTCACCCTCTTAGCCTTTACCCAAGTAACACGTGTCCCCCTTTTTTACATAAGCATCATACTATTGAGCTGCTTTACACGCATTCCAATTTGTGATGCTTCACCTAGGGCTGGGCAAAAGTTGGATCAGACTGGAATCGGACCGGGACCAGACCGGAATTTCCGGTCTTTGGATCGGACCGGAACTATTACGGTCCAGTCCACGGTCCAATAAATCTTGAATTCCGGGTTCCGGTCCAAACCCGGGACCAGATCGAAATTTTCGGGTCGGACCGGAATTGGACCGGATTCTTTATTTTTTTTTAAAAATAAAAGGAAAGAAAGAAAGAAAGAAAAACCTAAAAGAGAGAATGAAAGAAAAGAAGAGAAAATGGTACTCAATATACCAAAAAATTTCACCCTTTGCAAAAATGTCATTCCCCCATAAAAAATGTAGTAAATGTCAAAAGGTGAATTTTTTTTGCAAAACTAACCGGTCATGGTGACCTTGTATTGTGGGTTAATTAATTTTGGCGGGCTTTTGAAATTTTGGAAATCTTTGGGTGAGATTTAAGGGATTAGAAAAGAAGAGAGAGAGAGAGTTCATTCTCACAAAATCAAATCTGCAGATATGGAGAGAGAGAGATCGCGAAGGAGGAGGAGAGAAGTGGAGGAGGCGATTGAGAGGCAGTGACTTCCGGTGGCAACGACTGAGAAGCGTAGACGGAGGCGGCGGCTAAGAAGAGGCAGCGGCGACTTCCGGTGAGAGAAGAAAGTGGAGGCGGCGATTGAGAGGCGGAGGCAAAGGATCCGACGAGAGGCGGGGGAGAAGGATCCGACGAGAATCCGGCTACCATTTTGAAACAAGTAAGCAAACCCTAACTAACTCCCAACAAAAATTGGTCTGAAATGTGTGATTTTCGAATGGGGATTTCGGTGTGAAACCCTAAAACTCCATCCGTTTCGTGTCATTTTGCCTGCAGGTCACAAAGATGCAGAGCTAAGGAAGAAAGAAGAGAAGGATTCGGTGAAGGGAGAAAGAAGGGGAGGCTGTTGTGTTTGAGTATTTAGGATGTGAATGTGCACTCTTTCATCTTTTTCTAATTGCATCTTTGTTTGAACATTTACTCATTTCCAGTTTATGTAAATGTCGTGGGAAGTTTCTGAGATTAATAATATCTGATAAGGCTTAGTCTTCCGTTGGCTGAGACATCGGTTTTATTGGCTAGACAACAATAGTTACTGGCTAGTAAGCGTAAATCGCATATATTCGGGGTTTGCATCTCAGGCAACCAAAACGGACAACCACATACTGTAACTGACGTACATATATGCAGAATAACAAAAACCAACCTTCAACAACTCAAAGAATGTCGTTTATCCTAGCTATCCTTGAGGTGGGAAGTTCCTGAGGTAGAAGAGATCCGATAGGGGTTAGTCATATATTGGCTAAGAGATCGTAGTCAGTGGCTAGGCGACAGTAGTTACTGGCTAGTAAGTGTAAATCATAACTTTTTCTTTTTTTTAGGCCAAGTGAAATCATGTATAGGGTTGTATGGAATTTTTTTTGTGTTTCAGCACCTAGTTAGTATTTCTTTTTACTTTGTAACAAGCTTTGAGGACTTCTTCACCTTGCCACGCCACACTTGCTTATGTCCTCTGACGCTTCCGGCGAAGGAACTCTCCCCGAGACGGGTACCCGCTTGTCTCCGTTATCTTACTCCTGACGGACCCAAACGACATGCTCTCCTCTATGAGCATTGTCCCCTCCTCCATGTCCACGTCGACAGCTTGACCTTTCATCTCCGGAGTAACGATTGTCGGTTCTGCCCAGGTTTTATGGTTTATCTTGTCAGTTGTGTAAATTTCTTTGCCAGCTGAATTGTTGTCTTTGCCATCCAAATGGTTATCCATGCCATACTCCAAATTGAGATCAAGATACGATTTAGACCTAACTTTACTTCGAAATTTTTTTTTTCATAAACATATATAAAGTGGGTGTCTATAGATAGATAAAATTAAATTAAGTTCAAAAATAAATTTATTTTTTAATTTTAACAAATAAAAATGGCCAAAAATGAGTTTAAAACAATTAAAGTGGGTCTCCCTCTCTCCTCCTCTCTCTCTCCCTAGGTTACCTTCAACCTGTTGGGAAGGTGCCCAAAATTTTTGCAAAAATGACCTTTTGTCATGCCCTTGCAAATTTTCAACCCCTTGGTCATTTTTGCAAAGTTGGCCATGAATTGGTATATTCATGCAAATCATCCAGAAAAGAAAGCGCGTTCCTCCTTCAGTTCTTCTCTCTCTCGCTCAGGCGCTCAGCCTCTCTGCTCCTCAGTGGCTCAATCCGTCGACCCTCCTCCCTCCGTCTCGAAGGCGCTCCGCTCGTCAGCCGCCCCTCCTCCCTCCTCCCTCCATCCCTCGTGCTCACGGCTCACCATCCGCAGTAGCCAGTAGCCCGCCGTAAGTGTTCTTCTTCTTCCCTCTCTTTTCACTTTTAGATCTAGGTTTGTTTTATGTATATTTTGATTATTTTCGGAAATTTAGACCGGATTTCAGTCTAGATTTTTAGAAATTATAGATATTTTTTTTTTCAGATCTAGGGTTTGTTTAAGAAATTTTGATTACCGCTGCAACAACTTCTAGTTTCAGGTTATGTTTGGTTGAGAAATTTTGATTATTTTCAGAAATTTAGACCGGATTTCATTCTAGATTTGGAGAAATTATAGATATTTTTTTCAGATCTAGGGTTTGTTTGAGAAATTTTGATTACAGCTGCAACAACTTCTAGTTTCAGGTTATGTTTGGTTGGGTTTGTTTGAATCAGTTCAAGGACGAAGTCATAGCCATTGTCGTTTTTTACTTTGTTAGGATGAGTTTTTGTCTGATCGAGTTAAAGATTGGAATACAAAGTCAAATGAGTGCAAAGAATTTGAGTTTTATTTCGAGTTCAGTCATTTCGTTTTTGAATTGGTACACAATTTCAAATCCCACTTTGATGAGCAGTACAGGCTTAGAACTTCTGAGTTTCGACATCCTCCACGCTCATCTCTAAGCTTTCCTCACAAATGAGTAAACTAAGCCTTGATTCAATTTGGCCAACACTACTTGCAAGTTCTATCAGAGTTTCAATTATTCAGTTTGTTACTCAAGATGTGCAATGTGCTTCAAATTTATAATTAGTTTCTTGCATATTTATGCAATCATTCCTCTTGTATATATTTGTTTCTACTATTGTATATAGTGTTTCAAATTTATAACTAGCTTTGAAGTGTAAAGTTTTATTTTATGGATGTGTTTGCTTTAAGTTTAAACTTTGTAGGTTGGATTTATTGTTTTAACTTTTAAACATTGTGTTTTTTGTGGATTTGATCATATGTATGAATGGAATTTAATCATGAATGAATTTATTTTCAATTTAACAGGCTGCTGTGTACAAGATTTGGGGGCTGCTGGATTGCTGTAAAATATAGATTTTGGCTGCTGTAAAATACAGAAATAGGTTGCTGTAAGCTATAGAAACAAGCTGTTGAATTGCTTTATTTGTAAAATACAGATTTTGGTTGTAATTTGTATTTTTGTAACAGGAAATTATTAAAAACAAAAAAACAGTAAAAAAAAAGGGGCTGCAGCTGCACAGATGATCCGGTCCAAATGGTCTTTCCGGTTCGCGGACCGGAAAACCCGGGACCATATTTCCCGGTCCCGGTCCGATCCGCAATCCATGTTTCCAAAAATTCCGATCCATCGGTCTTGGACCGGACCGGAATTTCCGGTCCAGACCGGATGCTCAACCTTAGCTTCACCACTGTTCCCTTTTTTTTTATTTGTTGCTATAACATCGATGCTTAATTTGACCTAAGGCCATGTTTATCAGTTATTATTCAAGATACTCAAAATATTATTTTTTTATACATCTTTCTCCGCCACATCAGCATAGCATCTCTTCCTCACTTTTTCCACTTTAACAATAGCATCCCTAACATCTTATAATCCATCTTTTTTAACCAATTCAATTTACGAATATACCCATCTATACCAAATATTTCCAACATGTTTATATTATTATTATAATATTATATTAGTATTTACTTCCTAAAATTTAATTGTAAAATTTCCGTCTTTTATAAAATGAATAAGATCCATTTTACCGAGGAAAATTACAATATAATTATATCCAAAGAAAACATTTTTTTCAAAATATGTCGAAACATATTCAAAATTGATCTCTACATGTAGAGAAAAATGAATCTAGTATTATGATAATTTTTTTTTTAAAAAAAGTTATATTTTAAATAGCGAAAATGACATTATTTGAATGTAATTAAAATGTGCCTGATTAAATCTCAACCATTGAATCGCTTCGATCTGAACCGTTCCTCCCCACCGCCAATGAAATTGTGACACATGTCCCCCTCTTTTGTTAAAGACAATGAATTAAATGATGATTGAACAAATTAGCATCGATGCAACTTTAGCTTACATCAAACATCCAAACATCCATATTGATAATTTTTTATTAATTTTTTACAAATTAGCATCTTGAATAGTCATTGTTAAAAGTGCTCTAAGTCGCACAAGTGTTGATGCTCTTATGCATCTCCTTTTCAGGTGCACCACTCGATGTCTCGATCGAAGTGCTGAGCCCAAAAGTCGCGGGAAAACTTTTTTGAGCAAATTCAACCTGCGTTTGACATTCCGCTTCTTCCCGCCATTTTCTCCGGTCTTATACTATTCTCTCTCCCTTCAACGTGTACAGCGAGAGAGCAATGGGAATCAAAGATCTTCTGCGTTTCCTGAAACCCTACACCCAAGCCGTCCATATCGAGAAATACGGTGGAAGACGAGTAAGCATTACTGTAACTTCCCCACATTTTATTTCTCTCGATCGTTTCCTCTCAGATCATCTACATTTTGTTGTTGATTGTAAGTCTTTCTCGGATTCGCTCGAATGATTTTTTCAGGTCGGAATTGATGCTTATTCATGGCTTCACAAAGGAGGTAATCATCACCACTGCTATTCCACTATCGATCCTCGATTTGGCTGTTAGCGCAGCCCTAAATCAGCTCAGTTTTGCGTTTTCATGTAAATTCCCAATTTTACTGAGGATCGTTGAATGATAAACCTACAAAATTTCATTAATTGGAATCGAAATCGAATTCCTACCAAGTAGCAACACATGATGAACATTTTGATTTTGGGGGTCTGTTTGTTAGCTTATTCGTGCAGCATGGAGATATCCCTGGGCTCTGACGGGGATGCCAAGTTTAAGTACATCAGTTACTTCATGCATAGAATTGATATGCTTCGGCACTACAATGTCATTCCTGTGGTTGTCTTTGATGGAGGTAGTATCCCTTGCAAGGCCGCAACAGAGGATGAACGCTGCAGGCATGATGTTTGTTCTTGCTTGTATTATTACTGTATGTTCCATTTTGAGAGGGCATGAAATTGTTTGAGGTGTCACTTTTGTAACTGCAAGTTTCTCTGTTTAAGTTGTTGGTCAGTTTTGGGGTTGTGATTGTTTAGGAGGAGAGAAGCCAATAGAGAATTGGCCATGGAGAAGCTCAAAGAAGGAAATGTCGGCGCTGCCACTGAGCTTTTTCAGGTAAATTTTGTCCTCAAGACTGCAAACTTGAATATATTGCTCAAAATAAATGCATTAAACTATCCACTAGAGGATGTGTACTTGTTTGCAACCACTAATAGTAAAAGTAAGGATTCAACTACAATAACAATTGTAATTAAGCACCTACCCTAATCAATTGGAAACTATCCATTGTGTCTGTTTGAGCATTTACAAACAAATTACTAACTGCTTGATGTCAGTTGAGCCTACCAACTTCTCTTTCTCGTATTTCTTATCTCCACTTCACATCTAGTTCTTCAATGACCAACTTTTACACTCTAGCCAACATATTGTTATATGGATGCATCAGTTTTATTGGCTCAAACTATAAGGTGGGAGCTGCTTATGGACTTAATTGTAACCCTCCAGTAGGATAAGTTTAATGTAGTTGAAGGAATGCTTGGGTTTTGACTACTAAATATCTCCAAACTAGCCAATTCTCGGTTTACAGAAATGGGCTTCAATCTGTAATCGCTTGACCTTTTTGGGACGATTCTTATCTTTACAATCTTGTATTTGCTATTTATGGCTCAATAAGATAGCTTCCTGCATATTTACCTCTTACAAGTTACATGTAAAGGGACTTTCATGATTGGCGAACAAAAACATGCACAAGAAGGTTACTACCTTGTGCACACTGTAATGTTTACCCATGATGCTTTACACTGAGCCGCAATTGGTTTTCTATTTAGAGCATGCATAGTCCGTTGGTAAAGTTTCACATTTGGTTAACATTGAAGTTGCACTTATTCAATAGTAAAAAAAAATCCTTTGATGTTTTGTATTTCTTCCTTGTAAATTTTATAATGCAGTTAACTAGTAGATGCTAGCTAAACTGATATTCACCTGTATTTTTCTTTGCAGAGAGCAATCAGTATCACGACATCGATGGTACATCACTTAATAAAGGTGCATGATTGATTGTCCTGTAGTAAACTATTAGATGGTTTTTCATTGTAAACCCTCTTTCTCAATGTTCGTGAATCTGACGAGATCATTTCAGACACTCAGAGGGGAAAATGTCGAATTTGTGGTTGCACCTTATGAGGCTGATGCTCAGTTGGCTTACTTATCAAGCCTTGGTGAAGAAAAAGGGGGCATTGTAGCTGTTATTACCGAAGATAGTGATCTCCTGGCTTATGGTTGTTCATCTGTAAGATCTTCTACGTTTTCTTGATATGAAAAGATGGAGATCTACTCCTCGTCTGATGGTTGCATTGTCTTATCTTGTTTGGAATCGATCATGATCACTGATCAGGTCATATTCAAGATGGACAGATTTGGCAAGGGTGAAGAGATCCTACTAGAAAAGGTTTTCAACTCCACAAACTGTAAACCATCTTTCAAGAACTTCAGTAAAGACTTGTTCACAGGTTAACATTTCTTCAAGTTGTATGTTACAGGATTTAAATGGATTGCAAATCTATTCTAAATCTTGTATTTACAGATGCACTCTTTGTCAAATGACCATTCAGTTACTTTGATTTTGTTTTCTTCCTTTGTTTATGTTGGTTTTATACTCTAATCGGTGCTTTCTATTTGAATCTGTTAACAGGAATGTGCGTCCTAGCTGGTTGTGACTTCCTTCCTTCAGTCCCTGGGATCGGTATAGGAAGAGCTTATTCCTTGGTTTCAAAGTATTATAATATTGATCGAGTAAGATTGTTACTCTAAAGACAACCTACACACTATAAGCGCCTTTATTTTAACTTGGTTGTTTAACACATTTTCCTTAGAAATGGAGGAACTGTACCTAACAAATTCTGCTATTGCTTTATTTCATCAACAAGTGGATTAGTTGATGATACAAAAGAGTTTCTTGCCCTACAAACATTTCATTAAGGCAGGCCGATAAGAGAGATTCAGTAATCTTTGTTCTTAATCAAGCAATGGAACTTACACTATTGTATCAATTGGTTTAAATCAAAATCACCTCTTTCATCAACAGAAACACCAAGAATAACACATGATTCCCTCTTGCATCACACGTGGAAAGTATCAAATTTTTGCGAGGGAAAATACATAACATCTTAATTTTCTCTGCCCTTCCTGATCCCAAGTCTTTCCGAGTCCTGTCTTTCTACTATGTCCTTTCTCAGCATGTCTAGGCGATTGATTTTGCTGTAAAATCTGAGTGCATCCTCTCATTTATAAATCTGGTGGTATTGTGTATATGCAGGTTCTCTCAGTTCTAAAGTTTGAGAAAGGCGGTCGAATGCCAGAAGATTACTTGAGATCCTTTAGGCAAGCAGTAGCAGTTTTTCAGCATGCTAGAGTGTATGTAAATACATTTCGAATGGCACTTTTGCTTTTTGTTCCCTGGAATACAATGGTATTTCAATCTTTCCTGGACATCCTTCTAGATCATTGCTGAACCGCTTTGCATGTTGTGTAGATATGACAAAATCACCAAGAGGATTGATCATATTAGACCTCTCGACCAAGAGCTCTTGCATGCACTAGATGGAGAACTTGATTTTTTGGGAAGGTAACCATCTGATCCTTCTTGAATATGTTCTCTATATTTTTCTTCTTATAATATACGTGTATGCTATGCCTTGTCCTATCCATTGATGATATGATCATTCATCAGTGACCTCCCTCCTTCAATAGCTACTGCAATCAGTGAGGGAATCATGGATCCTAGAACAATGGAAGCCTATGACTGCTCTCAAAACTCTAGAAGGCACCAAAGGAATACTAGCTTCAAACAGAACAAAGAGGCTACCATGGTAACTGCATCAGCGAACTGCTTTACAGTATATTCTTCGCAAAGAAACAAGGGAGCTAAGAATTTGAGTAAGTTCATCCTTTAGGAATTATTTGTGTAGGCTACAACATCTAAATTTGAAAGCTTTCTTATATGGTTATTTGACAAAAAGTTCATCTGGGTGCAGCTGAAGTGTCAGAGCAGAGGCAAGTTCTCAAGGAGCGGAACTACTCAAACAAGCCCGCTCAGCTTGTAAAGAGACTCCTGGAAACAGAGTTCCCAAGCACTGCAGAAAACTCGGAGGTTTTGATTGAGAATTTTCCAAAGATCCTTGAAAACTCAACCAAGAAAAGGAAGTTCAAGGAATTTAACTTTGACAGGTTGGTGAATACTATTGTGCCTAATCGATTGTCAGCACAGGCAACAGAAACAATCCATGATAGCGATACAAGAACTAACGAAACTGCATCAACAAACTCAATGCTTTGTGATAAAAATCTGGTGAGGACTCCGGATAACAACCCATTCAAAAGGTGTAACCAGGTTAAATCAGATATATCAGGAATCTCAAGCAAAGGATGTGATCAAGTAGCTTCATCCATATCAGGGAACTCATTGTCTTGCGATAAAGATCAGTGCAAGATGCCAAGGTGTGATTTGGAGGCCGATGCATTTGCAGATTCATGCACGACTGAGGCGGAAACCAAATCTAACAGGTTTTCTCTGGTTTTGGATTCCCAGCAGAGTGTGAATTCTAAGCTAAGAAAGATACAAGACGGCAGAAAAGGCAATGGAAGCCGAACCAGATTAAACAACAGTGATTGTAAGAACTCAGGTGGTCTAACTAGGAAGAGTACTATACTAGATTTCTTTTCTCATGCAAATTAGTAGGATGCTTAAATTATTGGTTTTTGTGATGCCTTGCCGTCAAATTTTGCGGAACTAACACCAGCTACAATGTGCTGATGAACACTGGATTGAAAAGGTTCTGTGTATTTGAGAGCCTTGTTAGCTGCTCTAATAAATTAATTGCTTTTGATCTAGAGGAGGGCAACTTGTACATAATCCAAAGTGACACGTGATAGGATTTTTCCACAAAGCACGAACAATTCAGTACTCTTGTACTCAGAATTTAGGATAAGACTTTGTGGAGTTGGTGATAGCATGAGTAAAATTGTAGAGTTGGCAATCTGGGTGGGTTGGCTTAATTGAGTTTGGCTTGTGTTTACTTTAGTCCAGATATCTCAAATAACCTAATAATTCCGGTCAGGTCGAGTTGATCAAATTTTTTTTTCTTCCAGTAGGTAAAAAGTTGGATGTTCTACTGACATTCATGATAATCTAATATGATGATGTTTTGGAACTCATAACAAGAACTCAAAATAACATTACAACTTAGCTGATATTTTGCTAGAAAATCGGCTGCAAAATTCGTCTCTCTATAGCAATGCTAGAATGTGATGGTCTCAAAACCTTCACTAAATGAACGAATTTCTTGAACTATTTGCACCACCTCCCATGGTATGTTGTTCCCCGGATTAATGGCATTGATATCGATTGAGCATTCACTTTCAACTATGGCTCTCCTAATCCCAAGCTCCACTGACAGTCTTATACCTGCATATACTGCAAACGCTTCAGCTAAGATGACAGAGTTCATCCTAACATACATTTATATATCCGAATAACCTGACCATAATTATTCCTAAGAATGCACCCAATCTGAGGATGACTACCAATTTTGACCGAAGCATCTACATTAATATTGACGACATTTTTTGGGGACATTTCCAAATCATTTTATCCGGGTGCCTAATACGTTTTGTTAATTTGGTTTTCACTTATTCTTCACTCTAGCATGAAATCTTATCAATAGTTTAAGTTAACACATTGATAATACCCTTATCAGAGCTGTTGCGAAAAATAATTCTATTTCGCAGCTCCCAAATTGAATGTCATAAATGACACAAGTCTATAAAATCTATATTAAGAGCCCTAGTAGTTAGAATATTTTCTGAGACATCACTTGTTAAATTTGGTATAACATAACATTTTTTCAATTTAACACCCAGATTTTGAATGAGGGATCTGGTAATCTGACAATTAAACAATAAATGATTTGTATTTTCTATATCAGAATTACAAAGAGAACAAGTAGAATGAACTCTATTTATATATCTATTTAGAGGAATAGTAGTAGGTAAGATATCTAAAATAATTTTTCAAATAAATTTTTTAATATTTGAAGCCATATTAAGTTTCCAAATCGAGTCTGCTGAGACTTTTGTTGTGTTCCTTGTATTAAAGAGAGAAGATGTGGATTTAACAGAAAAATCCCCGTTATTACTATAAATCCAAATTAACTTGTCAGTAATATCAGTTATTGAAATATGAATATTTGTAATCATATGAACAATATGAGAGGGAAATGAAGTGTTTAATTTATCAATATCCCAAGAATTCATATTTGTAATTAAATCACAGACTTTTAAATTAGGGTCACGGTCATTCCTAAAGCACTCTAGATATTGTGCATTTACCCAAATGTCAGACCACACGTTGATAGTTTTCCCATTACCAACTAGTCATAGAAACCTTTTAGAGAATAGATCTCTGATGTTAAGAAGTTGACAAAATTGCCAGGAAGTTTTGAGCATTCATCTTTCCATTAATGATTCTTTCGACAGATATATATCCGTGATTACCTTTCGACAGATTTTGATCAATTTAGGCTTCAGATATTAGTTCGTTTCAATTATCTCAATTCGTTTCAATTATCTCAAGTTTTAGATATTATAGGTTTAATTAATATTTATTAATTTTAGGTTATTAGTTTTTTTTGGTCCTAGGTTATTAGTATTTTTAGGGTGTCTTTGGAATTTCATGTATATATTATCATTATAAACACTTTTTAAATGTTTAAATGTAAAATTTGAAAGGTGTCTTGAATTAACAAAATTTTAAAATAAAATAGGTAAATTAATTACATTATGTTTATAGTGTAGTTATAAAATTTATTCAATAATAGATATTTAGTTACAATTTACAATGTGTTTTATTTAAAATTTACGTTATTTTAAACACGCTACAAATAGAGTAGTAACCAAAGACTTAAAATGTATTTTAGAGTACAGAGTACTACTAATATGTAAAATGTTCTTAAAATATAAAATATAAAATTTCCCTTTATACACACGTGCATCCCAAATCAGAACAATGATACCATTGACAAACAGGTGAGCTCCGCTTCCCTCACTTGTGTTCTAGAGTGCGATATCTCTTTCTCCCTCTCTGACATCCACTCTACCAAGTCCTTCCTCTCTCCCCTTGGCTTCAATTCGCCGTTGTTGATGTTGTGCATAGTTCGATGACCCCGTAAGACATTGAGGACAAGATGAATGTATCATTTTATTGTTATATTACTCGTACAAGGGCCAAGAAGACACTACAAAGACACTTCTCATATGTTACGGAGCCACCATTAAATAAGGACTCAAGCCATTCCACTTGGGTCACCTTGCTTCAAACATCACCACCAGGACTCAAACCATGACATTTTCATTAAGTGGCTAGCTTTGGGTGACATATGCATGGGGAATTACATCTGGCGACATTGGACTCCATTTACCCTAGTTTTGTGTTATTTTTAATAATTAATTACTTATTATTATTACTTTTATGATAAATAAGTAGCTAGAAAAGTTTTATATTTAGGCTTTCTTATTGATGTAACTTTGGTAAGTCTATCCTATATTCCTATGCTAGGTAGATCTTAAAGAAGATTTCATATTAACTTGATATATTTAGATAGAATAAAGTGCCAAAACTCTATCTTTTGTAAAGATAGGACCGACCACTCTTAAATAGGCGTGGCCATGGGTCCGACCGGGCGAGTTCGACCCGCCGGGTCAAGGGTCGGGGAGGGGTGACCCGGCGGATAGACCCGGGTTGGACAGGTTTGCACCTTTTCGGAGTTTTCGAAATTGTCGAGAACGAGTTTTGAACGCAAATATGTTTGAAAAATATCCTTTCGTGTTTGTCGTTTAGGTACAAATTACAATGTTACAAGTCTACAACTATAAGTGTACAATTGTACAATTTGTGTATGAGTGTGTGTGTGTGTGGGGGGGGGGGGAGGGAAGAAGGGCTTGAATCGGTTTTCCGATTTCCTATGTTTCCTCCCGGGGTTGAGGAATCAAAGCCCACGTAGTTCTTTTACCTATGTATGTCTGAAACCCGACCCGGTTACCTACTCTTCTTGATCGTCGGACCCTCCACCTCCTGATCCATTTGTGACCGCGCCGTCGATGGAGATCCCAACGGACTCTGTATCCACTCCGTCATCGTCCTCGGAATTAGTGCCCAAGATGTTCTTCTACATCAGCATATCCGCCTTCTTCCAATGTGCAAGGCAAACTTGGGCTTCAAGGTTCTCGGAAAGCAACTTTGATCTCTTCTCCGAAAGAATCTGACCTCCGATATTGAAAAGCTGCTCGACGGCAACGGTGGAGCAAGGGGCCCCAAGTATTTGTCGGGCGATTACCTGCAACGTCGGAAATCTTTGTCTTTCGGGACGGCTCCATCATTCCAGGACATTGAAATCTTTTTCCTCATCGCTGTGAAAATCAAAGTTAGTAGACAAATATTTGTCGAGCTCCGAGTGGGGGCTCGACGAAGATCTCGACCTCTTTGACCCAAAGATATCTCGGGCAAGTGCCTTAGTTCTAGCGGCGATGCTAGTTCGTGACCCGCTTGAACTGGAAGGCATGGGAGGACGACTGGAGGAAGGCACTCTATCGCCCGTCGAATATTGAGTATATATAATTCTTCTAATAATCCTCTAACTCTAGCAACTATAATTGGAACATTGCAATCAGGATCTTTCTCAATTTCTAAAGTCGTAAAATAGTTTTCTAAAAACTTTTGAACTCCGTTTAATTTATATCTAGGGTCGAAACAGCAAGATACGAGGAAAATGTTGGGTATAACTTTGTAATATGCCATCCATTTTTGCTGCATCTCCAAAATAACGTCAAAAATGGAAGGCACGTTAATCCCGTCTTGAAGGGCTATTGCTACGTTAATTGCAATACAACAGAAAAGGTTTGATGTAGGCATGTAAACGTGGCTGAAAGTACGAGTTGCGTCGTAAAAAACTTTGAAAACCTCAACAACATCTCGGGCCCGAGTCCACACATCC
The DNA here is from genome assembly GCA_963922045.1 of Persicaria maculosa. Taxonomy (NCBI): domain Eukaryota; kingdom Viridiplantae; phylum Streptophyta; class Magnoliopsida; order Caryophyllales; family Polygonaceae; genus Persicaria; species Persicaria maculosa. The sequence goes on along the minus strand of OY998256.1, from coordinate 28,972,111 downwards.
GCAAAGATGTTTGACCCTTCGATGTTTTGTGTTGAGAAACCGGAAAGAAGTTTCTTATAAGCGATGGAGTCATAAATCATTTTGTAAGTCAAGTTCCACCGAATGCAAACGTCGTGTTTGGTGAGAGCGACAATAAGCGCTCCATTGCCGGCGAAGCTGTTTGATTCGCCAAAGTGCCTGCAAAACAAACCAAATTAGTTCAACAACAGAATGTAAATATGTTAAACCATCTTGGACACATAAGTGATGATGCCCAAAAATAATGGAAGGGTGGAAAAGAGGAAAAAAGGAGCAGTAAGAAGGACGTGGAAAGTGGGCCTGTGCGGACGCGCTAACGAATGATCCGCGGATGTAGGTCGCATGCAACTCGACTAGATGTCACGCATGCCCCCTACCCACACGCCCAACTCCTTTGAACGCGTGGCGGCCATGCATCGACTTGTGGCCAAAAGGAAGGAACACTCCCCCCAGGGAGGGCGTGGGCATGCACTATAAAAGCGGAAAGACCCTCTAAGATAAGGGTTTTTTTCAGAAAACCAAAAAGAGGGTCTTGCTCTACATAGAATGGGGAACGGAGTCTAGGCGCAAGAATACCAAGTTAACAGCACAATTGCCAAGCACACACCATACTCGTCGGGCAGGCGGGCTTACAGGTATTGGTATTAGGGGATTTCCCGAACCTAGAGGCCCCGACTTCAACCCTCTCATTCTGTTTTAGAGCAAGAACCCATCCTCTTCGAATAGCCTTGATGAAATCGACGCCCGAAGGGTGGAATGAGCCGCAGGTAGGGCTCGACGGCGCCAGTCACTGGTCATCTGCCGATCGAGGATGAGTAGACTTGGGTAAGACCGTCTTAGCATGTGTGGTTATCCCGGCACAGGTAAAAGTCCTCCCCCCTAGGATAGTAGCTCCGTGAGATCGTTCTCAAGGGAAGGAACTTCAGGTAAGACCGTTGACCACTTAAATCGGGACACGTGGTTCACCCCCTCCATGGAGACGTGGGGTGGGGTCTACCTTTCAATTGTGGTTCTATCACTGGCGTCGTCTGTGGGAACAGTCTCACGCTAAGATGTTTCAAGGAAGTTCATGCTGATGGATTGGCATGAACTCTTTTCTAATAATGGATTATAAATTTTACAGGATAAAAAAAGATGAGCAATAACATGGAAGACGTGTCCAACATGATGAGTCACGACGCGGATGGGACCGCAGGGTCTTCCCCGCACAATGCCTCTCCGAACCCATCAGGGGCTCATGATGACCCTGTCTTCTCACCGTACATACCTCAGCACCTCGGGCAGGACGGGGGGTTCAATGAAGATCACTTCTCCCCCCCTCCGAATCCTGAGCATCTTTGGCAGGGTGATGTGGTAAACGGAGGCTACTATTTCCCCCCACCAAACCCTGGACGTTTCTTCTTCTACGGACAGGATGGTTTCCGAACACCCCAGCAGGAATACGCTCGCGATGGTTTCTGTAGAAACGACTACGGTGACGCTCAGCAGGAACGTCACCAACAGGAGGGGTTCGAGTACCCGGGTTGGCATTTCCATTACGGGAATCGACAGGCCAACAAGTTCCACCGCGGTGAACGGTCTTCGGACATTTCCATGTCTAATAGGGCCAACTCATCCCATGCGCGGATGGACGCGTCAGACCTCATACCTTCAGTCTTTTCGAGCGAAATCTGCCAGGCCCCAGTCCCCAAGCGATGGAGGGACATCAATCTCATGAAGTACGACGGCACTGCCGACCCAGACGATCACATATGCCATTTCGTGACGGCTATGGGGATAAACGAATACAACGATGCAATGCTCGGCCGCACTTTCCCTTCGACTCTGACCAACATAGCTCTGACATGACTCACTAACCTCCCGCGAAATTCCATTGCCGGTTTTGCACAACTTTCCCAGGTGTTCAAATCACATTTTGGGAGCTCTCGTTCGCGCAAGAAGACCATGCTGGACTTGAATTCCATCAGACAAGGAACACAAGAGACCTTGGGACAATTCTTTGCACGATTCACCAGTGTGGTGGTACAGATCCCGAATTTCAACCATGAGTCAGCTGTCATCATCCTCATGGGGAACCTGGCAGAGGGCGACTTCAAGACTCGCTTGTTCAGAAAGAAACCTAAGAGCTACGACACGCTGAGGGACATGGTGTCCACCCAGATCGAGGCGGAAGAGGCAGCGGCCTCAAGTTCGAGGGCAAATGAGGGGCAGCAAGGTTTCTTCTGAAAAATCGTTGGGAAGTTCCGAAAAGATAAGGGGGCGGGGAAGCAGAGGAGGCAGTACTATGCGGATCACTGACCTGCATCTCGGCAAGACGAAGTGCACCTCAACAGTGAAAAAAAGAACCCAGTTGTGGACCCGAACGAGCGCGACCAGGGGGCACGGCGTAACAAAGAGCACAACTCCTCCCGGAGAGACGACATGCTCAAAGGGAAGAATATCCACGACGGCAGGGAGATCGAGATGAGCAACCGCGTTATCCTCCTCACTACCATGGTAGGGGGTGCGGCCGAAGCCCGAAGATGGCGAGGTGGCTGAAGGGGCAAGGCCCAGCCGGCACAGTGCTCAGTTAACCAAGCTCTTAGAACTGAAGTCTTCCATGAGAGAACTCGAACCAACCGGATCCCTGAGCCTGAGGGCTTCATCGACACCTTGGCGGGGGGACCTTCACTTTCAGGGGCTAGCCGACAAGATAGGAAGAACTACGAGAGAGAGAGGCGAAGCAACCCCCCTCCCTGGCAAGCCAAAGGATTGCCTCACAAAACCATGCGGAGGTAATTTTTGCCGCGAAGGATGCCGAGGGTGTCCGCATGCCACACGCGGACCCACTGGTCATACACGCCCAAATCGCCACCAAGACCGTCAGGAGGGTCTTCATAGATACTGGTTCTTCTGTAGACATCCTCTCTTGGGAAGCCTTCTCCCAGATAGGTATATCCGCGTCGACTTTGAAGCCCTACCATGGAGCCCTGGTGACGTTTTCTGGGGATGAGGTGCATGTGACAGGTACCATAGAATTAACGGTGGTGCTAGGCACAGCCCCCAGCCGCCGAATGGAAAACATAGTGTTCACAGTGGTTAGAATACCAACTACTTACAATGCACTTCTCGGTAGGGCGTCTCTTTACAAATTCCAAATGACGGTGTCCATATACCATTTTAAAGGGAAGTTCCCAATACCGGGAGGAGGAACAGGAGAAGTTTGTGGCCAACAGCCGGAGAGCAGAAGCTGTTATATGACTCCCCTTCGAAAAAAGAAAGAAGTGATGTATCTCTATGATACTGCGCAGAGTGAGGTCAGGGGAACGGATGAAAGCCTCCAAGAGGGGAATGAAGGGCCAGAAAACCCGGAAGAAAGGAATCAAGAAGCTGACCTTGAGGTCAGACCGGAGGAACGAGAGGTCCCGACCGCGGACCAGAGGACGGTCCATCAACCTTTCTCCATCCCCGAAGAAAGAATTTATATGGGTCAAGCTTTGGGAACGGAGGAAAAAGATGGTGTCCTGAACATCATCCGGAAGTCCCGCAACGTGTTCGCATAGTCACCTAAGGATCTTCTAGGGGTCCCTACGTCCATAGCAATCCACAGACTCAGAATCCGCCATGACGGCTGACCCATAGCTCAGAAGAAAAGAAAAATGGCCCCCGAATGGTCCCGAGCCGCCAAGGAAGAAGTAGAGAAATTACTGGAAGCAGGTTTTATAGAAGCAGTGGAAGATTCTGCTTGGCTTTCGAACGCTGTCCCGGTCAAGAAGGCAAATGAGAAATGGAGAATGTGTGTAGACTTCTCCGATTTGAACAAGTCGTGCCCAAAAGACAGTTATCCCCTTCCCTCGATTGATGAGTTGGTAGACGTCACCGCAGGAAATGAAGCTTTGAGCTTTTTGGATGCCTACTCTGGATACAAACAGATTCGCATGGATCCGCTAGACAAGAAAGCAACCACTTTCATCACTAATCAGGGAATCTTTTGCTATCGAGTGATGCCTTTTGGCCCGAGGAATGTTGGGGCCACCTTCCAGAGAACCGTTGACAAAATCTTTCGCAGACAGCTTGCAAAGAACGTGTCAATCTACGTGGTCGACATAGTAGTACGGAGCCGAAAAGCAAAAAATCATGCAGCAGATCTACAGGAAACCTTTGACTCTTTAAGGCGAGGAGGACTAAACTTAAATGCAGAAAAATGTGTATTCGGTGTCGACTCTGGTAAGTTTCTAGGTTTCATGGTTAGCCAGCGGGGGATAGACGTGAACCCAGCAAGGATTACTGCAATTCAGGAACTGCGACCGTGATTGCATTTGCAATTGGAGGGTATAAAGATGAGATCCTATGTGATGTTCTTCCCATGACAGCGTGTCACCTTCTTTTAGGGAGACCGTGGCAATATGATCGTGGTGTCATCCACAATGGAGTCACCAATGAGCACACATTCCAAATGGAAGGTAAGAAAATTACACTTCATCCTATGGCCCCTCATGAGATTGTTGTTGACCATGTAGCCAACTTGGAGAGAAGAAATCAAAAGAAAAAGCTCGTTATTGGTTCAAACATGGCTAGTTCTCATCAGATTCTCCTAGCTAAGGCGAAAGAAGTAGAGTATGCAATTCAGGGGAGTAAAACATGTTTTCTTGTGCTTTTCAAAGATAATTTGTTTGTTTCTCAAGATTTGAATGATCTACCTCCACTTGTTTCCACCTTATTGCAGGAATTTGAAGATTCGTTTCAAGAAGAAATTCCCAATGGTCTTCCACCATTAAGGGGAATAGAGCATCAAATTGACTTCATTCCTGGAGCAACACTACCTAATAGGGCTGCATACCACACTAATCCAGCTGAGACAAAGGAGCTTCAAAAACAAGTGCAAGAACTTATGGAGAAAGGCTATGTGCGTGAGAGCCTAAGTCCATGTGCAGTCCCCGTCATCCTTGTGCCTAAGAAGGATGGAACATGGCGCATGTGTGTTGATTGTCGAGCCATCAACAACATCACCATCAAGTATAGGCACCCCATTCCACGCCTAGATGATATGCTTGATGAACTTCATGGATCCAACATGTTTTCTAAGATTGATTTGAAGAGTGGCTACCACCAGATCCGAATGAAGGAAGGAGACGAATGGAAAATAGCCTTCAAGACAAAATATGGTTTGTATGAGTGGTTAGTAATGCCCTTTGGTTTAACTAATGCTCCTAGTACTTTTATGCGCTTAATGAACCATGTTCTTAGAGCTTTCCTAGGTAAATTTGTGGTGGTTTACTTTGATGATATTCTGATTTATAGCCGCACATTACATGAGCATGTTGAGCATCTTAGGCTGATCTTAGGAGTTTTGAGGGAACAAAAATTATATGCTAACTTCAAGAAATGTCATTTTTGCTCGGATCATGTTATTTTCCTTGGCTTTATTGTATGCAAGGCAGGATTGAAGGTTGATGAAGAGAAGGTCAAGGCCATCCAAGAATGGCCTACTCCCACGACCATGACTCAAGTGAGGAGTTTTCTAGGGTTAGCGGGGTTCTACCGCAGATTTGTAAGGGATTTCAGCACATTGGCTTCTCCCTTGACCGAGCTCACCAAGAAGAATGTTCCATTTACATGGAATAAACCACAAGAACAAGCTTTTGAAATTCTAAAGGAGAAACTAACTCATGCCCCTTTACTGGTCTTACCAGATTTCTCGAAGACCTTTGAGATAGAGTGTGATGCATCCGGCATTGGCCTTGGAGGAGTGTTGATGCAAGAAGGGCGCCCCATTGCCTTCTTTAGTGAAAAATTGAGTGGCGCTGAGTTGAACTACCCTACCTATGACAAGGAGTTGTATGCTCTTGTTCGTGTGCTCAAAACATGGCAACACTACCTCTTGCCTAAGGAGTTTGTTATCCATTCTGATCATGAGGCACTCAAGTTCTTAAGAGGCCAAAGCAAACTAAACAAGAGACATGCTAGGACGCTGGAGCTTGCTCCGCGTCGGGATTCCGGTTAGAGCACTAGTCTCCCGGATCGACATATTCGTAAAGTCCCAGGACGCTGGAGTTTGCTGCGCGTCGGGAATCTGGTTGGAGCACTAGTCTCCCGAATCAACATATTCGTCAAAGTCCCAGGACGCTGGAGCTTGCTCCACGTCGGGAATCCAGTTGGAGCACTAGTCTCCCAGATCGACATGTTCGTCAAGTCCCAGGACGCTAGATCTTACTCCGTGTCAGGTTTCCAAACAACGCACTGGTCTCCCAAATCTAAACACTTGCCTAAGTTGCGTGACCGGGTGAACAGACGCCCCTAGAAGCCGGGAGACGTCTCTCTTACCAAAAGACTAGAGCTTACAAAGGAGGCTAGGAACTTTAGGAATACTGAAACAAGAAACCGCAGATAAAACAAAAGCACGAGAATCGCCAGGATCACCCCTCAACAGGGTGCCTAACTGAGTTTGCAAAACGTTCAGAAAACATTTAATACATAAAGTCCCGGGTAGTACTTTTGCAAGATCAAGAGGCATCCAGATAGGAGGGGCCGTGACGTTCAGCTACCTCGGCAACTCGCGCTTCAAAGTTCGTATCCTACCGCCAGAAGACGTTGGAACCTCCGAAGACGAAGGATAGAAAAAGTACCCGTTCGCGTAGGATGTAACCTCGGTAATGCACGTTAATTTTATGTTAGGATTGTTTCGCGAAAAACAGGTGCTTGTGAAAAATTAGAAACTCTATCCCTAAGCGGAAACTCAGTAGTCTGTTTTCTTCAAGCAAGATAAGAAATGCGGGCACTAAAGCAACCACGATCAAGTTTTTCACGCGATCATACCGCATATACGTCAACACAAACAAAAATAAGGCACAAAACAGGGTGCCAAAGTTCGTTTGCCTAAAGAAGCGATAATAGGAAAACCAGTATCTGGAGAGAGAGTTTACAAACCATCACCGCTTATGTCCACATTCTCGTCCTCTTTCAAATCCCAATCCTCTCTGTCTTTGCTCGGAGGGAAGGGCTGGAGAGGGACGCCAGGGTTCTCTGCGGACTTCCGCACACTCTGATGAATCCCTGCCTTCATGCCCATATAAAAGTAGTCCCTGTACCTATCCTGAATGAAGTCCTGCCCGGCCTCTTCGTTCAACCACTCCGGAACCGCGCTTCTGATGAAGTCCAGGCCATTCGGGGTCCTTAACCAGTTGTCCACGAGCTTGGTGCGGTTGTGCAGAACGTCTAACCAAGACAGAACGATATCCCCATCTGTCCGGGACCGGTATCGCTCCAGCTCGATCGCACGGTGGTTGGACTCCATGATCGCCTTGCTCCGCTCCTCGTTTGCCGCAATCAACTGGGCCTCCAACTCGGCCGCTCGGGCTGCGGCACTAGATTGCGAGGAAGATAAGGACTGCTGGGAAGACTCGAGCTGGGCGCGCACCATCTCCAAATCCTTGGCCAGTTTATTACCCTTTGCCTTCTCCGCGGCCAAGGCTGTCTCCCCCTCTTCCAACCGGGAATGAAGAGATTCAACCTCCTTCCGCGGCGCCTCTGCCTCCAAAAGCCTCTCTTTCATCCGCTCTAAGTTCTCCTCCAGGCCACGGGCATGTTGTATCAGACGAAGATACCTCCCCCAACCGCTGTGGGTAAAGACGCTTCCCTGATTCCAAAGAAAATGGCCGGGTCATGGAAATGCCCAATGAAAAAACACCAAGGCAAACAAATAACGAAAGACACGGAGCACGGCTCACTTACCCAATTGCACCAGCGTTCCTGCTCCATGGTGAACTGCTCATCAGTCAGTTGGTCCAGGTATCGCAGCTCCGCCACCCCGAGCTTCGGAGGAAAGGCCAATTGGTTGAGGACCTCCAAGTCAAAGCCGGGCATCCGATAAGCCGGGCGGTTGTTGACGTCCATGTGGAAGACCGGCACGTCCAAGTCCACGCCTTCCCAGACCGGTAAAGGGCACAACTTTTTCTTCTTTGAAGGAGCCTTGGAAGTTCCTGCCTCGGAAGGAGAGACAGGTCGCGGCTCCACAGGAACCGTCAGAGGGAGGGGACGGATTTCGGTGATGGGAGAAGCCTCAACATCAATAACTGGCGGCTCAGGCTCCGCCAGGACAATGGGAGAAGAAGAGACTATGATCGCAGTCTTCTCTTTCGCCGCCTTCTTGCTTTTTGGCTTGGGGCCAGATGTTTTGGGACGCTTTAGGGCCCTCATCACGTCTGTAGGTATCTTCCTCTTAGTAGAAGAAGGAAGAGCGGAGGATACCTTCGCAGCGTCCACCATCTTCTTCAACTCCAGGGCGTTTGGGAGACCATGAAAAAGACGATTAGCAACAACACAGAACCAACAAAACAAGAAAAAGCGAAAATAAAAAGTGTTTCGTAAATTAACTACAACCTATACGCGGATGGGGGAGACTCAAGCCCGCCATCTCCAGCCGCAAAGGAGACACCACATCCCTCTATGAAGGTTTCGTTCCCACCGTAAACCTTCGCTCGACCCCTTTTAGATCGGCCACCGCTTTCTTCTTCACACGCGCATACAAGCGCGGCTCGGTATGGAAGTTCAGGACTTGACGAGAAGGGTCCCTGACTAAGAACCACTTGTGCCTCCACTCAGGCTTGCTGGAGTTCAGTTTCACTATCGAGACGCTAAGCTTAGCCTGGTAAAAGTTCTTGTGGGTGCTTCCGTGACCCAGAGTGAGCATGTTGCTAACAAGTCCTAAAGTAGGCTGGACCCCAATCTCTAAGCAGCGCATGACAAAGGAGGTAAAGAAGAGCCTGCTGTTTGGCACCAGTTGGGCGGGGCTCAAGCCAAAAGCTTTCAAATAACGCTTAAATAGATTATGCAGAAGGAGCCGAAACCCCTGAATCAGACTCTTGATGTAAATAACCAAGCACCCTAGATAAGCGTTCAGGCTCCCTCCGCCCTCCTCTGTGAGACACAACACTACCCCCTCCGACCAAGGGAAAACACAAGCAACCACGCTCAGATCATCTAGGGTAGTGAAAGTCCCTCCTCCGCGGTCCTGAGCATTGGGAGGGGCGATAGGAATCACCTTATGCGGCATAACAGCCGGGATAGAACCCGCGGAAGAGGGTTGGAAATCTTTTCTAAAGAGGCACGTGGCTAGTACGCCCTCATCGTATAAAACTGGGCGAAAATCCCCCAGCACAAACGAAGAACGGCGCTCAGCTGGAAGGAAAACCGGACCGGACAGCAGGTCAGTACAGGAATCCCACTCCTTATAGGAGTGCTGGGACTCGGGGGACTCTAGTATCGAATCGGATTCCGCCGACGAAGCATCATCGCCCGAGCGAGAAGATGCAGATTCCCTGGGAGTGTTAGTAGGAGGAAATCGAGTTTAAAATATAATAAAATAAATCAAACCGGATTCGTGCCCACGCAAATAATTACAAGACCTCCTCCTGATGTAGCAGTGGGAAGTCAGGATCGATCCTCGAGGAAGCGTGTCAGCGGATCCTAGGCAGCAGCGGAATCTCACGAACGGTGATCGACCACAGTGGTACTCGACCTCGACCAAGGGTTAGTCGACAGGGGTCAAGCACAGTCGAATCCGAGCAACAGAAAGATGCTGGTGGTGGTCGACGTCGACTAGGCTTACTCGACGTCGAGTACGGTCTGGTCGACTTCGGTTTCCTGTAGAGACACAGAAGGAACAACGATCTTTGCTCGATCGAAAATCAGTGGTCGACGTCGACCAAGGGGTGGTCGAAGTCGAGTAGGCAATATTAACTAAAATAAAGAACAAAGCTTTCGGATTCGGAATAAACTATGTGAAAGAAAACTTCCAAGATCGGGGTTTCAACACCGCAACGATAACCATGCAAAGTAACACATAAAGGCATAAAAGATTCATGCTTTTCATCAAATAACTTTCGTTATTAACAAATAGGAATATAGAGGCTTTCTGACGGAGGATTTTTAGTCGCCTTAAATCCTATCAAATATATCCGACTAACCTAACTAATGTAGTTCGGCAAGTACGGGTCGATCCCGCAGAGAGTCTATGATTTGTATGCAAGTCAAGTGTGTCAACAAGAACAAGAAACAAAGAGGGGGGATTTTTGGATGGTTTGAACTAACTAATTTAGAAATAAAAGTGAACAAAAGTAACAAACTAAACAGCTTGAGGAAATGAATATGAGAAAAATAGCTCAGGTCAATCAATCTCAGCAATCAGGTTTGTTCATTGATCATCGAAATCAAATAGATAACTTCCTCTTGAATACCTTGTTGTGGAAAGACTAGGTCTTTTGAATCCAAATTCCTTATCGAAATTAGTTAACAGGACAACCAGACCCTAAAAACCCTAATTATCAAACAATCTTGAAACTATCAAGATTCAATTCAATAATCGATTAAGCTTAAAGGAAATCAACAAAGACAATCGACACGCACAACCAGTTATTGCATCAATTGCAAATCAATTCTTTATATAAATCCCTAAATCAACCAGTTTCAGAGATTCATACTTTGCTACTCAAGACTATAGACAATTCAACCAGAAATTACCTATATCTAGCTATAGATTATCACGAAAAAGCATCAGTTGATCAGACTAACGGAAATTCACGAGAACCCTAAACAATCTAAGCAAAGAATTGATAATATTCAAAGTAGAGTATTAAGAACGGAAATCTCACAATGAAATAGAAAACCTGAAGCTTCGATTAATTTCCCCGAGCAAAGAGGATTAGTTGTTCATAATCGATGAATTAACAAACATAAGAAAATCCAAACTACGTACCAAAAACCTGTTCGATCACCACACCAAAAACCAGCACAAGTCTCTTCTAACCTTTCGTGTTCTCATCCCGACTCTCTAAGTTCTTACCACTCCTTAGAGTCATAGCACTCACATTCTGCTTTGGATTCAACTCAGTTTGAGATGGAAACTTACCAGAATCCTTAGCCTCCAGTTTGCCCAAAGTACCAGCAATATGTCAAACTTGACTCTCCAAGTTCTGAATGCTAGACTTTGTTTCCTGTTGGAATTGGACCATGTTGTTCTGCATTGTAGTCACATTCTGTGTTAGAGCTTTGATCATGTCCTCAGCTGACATGGATGAGCTTGAGCTCTGCCCTTAAGGCCTAGGTCCATACTGTTGTCTGAATGGTGGAGCTCCTTGCTGATTAAACTGCTGCTGTTGAGGATTCCCATACCTAAAGTTCGGATGATCTCTCCAGCCAGGATTATAGCTATTAGAGTAAGGTTCATACCTCGGCCTTTGTGGTACAAAGCCCCCCACTGCATTCAATTCAACATTCGGCTCCTGCAGGATTGGGCATGCATCGGTGGGATGCTGAAAATCTTGACAGATTCCACATGCTTTTACCTGCTGCTGATTCCCATTGAGCATGAATTTTCGCATCATCTCTTTCAACTCATTCACATCTGTCTGGAGTGATGAGTCTGCTTCTGCCGAGCTCACAGTTTTAGAGGACGTCTTCCTGAATTGCCTTGCCTCCTCTGCAAGCTCAGAAAACATCTCAAATGCTCCAACATGAGTCTTATTCAAGATGTTACCACCACATGCAGCATTAACCATTCTTCTCTCATCATCTAATAGACCTCCATGTAAGTAGAGAACGAGGTCCTGATTCGAATAGCCATGATAAGGGCAGCTGGCCACTAGCTTCTTATACCTCTCATAGTAGTCATACAAGTTCTCTGTAGCATGTTGCTCGATGTTGCTGATGCTCTTCTTGAGACTGTTCAATTTTGTGGTTGGAAAGTACTTCTCCAAAAAGGCTTTCTGCATCTGAGCCCATGTATTTATGCTCCCTGGAGTGAGGTAGTAGAGCCAGTCACTAGCCGAATCCCTCAAAGAGAAAGGAAAGGCTCTTAACTTGATTTGATCATCCGTTACGTTCCTCGGCTTCATGCTTGTGCAGACAGCATGAAACTCTGCCAGGTGCTTATTAGGGTCTTCTCCACTAAGACCATGAAACTTCGGCAGCAAATGTATCAGTCCAGATTTCAACTCAAAACTCACACCGTCAGCAAGCTCTGGAAACTCTATAGCAAGCGGTTGTTGTGTCAGATTCGGGGCAGTCAGCTGCCTCAAAGTCTGATTCGGATTAGCCATCTCAACTCTTTCTGACCGATCCTGATCTCCACGAGATTCTCTACGAAGCCTGGAAAGTGTTCTCTCGATCTCTGGATCAAAATGCAAATCAGATGTATTAGTAGCACGGGTGCGAACCATAAGCAAGGTTCTCAACCTAATTAACACACAAAAACAAGCACACAAATAACAATTTGACTCCTCGGCAACGGCGCCACTTTCGCATAAACCCTAATTGTTACTAACCCTTTTTCACATAATTAATCCAAGTTGTATTAAGATCACTTTCGCTTCAATAACACAAACAAGGATCACCTTCAACTTTCGCAAAAGAATCATGCTTGCAGGGATAGAAGACGAATTGCATAAAAAAATCAAACCTTTACCGCATCACCTCACATGGCTACCATCGGGCTCACCCCGACCCTAGAAGTGGGTGGACTACTCGCTCTTCATCATAAGAAACTCATTAATAATAAAAGGAAATAACTTTGCATTAAATAAACCAAAGAAAGCTTACAACCAATCGAAGCCAAATCCGTTTTCGCCTTTCCAACTTCTCTCGCCACAAGCTCTCTCTCTCTCTACTCCCTCTATGTAACTAATTGTAACTGAAATTGAATGAATAAAATCCAGCCCCTAGGTCCTTATTTATAGGCTTCCAATCCTTGCTAATCAAGGTAGGAAACTATATCTATATCTAAACTTTCTATCTAATAACATAAAGATAAAACTTGATAAATAAAGGAAATAAATCTAATAAGGAAATAAAGCTAATGTGGATAAATCCTTTCCATCTTGATATATCTTCTCTTGATTAGATAAAATATCTTGTTCCTTTCCTTGCGAGTAATCTATCTTCTCCATACTCCACTCGATCTCGGACTCGGACTCGGCCACTGGATCGTACTCGACTTCGACTAGAGTTAGTCGACGTCGACTAGAACTTTTCCTCCTGGGTTGCACTCGAGCTCGGGCACCTTCTGGACTCGACACGTGTACTCGACTTTGAGTAGGTATACTCGACGTCGAGTAGCTCTGGGCTCTCGAGTGGCTCTGCTCGACTCCGGGTGAACTTCTGGCTCCTGGTGTACTCGACTTCGACTAGACGTGGTCGACGTCGAGTAGAGCTGTCAGCTTTCAGCATTATGCTCTGTTCTTGAAACGCACTTTCTCGAGTCCTCGTTCTTCGGATTGACGCATATGACAAGGCGTTGGAAAGATCTTTTTGAGGGCTACAACTCTCATGAAGACATCAAAGCTTGATTCAGAATGAAGAATGGCGAAAAGTGGGCTTTTCTCCAGATGCGCCATTCTTAGCTTCTTCATGACTTTCTTTTAAGCTCCAAAGTGCGCCCGATTTCTGCGAAATATAACAAAAACTTGTGTAGACCTCCATAATTGCCAAATAAGTATAAACTACACAAATTATGTACTATTCTAACCCAAATGTATGAAATGCATGCAGAAATTGACATAAAAGTAAGTGTAAAACATGACAAATTAGGCTCACAACAGGGAGAAGGGGGTTCGTCGGGTACTCGACCCGGAGAAGAATAAAAAGAGGGACCCACCGGGGTTCTCGGTTGGCGGATTGTGACCTCCTCAGGAACCGCTATACCACCCATAAGAAGCTTGCCCTCCGACTTCGCCGGAGGTGGGGATCTAACAACGGCTTGAACGCTGCCAGAACTGCTTTGAGAGGTCGACATGGCGATGGCGGCTAGTAGATTGAGAAGGAGGAGCAAGTAGGGAAGAAACCTACGGACCAACAGGAAATAAAAATACGCCCGGAAAACAAAACCCACGCCACATCCGCGGCCAAGAAAAGTAAAAGAGAAGACTAAGAATAAAAGACAAGAAAAAGACGCGAAAAGAAAAGAAAGGAGAGCAACTTTACCTTAATCGGCCGAAGACGAAAGCTGTAAAAAATGGAGAACGGTAAAAGATGGAAAAGGGAAGGACCCCTATTTATAGGCCTCCGTTGAATGACGTTTCGTCTCTCGCTTTAGCACACGTGTCAGACTCTAGCCACACATCAATCAGGTAAACGGGCCTGGTGGAAACAGGCCCAGGAGAGCCCAACTCGGCCCAACAGGCCTTCTTTTTTCCCCCCATCTACTGACCTAGAAAGCGTAGAGAACAATGAGATCGGTAGGGCAATTTTGAATCGCGGAAAGATCTTCCAGGTCTCCCCGCGGCTCGAGGAGCTGTGATGATGCCCAAAAATAACGGAAGAGAGGAAAAGAGGAAAAAAGGAGCAGTAAGAAGGACGGGGAAAGTGGGCCTGTGCGGACGCGCTAACGAATGATCCGCGGATGTAGGTCGCATGCAACTCGGCCAGATGTCACGCATGCCCCCTACCCACACACCCAACTCCTTTGAACGCGTGGCGGCCATCCATTGACAAGTGGACAAAAGGAAGGAACACTCCCCCCCTCCCCCCCAGGGAGGGAGTGGGCATGCACTATAAAAGCGGAAAGACCCTCTAAGATAAGGGCTTTTTTCGGAAAACCAAAAGGAGGGTCTTGTTCTCCATAGAACAGGCCCCGACTTCAACCCTCTCATTCTGTTTTAGAGCAAGAACCCATCCTCTCCGAATAGCCTTGATGAAATCGATGCCCGAAGGGTGGAATGAGCCGCAGGCAGAGCTCGGCGGCGCCAGTCACTGGTCATCTGCCGATCGCGGATGACTAGACTGGGGTAAGACCGTCTTAGCATGTGTGGTCATCCCGGCACAGGTTTAAGTCCTCCCCCCTAGGATAGTAGCTCTATGAGATCGTTCTCAAGGGGAGGAACTTCAGGTAAGACCGTTGACCACTTAAATCGGGACACGTGGCTCACCCCCCCTCCATGGAGACGTGGGGTGGGGTCTACCTTTCAACTGTGGTTTTATTAATAAGTTTAAAATATGATGGGCGCAACAGATGTGGAAAAACTTACCGCCTATCCCGGGCTTACAGTTTTGGATTAATTCTGGAATAGATGCGGTGTTGGCAGAAGCGTTGTCAAAACCGATGCTTAAAACCCTTTTAGTCAATCTATATTCTTGTAAAATGGTTAAAAGGACACGTGCTATTTTTCGTGTTGTGTGTGCTTCAACGAAAACTCGAAAAGCTAAAACACGTTTGTGCAATTGAAAACGTTGATCAACCCAATGACAAGTAACACCCTTGTATGAGTGATACTGCCAATGGCCGGTCCAAATGTCACTACAAATTGAAACATGTAAATCATGGTTTTTGTGAAAATATTCGATTAATTCATTTTTACGAGTGTTATACCATCTAAGTATTTTCCTCTTGACCGTGTTTGGACTAATACCTTGCCATGCAAGTTGAACATTTTGTGTAATAAAATCATTGAAACATAAACATTGTGAAAAACTATAAGCTAAACCCTCGGTAGCTATCATTTCCGCATAGTTATCATGACAACTACGATAATCATAAGATCATAAACTAGTGGATTGAGAGGAACAAGTTGCGTACCCGGTTAGTTGAGTTTGTCCTTTGGCGAGGCCAAGCTTTTCAGGATGCTTCGTCCTGATATGGCGACCGTAGTTCCCATATCCGCCTCTCTTCTTGTGCTTGTAGACCGCCCCGCAGAAGTTGCACTTGGCCGAGCAACTGGTTTCCTCCCATGTCGGATCCCTAGGCCCCTTCGTGAACCAATACTTGAACGTAGCGGCTTGAATTTGGGCCGTAGTGATAGGGTCACCTTCGACCGGAGTTCCCTGACTCCCTTTGGCGAGGAACACGGACTCTTGGGTCGGGATCATCGGAGTTCTGACTTGGGGGGTCCCCTCAGGCTCGGGCTCGGCCTCCTCCTCCTCCATAATCTCGTCGACGTGGTCGGCTAAAAGAGCATCATCTCGACGACGCCGGGATCCACTTGTCGTCGAGACCGAGACACTTCGATGAAGGCTTGGTCCCACCGCCGGGTTCGGGTTGCCTCCGCCTCCAACGCTCGGGGTTGATGAGGATGGGGCTCCACTAACACTCTTGCGACCTTGGGTAATTCGGTTGAAGACATCCGACATTATGAATTTTAGAGGATTAAGAGATATAAGAGAGAGATTAGTGAGAGATTAGGAAAACGGGATTACGAGAGACAAGATCGAGCGATTAGAGAGCGATTAGAGAGATGAAGATGAGATTAGAGGAGATGATTGAGGTGTGGGTTTATAGGGCCAAACCGAGGCCTTTGGAGTCGAAACCGACCGTTGGGCAACGGTCGACCCGGCGGGTCCAACGTTCGACCCGACGGGTCGACCGTTTGAAACTAATCGTTGGGCTTTTTTTTTTTTGGGTGGTGTTTGGATTGTTATAACCTACCTACCAAAGTTGGAAATAAATTTATATGTAAAGCTTATAATTTATTTTATTGATTTTTTAATTTTTTTGACATTTTAAAATTGATATCTAATGTTTATACGAAATTTCGAATTGTTCGGATTTTATTTTCGAATGTTGGATTGTTTTACAAAATTGTTAGATTATTACTAAACTAAATAATCTTATGAAACACAATTAATTCAAACACAAGTTTATTATAAATTGATGTACGATTACAACGGCCCGGACCGGATTCATTATCTCGGCGGGGGATCGAGATTCAGATTTTAAACTTGATGAGTTGACGACCATCACATTCACAACACACAAGTTCACAACTCACATTCACATCAGTACATCACATTAAAGCATAAACTTACTACACTACTCACTACTTAGGAGTAGACTAGTTACCATCCGAGCCCGATGCACCATCGTTCTTGATCTTCTCGGGGTGCTTCTTTGTAATGTGAAGTTTCAAATTTCCATAGCCAAGGTTGTTCGTGACCTTGTACTTGTGAACGCAATGACGACAAACCTTATCGAAAGTCCCGGGGGCTTGCCCTTGCTCGACCTTGTCGACATGGTCCCGGAACAACGCCGAAAGAGATTCTCACCGGATCTAGCTTCGTCGGACATGATTAAGAGCTTACAAAATGAAATGAAAGGTGATTGATGGATTGAATGGGATGTGTGACTTGTGAAATGAAGAAGACGAGTATTTATAGCCCCAAGCCCTCGAGCCTAGACTACTAGCCGTTGCAACGACTATTTTTTTTTAAACAAATTCCTCCGCAGGTGGGCCCCACACTCCAACGATTAGGATTTTGAAAATAGGTCGACCCATCGGGTCAGCGGGTTTAAAAACCCCAACCCTAACCCTAACCTGCTACCCTTCTACACCTGTGGACCCGTGAACCTAGACCCGGACGACCCGCCGGGTCACGGGTCGACCCGTAACCCGTGGCCAGGTCTACTCTTAAGCTTTCTAGGGTTTATGTTTCCTATATATATACGGTTTGTCTATTGTGTACTCTAAGAGTATAGGATAAGAATATATACTTTATTGGGAAAGAAAACCCTAAAAGAAAATAAGTGAACCCCATAATCTAATTTAAAAATGGCTAAACCGGGTGTATCTATGAGAAATATTTTCCAATTTGGCCTATTATCATATGCCATTGGGGCATATGATAGAAAATCCGATATCATATGCCCTTGGCCTATTATCATATGCCCTTGGGCCTATTAACTCTCTCTCACACACATATAGAGGAGGGTTCAAGTGAGAAGAATCCGGTCTGGTAAGAAGGAAAGAAGAGATCTCATTGGCTGGTTAAATTACTCCCTCACGCGCTTACATTTTCCCATATTTTATTTTCCCTCAATCAGGAACCGGAATTGATTTTCTTTGGAAGATCCATGGCCGCCAAAAGGCCAGCGTCCCTTTCTTCCCCATCCTATTCGTCTACGAATTCTGAATTCGTCATCTTCTTCTTCATCAGCATCACCTCCCAACTGTAGTCGTGCCGATCGTTATACCTGTTGACGGAGCAGAACAGCTCGCCGCACCTGCACTGGAAGCCTGTGAGCCCGACCCGTTTGGCGCAGCAGAAGCACTTGTTGACCGCCTTTCTCGACACGGCGTGCAGCTCCGGCTCCGACATGACGGCGGGTGGTGGTCTCGGGAGGAGGGAGGGAGAGGCCAAGTGTCAGATCTGGTCGTTCGGGATCCGGAGAGGCGCAGATCTGGTAGTTGGAGGCGGCGTTGGTGTTGGTAGAGATAGTTTATGGGTGTGGCTGTCAAGTGGTCGATTTGATTTAGTCTAAAGCTGCAATTGACAAACAAATTTAGCGAAGTTAAAACTTGATGAATATAAATGTTAATTAGGGGTGCACTTACTTGAAAAATAGCTGCTAGCTACAAGGAGAAGGCCATCGGTTGTCCTTTTTGATGTTGATGGTGTTATTGTTAGTGCCATGGAGAGAAGATCTAGAGTTCAAAGAACTGTATTTTTTTAGTTATTTTATTGAAACAACCGTATGTATCTTCACAGTTATTTTATTGAAACAATCGTATGTTGATTTGATTTTTTGCTTTGAAAATATGTTTGTCCAATATATTCATGTGGTGGTGTAATTGCTTCTCTAGGTGGTGTAAAAGTTTTTATTCAAACAATATAAATTTTTCAATTTGATGTAGTAAATATAATTGGGGTGCTGATTTCTAAGTTGTTATTAAACTTGTACTCCCTCCGTTAATTAAAACTTGACGTCTTACTATTCACGCACGCTTTTTTAGGTGTTAAAAACTATATAAAATATTAATTTTTTAATAAAATTTTCAAATAATTTCATACTTATTACTATTAGTTATGAGTTTATAAAAACAAATATTAAAAAAATTTAATATTTTATACGGAGTATAATTTTTATCATTATAAAAAAGCATGCATGAATAGTAAACGACAAATTTTAATTAACAGAGGGAGTATAATTTTTTATTTTCCATGTGGTTTATGAAAATAAAGCATGTCTCACCGGAAAGGACTTGTGGGTAGTATCCATAGGTCCCCGGTTCGAACATCGGAATGGTCGCTCTCTCTTTATTTACCAATTCAAGGTTTATGAAAATAAAGAGTATTAGTTCAATTTTTATACCAAGTGGTTTAGTGTTTTTATACCAAGTTGTTCAGGGCTTTAATACCAAGTGGTCTAGGGTTGTAATACCAAGTGGTTTAGATTTTAATACCAAGTGGTTCAGAGTTTTTATATGAAGCGGTTCAGGGTTTTAAACCAAGTGGTTCTGGGTTTTTAAGACCAAGTTGTTCAGGGTTTTAAACCAAGTAGTTCACCAAGTAAATAGTATTGGTTCATGAACCATGTTATTTAAAAAAAAAATTAAAAATTAAGAATTAAAAGAAAATAAAACAAGAATGAAAAGTCTATGAACCACTTATTGATAACTTAATGAACCACTTTTTTATAACTTCATGAACCACTCCTTGCTTTATGAACCACTTATTTATAGCTTCATGAACCACTTCTTTATAATTTCATGAACCACTTCTTAAAGCTTTATGAACCACTTCTTTATACATCCATGAACCACTTCTTTATATCTCCAGGAACCACTTCTTTATAACTTCATGAACCACTTCTATATACATTCATGAACCACTTCTTTATAGCTTCATGAACTACTTATTTGCAGCTTCATGAACCGCTTCTTTATAATTTCATGAACCACTTCTTAAAGCTTCATGAACCACTTCTTAAAGCTTCATGAACCACTTCTTTATACATCCATGAAGTCATGAACCACTTCTTAAAGCTTCATGAACCACTTCTTTATACACCCATGTGTGAGAGTATGAGATTGATTGTAATGTCCTCCTTAGGGTTTCCATTCATTGATATAACATATATATAGGTTACAAAGGTATTGGGCCTTAATGGGCTTTTGGCCCACTATACAATAATAAGACCTATGTAATCTTTCAAACCCCCGCAGTCGAAACTGGAGGGGCCCGTACAGTGAGACTGGAGCGAAAATCAATGAACAACTATCTAGGTAAACCCTTGGTGAATATATCAGCGTACTGATATGAGGACGGGACATGTAGAACGCGGACATGTCCTATGGCAACCTTGTCCCTGACGAAGTGGAGATCAAGCTCAATGTGCTTCGTGCGTTGATGTTGGACCGGGTTGCTAGCCAGATAGACTACAGAGATGTTATCAGTGTAGACCAGAGTGGCCTTCATAAGAGGGCAACGGAGCTCAAGCAGGAGATGGCGGAGCCAAGAGCACTCAGAGACAACGTTGGCAACGCCCCTGTATTCGGCCTCAGCGCTGGAGCGAGACACGACAGACTGACGCTTGGCCGACCACGACACAAGGGTGTCGTTGAGGAAGACACAGTAACCAGACGTGGAGCGACGCGTGTCAGGACAACCACCCCAATCCGCATCAGTGTAAGCAACAAGGTCAAGCTTAGAGGAAGGAGTGATCGTGGTGCCGAGCTCGAGTGTGCCGCTGATGTACCGAATGATCCGCTTTAAGGCATGAAAGTGGGGTTCCCTGGGTGCATGCATGAACAAGCAAATCTGCTGAACGGCGTAACTGATATCAGGTCTGGTGAAGGTGAGATACTGAAGAGCACCAGCAAGGCTCCTGTACAAAGTCGGATCATCAACCAAAGGACCAGAGTGAGCGCTGAGCTTGTTGGATGTATCGACAGGGGTGGCGACCGGATTGCAGTTACTCATCTTAGCCCGAGCAACAATTTCAGCAGCATACTTGCTCTGTGAGAGGAATAGGCCAGACGAATGCCGCTGAACAGCAACACCCAAGAAGTAAGACAACTGACCCAAATCTGACATAGCGAATTCAGCACTGAGCTGTGAAATAATCGACGTCCGAAGCGCATCAGAAGAGGTGGTGAGAATGATGTCGTCAACATACAGTAACAGAAATGCCATGTCGGAGCCTCTGCGATAGATGAACAGGGACGAATCCGAGCGGCTGCCAATAAAACCCAAGCGGAGCAGATGAGAAGCAAAGCGCTGGAACCAAGCTCGCGGAGCCTGTTTCAGACCATACAGAGAGCGCTTCAGGAGACAGACGTGCTTAGGACGATCGGCATCAGTAAATCCCGGCGGCTGAAACATGTAGACTGTCTCATTCAGGTGACCATGCAGAAAAGCGTTCTTGACATCCAGCTGATGAATGGCCCATTTGTGCGACAGAGCTAAGCTCAATACCACTCGGATAGTGGCAGGCTTGACCACGGGGCTGAAGGTCTCATCACAATCAATACCTACCTGCTGGGATCGACCGTTGACGACAAGACGTGCTTTATAGCGCTCCAACGTCCCATCAGAGCGGAACTTATGACGGAAGAGCCACATACAGCAAACGACGTTCGCCGCGGGAGGGCGAGGGACAAGAACCCAAGTACCATTCTTTGTAAGGGCCCTGTATTCGTCGAGCATAGCCGCCTGCCAATTCGGGTCGAGGAGGGATGCTTTGTGGGAGGTGGGGATGGGGGAGAGGGAGGTCTGGGAGTCGGGAAGGACGGGGGCAAGAGGCGCAAGGTGCGGGGAGGAGGAAGCGGTGGGCGCAGCACTGCTTGCGGCGGGCGCAGCAAAGCCTGCGGCGGGCGCCGCCAGGGAGGTGTTCGACGCGGCGGGCGCAGCAAATGGGGATGCGGTGGGCGCAGCAAGGGCTGCGGCGGGTGCAGCAAGGGCCGCGGCGGGCGCCGCCAGGGACGAGTTTGTGTCTGCGGGCGCTGCAAATGGGGTTGCGGCGGGCGCAGCATTAGATGCCGCGGCCGCCGCATGTAGGTGAGGCGCGGGTGATTGTTTAGGTGAAGGGAGGTGGATAGCGGGGTGATGGTCGGTGGTCATGGAGATGATCTGACGGGGTCTGAAGACACCGGAGACGCTGCGGGTGTGTGGTCTGTTGGTAGATGGTGGCGGGGGAGGTGGGGGAGGGGGAGACGCAGGAGCACCGGGAGAGCTCTGGGGAAGAATGAAGTGAGGGAATGGTGACTCAGACTCTGTCGATGACACAGGAGGTGTGGGAGACGCGAAGGGAAATCGCGACTCATCAAAGGTGACATGACGAGAGAGAATGATCCTGTGAGTCTTGATATCGAGGCAAATGTAACCGCGATGATCAGACGGGTAGCCAAGAAAGACACAAGGGGTAGAGCGAGGGTGAAGCTTGTGGGGGGCGGTGGATGCCTGATTGGGGAAGCATAGGCAACCAAATGTACGAAGGTGATCATATATGGGCAAAGTGCAATACAGTGCCTGAAACGGTGAGCGATGGTTGAGGGTGGTGGAAGGGAGAATGTTGAGGAGGTAGCATGTGGTGGCCAAGGCGTAAGGCCAATAAAGGAGGGGAATGGATGCGTGGAAAAGAAGAGTGCGCATCATATTGGTAATGGTTCGGATGATTCGTTCGGCTTTGCCATTTTGTTGAGAGGTGTAGGGGCAGGACAAGCGATAGGATATCCCATTGGTATTAAAGAAAGTGTGAAAATCTTTGTTGTCAAATTCGCGGCCATTGTCGCATTGGAAACACTTGACAGAGGTGTGAAACTGTGTTTTGATGTAAGCGTGGAATTTGGCAAAGATAGGGAACACTTGAGATTTAAAGTGCAAAGGGAAAACCCATAAGAAATGTGTATAATCATCCAGAAACAAAAGGTAATACTTATGACCCTCCTTGCTAGGCACAGGAGATGTCCAAATATCACTATGAATAATATCAAAAGGTGCAAATGTAGTGTTTAAAGATCGCTGAAAAGGAAGTCTGGCATGCTTGCCTAACTGACAAGACGAACATAAACTAGAGCGAAGCTCTTTATTACATTGGACAAGACTCTTAGAACGAAGTAAATCTAAAACTGCAGGACTGGGATGACCAAGGCGTGCATGCCAAAGACTGGATGATGATGCCGAGAGGGCGACTGGACTTGACGGGCTGGATGGTGATGGTGACGACACAGGATAGAGCTCCCCGGTGCTATTACATCTCAGACGAGTAACCCCCGTAGTAAGATCCTTCACAAAGAAACCAAACGGATCAAACACAAGAGAAACATTATTGTCAGTGGTGAACCGACGGACAGAGATAAGGTTTTTGACAAGTTTGGGGGCAACAAGGACATTGTTGAGGTGCAAAGGGTTGGTAGGGGTTGGTAGTGTGGTGTGGCCAATGCCCGAAGTAGCAAGGCGACCACCGTTGCCGACGATAATAGAATGAGCAGGACCCTTAAAAGAAAGAGATGAGAGAGTACCTGAGGAGTTCGTCATAAGAGAGGTAGCGCCGGTGTCCATGTACCAAGCGCCGTCAGGGGGTGTCAGCTGCATGGAAGAGAAGGCGTTGTGCACATCAGTCGGGTATGCCTGATCGGACGACGGACGGGGAGCAGGACCCAACAAGCCCTGCTGACGGTTGGGATATGGGGCTGGTCCACGAAACGATGCACCGGGGTAGCCATAGGGCATCCAAGGAGGGTAGCCAGGGTTGGGGTACCAAGAGGGGTGGCGGGGATCGTAGTGCTGCGGGCGACCATTGCTGCGGCCATTGCCGCGGCCGCCGCCCCTTGGTCCCTGCTGGTCGTTACTGCGGCCGGGCTGGAGGGCAAGCTGCTCGATGATGTCACTGGATGAGACCAACGCCGTCTTGTCTTTGGCGGCGTCGGTTGTCTGACAGTGAAGGCGAGTCTCCTCCAAGATCAGTTGAGACCGGGTCTTCTCGAATGTAGGGAGAGGTTCCGTCTGCTGTATATGAGTAGCAGCAGCATTGTATTCAGAGGGGAGGCCCGAGAGTACCTGGAGGACGAGACGGGTGGCGCTGGGTTTGGAGTCGACGGCGTCTAGCTGATCAGCCAGGGTCTTGATGTGCTGACAGTAGGCAGATATCGACGGAAAAGAGGAAAGCTTGCAACTTGAGAATTCGTGCTCGAGATAGACAGCACGGGTGGACTTGTTGTCTTGAAAGATATCCTGAAGTTTCTTCCAAGCTTTCAAGGCGGAGTCTTTGGGGTCAAGGATGGTGGTCAATAGATCTTTTGAGATGGTGTTGAAGATCCATTGAAGGACAATGGTGTCAAGTTGAGCGAAGAGATCGTCGTCTTCGCTTTCAGGGCGGTTGGCGGAGGAGTCAATGTGGTGGAGGACTTTATGAGCCTTAACATGGGTCGTGAAGAGGTGCGACCACATGGTGTAGGTACTGGATTCATGATCAAGAATGATAGGGATGCAATTTTTGATGTTGGAGATGGTTAGGGCGGAATGGAAGGGTGATTTGGTGGCGGTGGTTTCGGTGGACATGGTGGCGGGAAGGATAGAGAGATGGCGAGGTGAGGGGGGGGGGGGGCGAGGAGAGAGAGAGGGGGCGGCTAGGGTTAGAGAGAAAAAGAAATTTAGGGTCTTTGGATCTTAGGCTGTGATACCATGTGAGAGTATGAGATTGATTGTAATGTCCTCCTTAAGGTTTCCATTCATTGATATAACATATATATAGGTTACAAAGGTATTGGGCCTTAATGGGCTTTTGGCCCACTATACAATAATAAGACCTATGTAATCTATCACCATGAACTATTTCTGTATAGCTCCATGGAAGGTGTATGGCATCGCCCGCGACCCCTGCCTTGCCTGGAGCGCCGACAACCTGGTCGAGTACTTGTAGTGCGACATCTCCGATGAGCAAGACTGCAGCCAACGCCCCGACCTTCTCTGAATCGGACGACGTCGAGATCCATGTCCTACGGTTCCAATCAGAGGAGGCGATTTTGAGTGGCTCTTGATCGTAGTGTCGTCGGCTTCCTCCGGGTCATCGTGGACGACAGATTCCAGATTGGTGCCGAGTTCCGTCGATCTTAGTTGGGGAGTGGAATGGAACTGCCTTGTGGAGAAGAGGGATCCAGAGGAATCGCCGCTGCCATTGGTGGTGGGAGAGAGTGATGCTTGAGCTGTTCCGTCATTCCGAGGAACTCTGTACTCGTACTGTAGCAACACACGGGAGGAGGAAGAAGGTGCTGAAATTACAAAAAAAAAACCTCCCCATACTTTCATTTCTATAATTATTACCGTAATTGTAAAAATTAAAAAATTTAGCCCGTAATTTTTATCGGGTTTAAATTCTATAAGATGCATCTTCAATATTCGAAAGTGCATAAATAATAAATCAAAGTGCACTTTATCATTTTATTTATGCACTTTATAATATTAAGTGTGCACTTCATAATCTTATTTACGCACTTTATGATTTTATTCTTACACTTTATCATTTCATTTATGCACTTTATAATCTTAATTGTACACATCATAATATTATTCATGCACTTCATATTATTATTCATAGACCTTCATTTTATTCTTGCACTTAATTATCATTTTATTTGCACAACCTAATATTATATTTACACAACATAATATTATATTTGCACACCATAATATTATATATGCACTTTATCATCTTATTTATGCACGTTTTCATTTTATTATTGCACTTTATAACCTTATTCATGAACGGGAACAAAGAGAAAACAACCATAAATAGCCTATGCGGTATTTTAAACTCGAACCTTTGATAATGGGCACATCGTTATACCATGTTTGGGCTAATAGGCTTTGAATGACACATGTCGCATTAAAGTGCAAAACCGCCATAAAAATAGCACCCCATAAAGAAAATTTTTGGTAGAAAACTTACTTTACATTATGAAAATGCACATTTATTAATAATAACCTTTATTATATTATTTGTTCACTTTATATTTTGTAATCTCATATTTTTCACTTTTTAAAATACAGATAAAAAATGTGATGTATCATATTTTGTTGATTTTAGTAATCCCACATTTCTATGTGCCCGCAACACTTCCATATGGAGAGAGGCCGACCATCAATTAAGGTGCTTGTTATTTTGGTCTGCGCCTACTTCAAATAGAAATTTCACATTTTACTTCTTAAGAGGTTTTTATATTTGAATGGAATCCTAAGATTTTAATTCAGTTATAAATATAATCATCAATCATCAATCATCAATCAATATCAATATCAATATCAATCATCAATATCAATCAATATCAATATCAATATATAATACTAAAACAGAGGCGTGGAAATCCTATGTGGCGGACTCTGGTGCGATTCGCCTACGTGTCTTTTTCTGGTGAATTCTGGCCCCGTTTCTTTGACACGTCAATTAATGAATGTCCAATCAATTCAAGCCATGTCATACAACTGTCTAATCAATTTATCTACGTGTAATTTCAATCAATTTTGTACATTTTATGTTAAAAAAATCTTCAATTTATTCTACATAGTCAAATCATATTACGTAAAATATATCAATACACATTGATTAGATATTTTGCTGGCTATAGGATATTAAGTTAAAAATAGCTTTAACTAAAAAATATGATTTTATGTTAAAAAAATCTTCAATTGATTCTAAATATATAATCAAATCATATTACGTAAAACATATCTATACACATTGATTAGATATTTTGCCTATCTATACACATTGATTAGATATTTTGCCGATGTAACCGTGTAGATATTTAGATAGAGTAGTTCAAATTGGGGTAAATTAAAATTTTAACCTATCATTAATATAATATTTTATCTTAAAGTAATTTTTGTAATATTTTTATACAAGTTAAAAATCTACTTGAATGAAGATAATATTTTACCTTTAATTAACACGTCAATTAATAAATATCTAATAAATTTAAGCCACATCAATTAAGGATTTCACATCTTTAGCCGCATCCTTTGACTTATCGTTATTTAACAATCACAATTAATTTAAATAACAAAATATTATCATATTTTGATTAGTTACATTTTGATAATTTTTTTGACTTATTTAAATATATCTAATGAATTTTGATAAACTAAACATCTTATAAATGCGTAATAGAAAAACACTACTTTTTTTTAAACTTCCACACTAACTATTGATAAACTAACATCTTATAAATATATCATAGAAAAGCCCTAATTTTTTTTAAACTTCCGCACTATGCACTAACAACATATTTTATATTATATGTGTATATTAAATTATATATATATATATATATATATATATATATATATATATATATATATATATAATATCCTAACAAGTATGTATTTATTTAATATAAATGAGATTTTTATCTCTCTATTAATGATTTAATCTAATCTATTAAAATAAATAGAACTTCCTAGCTAGCTAAGTATTTATTAAATATAAGAAAGATTTATCATCTATCAATTACTGGTTTAAGACATTCCTTAATTAATATAAAATACATAAAGTTTAATTAAACCTTTTCTATCATATGTCTTATGTACATTTGTTTTCATAGTTATATTGATATATGATCATATATGATAAAGTTTGAATATATTTTACTACTAAATCAAACAATGGACAACTCTAAAATTTATGAGTTAATTTGTATTT
The DNA here is from genome assembly GCA_963922045.1 of Persicaria maculosa. NCBI lineage: Eukaryota > Viridiplantae > Streptophyta > Magnoliopsida > Caryophyllales > Polygonaceae > Persicaria > Persicaria maculosa. The sequence continues at coordinate 28,944,717 of OY998256.1, read as the reverse complement.
AGTGAATGATTTTTTGCATTTCAAAATCAAATTTTATAATAATATAAATATTTACCCATATCTTAAAAAAACATTTCTTTTTAATGTAAATTTATTAGTGGGATCATAGGCGAAACTTCAATTATTAAATAAAAATATAATATGATAGATTGTTTTATTTTACTAAGCTTTATACATTTTTATTAGTTGCAACACAATTTTATTTATTTTTATCTTTAAAAAAATTGTTAATAATGATATTTATTTAATTAAGATATTTTAATGGATTGTATATTGATTTCCCATAAAGTTTTCAATCAAGTTATTTTTAATCTTCGTAATTTAATTAAAAAGAAATCAAAGATAACATATATAATAAAAAAATATTTATTAAAATACCGCGTAACACGCGGGTAATAAGACTAGTTATAATATAATTAATGGGATTCAAACACACCGTAAATTTTGATTACTATAAACTTTAAAATATGTCAAATTGAACAAGGATTTGTTTAATATGCAACTAGGCAAATCTGAGTGTATATATTTATTATTATTATTATTATTATTATTATTATTATTATTATTATTATTATTATTATTATTATTATTATTATTAATGTAGGAGTTTACAAAGAATTAGTGGGGAGCCGAGAGACAATCTGGGCCCCCACTCCTTTAGCAATAGAAAACCCCACCCTAGTGAAAATATGAGCTGAATTACGAGCCCCTATATCGTGAGCTTGAGCAAATTTCTGGATCCTCTTCAAAAGGGTTATGGCGTCTGCCTCAAGTTCCCCCAGTGCAAAAAAAAGAGAATGGTAAGAACCCATAACCAATGGCTTTACACTTATCTTGATATTTGACCCGCTTATGGCGAGCCGCCTCGACCACCACATGTCCTGGAACAAAATCAACCATCCCAGACTGCGTCAAAGGGGATGGCCCTGTCAAGTCAACACGAACATCCAACCCTTTATCCCACACATAAAGAAGTAGGGGTGGGCACGGGACGGGATTGAGCCGGGACGGGACTCGTCCCGCGAAATTTTTACGGGACGGGATTGACACTTTTTTTTTTGGGACGGGATGGTGTCTGGACGGGACGGGATCGGGACGGGACGGGCCTTGTCCCGCATATAAAAATAATAAAATATTATATACATTTGCAAAGTGAAAAATGCTTTCATAATTCATTATTTTGTATAATATGTTGAATACGGTATTCTTCTCAACTGTATTATTCAATAATAATAATAGTAATAATATTATTATTAATATTAATATTAATATTAATATTATAATACTATTATTAATTCATACAATGATTGTATAATTAATTATAATGTTCAACATATTTGGCTACATTATCTTACTAGATTAGGACGGAAAGGAATTGAGACGAGATTCACCAGATATTGTCTCATTATCGATTGATAGTTAGGAAGAATACACGTATTTAGCTATTTGCCTCTTGTAGCTCTAAATGGGTATAATAATAATAATAATAATAATAATAATAATAATAATAATAATAATAATAATAATAATAATAATAATAATAATAATCCCACGTTATAATTAAAATAATAATAATAATATTATTATTATTACTTATTTTTATTGTTATTATTATAAAATAATTATACTTTACGAGAAAAAAAATATAATATGATATAATAATTATAATAATAATAATAATTTTATTATAAATTAATATTATTATTAAATTATATTATAATATTATATATTATTATTATTATTAATTGAAAATTATTATTATAGTTATAAATAATATTTTCTCAAATAATAATAATATTATTATTATAAACAAATATTATTATTATTATAAATGGAAGATTATGATTATAATTATAATTATAATATTTGCTCAAAATAATAATACTAATAATATATTATTATTATTCTATAATATTATAATATTATTATTATTATAAAAATTATTATTATTATTATTATTATATGCGGGACGGGACGGGATTTGCGGGATCCCACCGGGATCGTCCCGCGTTTCGTCCCGCATAATTTTTGCGGGACGGGATCGGGACGGGATTCGTTTTTTTGTCCTAAATCCCACCGGGATCGGGACGGGATCGGGATTTGTGGGATTTGTGCCCACCCCTATAAAGAAGCATGTCCGTAGGACGGAGGGGTTTCCCGTCTCCCCCACACAGGCCAATATCAACCTCTTTACCAGCTGAGATCCCATAACAATAACAGACATTCACCAACGTGTCACGAACAACATTATGGCGATGTTTAATCCCCACAATACCAACACATGACACCGCATGATCTCCAAAAATGTCTCCCTCAAATACCCTGGAGCAAGCAGAACAAGGCTCCGAAATGGAGAACAAAGGGATGCCCAGTCGATAGCACAGTACACAACGATACGTCTTACCATTCATAGTCTGACCTAGGCTTGAGATGGGGACAACCCTAAGCTAATCAGAAGCATGGTCTCGACGCTGAGAACTCCACAAAGCCATCTGACGCTGTGATAAGGAGAATGTATTCTCTGCATCTTTCATAATCCATGTGAAATATATGTCTGCCAGTTTCTTCATGAGTTTAGGGGCAGCGATCTCACTTGGATTACTCAGAATATCAGAGCCTACCTTTGTGTTGAAGACACGCACGACATCATCGAAGGCATATCCAGAAGTTGTGACATAAGTATATTGGAGAAGCTTATTCTGCAGGCCACCAGACTGCAAACGCGAAGCCAGAAAAGCATAGAAGAGAGCATCACCTGCTGAAAAAAACCCCGAGGCCCCCAAACCTGAAGGGTAATGTGGCGAGCCTCCATTGCCAATTGCCAAAACATGGGCCAGAAGCAGTGATAATACGTTCCAGGGAACGTCGAAGATCTTGATCAAACTTAAGCTGAGCTGACTCAAAGGCACGAGGTGGCCATGTGCGCAGAGCAAAATAAAGTTTTGAGACCCCGGTACAAACACGCAACAACAATAACTCACATTGCGGGTCACCAATCTTAGCAACCGCATCCATAAGTGCGATCGTCTTGTCCACTCTCTTCATCACAAGCTCGCTACTGAACACAGAATTAACACTGATAGGACCACCAAGAAGCTTAACCCCCTGCAACGACTTAGCAATGTTAGGTGGAAAAACACCAGTCAGTCTACTCCTCGGGTCCTCTTTCGGCCAAAAGACCTCAGTTTTATCAACATTGAGGTGCAGACCATAATTGGGTCCGTCCTCAATAATCATCTCAGAACCTTCCCCATGACCAAGGTATCTCCAACAATGGTGCCGTCATCCAAATACCAAGCCTGAAAACACAATTGGAAAGTGTCCCAGATTTTGCGCACTAACGAATGCAAATCAAGCTCCTCCTCACTAGCTTCTGACAAGGGAGGGGAGGGTTCGGCAAGAGTATCCATAACAAGCTGCATAATAGTGCTCGATTCACTCCAAGAACTAATAGCTTTGGCTATACATTCCTCCTGCAACCGACGCTTGTTAGCCGACCTGGACTCCTGGCTACTTCTCGGAGAAAAGGTTTTAAGGATACACATAGGCAGCACCAACAATTTAACCCACCCTCCGACATCAGAAGGATAGCTAATCACCTTATCAAGAGCTCCTTTCAGAACCCGAGAAAAACCAAGGCGACACTTGGGGGAATAGATTTCACAGTATGCAACCTCTTGGAAAAAATACGATCGAGCAGATCAACATTGAAAGCAAACTGCTGCCCATCCATCAAAACTGAATCACGAACAGGATGCACTTGAGAAGAGGGAACTTGCGGTCTAACAAAGTCATAAAGCACAAAACTAACCACACCATCACCACAATCAGGGGGGTGTACAAACTCAGAACCCCTACCATGACAACATTTAGAGCGAATAGTATGTGTTTTGAAACATACTCCACACAACCAAATCCCCATCCTTTTAAAGGTAGTTTCATCATCGTTGAAAACAAGCACGTTAGAAGAAATAGCGTCCCTTGTCGTTACCTGAGCATCACCCGTAAAATGTCGATCCCTAAGGTGTGTGATCAAGGATGCCTTGGTAAGCCCTTGGCCTCCACCATCTTGGCACCCATTGAGACCAACAAACGGACAATGAAACCGAACTGTAGCAGTCGACATTGGCAAGCAACCATCAAGGACACTCAAAACCAACAAGCAACAAAGCCCAGCGAAACACCGAATTACCGAGCACGTCAAAAAGTAAACAAAACGGACTTGATCAACACCACAACAAGACACAACAAAATGCAGCAGTAAACCAAACTCATCAAACACTTGCTGAACGACAGATCAACAACCCAAACCGACGTCTGAACAGCACCAGGCCACGACTCAGTAGCGAACAGATTATGCAGCAAAAATAAAAAGGGTGAAAAACAAAACAGATGCCACCCTAAAGAGACAAGAACAGATGCCGCACAGAAAAACAGACGTCAACCTTAAGAGACGAGAGCAATCGGCACGAACGACTCAAACAACCGGGAAACCTAAGGCAGCAGAAAACAAAGGACGTCACCCCGCAAACCTGAAGAGAAGCCACCCCTAAAAGACTGAACTCCGGCACCGAGATGCGCCGTGACTCGAAGAAGGATGCCCAGTAGCAACAATGGACATCGGGATGAACCGAAGGAGACCATACCGCTGCCGATATCTTAATCAATCTTATTACCCGATTGAGAGAAACCAAATAAGGATGGGAGTCGACGGCCGGCGATCTGAGCAACAATGGAGAGGACGCCTGACGCCGGACACTGGGAAAGGGTGTTGGCGAACGGAAATCGCCCCACGGCCGCCGTGCCCTAGCAGAACGGATCACCTTATTATTATTATTATTATTATTATTATTATTATTATTATTATTATTATTATTATTATTATTATTATTATTATTATTATTATTATTATTATTATTATTATTATTATTATTATTATTGTTATTGTTATTATTTATTATTATTATTATTATTATTATTATTATTATTATTATTATTATTATTATTATTATTATTATTATTATTATCATCTTCCAAAATCAAGATGGAGCTATGACAAGAAATTAGTGGGTAGCCGAGATACTATCTGGGCTCTCACCCCCTTAGCAATAACAAAACTAAGTCTAATAAAAATATAAGTTGCAGCACGAGCTCCGGCATTTCGTACAAATTATCTAAATAAGGGTGATTATTATTATTGGTTAAAGGGACATTTTGTACAAATTATCTAAATAAGGGTGATTTTGTGCAATTGACCCAAAATATTATACCAGTCATCCTTATTGCTTACGTGTTTCGATCTGATTGGTTAGAGCGATGTGGAATTTTATTTAGTTTCTTCCTCGAAACGACTTTAAAACCCCCCATCTTATTTCTTTTCTGCAAGCACAACACAAGCGCATTTCCTCGCACACATATCTCCTCCCAAGTCAAATCCGCCCAAAAAACGCGTTTCTTCTTCATCAAAGAACGAAGGTCAGATTTCTCTTAGTTTTGTTGTTTACTTCTTACTTTCGGTGATTTCCTTTCGCTTTCTTGTTCTAGATCTAGTTCCGTGATCTGGTTATCCTGAAAATTCTATGCAATTTGATTTCAGATTTTCAGATCTGAAGGTATACACACACGATTCGATCAGATTCATGGAATCATATCCTTGTTTAATACGATTTCATGAATCTGCATCGGTTTTATCAGTCTCGATTTTGCGGGATATTGTCTTTTCTGCGTGTTTCCGAGAACCAGATCATGTTTGGTTTAATTTGCTTTAATTTATGCAATTATCTAATTTTGCATGTCGTTATTTCGTTCCGCGCGATGTCCGATTTGGCCTGATACATATAGCAAAGTTAATGATTGACGATGCTTGTATTTCTGTTAGTCAATTTGTTCAGAGTAATTATAATGTCACCGGCAGTGTGTAACTGTTAAATTGCTTGAGTAATTGAGTTATATGGAATTGATTTAGATAGAGATACCTTGTGGGATGACAGATAATTGAATGTAAATGAACGAGGATGGAAGCTAATCTTTGATTATGTGAGTTGTCATTGTTTTTAGCAATGGTAAATTGGTAATTGGTAAAGCCAATCTTGGATTATTTCTTGAAATTGAATCATTGGGTAATCTTATGAACTTTGTGCTTGAAGACGCAATTCATCCTAAATCCTTCTGATCTTCTATGTGGAGAGCTGTTTGATCTTTTAAATGCTTATAGAATATATCCATTGATGTTGCTTACTCTTCTTGTTGAATATTTTTCTTGCTTCCTATTTGGCTACTCATCTACCATCATGGTTCCCCTTTGGCCGGTGATTACAAAAATATTGTAACTGATAAAAAAATTTAGAACTTCCATCAGAAGTTGCTAACACTAATTATGTGCAATTTACTATAGGTGCTTCAATTTTTTTTAATTGTAACTGAATTGTCAGTGCATGTGTTCTTGGTAGGAATTATTGATCATTATTGATAATACAACTTCTTCTGTTAAATGTATATCTCCTATAAGTTGTTAACCAAGCCTGAGTCTACTCAAAAGCAGTTGCATCTATTATAGGGATTTATGTTCGTTGATTATTTTCAGATTGCCTGTTGTTTCTGTGGCTTCTTGCTTCAGTTTGTCATTATCACATTAGGTTTGGTTGAGTTGGGAGAGAAGGGCGCTGCTTTCAGCTTCAACTGCACTGAGCATGTCTTACGACATTGTTATTGAGTGTTTATTTTTACCCGACTGTTGACCTTGTTTATGGCATCACAATCTATTTTCACCTTGCTCAAAGTTAGTTGCGGGTTTGCGCAGATATGGCACCAAGTGGACCAGCTGCCCCAAGAGGAAGCGCAGCAGCAGCTGCTAGCCTTCGAAGGAGGAGGACGTCAAGCAGTGCTGCCGCTGGCGGTGCAAGTGGGTCCATGCTCCAGTTCTACACTGATGATGCACCTGGCTTGAAGATATCTCCCAATGTCGTCCTCATCATGAGTGTTGGATTCATTGCTTTTGTTTCCATTCTGCACGTCGTGGGTAAGCTATACTTGAGACAAGCTTGAGATGGGTCATAGAAGCTGAAACTATATTCTGACAAGAGTCTCATCTTCTGCTTGAGCAACAGAGTTTTTCTATTTGTAATGCTAGACTGTGTTCCTCCTTTGGCTTCAAAATCAGTCAAAAAGAGGTAGATATTATCTCTTTTTTACGAAGACACTTTTTTTTTTTTTTTTTTAATGTTAGACATGTTCATTTCTCCATTTGGTTCTGGTTTGTCATAACAAACGTAGATACAGTTTCTGTTGGGTATTATTCAGTGTTGAAAGGATCGTCCCGAATTAATGAGGTTTTTATACGAAGTGGGGTGGATCCATAGTTCCAGTTTGAGATTTTGTTACTGTTCCATATTTGAACCTACGACATCGGGTGTTCAATATCAGTGAATATACCCGAACTTGCACCCCATAATTTACAGGCTTCAATCGTAAAACAATATTGTAATGGAATATCTGTTTAACAAGTTAATTGATCCAAACGGCGAATCATAAATATCGAATCTCCATCCTCAACACCCCCAGTACCAAATGGGATTGTTTGTCCACAGGTTAACACAAAGGTGAGATATGTTTTTTTTTTTTTTTGAACTGGTAAATATATATAAGATGGGTGTAACTAAGTTATAAAAACACGCAGACCAAACAATGGGTCCCGTGGAAAAATGCATGTACGGTATACTTCTCAAAAGTCTCTCCCAAAAGACAACTCTCCAAAAAATTGCCTATCACCATCCTATACTCTATACATCCAACCTCCAAACTCTAGCTAAACCCTCCGCTAAACAAGCAGCCTCCTCACCCAGGTTTTCTCCAACCTGGACTTGCATTTGCATTTGATCGATATCCTATTCTTGCAAGCTTTGATACTCTCCATACATAGCACACTTTGCTGGGCAGCACTGTTCCCCCATGAAGATCGACCTTTTACGAGCCCTCCAAGTGAGGTAGACAAGCGCACACAACACTAGCAGCTTGCCCTGGAACAAAGTCCCTTTTCTGGTCTCTTCTGGCTCTCCTTCAAACCATTGTAGCCACTCATGGAGAGTACAGAACCTCACTCCCACACCTAGCCAATTGAACACCCTGTTCTATATCTCCTTTACCACTCTGCAACCAAACCAAAGGTGATCTTCAGTTTCTTCCTCTTCCTTGCAAAGTGCACACCATCTAGTGCTTAATGAGATATGTTAGGTTTGATTCATTTATATCTTCTCATTTCGAGTTCGAGATTTAATGCTGTGATGTCGTGTCTTCATTTCCCCTGAAATTTCATGTGATTTGATATGAGATCTAGATACGTACAATTTGACCTGATTTGTGAAATCTTAATCCTTGTGCCCTAGGATCATTCTCGTTCGCCTTTGTAATAAAACCAATTTCTTATTTGGAACCGAATCCTGTTTTCACCAAGCACCCAATTTGATCGGATTTACTAGTAGGTTTTGTTTCGATTCTTTGTATTATCTAATTGCTCGATGATATAATTTTGGTATGAGTTTACTGGATAAAATATCTAGATATCGAGGATATCCGATATCCTCGGTATTTGATATCTAGCATTTGGTTTGGAAAGATATCGATATTACCCGATATCTCGATATCACTTGATATACTACCGATTTTGGGGTATCTTGATTTTTTGGGAGGTCAGTTGATATCCGATATATCTTCCACTGCTCTCAACTCTCCTCTCCAAAGGCCGTTCGTCGCTGTTGCCCCTCTCGACTCACCGCTCCGTCGTGTTCTTCACTACTGCCCTCCTCTTCCTCTCCTCTAGGGTTTTATTTGATTTTTTTGAAACCCTAACCTAAGGTTTCATTCGATTGTCTGCTGTTGGTCATCCCTTGCTCTTAGATTTATTCGATTTCTATAACCCTAATAATCTGGATTGCTTTGCTTAGCTTGAAAATTTTGGCGTTTTAGTGTTTTGCTTAGCCTGCTCGCCCTTTACTCTTGGATTCATTCGATTTTGGATTTCAGTGATGTTGTTGATTTTGGTGTTTCTTTTGAGTGAATATTGGTTTTTGTTGATTGATTCTACATTTCGTTTGTGTTTGTAATGGACAAGGGTGTACCTGAGTTGCTATGGCAAGGCCTAAAAGCCCAAGGCAATGCTATATAGTACCCAATGTATAAATTGAATCTGTTAGGACCAACACGTCATTACTCTTTAGACAAAAGGTTTGATGGGAGACTGTCTCCAATCTAACTTATCGTATAAACATTAATAGTTTGGTTGGCCTAAGCAAATCCAATTTACATTTGGGCACTATAACGTAAGACCTTGCTATGGTTATTCAAGTAAAGCCCTCGGCCATTACAGAGATGAGCTTCGATATATGTTGAGAATCTTTTTATGTGATGTGTGAGTGAGCGGTCTGATCAATTAAGTTTGAGCCTCTCATTATTTGTGAGTTGACGTACTCAGCCTATTCGTTCATGATCAAGTTATTATTTATATGTCTAATTATCTTGGGAGCAAGGTTATCGACCATGGAAATGGACACCACCAGTAAGACTAAAATTCCTTGGAACCAAGGAAATGTTTTTAATAATGACAGAAAGTCGTATTTAGATGTAATCACTTCAAAGACACTAAAAATGGGGAAAATAATCCTGTTTGGAGAGGAATGGTGTGCCTGTCTGTCATAGGTAATATGCAACACTGTAAATGCCACCATATTGAGTCTAAAACTTGAAATGAACTACTTAATGCAGCCGATTTCGAATTCGTTACGCAAAATATGGAACCAAACCACCATAGCATTATTTTTTGTGCAGAATAGAATGCGCAGTCCGAAAACAAAGAGCCACTAGACATCCAAAACAAAAACTTTCCTGCATAAACAAAGAGATATCATTCATGAAAACCAAAATCTGCACCCGATTCTTGCCAAATGATTTCCATATGCAATCAAGAGCAAACAACCATTCACTAACTAAAACCCAAAAAGTAAAATCGGGATTTAGAATGTTATTTCTAACGCGGTTTTACCTCATATGATGCCCTGCTATCCAATCCAGACACAAGGGCATACAGTCGTATCGAAATAAGCCAAGTTTCTAGATATGAAAATCTCAAGAGTCATATCCAAGCATGATGCAGTTAAAAAAGGTTGGATATATACTACAAGTTGTTCAACGCTTAAAAATAAGGATATCAAGGGATTGGGAACTTTTACATGTTAGAAATGTCACATTTTTACTTGTCAATGCTTAAAATAAGAATCTAACAACAGTTAGTATGGCTTATGTTATTTGTACAACCTCACACTAGACAAGATTTACAACTACAAACCGAGTCTCTTAAGTCTTGGGTACGTACCAGCCTTTTTGCGGAGACCTGGCATCGCAATCTGTTCTTGTTGTTTGACCCTCTTTTTCCTCTCCATCTCTTTGCTCAACATCTCTTCCTCCACTTGTTGATTCCTTAGAGAATCCATCTCCTCCTCCATTATGGATTTATGTTCCTTCTGTCGCTTATTATGCTCCAAAAAGGACGCTTCAGTCTCCTTTATTGAGAAGAACATGGGTCCATGCTTGGCTAGCCACTGAGGTTCCACGGCTGTCGCACACTGCATGTATTCCTTGCTGGTCAAAAGGAGCTCATGGTATACAACATAGTCTGGTGTGTAGCCTAAGCCGTACAAAGCGCTGCTAGCATGAAGGTGGCAGGGCATTCCGGTCCTGCAGTTCACATACTCTCCTATTCCTTTTAGTCGCGCTGCGTGGTGGAAGTAAGCCGAGCATATTGCTTGTCGAATGATGTCCCAATCAGGCCCACAAGTCGTCAGATCAATCTTCAACTTCTTTAGAATATCAAGTAGCTGGGACCTTACCTCCTTGGCTTTTCGCAACCCCTTGACATGCAAGAAATGGTTGTTACACCAATCTCCTCGGTATTGGTTGGCTTTCCATTGCTGATACACATTAAGAAGTGTCAAGTGGTCTGATTCTGGTACAAAGAACTTCTCCCGGGCAGCATCACTCTCTTCTTCTCGATCTTTGGGTCGGAAGAACACAGATGGGACTGAAAGCATGGACACAATGGTCAGGACCTCGCTCAAGCATCCCAGCTGCTCACCCATAAGAAGCATCTTAGCCAGTGACAGGTCTAGCGGGAACTCAACCATCTTCCATCCAAGTTCTGTCAGACCGCCAACATTGTTAAGAGCACCCAGGAACCAGAGCTGGTACATTGAGTTAAGTATGTTCTCCTGCGGAGGCGGGTCCATGAAATCAAAATCCAACAAGTTCTCAATTTTAAGAGATTTTAGAAGCAGAATCACATTCCCAAGATTTGCCCTCTGTATCTCAGGAACGGGGCTGGGAAGCATTTCATTCAAGTAAGCATTTTCTGTGTAGAGTCGGTAGCAAGTGCCAGGTCCGGTCCTACCAGCACGTCCAGCACGCTGGTTAGCAGCAGCTTGGCTTACAGGGAACACTTGCAGAGCATCCATGCCCATCCTTGGGTTATGCACCTTCATTTTCCCATAACCAGTGTCAATAACATACAAGATCCCGTCAACAGTCAAAGATGTCTCGGCAATGTTTGTTGCAACAATGCATTTGCGAGCCCCGTCTTCAGCTTTCTGAAAGATTTTAGCCTGCAAGTCAGCAGGAAGTTGAGAGTATATAGGAAGAATCAAAAGATTTGGAACTGCTTCCTTGGATGACTTGAAAATCAACTGTTCCACCCGCTCAGCAAGGGTATTGCAGGCTGTCTCGATCTCATCTTGACCGGTCATGAAAATGAGAATATCACCGGGCGGGCTAGATATGTGTATGGACATAGCCTGCTTCACTGCTTCCTCCACATAATCATCACATGGTGTTTTGCTGTAAAGGGTATTCACGGGAAACGTTCTTCCTGGGATAAGGAAAATCGGAGCACATCCAAAAAAGTTTGAGAACTTGTCAGCGTTTAAAGTTGCTGAAGTCACAATTAGCTTAAAATCTCGACGTCGGGCAACAACCTTCTTTAGTATTCCAAAGAGAACATCTATATCCAGTGATCTCTCATGTGCTTCATCCATCACAATCACACGATATTTCTCAAGCTCAGTGTCCTTCAAGGTTTCACGCAAGAGTACACCTTCCGTCATATACTTGATAACAGTATTGGGTCCAGTAACATCCTCGAAACGAATAGCATATCCAACTTTATCCCCGAGCTCGGTTTCCATCTCTTCACTGACTCTTTTCGCCACACTCATGGCAGCTACACGCCTCGGCTGTGTGCACCCAACAACACCATCTGATGTATAACCATCCTCATATAGGTACTGAGTAAGTTGAGTTGTTTTACCTGAACCAGTCTCTCCAACCACCACCACAACTTGATTCTCCCTAACAACCTGTAACAACTCGTCTCGTACAGAAAATATGGGAAGATACTGCCTCTGCTGAGCTACGGTTTTGGTCCGTGCAAACTCACTGACCGCTTCATCCTTTTTCAAGTGCTGAGCAAACTTGACATCTTCCTTGACATCAACTTCACCTTCAGATTTTTCAACACCGAGGATATCACCAAGTTTTGAGCCAGCAAGATCCCAAAACCGCTGTCGTGATTTACTCATGTTTTGCTTTTCACGAACTTGTCTAACTAAATTGGATCCTTTGCGGGCTATAATGGCCATATCCGAGGTTGGATCTTTTACAGGCATTATTGGATCAGCTTGCTTAGTAAAAACAACACGCCCATCCAAGAAAGGAGGTTTCGTATCATGACGTAACAGAACAACCCTATGTTCCTCATCATCATCAAACTCAGTTGGCAGCACCTCTTTGTTTTTAGCAGCCCCAGATCGTAAAAGCTGATGATCTTCCCACCGTGCAGCATGAGCACTCATCTGAGATAACTTCTTACTCTGTGCAAGCGACATAAGAGTTCCATCCTTCCTAAACAGTCTCTTAGCCAACTGGATGTCTTTCTTCTGGAACGAAGCTTCATCATAGAATGAACTGTCTGCATCAAATGTCATACTTCCTTCCTCTCTATCATACCATGCTCGATCAGAGTTGTATTCCATCTCTACACGCATACACTCAGTTATATCTCGACTGCGTTCTGCAGCAGTGTGAACCGTCTGATCTCTAACAGGTTCCACATATCGACCACTTGATGATCGCGCAGAGGATCCAGATGGACGTATAACTCGCAATGGAACCGAAGAGGAAGCTGTAGTATCCCAATCCCATGGAGATTCACAAGGGCCTACATCAACGATATCAATCATAAGTCGTGATGCAATCAATCACTAAGGTAAAGCGCTGAAGAAATCACTAAATTGCCAAACAATTCAAAATTTCAGAAGACAATAAAGCAAATGTAGCTGTGAGTGTGACCATGTAAGTTTCTTGCAGAACAATCTCAACCTAATTTTTTACCATTCCTCAAGAAATTTCTAGGTTATGGTTACCATTCCGAATCTAATCCATTTTTAAGTTAAGATTCATTCAACAATATTTTAACTATTACCCTCCTCTCATGTTCAATACAAAATTTATTTCTTTTTCCCACATTTGATTACCTAATTTGAGGATAGGTAATCTTCCTATGCCCCAACCATTTCACTCTTCCCTTCTCTAGACTAAAAAAAGTAATGATTGATTGATTTCCCATCTATTCCCTACTACTCGAACAACCATCATCCCTACATAGCACTACACTACATGATAACTCATAAGGATGATCAATTTCAGAAGATTCAACACAACCAGTGCAAATTTATCAACTTTTAGATATTTAGATTGGCAAACAATGTAAATTTTATGAAGATAGCAGAATCGATGTAGCTGTGACCATAAAAAGTAATGAATTCCTATAGAAATTTAGTGTTTGCATTGACCTAGACACTAGATAGTACATAAGAATTGCTGTGCGCATAAGATAATTGATTTCGAACAATTCGATTGGAACAACATTCGTAAATAAAAACAATTGAAATTACTCACCTCTAATACGCTTCTTACTCCTCGAAATCACACCGAAGCGACCGGTAGACATCGATCTTCGTCGCTGCTTTCTCACGGTATAGATTCTCTCAAACTAAAAAGGCGTCTCGGGAATTGAATGGTCTCAAAAACTCTCTACGCGTAACGCGACTACGCTCAGGCGGCTCAGCAACCCCTATTCATACATAGCGGATCCGGTCTCAAAAACAAAACCCGTGCCCTCTCACAAAAATCTCAGCCTTTATTAATTTCTTGGGTAAAGGTAAACGGCAGGAAAACATCTTTTAAATCAATCTATAATCTACATAATATATCTATCTATCTATCTATCTTTAACTTACTATCTATCTGTCTTCTTCGTCCCTGGTTTCCATTTTGTAGAGAAGGGTTCCGAAATGGGGTGACAGGGGTTTGACATTGGGTGACACGGGTTTCCATTTTGTAGAGAAGGGTTCCGAAATGCGGTGACATGGGTTTGACATTGGGTGACACGGGTTTCCATTTTGTAGAGAAGGGTTCCGAAATGGGGTGACAGGGGTTTGACATTGGGTGACACGGGTTTCCATTTTGTAGAGAAGGGTTCCGAAATGGGGTGACAAGGGTTTGACATTGGGTGACACGGGTTTCCATTTTGCAGAGAAGGGTTCCGAAATGGGGTGACATGGGTTTGACATTGGGTGACACGGGTTTCCATTTTGTAGAGAAGGGTTCCGAAATGGGGTGACAGGGGTTTGACATTGGGTGACACGGGTTTCCATTTTGTAGAGAAGGGTTCCGAAATGGGGTGACAGGGGTTTGACATTGGGTGACACGGGTTTCCATTTTGTAGAGAAGGGTTCCGAAATGGGGTGACATGGGTTTGACATTGGGTGACACGGGTTTCCATTTTGTAGAGAAGGGTTCCGAAATGGGGTGACAGGGGTTTGACATTGGGTGACACGGGTTTCCATTTTGTAGAGAAGGGTTCCGAAATGGGGTGACAGGGGTTTGACATTGGGTGACACGGGTTTCCATTTTGTAGAGAAGGGTTACGAAATGGGGTGACAGGGGTTTGACATTGGGTGACACGGGTTTCCATTTTGTAGAGAAGGGTTCCGAAATAGGGTGATAGGGGTTTGACATTGGGTGACACGGGTTTCCATTTTGTAGAGAAGGGTTCCGAAATGGGGTGACAGGGGTTTGACATTGGGTGACACGGGTTTCCATTATGCAGGTTTGGGTTCGAGCTGTCATCGGGTTCAAATCTGGTGTGAGATTGGGAGTTTTTGAGTGGTTTCGGGGGCGATTGGCTCGAATCTTGTCCGTCTAGCTCTTATTTTGGCCGGATCTGGTGCCTCGTTGTCAGATCTGGTTGCCGTCGGGTCGGATCTGGTGCGTGGTCGCTGCTCGCCGTCAGATCTGGTTGTTCCCGGGCTTAACGTGGATCTGTGCTTCTTTCTCCTCAGATCTGGTCGGCGGCGGTGGAAGGCCGGCCATCTGTCGAAGCTCAGCAACGCCGAGATCGTCTCCCTGCTCCAGTACCACGCGCTCAACACCTACAACCCTAAGGGCTCTCTGAAGACCAACAAGGACGTCCTCACAACGCTCGCCACCAACGGCGCCGGGAAATACGGCCTCAAAGTGAAGACCGCCGGCGACGACGTCTCTGCTCCTCCCGTCGTCATCTTCACCGTCCACAGCGTGCTCCTCCCCGAGGAGCTCTTCGGCAAGTCTCCCACATCGGCACCTGCTCCAGCGCCGGAATCTCTCTCTCCGTCTCCAGCAGATGCTCCGGCCTCCGATTCTCCGACGTCGGCGGTTTCACCTCCCGCTCCAATGATCGCTGCGCCGGAGGAGTCTCCCGCTGGGGCTCCATCGTCCAAGTCAGCCGACAGTGCCGCCGACAATCTAGTGGTGGTTCTCTCTCTCTCCCTCCCTCTCTCTCTCTCCCCCTTGTGGGAACCTGCAACCGGCTTAGCCATTCCCAGTTTTATTTGCAAAAATACCACCAATGGTAGTTGTGAAAATTTTCCAAAAAAGTGGTATTTTTGCAAACCCACACCAAAAAAGTGGTATTTGTGCAAATAACCCTACTATTAAAACACAAACCTTTTAGATGATGTGTCACCATGCCCTTAAACCTAACAATTTCAATCAATCCACTTCTTTCTTATTGTAATTAATTACTCATTTCTTATTATCTTTTAATACTATTTTTTTTCCTCTTAATTTTTTAGGGTTTTCTGTCCCTTGCCTCCCCTTTCTGCGTCTCTTTGCGTTTTTCCTCCTAATCTTCCTAATCTCTCTACGTCTCATTCCTTGCCCGATCGTTCTCAAGGTATAGCTTCTACTCTTTTTGTCCCACCTCAATATACTCTTCATTTTTTATGGAATAGTCCGTTTCTCAGATCCTCCCTTTATCTCCTTCAGTTTTTAATTCCTCCGTTTCTCCGATTTAACTTGCTCGCATACCGCTGCCAGGAGCTTCAACCTCGACACCATGTTAAGGGAAGGAGGTTTCGGGAGGGTTCATGTCAGGTAATCGCATACTCTTCAGTTTTTCATCTTCAATTTTTTATCAACAGTGACAGTGCACAACCCTTTGAGATTTTGTCGATTTGTTTCTTCTTCTTTTGAACTCGATCGTCAAATTACTTTAGTATTCTACAATCTCAGATGAGTTGTTTCGTTTATTTATCATATTTTGAATTGGTTTGAAGATGCTGATTAACTAGTTCTGTGACTTCAATTCTATTGTTGGATTCATGTTTTGATTTTTTGGAAATCGCTGAGAAACTGTTCGGATTAGAGGGATTCCCTTGTGCGCTCTTGATTCTTTGATTCGGTTGATAAGGAAATTGCATAATCTGTGTTATTTGCATTGATTTGTATTTTCCTTACAGTCTATTATTGATATTCTGTATCAATGCCAAGTTAAAATCTTGCTTTATTTGGTTCATTTAATTATTTGGTTTCAAAAATTGCTTGACCAAATGCTGAAAACCGAAGGTAACAATTAGTTCTCTTAACTTGGAATGATTCTTCATAGTTTTCTGGCAAATCATAGCATGGTTGAGCGGCCTTTGAGGTCTTATTCTTAGTGCAGTGTTTAGGTTTGATCTGTTGTTAGGTTCGAGTTCTGTGTTCCATATTCCTGACTGTATTGGCCTCAATGCTGTTTTTTTTATAACTGTTATTTATTTTATAAAATATAGCACATATTCATTGCTAATTTTTTTTTACATTTGTTAGTTAATGGCAACTCATTAGTCTATGTAAGTTGAAGCTCTATTGGTCACTTTAGGGAAAAGGCTTTTGAAACTTCAATTAGTTGCTGAACATTGATGAGTGTTAAGATAAATTTTCATCCAGTGAGTGGTCATTGTTGTAGATTTTTTGGAATTGCAATTGGTCTGGATAAGGCGTGCTCGAGAAGCTCATCTGATTCACCCAAAAGGATCAAATGAATCCCTCAGCTGAGGAAGAAGAGCAGTCCCTTGCATCATGACTTTCGTATCAATCAAAA
Organism: Persicaria maculosa; assembly: GCA_963922045.1. Lineage (NCBI taxonomy): Eukaryota > Viridiplantae > Streptophyta > Magnoliopsida > Caryophyllales > Polygonaceae > Persicaria > Persicaria maculosa. The sequence continues at coordinate 28,927,217 of OY998256.1, read as the reverse complement.
TCTCTGTTAAGTGGTTTGGGATAATTCACTCTCAATTTTTAGCAATATATTTCTATCTAACTTATCACTTATCTTCCATCATGTCTTTTGTATCAATCTGAAATTAGCAATATGAATATATTTCTATCTAACTTATCACTTATCTTCGATCATGACTTTTGTATCAATATGAAATTAGCAATATGAAATTCAATCTCAATTTTTAGCATTTGTGATTTATTTTTCAGTTTTATCAATCCGAAATACAATTAGAAGTAAACATCTGAAAATTCAGCAGTTGTTATACTAAGTTATAAAATCTGAAAATTCAGCATTTGTGATTCATTTGTGACCAATATCTAAATTCAGCTGTTGTTATACTAAGTTGTAAACTTTGAAAATTCAGATTTGAAAATCCGTAAATTATGAGTAAACATCTGTAAATATGATGGTTTATTCAAACAACTTTTTTTTTTCTTCTTATCAGCCCCTTTTGATTTACCCGTTGCACATGATGCACTTCCCCTTATCACAGCAGCTGGGACTGTTCAATCTGTTGGTAATCCTACTTCTGCTGGTCACACTTCTTCTGCTGGTAAAACTTCTTTCATACTTTTGATTTTGTGACAACCAATGTATCAATTCTGTTTTTTTTTGTTTTTTTTATCATGTGTTCACCTATAGCGATTTATAATGAATATCACAATTTGCGTATCCTTATAACAACTTTACTAGAGAAGCAGGAAACTTTCTGTTCTGTATTTTTTAGCATATGATTTGTACAATTCTATTTTCTCTCTTTATTTTATTCATATCCATTTTAACTTGAGGTCCCATAATTTGCATTTTTCTGGCAGATAACTTTTAATACCCATATGATTAACAGCCGTAGCATGATTTTCTCAATCATTTCTGTTCAGTTATCTATCACTTACTTAAATTCATGGAGACTTTCTTTCTAATAATTCAGATGATGAGGATGCATCAATTGCTTATGATGATGGGTTGAGCAAGGTATATGTAACGACCCGAATATAAATATCCGGGTTACGTTTCGAAGGTTGGATACCTTCGTTCGGATCTTGCAATCCAAGTACGGGTCGAGGTTTCAAAACTCAAAAGACTATCCTTTTAAAGCGGGGATTTTGAACCCCAAAGCAATCGGAGGGCCGTTGGGTACCCTCAGCGTGTCCTATAGACTAAGTCGCAGAAATTCATTTAAGAGTAGTCGCGAAAGCGAAAAAAAGGTACAGCTCGCCACGGTGAAGCCGAGTCAAAACCAAAAACATGGTAAATATGAGTATCCAAATTATCCAAGTTTATAAGTATGGAAGTCGGTCTTTTAGTCCAATAATCGCCAAAAGGGAACCCCGTCATATAGACATCGAGCACTCAAAATCTGCAGAAAATACCTTTAAAAGAAGAACGGGGAAAGGAGTCAGATCGAGCCGCGCATGCGGGACCGGAAGTCCTAGCTGAGGCCATATAGTATGTGCTATACCTAATAAAGATGCTCTAATGCAGTACGAAAGTCAAACACACTAGCATGCACCTAGTTATAATAATGTGCAGAAATATTGTAAAGGGCCCAAGACAATGCCAAATTGCATATCCCTCTCCTACCTCTGCACCCCTTCTCGTTAGTGTAGAGCATGGCCAGTCGGTGCTATAGCATAGCGATTTCCTCGTGGTGGTGCACAAACCACGAAATAAACATCATCATGAAGTAACTAATCTTGGCCGATGGTGCTGGGCTATAGTAACATGCTCATATTGACTCGATTGACTCTGGACGCTCGATGAGGCTAGGCCACCTTATGACCCTAGCAAAGACTCTAGGACTATCACAGATAACGACCGTTCTGTTTCAAACACACATAGTAACCACATACTCAGTTCAATGCAATCCTAGCAAATAACCAATCGGAGGTGGAATCCTCCACCTCTAAGGGCTAATCCCATATTCTCTTCCTAGTTTACAAAATCAAATAAATATATCAGTCTCAATTCAAGCAATTTTCACAAGCCATAAGCAATGCGTAACCACATAACCAATCGATCCTCAATGAGTACATTATACGACAAGCCTCAAACATATGCCAACACAGTGCCATAAGGTCACATCAACATCTCCACATCATACTAAAGGTCATAATACGCATCTATGCCAAAATCATAACACACATCTCGATATCACACCAAAGTCATAAAAGGTACCTCCTCATCATAGAGTCAACGAATCAAAACTCATTGTCAACACATCAACACAACAAGTCATGCTATTAAGATTCCGTAAAAGGGGAGGTCAAGCAATATATCAGTCATCGAATGTCAGCATATTCACCAAACATCATCTTAACTCATCACAATGCCATATAACGATCATTTAGAAATCTGGTATCATTATCTCATATATACAAATTATACTCATTCCCAAGTCATATTCATCATTTAACATATCCATAATCATGCTTAACGATCATATAACATAACATCATGCTTTATCACCCCATAATATAATATCATCTTTTCACATAGCAACATGTCATTATCTCATGATTCATACAACACATCGTAACATGCTTCTAAAACGCATATCAGGATCACAATGCTTCAATATATGATGATAACACTAGTCACTACCAATTAGATTTTAGTATTGCATAACAACATGTAATATCCTTCCATATCATGTTCATCATGGTTGCTATCTAACATCATGCCAGTACATTTTAATAAATCACATAATCACGATAATCATCACCCACACGTTCAAGAAGAAGCAATGATGGACATTACTACACATAAGGACTACATCATATCAACTAGCATTTATATCAATAGCATTATTAGTTCATCATTAAACATTGCAATGTATCAATAAGTCTCGAATTACCGTCATGCTCAAAATTATTGCAAAACACCATATATGAACATACTCAATTCAAGCTAACATGTTGCATTATAACCTTATCAGATACAATTCAGGCTTCTTAGCATATGTAGTTCACATTTTACAGGCAAAGGAATTCAAATCATGCTTAGCAACTTAGAGTAGCAACACGTCAAGACATCAGGGTACATGAGATCTATAAGTCATCAAATTATATCATCATAGACAACAGGCAATCAGGCACAATCATAATCAATTCAGCACATCAACACGTAAATCTCATCGCTAGGTCAGTGCAATATCACCGTCAACAAATTCAAAAGGGTTAGCAATTCGAATGGAGAACACTCCCGCTTGAAAGTCATATCGTACTCAGTAACTGTAATTCTCGATGCGTGCCAGTTCCGCCGACATCATTGATCCTGAAGCCCGTGAGTTATGGGCCCATGCTTCTGCAGCACTGCTCTATCACTATCTACTTTCCGTTGTCTCTTCCATGCGGTCGTTCACCCAATGCATCGCGCAAGAGTCCAAGTTAGGGGAGATAGGGGAGTGAAAAGAGAAGACAACCCAAATTCCTTTCGGGGACAAACACGGACCACAATTAAAGACGACAACTAGAGACGAAACTCCGACCCGAGAATAGCAACGATGCCCTTATGGAAGTCTATCTAGGTTATAATCGTGACAGGCAAACACGAATTCATCATGGAGCAAATCAATCGCACTAATCCACACTAACATGTACCTATCTCAAGGGGGACAACCTTCGTATTCATTTTAAAAGACACAATCGAGTCCTACACGGATGCATGCGAGATAAACTAGTAGTATGTGATTCCATGGAAACAGATATGCTAAGAAACTTTAAATAGGATACATGAGATTTATTTAGCATAGCAATTATCGCATATGTGAGCAATGCACGAGCATGGTGTATGCATCAACAAGTGAGGTCAAATATAGCTGTTGGACAAAAATGCGCAAATAATCGTACAACACATTTTATTTGATTTTAATATTTGAGTTCGACCCCTTTTGGTTATCCTCTTGATTCGAAGTCGTATCGATACCAAGATTTGAATGGTTTTGGTGATTTGGGCTGCACCCGAATTTTAGCGGGTTGCCTATGTATCTCTTGAAAGAGAATCAAGCCTTACGTAGTTCAGAGTGTTTTGGATTTTGTGTTTGGTTTGATTTGGATTTGGTTTCGTTTTCTTGTATGCATCATAGGATGAAGTTCAAGCCCACCTTATACGAAGGGTAGCTCGAACAACACTCCACCCGAGTAACCTCAGTCCACCTTCTCGGAAGGGTAACTCAAGTAACCCGCCTATCATTTGCATAGAAAACGATTTGATTTTAATGTGGAGTTTGATTTAATTTGATTTGAGATTTGACTTAAAAGGTCAATTTGGGGATCGTGATTGAACTCGTTTGTGAGTTTCCTACGTACCCTTTTGAAAAGGATCAAATCACACGTAGTTCTTGAAAGGGACAAATTTGAATTTGATATTTGGGTTTTTGAAGTTTTGGTTGTGACCGAACTCGACGAGCGGGAGCTTTGTATTGAGTCGGAGGAGACACTTTTGATTTGGGGGAATTTGATTTTTGGGACGACTTAGAGTCGATAAATAAATTTGAGGAGATTTGATTTGAAAGTTTGGATTTGACTGGACTCGGTGAGAATTTGATTTACACCGAGTTTCCTACGTATCCACTTGTCTAGTGAAATCAAGTGATCGTAGTTCGGGAACAAAAAGAAGATTTATATTTGATTGGGTGTGATCGTAGGATCATTTGAGGGTGATAACTGAACTCGATGAGCAGAAGCTTTGTATCGAGTCGGAATGACCAATTTGAATTTGTTTTTGGCGATTGAACTCGACGAGCCTTGGCTTTGTATTGAGTGTCCTACGTATCTCTTAGAAGAGAATCAAATCACCCATAGTTCTCAAACGAATCAATTTAAATTGTTTAGTTTTGACCTCATATTCATTTAAGGGGAATTTTGAGGTGGACGACTGTACCCGATATATTTTGAGAATTTAATATCGAGTTACCTACGTAGCCGATATGAGGCGTCAAGTCTTTACGTAGTTTTACCTCGGAATCAAGTTTATATTTGGTGAAACTCGATTTGAGGTTTTGACTCCGTTATTTATTTAGGAGCCGATTTGAGATTGATCCACTCGAATTAATTGACAAAGAATATTTGACGAGCTTAATTTTTTGTTTTTTATCTAACTCGAATGTCAAAAATAATTCTTATATTTTAGTGGGTAGGTTTTGTAATTAAACACCTATAACCTCGAATTTGGGAGGGAATGTACGTGTTTAATACGATGAATGTGCATAGTTTAATGTAAGCAAATGCACAGATTTATTTAATGGGCCTAAGTGGACAAAAATTTAAGTTAAGCCCATTTTCATGATTTAGTAAATAGGCCCAATTGATTAACAAAGTCAAATGAGCCTGCTTTTCCCCACAATCAAACATCAGCTACATGTCGCCTCCTTTACATCTCCAATCTCTCTCTTCGGGCGACAGAGAAGCGGAGCAACTTGGTGCCCCCATTGGCACACCACCTTGAAGGCTCGAAACGATTGATTTGGGAAATTGAAATGAAGAAGGGGTGGAGCTAGGGGTCTGACTTCGACAACGAGGCACAAATCAGGGATCTTCCAACCCCAAATCTTTCCAATTAGGTATGTGTTAGGGTTTTTCTTTTGGTCAATTTCCACCCCAAATCTGCTATTTGATTTGATATTTAGATGATTTAGGTTTCAAACTTTGAATCCCCTCTTACATCTACTTCCAAACGGGTGTCCAATTTCTGGACTGATTTTTGTTTAGAATTTGCAATTGATAGGGTTGCGATTTGGGGTTTGTTTTGTTTGAGATTTGGAGAAACTGCCGTCTTTGACCAGTCACCCATGGCCCTTAATTTGGACTCATTAGTGAGCAAAATCGGGCAGCATATTGGCTCAATTTTGAGCGATTAACAGACTCCGGAACCCAGGCCATGGGGAAAGCTCGCAAGATTTTCCATGGTGGGATTCCTGGAATAAAAAAGGGAATACGTCTCCATGTTGATGCAATTTTGACAGCAACCCAGCCCGGTTAAGGGATTTGATGATTCTGAAACCAAAACACCCGACGAAGCTCGCAAGGTTCTCGAGTGCCTGGTTTCAAGAATCGAGCCAGAATTAATTAGGATCGCTACCTGTATTGATGATTTGTGTATACTTGCAAGTAACCACCCAGGAGCAAGAAGATCCCAAAAAAACCTCGCTCAGGCTGCACAACTTTTATAGGATGAACTAGGAAGTTATCCGAAGAAAACCACCCTTAATCCCACGTACTGGAATGTCTTTTTTCCTTTTGTTAACTGCAGTGTAAATGAGTTACAGCTGCTAGCGTGTGGGCTGATTGGGCCTTTCATGTATATATATATTTTTTAGCTTGTGACCCATTCAAAAGGTCTCATTTTGGCTTTTACTAAATTTAGTAAAATTATCACATTTCTCAATATATAAAGAATATGACAATTTTACTTTTGAATTTATGAATCCATTTAATTCACAAAAATTTACCCTCCAACAGTTGCCCCCCGAACTTTATGCGTGTGAGACATCGAACACGTTCAAAGTTCGAATAATGTGCTATTTATGCACCATTTGTGTTTCGAACGGACCTTTGCTTAAGGAAGCTTTTGGTTTAACTTATAGTCCGAAGAAAATTGAAACTTGGATTTATTGTTCCAGTAAAAATTGATCACATTTCAAAAGCAATTCTTCTTAGAACTTGCTTATGACCAATGAGATATAATCTGGTATGGGTATGTGAGAGTTGGAAAGATTTTCCTTTCTCAGAATTTGATTTTTGCTTTTATGACTTTTCCACCAGTTTGGCTTTTGAGCTTTCAAACCGATTGGAGTTTTTTGGCTTTTGGTCGGAGATTTTCGACTTTAAGTTGAACTTGGACTTGAGAGTTTTCTTGTGAAGGACAAGAATTTGGCTTTAAAGACTTGGTGTCGTAGATTTGAGGTTTTGTCTTTTGACCGATTTCAGTTTGATTTTCGGTCTTTGACTAAATTTGGTTTTGACGACTTGGTGTCGTAGGTTTGGCTTTGTAACCTTTGTGGTTGAAGCCTTGTGATCAAAATCTCATATGAGATGATTTTGAAATATGATACCCATACCATTTGTAGCCAAGGCATTTGGTGGCTTTTTCTTTGAGATTGGGTTTTGAGTTTTGGGGGCTTTAAATGACGTACATATGCAAATAATGTAAGCCAAATTTTTTGAGAGGGTTTTGAGAGGCTTAGGTCTTTTTGACTTTGAGAGAGAAGAAAACTTGGGTAAGTTTTGAGACCTTTTTGGTTTATGGTTCCTTGGGAGGAAGATTTGATTTGAGAGACTTGAATTGACTACCACATTTGGACGTGATGATCAAAGTCGGAAAATTTAGGCGAGAGCCTTTTGTTTGTTTCTCTTTGTGAGAACGTCTTTGAAAGACACTTTTTTTTCTCTCTTTTCCTTTGCCTCATTTTTAATACAGGCACAAAATGTGCATGTCTTAGGACTATATTTGATTTTTCTCCTCGTAGTCGAGATAACGCTCATATGACTACATAAGTAGAGGATTTGACTTCTTTTTCTTCTTTGTTGAGGAAAGAAGATGTTTTGTTTGTTTTTGTGGCTGCACCTAGCATCTTGACTAGCTAGACTGCCTACGTACCCCCTTTCTGAGGGATCAAGCCGCTCGTAATTCTTTATGAACCCATTTTTCATATGCTTCCGGGTTGTTTGATTTTGGGACTAATTTCAAGTCCTTTTTTTAAATATGCATCACTCGAATTGTTTGAGCACACCTTCTAGGAAGGGTTTCCCAAATAACTCGACTATCATTTGCAAACCGGGATTTTTCTTTTTTTTTTCTTTTTTTTTATACCGCATCATTCAGATCACTCAGGCCCACCTAGACCCAAATAACCTGACTATCATTTGCGAACCCATATTTTTTTTGCGACTGAATTTGACACGTATTTTTTGATGCCAAATTTCCTACGTACCCCTTGTTGGGGATCAAGTCTTACGTAGTTCTAGGCAGAGCTATTTGTTTTTTTCCCTTGGAGACTACTTGATCATTTTGACACCCTTACTTGGCTTTAGGTGTCCTTGATTTGGTTGAGCTTATGGATGAGAAATTTTGACTGTCTCTTCCGGAGCTCTTGCTTTTGGTCCTTTTTATTTGGACCTTCTTGCTTTTAGACTCATCAACTTTTCCGAGCCTTTCAAATATCGGAGCTTTAGATTCTCTACTTGTCGAGGCTATATTAAGCCTTTGAAACACTGAAGATTTGGATGCTTCATTTGTTGAGGCTAACTCAAGTCTTTCAAATATGGCTTTTAAATACGGAAGATTTCGGTGCTTCACATGTAGAGGCTAGATCAAGCCTTTTAAACACCGAAGATTTAGGAGTTCCACTTGAAACTGTCTCGAGCCTTTCAAATACAGACACTCTCGGCTCTATCACACTTGCAGTTAGAACACCCTCTTCGTATGAGATTTGGAAATTTTTGACGAAAGTCTCATCGATAAGTTTTTGTGGAGTTTTACCCTTGAGAGAGGGTTTTAGCTTTTGCACTTGAACTTTATGCTTCTTGTGCGTTTTTGAAGCTTCATTGAAGCTTGATTTCCTTCCCTTCGATCCCTCTTTTGATTTTGAGGAGGGAATTTGATGCTAGGAGCAAAGAGTAATCTTTTTAACTCTTGCTTCTTTTTCGCACATGTAGTCGGTCCATGAGATCATACAATATTGAGCAGTTTCTTTATCTCTCAAAGACTCATCTTTCACCAACGCTTTAGGAGGCAATGAAACTGTGGGGTTGCCCCCAGTTTCAATAGCCATAGCAGATGCTTTTTTTTTTGTTTTGAGAAGACACTTGGAGTGAGGGAGTCCACCTTGCAACATCTACCATTGAAATGGTATTTGATGAAGCCGCTAGAGTGGTGGGTTTTGCCCCTTCAATTTCAATTTCTCTTTTGTTAATCATCTCTTCTATGATGTCTTTGAAGACGTAGAAATCCTTGATTGGATGAATAACGAGTTGATGATACGAGCAGTATTTTGGATCACTCGTTTTGCCAACCTCTTTTGGCCTTTTTGGCTCCGGGAGTGTTAACATTTTAGCACTAATTAATTCATCAAATATCCCTTGTACATCAGCATCGTCAAAGGCATATTTCTTTTGCTTTCTTTCATGAAGGGTGAGTCTCTTGGCTGGCTCCTTGCCTGTCTCTTTTCTTTGAGCTTTGGAACCATTTCTATTACCAAACTCTCGATCATGTTTGGCGAAAGTTGCCATAGACTCTTCTTCGTTTTGTAGCTCACCACCATCATTTTTTTAGCCTCACTATCTTGAGGCCATTTGGATTCTCGTGCTAGTTGTTTTTCAACATTGCACGCTTTAGACACCAACTAATCAAATGAACGAGGCTCAGCACTTCCAACATGTACCACTAATTCCGGTATTAGGTTGTTGGTGCACATTTGAACACAAGCTTGTTTGCTCAATTTTTCATGGCATTGAAGTCTTAAGCTTCTCCACCTGGTGATGAAGTCATTGGCGAGCTTGTTAGACCTTTGATAGGTGTTTGCAAGGTCTAGAATGGAAACTCTTGCTTTTGAGCTCACAAATTGAGCTAGGAACTCTTTTTGTAGATCGTCCCATGTTTGAATCGACCCTGGTTGAAGTTGAGTGTACCAAGTGAATGCCGATCCCTTCAAAGATTGGACGAATTGCCCGATTAATAAAGCATCGTTTAAGGCGGTTTCACCACAAGCAGAATAAAAATGAGCTAGGTTCTCGTGGGGTGAACCGTGAAGGCCATCGAACTTCTCAAAGCTCGGTCTTTAGTAGCCTTGGGGAAATGGCAACAAATCGTAACGTGCTGGATATGGCTTTTTATACCCGAGCACCATCGGATTTTGTGATGCATAAGCTTCTTTTATCCCTTGAGCGATCATCTCTTTTATTTCTTGTGGAGAGATCAACGTGCTACCACTTGAACCTTCACCATTTGGCCTTGATTGCTCTTGTCTATTTGCTTCAGCTTGAAGATTGACTTGAGCGAGAAGTGATGCAATTTTAGCATCTTTCTCATCAAGCTTTCTTTGCAACTCTTGAAGCTGCTCTTCGACACTTTGTGTGCTGGTAGTCAATACCGGCATAACATCAGGTCCGTCTTGTGAGATTTTTGCTTGAGATTCAACAATCAAAGTATATCAACTGGTTAACTTCAACCGGTCTTTCGCTCTTGCATTATCTTTAGAGACATGACATGTTTCTTGAACCTCCTTGACTTTCTTGGATCCTGAAGGCTTAACCTTTATGGCCTCGTGTTCCATCTCTTCCGAATATGAGGTCATATTGACTTGTGTAACCTCTTTTGGAAAGATAAGCATAGACCCAACAAGGATCTGTCTCGGAGAAGCCACTTGAGGAGTTTTTTCTGCCCCATGCAATCTAAGAAGATCTTTTGCAAGAGTTGCACTAGCTCGCTCTAAAGTTGATGAACAAGCTAGAACAAGAAGAGGTCTTGTGTTGCCACGTTGAGACCCACACTTGTGTCCCCTTCTCTTAATGGATTTGCTTGCCTTCTTGGCAAGAGAGACAAGTTGTGCGGAAGTGGTAATTTCCCCCTCATTCTTTTTAATGGCACGAAGGATGGGCCATTGAGCGACTTCATTAGCGGGCTTTGTAACCATCCTTCTGTAGTTTGGTATTTTGGCAGTTAGGATGGTTATTGAGCTTGTTGTCGCCGAGCAGGGTGATCTTGAGCTTCCTGCCCCCATGGCTTGGAAGGGTTGTAGGCTTCATGTCCCCTTCCCCTAAAAGCGTTGCGGGAGAACTGGACACCCACTTGGCGATGGCCTTGTCCTCCGGAGCTTGAAGAACTCCAAAGATGTTGCTGATCGGGATCGTTGCGGACATCGAATCCCGGGTGATGCCAAAGTGAGCTTCAAATGATCGTTTCTTGATCCAACGACCCCTTTTGATGATGAAGGTTGTTGGAAGCTCGTTGAAGTTGACAATCACTTGAGGTGCCATTTGTACCTTTCAAAAACATATAACCATGTATTAGTATAAATACAACTAAGAGATGAAAAGGCAAAAAGGGTCCCACTGGGCGTGCCAAAATTATGTTGGACAAAAATGCGCAAATAATCGTACAACACATTTTATTTTATTTTAATATTTGAGTTCGACCCCTTTTGGTTATCCTCTTGATTCGAAGTCGTATCGATACCAAGATTTGAATGGTTTTGGTGATTTGGGCTGCACCCGAATTTTAGCGGGTTGCCTACGTATCTCTTGAAAGAGAATCAACCCTTACGTTGTTCAGAGTGTTTTGGATTTTGTGTTTGATTTGATTTGGATTTGGTTTCATTTTCTTGTATGCATCATAGGATGAAGTTCAAGCCCACCTTATACGAAGGGTAGCTCGAACAACACTCCACCCGAGTAACCTGAGCCCACCTTCTCGGAAGGGTAACTCAAGTAACCCGCCTATCATTTGCATAGAAAACGATTTGATTTTAATGTGGAGTTTGATTTAATTTGATTTGAGATTTGACTTAAAAGGTCAATTTGGGGATCGTGATTGAACTCGTTTGTGAGTTTCCTACGTACCCTTTTGAAAAGGATCAAATCACACGTAGTTCTTGAAAAGGACAAATTTGAATTTGATATTTGGGTTTTTCAAGTTTTGGTCGTGACCGAACTCGACGAGCAAGAGCTTTGTATCGAGTCGGAGGAGACACTTTTGATTTGGGGGAATTTGATTTTTGGGATGACTTAGAGTCGATAAATAAATTTGAGGAGATTTGATTTGAAAGTTTGGATTTGACTGGACTCGGTGAGAATATGATTTACACCGAGTTTCCTACGTATCCACTTGTCGAGTGGAATCAAGTCATCGTAGTTAGGGAACAAAAAGAAGATTTATATTTGATTGGATGTGCTCGTAAGATCATTTGAGGGTGATAACTGAACTCGACGAGCAGAAGCTTTGTATCGAGTCGGAGTGACCAATTTGAATTTGTTTTTGGCGATTGAACTCGACGAGCCTTGGCTTTGTATCGAGTGTCCTACGTATCTCTCAGAAGAGAATCAAACACATATAACCTCGAATTTGGGAGGGAATGTACGTGTTTAATATGATGAATGTGCATAGCTTTAATGTAAGCAAATGCACAGATTTATTTATTGGGCCTAAGTGGACAAAAATTTAAGTTAAGCCCATTTTCATGATTTAGTAAATAGGCCCAATTGATTAACAAAGTCAAATGAGCATGCTTTTCCCCACAATCAAACATCAGCTACATGTCGCCTCCTTTACATCTCCAATCTCTCTCTTCGGGCGACAAAGAAGCGGAGCAACTCGGTGTCCCCATTGGCACACCACCTTGAAGGCTCGAAACGATGGATTTGGGAAATTGAAATGAAAAAGGGGTGGAGCTAGGGGTCCGACTTCGACAACGAGGCACAAATCAGGGACCTTCCAACCCCAAATCTTTCCAATTAGGTATGCGTTAGGGTTTTTATTTTGGTCAATTTCCACCCCAAATCTGCTATTTGATTTGATTTTTAGATGATTTAGGTTTCAAACTTTGAATCCCCTCTTACATCTACTTCCAAACGGGTGTCCAATTTCTGGACAGATTTTTGTTTACAATTTGCAATTGATAGGGTTGCGATTTGGGGTTTGTTTTGTTTGAGATTTGGAAAAACTGTCGTCTTTGATCAGTCACCCATGACCCTTAATTTGGACTCATTAATGAGCAAAATCGGGCAGCATATCAGCTCAATTTTGAGCGATTAACAGACTCCGGAACCCAGGCCATGGGGAAATCTCAAGGTTTTCCATGGTGGGATTCCTGGAATAAAAAAGGGAACACGTCTCCATGTTGATGCAATTTTGACAGCAACCCAGCCCGGTTAAGGGATTTGATGATTCTGAAACCAAAACACCCGACGAAGCTCGCAAGGTTCTCGAGTGCCTGATTTCAAGAATCGAGCCAGAATTAATTAGGATCGCTACCTGTATTGATTATTTGTGTGTACTTGCAAGTAACCGCCCAGGAGCAAGAAGATCCCAAAAAAACCTCGCTCAGGCTGCACATCTTTTATAGGATGAACTGGGAAGTTATCCGAAGAAAATCACCCTTAATCCCACGTACTGGCAGTTCTTTTTTCCTTTTGTTAACTGCAGTGTAAAGGAGTTATAGCTACTAGCTTGTGGGCTGATTGGGCCTTTCATGTATAGATATTTTTTTAGCTTGTGACCCATTCAAAAGGTCTCATTTTGGCTTTTATTAAATTTAGTAAAATCATCACATTTCTCAATATATAAAGAATATGACAATTTTACTTTTGAATTTATGAATCCATTTAATTCACAAAAATTTACCCTCCAACAATAGCATGACGAGGTATATCGTAACAAGCAGATTAAGCGTCATACGAGAACATATAGGAGCAACATAGTAACTATCTCCTCTGGCACAATGATCATATAATAGGTCAGGCATGACACGTAATGATATGACGAGATACATTTAGAAAACATGGGTCCTACATGATAATATCGATACATGATGTGATACAAGCATGGTCAAGAGTCATTAAGAGGAATTCAACATAATATTCACGAAACATGAGGCATAATCAAAAGTAACAAGAAGGACATCATGGGCGAGATATTATAATTATGCTAAGAACGAACCGTCATAGAGCACATGTATGGTACAATAGTCATCACATCATAGAACAAGTACAACACGTGATCATTTAGCGAGTCATTATGGAAATCATAAGCCCTACAAGATACTACTAGCTCATATCGAACATGAACACAAGAAAGGTAACTCGACTAAATCCGTCCTAACATTCATGCATCATGCGTATGCGAAATCATGGCATAGTGGGGTGTGTGATCATGCGAGGTGCCAAGTCATACATTTATGCAAGCACAAGAGGATATCCTAGAGTAATAGGGAAACACTACCGAGCGATAACATGTAAGCATGCTAGGATAAACCATCACAGAAAGCAAATCGATCATCGAATTCAATATCAATCTAATTACATGAGTAAGACATGTTCAGATAATAGAAGGAGGGCAGGACCACACTATTAGGGACCTAGCTCGCGAGAGAATCATCAATAATGCAAGCAAGATATAATTCACACGAGTCACAACCAAGGATCCTACATAATACTAAAGGCTCAACATAACCTACGATAGATGCATGCAACTAATCATGACGACACTTAAGAAATGAATTCAATCACATTCCAACAATATAGAAGCACAAGGTAGGTTTAACGATGTATAATACGAGTTTAAGTAATGGAAATATGACTAGAATACGGGGACATGAGCTCAAATCAACACATACTAGGATAAAACATGCATTTCTCAAGACTCAATTGTACCACATATTATCCATCCAACGCAAGTAATCACACAACAATACTAATTGCAAAACAACCAACATTAATTAATCTGACGAATATAGAACAGATGGGCATCCTATAGATTCTTGTCACAAAAGGATAATAGGCATTGACACGTCATCATCCAACATGCTAAGACGATCATCTATAAGCATTCATACAAATAGGAGTTGATCACACTATCATGAACCTAATTCAGGAGGAGATAACGATCGGGTAGGTTCATATCATGTGGTTCATGCTTCCAATCAATCATACGATCAATAGGCCAATTAAACATGCTATAACAACATACAATCATGATAGAAGGCAAGACATAACACGAGACTTGAGCAATGTAACTAACCACAACACGAGCTTACACAATAAAATTATGGCAGAAGCAAGGCATAACATGAGCAACTTCTTACTAATGATCATTTACAAGGTACATGCGGGAAATTACAAAATCATGTCGTACAATTCAGAGAGAGTCACCATTACAACCGGACAGAGATCCCTAAGGGTAACCATTGACTTTTCCCAACCGACTTATCACCCCTCTTTCCCGTGGGACTCCGGTACGACTCTTCATGGCAAGAAGACACTGGTTGGTCATCATAAGAATAAGGAAAGACAGCCTTAGAAACACCTTACTTTTGACTCAAAGTGACATCAAAAACTTCCAATACTCACTTAGACAACCTTAATATCCAACCATGATTCCCGACACAATGTGGTTACCAACCCAATTTCCCCGTGGAAGACATCGACATCCAGGGAAAGGCTATATAGAGCCGTCAAGGGGTTAACATAGTGGAAGGGGCTGTTCCACACAAGCTGGGTTTGACCACACAGAAACAAGGGTACTCCCACTATCCCATTCGCATAGATCAGTCAATAAACATTTAATTGCTAGGCATACCAATCAGACTTTAGCATATCAACCACTTAACATAGAATCAGTCAATGACAATTATAATGATCTCTTTCAAGGGAGATCATGCTCAGGCTCAATATATAAAGCACATCAAGCTATCTAATGTTGCTATTCGAGGATCGACCGACCGGAGGGGCAAAAACCTCGCGATCCTACCTAACTCGCCACTCCAACCACCTTGGTGCAATCTCCATGGAGTCTTCCGGACCCTCTGTAAAGAGCAAGCTAGTATTTTGCCTACTGTTCCCAACTACACCCAATAGGGGTGGTCTAGCGCCTTTACTACCCACTCGTGTCCCCGTCTAGTCGGTTTTCCTCTTTTATTATAAGTCGAGTTCATTACTTAGTCCAATTTGGGTTAGGCATCTTAAGTTCATTTTGCCCCTTTAAATTCTTTTCAAAAAGTCCTTGAAACTCGTGGGCGGTTTTCAAAACATACACTCGACCCTTGTGTACCCGAATTGAAAAACCTCTCTGTGATACCAACTTTGTAACGGCTCGAATATAAATATCCGGGTTACGTTTCGAAGGTTGAATACCTTCGTTCGGATCTTGCACTCCAAGTACGGGTCGTGGTTTCAAACCTCAAAAGACTATCCTTTTAAAGCGGGGATTTCGAACCCCAAAGCAATCGGAGTGCCGTTGGGTACCCTCGGCCTATCCTATAGACTAAGTTGCGGAAATTCATTTAAGAGTAACTGCGAAAATGAAAAGAAGGTACAACTCGCCACGGTGAAGCCGGGTCAAAACCAAAAACATGGTAAATACGAGTATCCAAATTATCCAAGTTTATAAGTATGGAAGTCGGTCTTTCAGTCCAATAATTGCCAAAAGGGAACCCCGTCATATAGACATAGAGCACTCAAAATCTGTAGAAAATACCGTTAAAAGAAGAACGGGGAAAGGAGTCAGATCGAGCCACGCATGCGGGACTGGAAGTCCTCGCTGAGGCCACATAGTATGTGCTATACCTAATAAAGACGCTATAATGCAGTACGAAAGTCAAACACACTAACATGCTCCTAGTTATAATAATGTGCAGAAATACTGTAAAGGGCCCAAGACAATGCCAAATGGCATATCCCTTTCCTACCTCTGCACCCCTTCTCCTTAGTGTAGAGCCTGGCCAGTCGGTGCTATAGCATAGCAATTTCCTCGTGGTGGTGCACAAACCACGAAATAAACATCATCATAAAGTAACCAATCTTGCCTGATGGTGCTGGGTTATAGTAACATGCTTATATTGACTCGATTGACTCAGGGCACCCGATGAGGCTGGGCTACCCTACGACCCTAACAAAGACTCTAGGGCTATCACAGATAACGACCGTTCTGTTTCAAACACACATAGTAACCACATGCCCAGTTCAATGCAATCCTAGCATGATACTACATGGCATGGTTTTATGCATATGCAACACCTAACATAAAATGCAACAACAGGCATGAGAGTCCAACCTGAGTAAGCCCCCTAGGGAACTTATCTGAAGATGCAGAACAACAGGATAATACAAGCAAGGGCCCAAATCCAAAAGCAATACACACCTATCATCAAGCCATTTCCATAAGCCACCGGACCAACATTCATACACACGAACTCCAAGTTCTCAACATATTCAAAACCAATCGATAGTAAAACCATTTTCCAAAACCATTCCGCTACGATCAACATCAACCAAAATCATTTACTTTCAATCAAACCCATTGATAAAATCGTACCAACCATATTTCCAACTTCCTTCTCAAAACCAACATCATCAAACCAAGACCAAGAATCCTGACATTAAAGGATTTAAACCTTAAAACCAATTCCTCAAAATCATACTTCTCCAAATCAAGAGGAAGTATCGAATTTCTAAGTCAACCCAAAATCTTGTTTTATCAGAATATTCCGGCATTTTGGTTTTCAAACAATAAATCATTTAAGAGATATTTTCGAGAACTTGAAAACCCTCTTAGATAATGTTTTATCGACAACATGTAATTAACATAACGCCTCAAATTAAATCCATTTTCAAAATCTCTATTTAAATCCAAAATCAACAAGTCATTTCGAAATTCTCAGCTTACATATTTAATCATCACAAATACTCATCCCAATAATATTATTTCTCAAATACTTTTATAAAATTTCAGAATATAATACCTCGAAACCAATATTATAATACCAATAATAATAATAACCAAATATAATTAAATACCACTTATAATATAATAATAAATATCAGTCAATAATAACAACAACAAATAATGGAGTATAAAATGACAATTCCTAAACCTGATGACCCGGGCCCAGAAAATGAAGAAAAGGCCCAACCTGAAACAAAAAGAGGAGATGGATCTCAGACCAACCCAGAAAAATAAGACCTGATCCACCAATTTGAAGTCCAGACCCGGCCCCAAGAGGAAACTGAAGAAGAAAGGATCCGATAGGGAAGATCCGGATCTAGAAGAAAATTAGGCCCAAGCCCGTCTAAGACAAACCCTGTCTTCAACCTTCAAAACAGAAGACGACGGAAGAAAGAAGAAGAAGATGGAATCCGGGCCTTGCCGGCGTCCGTTTTCAATCCGACCTATCCAAGGCTGCTCGGAATCCCTTCCCGGCCACATCCCACCCAGAACTAACGAAACGAGGGCAAGAAGAAAAGAGGAGGAATCTCACCGAGAGGCGTCTGTTCTCGCCGGAAGGGTTCGTCGAGCTCGCTTTGGCTTGATCAGAGTCGGAATCGGAGAGCTCTTGGCCTAGGGAGGATGGAAGAAGCTTAAAGATCGTCCTTTATTGGGTTCAAGAGAGAAAGGAGGAGGAGCGAGTGCTTACCGAGCGGATTGAACCAGAACAGGGAAGAAGAAAGGCGTTGGGTCTCGGCGGCGGCCTGGTGGTTTTCCTGGCGTTTCGTCGGCGTCGGAGAAAAGGAAGGTTGAGCTGATATCGCCTGCTGCTGCTACTCGGACTCAGAAGGAGGATCTTCGTTGGTTTCCCGTTGAAACAGGGCGTGCTTCCGAGTGGCTCGACGGTAAAAATGGAGGAGATGGATGGCGTTGGCTGGACGGCTCGGCGACTCAGCGACTGGTAAGGAGGGAATGAGGAGGTTGCTGGCGGTAACGGAGATTCGGAAGAGTGATGGTGGCTGAGTGAGTTACAGCGATACAAGGAAGAAGGAAGAAGAGGGTTCCTCTGATATGGGTTTCTGTAGAGGAGGCAATGGATGAGAGAGAGGGTGGGTTTCCTCTGGTGAGTGGATAATGGGAAAGTGTGGGCAGAAGCGTGGGTTTATAGAACAAAATGTGCAAAATGACAAGTATGCAAGCTGGACATAGTAGGTGTGGGCGGATTTCTCAACGGCATATGAGAGAGAGATATATAGAGAGAGAAGAGAAGAGAAGAGAAGAAAAGAAAAAGAAAATAGGAGAGGAGTGGTCCAAAAAGATATTTTGAATACCCAAATAAAATATCTCAAAACCTGCTCTCTCGACCTTATCCGACCTAACATAAAAGATTTTCAAATTTCCAATTCCGAATAAAGAACTCCAAATATTATTTTAACTTTTCACATATGGAAGCGGGATAAAGCATATTTATAAGGGAAAACTAATTAAAATACCCTCACCTTTGGGGGTATGGTAAAAATCTATCCTCAACTTTCAAAAGTAATAAAAATATCCCGACCTTTGAGGGTAGTGGTAATATATTACCACGGGTTTTCTCATGGGTCAAAAATACCGACAAGGCAGCCTACGTGGATTTTTTTAACAAGGCAGCCTGCAAGGAAGTCTTTTTACAAATTAGCACTAAAATTGAGATTTCTTGAACGGTTTCCTATGAAAAAAATAATCCGACAACAAAATTAAACCCGAAAAATGAAATTGATTTAACCAAGCAACTAATCCGGTCACAATTGCTTCAAATTTACACAACACGACTATTCTATTCCTAACACCAAACCGACAACAAAACTAAAGCGACAACAACATCAACAACTAAGAGGGAAAAACAAAACTTACTCAGCCAAGTCCGTGAACGAATCAAAGAGGAAGAAGATGTGAGAGAGACAGCTCAAGACAGGTGACAACGAGGGAGGAAGACTGTCATTGAAGAGGAATCATGAGCTGTCCAGAAGACAATTCAAGAGGTGACCACGGAAGAAGAAAGGAGGGAGGAAAAGGCGTTGGGTATGAACACAATCCAACAATTTTTTTTTCCTACAAAAACTGTTAAAAAAAAACCTTGCCAAAAAAATCCATATAGGCTACCTTGTCAGCATTTTTGACGCGTGAGAAAACTCGTGGTAATATATTACCACCACCCTCAAAGGTCGGGGTATTTTTATTACATTTGAAAGTTGAGGATATATTTTTACCATACCCCCAAAGGCTAGGGTATTTTAATTAGGTTTCCCTTTAAATTTTCAACTAAATAATGCCGGAACTCGTTTCGAAGGATTTAGAGTAAACCAATAGCTCGAGGACGGAAATTCCAAACTTCCCAAATTTTAGAAATCGAGATGATCATAAATCATTATTTTAATTATGTACTATTATAAAATTTCCCGGTCTTTACAGTATAGTACTCTGTAATTTAGCTTTCTCTCAAGCTTTCCTAGAAAAAAAAGAAATAAGCATCCTATTTTTAAGGTACTATTAGTTGTTTACAATTAGAGAAGTCTAGGCACAATGTGGAGCTGTGAATTGATTTGTGCAGCTCACTAGGGTGAATAGATTTGGCTACATCAATACCCAATGCCTTAACTTTCCTCCCTCGCCCTAACAAGCTTAATAAAGATCATTATTTAACATATACGTAGTAATATATTATGTTGTATGGAGGAAATCGAGTTTAAAATATAATGAAATAGATCAAACCAGATTCGTGCCCACGCAAATGATTACAAGAATTCCTCCCGATGCAGCAACAGGAAGTCAGGATCGATCCTCGAGGAAGCGTGTCAGCGGATCTCAGGTAGTAGAAGAATCTCACAGGCAGAAAATCAACCAGACAGACAGAAATAACAGTGAAAAGCAGAAACAAAAGCAGAGCCGCAATTTTGGTCGATATCGACCACTGTAACTCGATATTGACTAAGAAAATCGACCAACAGTGCTCAAAATCGACTAACAGAAACAGAAACTCAGCAAAATAACTCGACTTCGACAAATTCAACCCGACATCGACCAGTTTCCTCGATGTCGACCAAATCTTCTCGAAATCGACTTACACAGAAACAGAAGTTGCAACTTTTCGAACGAAAAAGAATGTAAACACGAAATTAACTCAATAAACTAAAGACTTCCAATATCAGGGTTTCAACACCACAACGATAAACATGTAAAATAACACATAAAGGCATAAAAGATCATGCTTTTCATCAAATAACTTTCGTTATTAACAAATAGGAATATAGAGGCTTTTGCATAAACCCTAATTGTTACTAACCCTTTTCACATAATTAACCTAAGTTGTATTAAGATCACGTTCGCTTCAATAATACAAACAAGGATCACCTTCAACTTTTGCAAAAGAATCATGCTCATAGGGATAGAAGACGAATTGCATAAAAAGCTTGTACCTTTACCGCATCATCTCACATGGCTACCGTCGGGCTCACCCCGACCCTAGAAGTTGGTGGACCACTCGCTCTTCATCATGAATAAACTCATCAAAGATAAAAAGAAATGACTTTGCATTAAAATAAACTAAAAAGAAAGCTTACAATCGACAAAGCCAAATCTGCTCTCGCCTTTACACCTTGCTCTCTCCACAAGCTCTCTCTCTCTATACTTACTACCTCTTCTCCTTCTCTAGAATTGAATTGAATGGAAATCAGCCCCTAAGGATTTATTTATAGGCTTCCAATCCTTGCTAATCAAGGAAGGAAATTCTATCTATATCTATATCTATCTATCTAAATTATTAAGATTAAAAACATGGAAATAAAGAAATAAATCTACTAGGACTATATCTAATTGTGGATAAAATATCTTCTCCTCTTGATAGCACTTGATAGAATTTGATGGAATTTGATATCGAAAATATCTCCATCGGATTCAGGATAGAAACTTAACAAGACCCTGACTACTCTATTTCTGCCGCTTGGGATCAACTCGATATCGAGTAGTTTCCTCGATATCGACCAACTTTTCTCGCGTCTTCAGCTCAGCTCCTCAATATCGGTCAACAGGATGCATGTCGACTTGGTCTTTCTTCGATATCGAGTAAGTTACCTCGATATCGACTTGAATCTCTCAGCTCCCAGCTTCCTCGTCGATTCCTGGTGGTTAACTCGATATGGGTTTCGTCGACTTCGACCAATTTGGTCGATGTCGAGCAAATGTGACAACTCTCAGCTTTCTGCTCTATTCTTGAAACACACTTTCCCAAGTCCTCGTTCGTCGGATTGACGCATATGACCATGCGTTGGAAAGCTCTTTTCGAGGGCTACAACTCTCATGAAGACATCAGAACTTGACTCAGAATGATGAATGGCGAAAAATGGCCTTTTCTCCAGCTGCACCATCCTTAGCTTCTTCATGAGTTTCCTTTAAGCTCCAAAGGGCGTCCGATTTCTGCGAAATTAAACAAAAACTTGTGTAGACTCCATAATTTGGCAAATAAGTGTAAACTACATAGATTCTGTATTAATCTAACCCAAATGCATGAAATGCATGCAAAAAACGATATAAAAGTAACTATAAAACATGGCGAATTATGCTCACAACAAACACCCCATACTTAAGCTTGCTTGTCACCAAGCAATAACTTGGATGGTCATTCAGGGGAAGGAATCAAAACTCTCAACATCTTAGAATCATTCTCATATGTCCTTGCAATAAATTACCATCCTCAAAAAGGTACTTGTGTCACAAATCCATGCATGTGCAATTTAAAAGCAACATCTACTCACAAAAGGAGATTTATGCAAAAACATTCATATGTGACAAAGCATTAATAATCAAGAGGACTTCAATTAAGCTCAATAAGGAGTAGATTAGGTAAAAGGCTAAAGGTGGACAATTTTTGGCAATGTGGTGCTAATGACCCGGAGAAATGGAGTATTTCCAAACTTTCATACCACATTTCTTCTTCATAAGATTTCTCACCTTTCACTCATACGCTTGATGTTTTTTTCAATATTATGCTTTTACCTCTCTAACCTCAGCACTGCCTTCTCGCGAGTCGCAAACATGGGTGTCATGAATGGCCCCGGATACTTAGTGCTTTGGACTCCTCTTCCGTGTGTCCCATCTCGCCAAACTATTATCTCAGCGAGGAGGGTCGATCCACCTTTATCTCCTGAGTTGATCGGATTTTTTCTCACTCATTAAATTTTCCATATATTTCAAACAATTTCCCACCAAACTCCAATAACAACACAAACGCCATATAACATCTCCATAATGTAACATCATTCTCAACATAATCCCCGAATAAGGTAAAGAATGGCAATGCTTAGATCATGTGGAGCAAATACGAAATAGGGCTCAATATGGCTTTTGTGATGCATAAGCATTGGTAAGGCTAAGGAATATAAACATATGAGCATATATGGAAATATAAAGTCCTCCATCCTTTTATCATGCAACGTGTCAAAAGCAACTTCAAATTTTACCTCCTTCTATGGTTTTTATAAAAATATGCACTTCATTGTGACTTTCCTTTACTAGGCAATTTCATGCTATATCTCTAATGAATCCAATTTTGCATCGTCGAGTTCAATAAAGCTTCCATGACACTAATCTAAAATTTCAATGGGGGTCATTTTTTTCAAACTCTGGAAAACATGCATGTAAGGGGTCATTTTTTTCAAACTTTAGAAAACATGCATGTAAGCGCGTAAATCAATAATGAATTCCAAAATAGCCATGTATAAACAATAAACTTAAATATGCACACAAAATGTCAAATATATCAAATATGCACAAAGTAAGCCCTTCCCCCACCCCATACTTAAACATTACAGTGTCCCCACTGTATAAAAACAAGGGTAAAGAAAGAAACTCACTAGACAGGTGTGCAGGATGCCGGAAATAGAGTGTAATGTTGCTGTTGAGCTGGTCGAAATTGACAAGGGCTGGTCGATTTCGAGGAGATTGGTCGATGTCGACCAACTGTACTCGAGATCGAGTAACTTGTTGCCTCCAGGGTGATCCTTCTCGACCACAGGCTCTTTTTTGCTCGAGATGTTTGGTCAATGTCGAGTAACTTACTCGACGTCGAGTAAGTCTGCAGCTTTTTCTTCCCTGGAAGATTCGTTAGAAAAGAAATACCCACAATAGAAAATAATGTCCAAAAACCAAAAACCAAAAACAAACAATGTCCAAAAATCCCAAAAATAAATGTCTATTTACAAGCTCTAGATTTTATAGTCGCTAGGCCGACTTTCTCCATGAAGCTCAAGGTGGAATTTGCAGGGCCCATGTAGCTTGGGCTTCAAATAGGACTCCATTCTTGTCCATCAGCTGCAATCCTCCTGAATGGATCTTGTTCACCGTGAAGGGCCCCCTCTTCTTCTTGTTGAACTTGTTAGGAAACCAATGATCCTTTGATTTGGAAACATAGACTTTCTCACCAACTTCATACTCTTTGGGCTCATCATTGGAAATCCTACATAAGCGCACATACCAAGGCAAACCTCTCCCATGTATAGATAGATGTTTTGGTCAATTTCGAGTAAAATTACTCGATATCGAGGAATTCGGCTCGTTTGGTGGACTGCTGGTCGAGGAAGGAGAAGTCAAGGAAGTCAGTTTTTGGTCGATGTCGAACAATTTGGTCGATATCGAGTTGTCCTCGGCTTCCAGTGGATTGCTCGTCGAGGAAGGCGAAGTCGAGGGAGTAGTGTTTTGGTCGATGTCGACCAATTTAGTCGATGTCGAGTTGTCCTCGGCTTCGAGTTGATTGCTCGACGCAGCTGATGTTGGTGGAGAGCTCTGATTTTGGTCGACGTCGACCAAGTTACTTGACGTCGAGTAACTCTGGTCGACTTCGACCCCATACTTGAATCCTGTCAAGGCATCCGAAAAATAGTTAGTCCAAATCGACGTACCTTGGTCTATGTCGAGTGGATTCTCAGCTTCTTCGTTCAGGATGGCCATGATCTCCTCCACCTGGGCTTCCATATCCCTCTTTTCTAGCTCTTCAGGAGTCATATTTCTTACCTTAGGCTCCCCGCAAGTAATGTAACCGACTGATATATACTTTACCTCTTCCATGGGACCTGTATGCCTTACAGTTTTATTAAAGGAATACTCAATTACCTCATCGTTGATGTTGAAAGTGAGCACTCCCTTCCTTACGCTTATATTTGGATCCACCGTCGCCAAAAAGGGTCTTCCTAGAATAATTGGACAAGCAGGGTCCTCCGCCATATCAATTACTAGAAAATCAGCAGGGGTAAAGAACTTACCTACTTGCACTGGTACATTGTCCACCATGCCTGTTGGGATGACCACCCTGTTGTTTGCCATATAAAGCTTAGCATATACAGGCTCTAAGGCACCTATCTTAATCTTGGACCATATTGACAGAGGCATTATACTTACACTAGCTCCAAGATCACATAAATAATTAAATTTGTATTGAACAAATCCAATCCTTATAGCAAACTTACCTGGATCCGGCATTTTCTCAAGTATGTCCATGTGGCTGCACTCCTCTGCGATCTCAGCCATCGATCGCTTCTTGCATAGGATCTCTTTTAGGAATTTGACGTATGATGGCATCTCATTCAGAGCTTCTGTGAATGGTATTGTGACATTGAGCCTCTGAAGCATCTTGATAAAGCGCTGAAATTTCTTTTCTGCTGGATCCTTTAGAGATTTCGTTGGGAAAGGCAGCTTCTTTTTCTGCGTCGGAGCCAGAACAGGTGTCGGAGGTGTTGCAGCGTCCTTGATGTCGACTTGATCTGCTCGACATTGACTTGATGTTGCTCGCCATCGACCACTGTAGTCGATTTCGAGTTGGAGTCTTGTGCAGACGAATCTAGGCCAAGCTGTTCATCGACATCGAGATAATTTTGGTCGACATCGACCAACGTTTGGTCGATGTCGAGTTGCTGTTGGTCGTTGTCGAGTTGCTGTTCAGCTTTGTCCTGCTACTTTCCGACCTTTGGCTCGCGTAGTTGGTGCCCGCTCCTTAGCTTTACAGCAGCTACATGTCCGGTCTTCCCCTTGGGATTTGGTTATGGAGATCCAGGAGCGTACCTGACTGTCTGGCTACGCCTGTTGCTAGCTGGCCGATCTGTGTGTCAATCGATTTCCTCCAGATATCGATTTCTCCAAGCCTAGCGTTGACACCATGTATCTGAGTGTAGACGGAATTGAAGGACTGCTTGGTGTCTGAATGGTTTCTCTGCATTTCCTCAAGGATGGTCTGTAGGTCATCCTTCTTCTGGTTCCTTTCTGGATGTCCTGGAGCTCTGTATGGCGGGGGGTTCCTAGGGGCACCTTGGTTCCATTGTGGTTGATAGAACCTTTGGTCCCCCATATAGCGATTGGGACCCCCTGCGTAAGCTACCTCTTCGTGGGTTTCTACCATCCTGACTTGCTCTGTGTGTGGGCACTCAGTAGTGGTGTGCCGCTGTGAGCGGCATTCGATGCATGACTGGTTGAGAGAAAGATACTTGACTTGCTTGAGGAGCTTGCGATTCTGATCTCTGTAGTACTGCTCCTTGACATCTGGGTCAGTCTCCTTAGAAAGCTCATAGAGTGGCATGGATGGGGCTGGCCTGGCATAGACATTCTCATCATAGTTTGTTGGAGTCCCATACTTATTGTCGTAGTTGGTAAGCTTGTCGAGGGTAGCCCATGCGTTAGCTGGTGGCATTGTCAAATACTCATAATGAGTATACTGGTTGATCCTATTCTTAGCGGCCAGATCAATAGAATTGAAGAAAATTCTAATAATATAATAAATGAATATTAAATATAAATTTAAATAAATGTTTAGCAAAATTTAGTACTCCTATTGATTTAAACATGTTTACTATGTATGCAAACTTTTTTTAGAATTATAAAGGTTATATAAAATATCAACCTTTTTTTTACATATTTATATAAATTTAGACTTAATTAATAGTAATAAGTATGAAATACAAAAGGTTAATATGTTATATAGTTTTTAACACCTAAAAAAGTTTATATAAATAATAAAAGATCATGTTGTAATTAACTTGGGAGTATAGAAAAAAGAGGGAGATGCACAAACTAACCTAAATATCCAGTTTTATTGCGGGGTTAACCCAATCCGGTTTTAAATTGAGTGAAACCAGATATTTGGTAAAAAGTTCTCCCAGTAGCAGGTAAGTGGGGGGGGGGGGGGGAGGGGGGCATTTGGGTTTCCAGTGATTGACACCTGCAGAGGGAGAAAGGGTATGAGAGGGAGGGAGAGAGAGGGAGAGAGAGAGAAAAGTACAAGAAAGTCTGCAGTGGAGAGAGAAAGCATGCAGATGAGAGAGAGAGTGTGTGTGTGTGTGAAAAAGAAAAGTAAAGTTGTAGAGAAGAGAGAGAGATCAGTAAGGATAGGACAGAGAGAGATGGAAGAGTCCTCTCTCCTCTGCTACTTTACTATTTGTAGGTTGACATGTAACCAGTTAGTTTTAATTGGGCGGGGGTTTATTTGTAGGTTGATGTTTAAGCAGTTAGTTTTAACTGGACACCCAAAGCAAAACGACATGACACATATTGGAATTGATTGGACAAGAGTTATCGGAGAAACAGATTCTCCATCCACTTCGGATAGAAAATGGGCAAGTTTGCTTTCGATAAAGGTTATGCGAGAGGTGTCTCCCTCAAATCTGAAGCAAATTTACCCATTTTCTATCTAAAGTCGATGGTGAATCTGTTTCTCCGATAACTCATGTCCAGTCGATTTATGTGTCATGTCGTTTTGCTTTGGGTGTCCAGTTAAAACTAACTGGTTACATGTCAACCTGCAAATAAACCCCCACCCAATTGCTTCTTCTTCGATGGTTTTTATATGAAACAACAACAACAACAACGTGCCCAGTATATCCCGCTTGAAGCAGGGTCTGGGGGGTCGAGTTGTACGCACCCTTTCCCCGACTAGGTCGAGAGGGTGTTTCCTAGTGACCCAAGACAAGTCCTCGAAAACAGGACAAGACTCCACACCAGAGACAACCATAAGACATAAAGGAAAAAAGACCACACACAAGAAATAAGAGAAAGATGCGCAAAAATAGGACGAGACGACAGGAAGGCGCGATGCTGGAAACACTGCACCCTACTAGTTTTTGACAATTCTAATAGCACTCCTCCACTGCACTCTGTCGCGTGACATCTCCTATGTGAGTCCCAAAATGGCCAGGTCCTGTCGAATCTCTTCACGCCAGAATGGCCAGGTCCTCGTTTCTGATTCTGTCATGCAAAGTGACCCCACACATCCATCTGAGCATCCTCATCTCTGCTACCATTAGTTTCTGTTCATGTGCCTTACTTGTCGCCCAACACTCTGCCCCATATAACAAAGCTGGTCTCACCACCACTTTGTAGAACTTACCCTTGAGCTTAAGTGGGACTTTTCTGTCACATAGGACTCCTGATGCAGCCCTCCACTTCTGCCAACCTACTTGAATCCGGTGCTTGACATCCATGTCGATCCCTCCATCGCTTTGCATCACAGATCCCAGATACTTGAAACTATCTTTCTTTGGAACAAGGTCCCCACCCAACATGACCCCCTCGTCACCCACTTCCTCTTCACCAAATCTGAAAACCATATATTCCGTCTTTGTCCTGCTCAACATAAAGCCCTTCTGTTCAAGTTTATCCCTCCATAAATCAAGTTTGCTGCTGACCCCTATCCTAGTCTCATCCACCAGGACAACATCATCCGCAAACAGCATACACCACGGGATCCCACCCTGGATACTTCCTGACACCACATCCATGACTACTGTAAAGAGAAACGGGCTCAAAGCTGAGCCTTGGTGCAAGGCCATTTGCACAGCAAAGTACTCAGGGTCCCCACTATGAGAGTACACACTAGTCTGTGAACCCTCGTACATATCCTTAACAACCCTCATGTAGGATTCTGGAACCCCTTTAGCTCTCAAACATTCCCAAATAAGGTCTCTTGGCACTCTGTCGTATGCCTTCTCCAAATCAATGAAAACCATATGCAGATTTTTCTTCCGTTCTCTGTATTTCTCCACCAAGCGCCTCATCAGATGAATAGCTTCTGTAGTTGATCTTCCTGGCATAAAACCAAACTGGTTCTCGGAAACGATAACCAACCCTCTTAGCCGTCGTTCAATAACTCTCTCCCAAATCTTCATTGTGTGGCCGAGGAGTTTAATACCCCTATAGTTGTTGCATTGTTGTACATCGCCCTTGTTCTTAAATAATGGGATTAACTTGCTGAGTCTCCATTCCTCTGGCATCCTCGCTGTCCTGAGAATAACGTTGAAAAGTTGGGTAAGCCACTCTACTCCCTTAACGCCTAAACACTTCCACACTTAAGATTTAATTCAAAATATATTAATGCCCCCTCATTGTCACGCTTCCATTTCTCTCTGTCCTATTCTCACTAATCTCTCTCTCCTCTGCAACTTTACTTTTTCTTTTTCACTTGTTTCTTCTTCGATGGTTTTTCTCTGAAACTTATGATTTAATTCAAATTATATTAATGTTTCGATGGTTTTTCTCTGAAACTTAAGATTTAATTCAAATTATATTAATTCCCTCTCACCGTCACTCTTCCCCCTCTATCCCTGTCTTTGTCTTATCCCCTCTGTCCTCTCTCTTTTTACCGTCTAGGCTTAGGGGAGAGGGCGACACTAGAAGGAGGGAAACATTGAACAGCATGCAAGACAGGAAACAATCATAGGGTGTCCAGTAGGAAATCATTGGGTGTCCAGTAGAGTACCAAAGGGTGTCCAGTAATAAACCATAGAGTGGAAAGTCGATATATTGTTCATTCATCAATAAAAAAACAAAGCGGTTCCTCAAGCCTCTGTGAGGGCTCCTTCACTTCGATGCCATCTCCTATACTCCAAATTCGGCATCCACTCGCCTCGAATCGACCTGGAAAAGCCATCACAACGAAGGTGAAGGACGAAGGCACCGAAGCAGTGCTCCGGCGACGGTTCACACTAGCGGCACAAGACGAATTCGAGGTTCGATGGAGATCCCGTCACCCTCGAAGGCAGAGAGATAGAAGACAGAGAAGTCAAAGAATAAATAAGCTCTTCAATGGAGCTCTTCGATGGAGAGAGGTGGAGAGAGGCATAGAGAGAAAGTGTTTTGGATGGGTGACGAGATCCTGTCCTCTCTCTCCTCTGCAGACTCTCTCTCTCTCCACTGGCTACAACAGGTAAGGTAACGGGGGATTTTGAGGGGGAGGGTTACATTTTTGCAATTTGTTTGGATAGAGGATATAGGGTGCAAATAGGTCCTGATATTTGGGTTAGTTTTGCAAATGCCCCTAGAAAAAAGGTAGAGTTGATAAAGTAAAAAAATACTATTAAATTATCTTATAAATATTTATGAAAATTATAATACCATTTAAATTTCTTCTCATTTAAAGTAGTATATAAATAGAAATATTTTAAAGAAATGTAGTTTGTTATTATAAGAAAACAAAATCACAAGTATAAATGACTAATAAATATAAGTGTACTCTATATGTTAACAATGATTAACCATGTTGAATTGAAAAAAAAAACTATAATATTTAGATATAGCTTACTAATGATAAACAATGTATACTCTGACTAAAAAACTATAGTTGATAAAAAAAACTATAGTAATTCCAATACATACTTTTAATTTGGAATGTATATACTCTGCTTAAAATAAACCTGAAAATTTCGAAATATACAACCATTCGTATATTTTCTACTAATTAAAAATCTCTACTCCATATAAAATTTATATAATTGATTGGTTAGTTATGCATATAAAAGGAAAATTGTGTATATGTAGTAAATCTAAATGGGTAGGAATAGGATACTCAAATTTAGTATAAAAATTGATTTAAAAACTGGTTAATTGTAATTGGATGAAAATGCTAAATTGAAGGAGAGAACGACACATTAGCAAAAGTCTTATGTTTTAAAGTATTATATATATATATATATATATATATATATATATATATATATATATATATATATATATATATATATATATATATAGATTAAATTCATTCTCATTTAAAGTAGTATATAAATATAAATATAAATATGAATATTTTGAAGAAATGTAGTTTGTTATTATAAGAAAACAAAATCAAAAGTATAAATGACCAATAAATATAAGTGTACTCTATATGTTAACAATGATCAACCATGTTGAATTGATAAAAAAACTATAATAGTTAGATATAGCTTACTAATGATGAACAAGGTATACTTTGACTGAAAAACTATAGTTGATAAAAAAAACTATAGTAATTCGAATACATACTTTTAATTTGGAATATATATACTTTGCTTAAATTAAACCTGAAAATTTAGAAATATACAACCATTCGTATATTTTCTACTAATTAAAAATATGTACTCCACATAAAATTTATATAATTGATTGGTTAGTTATGCATATAAAAGGAAAATTGTGTATATGTAATAAATCTAAATGGGTAGGAATAGGATACCTCAAATTTAGTATAAAAATTGATTTAAAAAGTGGTTAATTGTAATTGGATGAAAATGCTAAATTGAAGAAGAGAATGACACATCAGCAAAAGTCTTCTAGCTTTGATAGACGAGAAGGTTTCACAGGTGTTTGGTTATGTTTTAGAGTTAATTTCGTATTATGCTCTTCTAGTGGTAAAGATCGGAAGCTACGCTATTTTATTGGTTTTATGGAGATTCGTAGTACCGACATGGTGAGGAGCTTGGGAAGAGACCAAAGAAGATGTCCAAAGAGCAAGGAACAAGTCAAGGAAGGATTAGAAGGCGATTTGGAAAGCAAAGGAGCACAAGAACATGAGGGAAAATGGAGAACATGGAGAAATCGTCTCTTTAAGGTTCTGAGAAGTTGGATTGAGCTTCTGAGTTCTTCATGAGAGTTGTATTCCTTGAAAAGAGCTTTCCAAGGAATATTCATAAGCATCAATCGGATGAAGAACTACTCCAGAAAGTGTATTACAAGTTCAATATGCGAAGCTGTCAAGACGGCGCCCGCCGTGGTTTAGGTGACGCCCGCCGTCCCTTCAGATTCGGATCTGCGCGAGCGGCCCAATTTCTATCTTTTGTGGAGACTCTAATCTAGGGTTTTTCCGACCTCTTTAGGCTTTATATTAGGTTTTTCTCAGGCGTTTGAACATTCAATTAACAATCATCTAATCATCTAAGAGACTGACATTGTGATTTTTTGATGAAGTATTGATTCTCTATTTAATATCTTTCGATCTCCCTTGCGGTTATTGTTGATATTATTGGGATTGATCACCATGATAGTATCTTGCTAGGCATTTGTTCTTTCGTCATTGAATGGATTCCGTAGTAGCATGCTTAGGATTGTGAGAACTTTGATCATGACTAAGTAGGGATTTCGACATATGTCTTAAACATCGGTTACCTTGCATACCTAGATTCTTAGGAACTTATGCTATCTTTATGTTAAATCTTTGTTCGTGCAAGGCTTACATAAAGGTGTAAGGGATTAATTGTGCTCTTTGTGCTTTAATATATTCAAACTAAGATGGGAGGAATTTGTAGAGAACACTTCAATTGGATTCGACGACCAATAAACCCAACCAATGTCGAGAATTTGTGGATGAAAACTTCTCTTTTATCTATCCCTTGCATTAGTTTAGATTAGTTCTTTTATTTACTTTATTCCCATATTTTGCCTTGCAATTGATAATACACAATTCTTGGAAATACTTGTTTCTCTGTGGGATCGACCCCTTACTTGCATCCTATACTAGTTTGTTTGTTTGGGAATTATTTGGATAAGGGAAATCAACGACTTTCCCTCCGTCATGTACCGCTGGCCAGCGGTGTCGCTGCTTGGTGGTGTTTGATGTCGGCTCGTAGTCTATGTTGTCCCTAGCGTGTTGGGCTAGGTTCGTGGGTTCTCTCAGAGTTGTGTTTCGTTCCACCGTTTGCATTGCACCATTTTTCTTTTCCTTCGTTGTAATTTGACGGTTCGCCGTCTACCAACTTTGTCGGCCTATCGAGGTGCCAGTTTTATCTAGCTCTCGAATGAATGGAAGGACCTATCGTACTGTGCTTAGCTATCGATTGGGAGTTCCATTGTTCGCGGTGTCCAGACCATGTTCCGCTTGTTCTCGGGTCTTTGATGGTGATGTCTACGGTGACCATGCTGTGTCTTGCACTGGTTCTGTGGGCATTAAACATCGACATAACCTCGTTCGCGACACCTTATTGGATATCTGCTAAAGGTCTGGGATTTCTAACGGTAAGGAGGTTGATATCGGTTTGATTGATGGGCATGATAATCCTCTTTGTCCGGCGGATTTGTTACTTTATTCCTGGGACAGAGGGCGGGATGTTTGTGTCGATCTGACGGGGTCCTCCCCTTTGACTCAGTCTGGGATGTCCGACTTTGTGCCTGGTCGTGTTGTTGTTGATGCTGCTCGGCGTAAGTGTGCCAAGTATCGATATTTGTGCACGACGGCTGGTTATGGTTTCATACCCTTCTCATTCTCTTCGTTGGGAGAGTTAGATACGAATGCGGTTGCTTTGCTGAAGCGGATTCAGAAATTCTCCGTATCTTAGGATGCTGGTGCTCGTGTGCCGCTTTTATTTTCACTAGACTTAGTTTTATTATCGCTAAGGGAGTAGGTGCCCAGATAGTATCTCGGCTACCCACTAATTTCTTGTAAATAGTAATTGGTCAATAGAAGCAAGTTTATAATAATAATAATAATAATAATAATAATAATAATAATAATTGGTTAATAGAAGCAGGTTTATAATAAAATAATAATAATAATAATAATAATAATAATAATAATAATAATAATAATAATAATAATAATAGTAAAAGGTGTTTAATTCTAAAGTTCATACGGTTGGAGCTTCGTCGTTCACAACTAGAGCCAATGATTCATTTATACTTGGCAAGGTGGTTTCCCAAGCAACGGAAAGGAAGGAGAAGAAGTACGCAGATATCTGTACTACTAAGGGGTATGACTTCATGGCATTTGCGTTCTCTATCTTTGGGGAGTTTGGAGGTTATACTATTGGCTTTCTGAAGCGAGTTCAATCGATAACGAAAGTCATGGTGCGGATTCTAATAATAGCGATTTCATATTTCATAGAGTTGGTTTTACTATGCAGAAAGGGGTTGGAGCTCAATTTTTGACGAGGCTCTTAACTAACTTTATATAAGCCATTCAGAAAGGGGTTGGTGATGGTGTCTTCACGGGCTCATCCCGGCACCCGGAGCCTCGTCCACCGGCTCCTTGGTCATCTTCTCGGCGCTTGTTAGCCTGCCCGGTTTGGTGTCTTAGTGGCCTGCGTCGCTGCGCGTAGGCTCGCTTCCCTTCTCTTTCAATTACGCGATCTTGTTTGGGTGCTCCGTGTTAGTGCATCTGTTTTGCGGACTGCTCGTTGCGGCTCGGGCTTGCTGTTGTGGTTTGTTGCATCTGTTCCATTGTTCCTGGCATCTGTTTGCGGCTACTGTTAGTGGTGTAATCGGTGTTGGAGTGTTGCTTGTTGCGATCGGTGTTGCGGCTTGTCATGATCGGAGTGTGCTGCTTGTTGTGATTGTTGTTGCTGCGGGGTTTTTTGGTGTTTCTGTTATTGTGTTTTGCTGTTGCTTCTGGTGGTTTAGGCCACATTTTCTTGCTGTAGTCTTGCTGTTCGGTTTTGCTTGATTGCTATTGTTTGGTTCACACATTATTGCTGGTGGTTTGCCTTTCTTTGTTGTCTTTAGTTGTTTTGTCTGATTTGGTGTCGTGGATGAAAGGTGCAGGAGGTGTACCTCCGGTGAGGGTGCATTGCCCCTTCGTTGGGTGTGATGGATGCAAGAATGGTAGTGGTAAGGTTCTCACTCCGGCCTACTTTATTAGACACTTACGAGATTTCCATCTTTAGGGCGATGCGGTTCTTGGTTTCAAAGCACTTCTTGGGTCTAATCTCATTATTTATGGACAGTTTGAAGCGGTTTTACAACAATTTGGTCTTTGGTTTTGCGGGTATTGTTGTGTCACCCATACCATGTCCAAGAATTGTTTCCATGACGGAGACGTTGTTGAAGCTCCTTTTTCTAATGATGGAACAATTGCCTTTTTCATTCACGGGTTGCTCCGTCCTGTTATGGATGTTGGTAGTTCATTCAATGATATAGCTTCGGTGAATGATCAGGGTGATCTTGCAGTAAATGTGGGATTTGATGTTGCGTTACTGGAGAAGTCCGAACATAGGGCTACTTTATTTGTTTGCCATATCTTCGCTAGGTGTTTATGGTGTTTAATTCTAAAGTTCATACGGTTAAGAATGTCCCGTGGAAGTGCAGATTGAGTTTTGCTAGAGTTCTTAAGGGAGCCCTTGATAGGGTTACATTTGATCCCTCTAGTGTGTCGGCCTGGGTTAGTCTCTTTATTATGCCTCTTTGTATCCTGCATAGGTATAGGCCCAAAACTAGTGCAGAGAACTGGTCAGGGTTGAAGAGACTCTTGTAGATTGATAGTATTTCAGAGGCTATTCGAGTGTGGAGAGATCCTGGGGCAGTCGTCGTCTTGCCTCTGATCTTTTGTCCGATAATTTTGATGCCCCTTCTAGGGATGAGGAGAGGGACCAGGAGGAGCAGGCCATTAGGCAGTGCAAGAGGAAGGTTGGTGATGGGCATTTTTCTACAGCCATTCGTATTCTTACGTCTTCGTGTGTCGCTCCGCATGCAGATGATACTTTTAAAGAGCTTGCTGACAAACATCCGTTCTCTCCTGCGCCCTACATGCCTCTTGAGCCTATTTTCGGAGATTCCTTACAGGTTTCTAGGAGTTTAGTTTTAGACAAAATAAGAAGCTTCCCAAAGGGTACATCGTGTGGAAAAGATGGGCTACGCGCTCAACATTTGTTGGATGCTCTTAGTGGTGCAGCTGTGGCTATTGTTGAGGAGGTCTCTGACTCTATAACGAGTGTGGTTAATTTATTTCTCAGTGGGCGGTGTCCGGCTTCCTTGAATGAATTTGTTGCAAGTGCCCCTCTCACGCCTCTTCTTAAGCCGGATGGGGGGGATTCGACCCATTGCGGTTGGGTCGATTTGGCGAAGTTTGGTGTCAAAAGTGGCTGCATCTTTAGCTGGTAAAACCCTTGGGCCGTATTTGGAGGATATGCAATTTGGCGTGGGTGTTTCAGGAGGTGGAGAAGCGGTGCTGCATGAGGTCAACAGATTAGTAGAAGCGCAAGGCTATGATAATACCATGTCTATGCTTCAGATTGATTTAAAAAATGCCTTTAATCTCGTTGATCATAGTGCTATGATGAGGGAGGTGCGCCGTATATGCCCTTTCATATCCCATTGGGTCGAGTTTTGCTATGCTCGTCCCGCTCGCTTATATTACGGTGATCAGGTTCTATATTCGTGTCAGGGAGTTCAGCAGGGTGACCCTCTAGGACCTTTACTTTTCTCGCTTGCTCTGCACCCATTGATTTGTAAGCTCAAGGATAGTTGTCAACTAAAGCTTAATGCTTGGTACCTCGATGATGGGACACTGATTGGAGATACTTAGATGGTTAGCAAGGCGCTTGCCATTGTTCAGGAGGATGGCCCGAGCCCAGGTCTTCACCTCAATGTTGATAAAACAGAGATATTTTGGCCGAGTGAGGACCCACATTGTAGGGAAGTCGGGTTGTTTCCTAAGCATATCTCACGCCCCGTGGGGGGAGTTAAGCTCCTTGGTGGAGCAGTTAGCTTGGATCTTTCCTTCTGCAACGAGTTGATGATGAGGAGAGTTTTGAAAACTAATGGCCTGATGGAAGACATCAAGAAGTTGGAAGATCCTCAATATGAGTTATTGCTCATGCGAGCCTGCTCAGGAGTCTCTCGTCTTTACTTTGCAATGCGGACAACTCCACCCTTCG
Source organism: Persicaria maculosa (assembly GCA_963922045.1). NCBI lineage: Eukaryota > Viridiplantae > Streptophyta > Magnoliopsida > Caryophyllales > Polygonaceae > Persicaria > Persicaria maculosa. The sequence goes on along the minus strand of OY998256.1, from coordinate 28,890,876 downwards.
GTTTTATAGATGCCCACCCTGCTTTTGATGATTCTTCGAGGGTTTCATTGGAACATATAGTTACGCTTCGAGGATAAGGCTTTGGCCCTTTGCAGTGGCGTCTGTTGTTGTAAGGAGGAAAATCGAGACTTGCAATTCAAAATATAAGTAAAGTAAAGCAAACCAGATTCCGTCCCTTGCAAATGATTACAAGACTCCCTCCCGATGCAACAGTGGGAAGTCAGGATCGATCCTCGAGGAAGCGTGTCAGCAGATCTCAGGTAGCGGCAAATCTCACAGCTGGCAGAAAATTAAACAGACAGACAGAAACAACAGAGAAAAGCAGTAAAGAAAGCAAAGACAGCAAACTTGGTCGATATTGAGTGCTGTTACTCGATATTGAGTAGGAAAATCGACCACAGTGACTCAATATTGACCCAAAACATAAACAGAACACAAGTGCAGAATCTTGGCCGATATTGACTGGAGATACTCAATATCGACTACAAAAATCGATAGAAGACAACTCAATATTGACTGCAGAATCTTGAAAACTCGAAACTTTGTGAAATAAATCAATGAACTAAAATGCTTCCAAGATCGGGGTTTCAACACCACAACGATAACCATGTAAAATAACACATAAAGGCATAAAAGATCATGCTTTTCATCAAATAATTTTCGTTATTAACAAGTAGGAATATAGAGGCTTTCGCATAAACCCTAATTGTTACTAACCCTTTTTCACATAATTAACCTGAGTTGTATTAAGATCACTTTCGCTTCAATAACACAAACAAGGATCACCTTCAACTTTCGCAAAAGAATCATGCTCATAGGGATAGAAGACGAATTGCATAAAAAGATCGTAACTTTACCGCATCACCTCACATGGCTACCGTCGGGCTCACCCCGACCCTATAAGTGGGTGGACTACTCGCTCTTCATCGCAATCGCAGACATCATTGATGGAAAAGAAACTACTTGCACTAAACTTAACCAAAGTTTACAACCGATTGAAGCCAATTCCGCTCTCGCTTCACAACTCCACTCGGCCACAAACTCTCTCTCTCTCTCTCTCTCTCTCTACTACTACTACTACTACTTCTCCTTCTGAAATTGAATGCTTAGAAATCAGCCCCTAAGGCTTTATTTATAGCCTTCAATCCAAGCTAATCTAGGAAAAAAACTATATCTATATCTAATTCTATCTATCTTATAACATAAAGATAAAACATGGAACTAAATAAATAAATCAACTAGGACTATGTCTAATGTGGATAAATATCTTCTCCTCTTGATAGCACTTGATAGATCTTGATGGAATTTGATCTCGAAGATATCTCCATCGGATTCGGGATAGAAACTTAACAAGAAGTCGGTTAAGCTCGGAATCGGCTTCTGTGGTCTAGTCGATATCGACTAGCATGACTCGATATCGACCTGGCATTTTCCGTCTTCAGCTTCAGACACTCAATATCGGCTCTCAGGGTCAAAATCGAGTTGGGTGTTACTCGATATCGAGTTAGGTACTCGATATCGACTTGCTCCTTTCTTTGCTCAGCTTCTTGACTCAATTCTGGGCGTTGACTCAATATGGAGCACTCGATATCGACTTGGTTAAGTCGATATCGACCATTGTTCTTAAGCCTTGTCAATTATGTCCAACTATGAGTTGATTTGGAGAATTTCGACCTAAATCTGGTCGATATTGAGTGTGCTTGGTCGATATCGACCAGTTTTCTCAACATCCTGCTCTGTTCTTGAAACGCACTTTCCCGAGTCCTCGTTCGTCGGATTGACGCATATGAGCATGCATTGGAAATCTCTTTCCAAGGGATACAACTCTCATGAAGACTTCAAAACTTGATTCGAAATGATGAATGGTGAAAAATGGGCTTTTCTCCAGCTGCACCATCCTTAGCTTCTTCATGACTTTTCTTTAAGCTTCAAAGTGTGTTCGATTTCTGCGAAATATAACAAAAACTTGTGTAGACCTCCATAATTGGAAAATAAACATAAACTACACAAATTATGTATTATTCTAACCCAAATGTATGAAATGTATACAGAAATCGATATAAAAGTAACTATAAAACATGGCGAATTAGGCTCACAACATCTGTCTACTATGCCCCTCGATTATGGTGGTCTTGGGGTCTACACAGCTGTAGACACACTACACTATGCTTTTCTCGCTTTGAGACTCCAGTCCCGCGGGTTGCAAGATCGTATTTTGAGGAGTGCTGGAGTGACTGGTGATGGGACCTCCATTGGATTAGTGGTCTCCAGATGGGTTAGTGGTATCAATAAGGATGACTTGGACATGTGCATATTACAACCAGCCCCCTGCCTAATGAAGAAAATGGGTAGTTGCTACTACAAAAATGTGGACAAGCACCTCAAGGTGGAGTTTACTCTTACTGGGAGGGAAGAAGCTCTTATTGCGAATCAGAAGCTCCCTATGGCCCAACAGTGGTTGAAGGCGGCTCCTATTCCCGGTCTGGGTCAGGTTATGAATCCTATTACCTTTCGCTCAGTTATTAAATATCTTATGGTAATTGAGTTGTTTAGCGCGGGTTCGAAATGCCCTGCTTGTGAGAAAGACATTTTAGATGTGTGGGGAGATCATGCACTTGCCTGTGCAGCTGATATTGGTGTTAAGCATCGTCATAATATAGTGCGTGATGTTTTGTATGATGAGTGCTTGAAGGCCGAAATCTCTGTTCATAAAGAGGCGCCTACTGGTATGGTTGATGTCAAGGGAGGGGAGCTTCGACCAGCCGATATTCTGTTCCATAGCTAGTTCCAGGGCAAAGGTACTTGTGTGGACATTACAGGGACTTCTATCTTCAGTTCGGCTGGTCTTTCAAGTTTCATTCCGGGTAAAGCGGTTAGAGTGGCTGCGGATAACAAAAGGGAGAAGTACAAGGATGTTTGCGGGGCAAAAGGTTATCACTTTCTGTCGTTTTCCTTTTCCACTATTGGTGATTTAGAGGACGACGCTATAGGACTTCTCAAGCGGGTGTGTGGGGTTGCTAGGGGATTACCTGGATATAGTGGGGATTCTTGTCACAATTTAACTAGGATTGCGTTTAGTATTCAAAAGGGATGCGGAGCCCAACTTGTTAGTCGGCTCCGATTCAATGCCCGATCTTGTTCGGTATCATTGCCCTTTTTGTGGGTGTCTTGATGGTGGCGGTAGAGGCCTTGTCAAAACCTCCACGCTTAGGCACCTTCGTGATCGGCATTGCAGTGGTGATGCTCACATCCTTACTTGTCAAACACTTTCTAATAATTTGAATATTTATTCGGAGGCTGAGAAGACTTTAAAGCATATGGGGGTTAGGTTATGTAGGGTATGCCTTAAAACTCATACCTTTTGTGCTCGGTGTCGGCATAGTCAGGATGATTCTGTGGCACCTCCAGATTATGGTGATGGTCTTGTTCGTTTTATTATTTACGATATTCCTTGACCTCTAACTCCGCCTCCGTTGGTTCCCATGTCTGATGTTGGGTTTGTGTCTGATGGTTTGTCTTTGTTTTCGCTTGACCGTTTTTTCTCTATAGGGTTACGCACCGTGAGATCCATCCCCCCTAAGTGTCGCCTAGGTTTTCTCGGGTTTTAAAAGGGGTATTAGATGGTGTGGCTGACTCTCCTGGAGACCTCGCCTGCTGGATACACTTGCTTGTGATGCCTCTTTGTATACTTAAGACCTTCTCCCCGCGGAGTAATCTTGAGTGTAGGACTACTATCAAGCGTCAGTGTCAGAAGGAGAGTATTGCTAGTGCTATTCGTGTTTGGGGTGTGCCTGGTGGCAGCTTACAGCTTATACAGGAGACCTTAGCTGAAGCCCCCCCCTCCCCCTCCTCTTTTGATGTCGAGGAGGAGCTTGATTTAAGTGAGCTTAACCTCCGACAATGTCGGAGGAAGATCTGTGACAGTCATTACACTGCCGCTGTTCGGGTGCTTTCTTCATCAGGTATTGCTCCTTATTCTGAGGCTACTCTAGCGGCTTTGCGGGATAAGCACCCCACTGCTCCGTCTCCTAACTTGCCGTCGTTGCCTGTTGATCAGCATCCTCTTCTTACCTCTTCGACCGTTGTTTTGGATATGATTCGGATTTTTCCATGTGGCACATCCTGTGGGAGGGATGGGTTCCGTGCTAAGCATTTATTAGATTTTTTGGGCGGAGCGGCTATTGCTCTTTCAGATGATTTGATCGCCTCTATTACTCGGGTGGTTAATCTTTTCCTTGAGGGTCGTTGTCCCCAGGCTCTGGGTGAATACATTTCTAGTGCTTCGCTCACGCCACTTGTTAAACCAGGTAGAGGTATACTCTAGGGGCTTGTTTGGTCGGTCCCTCTTTGTCTGGTTATTTTGCTGGTCTTCAGTTTAGTGTCAGGGTATCCAGTGGAGGAGAGGCTATACTGCATGCCTTGAATCGATTTGTTGAGGTCCGTGTTAGTGAGAAGGGTCTTTCTATGTTGTTGGTCGATTTTCAGAACGCTTTCAACTTAGTTGATCATGTTGCCATGTTACAGGAAGTTCATCGTCACTGTCTTGTTCTATTCCGATGGGTGAAGTTTTGTTATTCTAGTCCTGCACGACTGTATTATGGGGAGCATGGCTTATGGTCTTGTCGGGGGGTTCAGTAGGGTGATCATTTGGGCCCTCTTCTTTTTGCTTTGGGGCTGCATCCTTTGGTGTGCAAGATTAGAGACTCTTTTGCTCCGAGTCTGCAGGCATGGTACTTAGATGATGGCATTATTGTTGAGGACACTTTGGTTGTAGGGAAGGTCTTGGAGCTGATTATGGAGAACGGTCCTCAGTTTGGCCTTCATCTTAATGTTGACAAGACCGAGGTTTTTTGGCCTACTAAAGACCCCAGGAGTCGGCTACCTGATGTTTCCCACCCCCCTCTATTGCTCGACCTTTAGGTGGTGTCAAGGTTTTGGGTGGGCCAGTTAGTACCTGCCCTGTTTTCGGCGGCGAACTTGTGGCAAAGAGAGTGAATATGACCATAGAGCTTATGGATTATGTCGCGGGGATTGATGACCCACAGTGTGAGTTGCTTTTGCTTCGGGCATGTACGGGTATTTCTAAACTTTACTTTGCTTTGCGTACTTGTTCCCCACATGTCTTTGGGTCGGCTCAGCTTTCCTTTGACGAGGCACTCCGTTCTAGCCTGGAACGTATTGTCACTGCGTCTGGGCCTGGGTTTGGAGATTGGCAGTGGAGGCTCGCCACCTTCCCTTTTTATTTTGGTGGGCTCGGAGTTTACGCTGCTGGGGATGTTCTACATTATGCTTTTTTGGCATCTCATTTGCAGTCTGCTGAGTTGCAGGCTAAGCTCCTACGTCCTGCTTTTGATGATGCTTGGCGTGTTTTTAATGAGACCACGGGTTCCGATATTCTACGCGATCCTAGTAAAATCGCTGCCCCTAAACTTATGAAGAAATTGGCAGATATATATTTCGCGAAGGTTGCTTCTACATCGGACTCTATTTCGCGAAGGTGGCATTATGGAAGTCTCAGTAGGGTACTCACTCCTCTGATTGGTTGCGTGCAGTTCCTATTTCTGGATTGGGGCAGACTATGAATGGAAGGACCTATCGTAGTGAGCTTAGCTATCGATTGGATGTTCCGTTGTTCACGGTGTCTAGGCCTTGTTTGGCGTGTTCTCGGGTCTTTGAGGGTGATGTCTATGGTGATCATGCGGTGTTATGTGCTGGTACTGTGGGCATTAAACATCGGCATAACCTCATTCGTGAGACCTTATTGGATATCTGCTATAGGGCTGGGATTTCTGCCGGTAAGGAAGTTGATATCGGGTTGGTTTATGGGTATGGTAAGCCTCTTCGTCCGGCGGACTTGCTCCTTTATTCTTGGGACAGGGGGCGGGATGTGTGTGTTGATCTGACGGGATCCTCCCCCTTGACTCAGTCTGGAGTATCTAACTTTGTGCCCGGCCGTGTTGTTGTTGATGCTGCTCAGCGTAAGTGTGTCAAGTATCAGGATTTATGCATGACGACTGGCTATGGTTTTTTACCCTTTTCCTTTTCTTCGTTGGGGGAGCTGGACACAAATGCTATTTCTTTATTGAAGCGAATACATAAATTTTTGGTATCTCATGATGCTAGGGCTCGTGCTGCTACTTTTATAATAATAATAATAATAATAATAATAATAATAATAATAATAATAATAATAATAATAATAATAATAATAATAATAATAATAATAATAATAATAATAAATCAAATGACAAGAGCTTCCCCAAAATAATAATAATAATAATAATAATAATAATAATAATAATAATAATTTGTGTTTAGTGGGTGGTTTTCTGCAATTTTTGATATAAGAGGTGGTTTAGATAGAGCAATGTGACATATTTAATGGGTGATTTTCTACAGTTTACCTATTTTCTTTTTAAATTATATATGTTTTTTATTTTGGGATAGGGAAGGGAAAATCACAGGATTTCACCTTTAGAACAATTGACCCCGATCGTTATTCATATTCATCTATTCCACATAAAAGGCTACCCAATATTTTCTTTAGTAGTTTAATTTCCATCAATTTTGATATTTGATATTTTTAACAATTTTTTATTTATATCGGTAAGGATTGGAAATAGCAGACCAAATGGATTAAACATCATGAAACAAAAAGAAAAATCAATCGTGCAAGCATAAGGGTCAAAAGTTTCGAACACAGCTGCTGAACATAGCCACAACCAAACCGACACAATAAGAAGTCGAAGAAGATCCAGGGATGAAATGCGATAGCGTGAACACGGGGGGGGGGGGGGGGGGGGGGGGGGCAAGACTGAGGTAGTGTGGACCAGCGTCGTTCCCCCACTTAGATGGGGATCTTTGAAAACCAGATACACCACTACAATCAAAACAATACTCAGGGCGTCAGAGACTACAAACTCTACAGAAATTAAGCCCAGACACACCTATGACAATGACTCCACCAAACAAGACAGATTAGGTCAAAAACAAAAAAGACGGATCACACGTCGGTTCCTTACTTGCCTCTACTCCTTTATTCTAGGATTACATTTCCTTTTAATTTTCAATATTTTACAACCGATCAAACTTGATCAAATCTTATCTTTACTCTACTTTTTTTTCCTTCTTTGTTTTATGTTTTCCATTCCTAACCTTTTCAATTGCCTTTTCCAATTTTGTTTTATTTTCACTTTAATCAAATACTTCGTATTTACAATTTTTCAATCTTATTAATTATCAAAAGGGTCGTTCCTTGAACAACATGTTCAAACCATGACTTCCAATTTCCAAATCTTCCAATTTCCAAGGCAAGACTGGCAAGCCAAAGTCTCCTTCAACTGGAATTATATATATAAGGTGAAGTTAAAATGTAAATGATGCTTAACGTGTAAATTAGGCTTAAACTGTAAATCTTGTCTTTTGGTGCACACGACTGTTTTAAAAAAAAAAATCGGGCCGAATCTTCCCAAACCCTAAAATGCTAATACGCTCCTTCGGATTTTCACTGTTCACATCCTTATTTTTCTGAAACTCCATTGATGAAGCTGCATAACCTCTCATTCATTTGTCATCCGTCCTCGCTTTAACTTCTCCATATTCGAGGAGCTCTCATGAGCGATTGCCATCCACCGGTGGCAAAGAAGTGACGAGGGTTGAGGGAAGGGAGGATCCGATGAGCTTTTCCAGCTTCGACGAGCTCCCATAAGGGTATTTTTAGGCTTCATTGTTCAGTTTCCCTCTTCTTTTCCTTCTTCAATTTGCACGCAATGAGTTGGAAATTCTCACATGTTGCAAGTTAGAATTCAGTTTATTGTTTTTTATTACGAGGAACGTCAATTGTTAACTGTTGTGGACCGAATCTGATGATGCATGGTTTATAAGTTGATTGACTGAAATTTTGAGTGGGTTTTCAGATATTTGGGCATTGCATGTAGTCAAAGCATGATTGGAAGGAGGAACACTGCTCAGGCTTCGACTTTGATGCTAGTTTTAATCGCGTTCGGGTTCTTCTTGACCAATTGCAATTTGGCAACAATGTTGATCTACAACAAAAGATTAGGAAATGGGTTTTTTTTGAAGGGAGATCACATGGGAAGAGGTTTGACTAGCAAGCCAAAGTCTCCTTCAACTGGAATTATATATATAAGGTGAGGTTAAAATGTAAATGATGCTTAATGTGTAAATTAGGCTTAAACTGTAAATCTTGTCTTTTAGTGCACACGACTGTTTTAAACAAAAAAAATCGGGTCGAATCTTCCCAAACCCTCAAACGCTAATATGCTCATTTGGATTTTCACTGTTCACATCCTTATTTTTCTGAAACTCCATTGATGAAGCTGCATAACCTCTCATTCGTCTGTCTTCCGTCCTCGCTTCAACTCCTCCAAATTCGAGGAGCTCCCATGAGCGATTGCCATCCACCGGTGGCAAAGGAGCGGCGAGGGTTGAGGGAAGGGAGGATCCGAGGAGCTTTTCCAAATCCGATGAGCTCCCATAAGGGTATTTTCAGGCTTCACTGTTCAGTTTCTCTCTTCTTTTCCTTCCTCAATTTGCACGCAATGAGTTGAAAATTCTTGCATGTTGCAAGTTAGAATTCAATTTATTGTTTTTTTATTACCAGGAACGTTAATTGTGAACTGTTGCGGACCAAATCTGATGATTCATGGTTTGTAAGTTGATCGATTGAAATTTTGAGTGGCTTTTCAAATATTTGGGCATTGCAGGTAGTCAAAGCATGACTGGAAGGAGGAACATTGCATAGGCTTCGCCTTTGATGCTATTTTTAATCGCGTTAGGGTTCTTCTTGGCCAATTGCAATTTGGCAGCAGTGTTGATCTAAGACAAAAGATTGGGAAATCGGTTTTTTTTTAAGGGAGATCACATGGGGCGGGGTTTGATGGTCAATCTTGTCATGGAGATGCCAACTGATTTGAAGGCAGAGAAGAGAGACAAGGTGCCATTCTATGTCGCTTTGACTGCTACTGATGTTCCTTACAACAGATGGAAATCTTGAATTATGTAATATTGGTATATGCAGCAGAGAGATCTGACTGGATCTAATTTGGGAGGGTTTACTAGAATTTTGCACTCGAAGAAGCCAGAAGACTTGATGGAGGATATCCCGAATTTCGTGGTTGATCCACTGCATGCAGGTCTTGATCGGGTGAGCATTTCTTTCATTACTGTTGTAACGAAAATGATAAAAAAGAGGAAAGACACAAAGATTTACGGGGTTTGACAACAGTGTGTACCTACGTCCACGGGCAGAGAACCAGTTTTGTATTAGAGGAAGCAAAAACAGATTAGGGTTAAAAGGGATCGGTGTTTCATGAGTTATAGGTAGAGACTCATGAAACCCTAAACAGACAATGGACTGAAATCCCAAAATAGATAGACAATAGGCTCGTTTATAATAAACATTGCATACCGTAGTCAACAATGATTCAAGAAATATTAAAAAAATCTCCACCTTGACTTGAATCCTCTCGATAATATATGCACCACAACAAGTTCCAAACGTTCCTCTACCTCAGATTTGTCCTTGAAGAAGGACTATGATTGCCCCACAGGGCAACTCATTAGCTGGCGATGTTAATTAAGCAAGTCTAAACAATGTTGGAACTTGCTCTCCAGGACTGGCTTGGTGAACATATCAGCAGGATTATTGGCTGTTCCCACCTTCTTTACCCCGATTCTCTTCTCATTCATCAAAAAATGGTACCTAACATCAATGTGCTTCATCTTCTCATGATGAACTTAATCCTTAGTTAAGCATATTGCACTCAAGCTGTCGCAATACACTAAAGCCTAAGCCTGATGTAGGCCTAGATCATTGACCAGACCCTTAAGGTAGATTACCTCATTAGCAGCTTCTCTCAATGTCATGTACTTTACCTCTGTGTTAGACAAAGTGGTCGTAGGTTGTAGAGTTGCTTTCCAACTGACCATAAAACTTCCAAGAGTGAAAGCATACCCAGTCATCGATTGTAACAACAGAGTTATAGAACCGCAGTTACGTTTCGAAGGAATTGATACCTTGTTCGGATCTTACAATTCAAGTACGGGTTAATTTTAAACCAAAGTGTTATGTTTTGAAAGGAGGGATTTCATACCCTAAATTCGCGTAAGGTTCATTAGGGACCCAATGTTTTCACACTGATACCTGTCCTAACTACTAATATGCGCGAAGACAATTTAAGTCTAAAGCAGCTTGCAAAATGAGAGTATCAAATACAAGATGCTATGATTGAGTCGGGTCAAAACAAAATAAACAATTCAAAAGTAAAACGTCATGGTGAAGTTAGCCTCTCTAATTACGCTATGGCTGAACCCGTCAAACAACACTCATCCTATCAAGGGGGAATGTGTACCTGAAACTATACAACTAGTCAAGGCGAACAACTCATACGTGTTCGGAAGGCATCGCTGAGGCCATATAATATGCACCCTATACCCGAATAAAGATATCTAATGCATTGCGGGAAATTAAACACACAAGCATGTTGATTAGGATATATATATATATATATATATATATATATATATATATATATATATATATATATATATATATATAATGTAGAAATGCGATAAATGGCCCAAGGAATGCCAAGTGGTATATCCTTCTCTTACTCCCGCACCCATTCTCGTTAGTGCAGGACCCTGCCGTGTTCAATACTCAAGCAATATTTCATAATCTCATTTTCGGGCACATATCTCATCGCATCTCTCGTTTTCATATTCATGCTCATATTCTTTTCTTTCTCATTTCTTTTTTATATTATAATCATAATGACTCGATGAGGTACGGAACTGATGGGATTGGGTCATCCTATGACCCTAGAGAAAAGACTCTAGGACTCACAATTAATGGTCATTCGAACATATGCAAAGAGAAATCACATGCTCATTCAATTGTGTAAAACCTAACCATGCCACTACATGATATGCAAGATGCAACACCTAACATATTACATGACATCAAGCATGAGGTCTGTATCTTGAGGAAGTCCTGGAGAACTTACCTGGCGAAGAGCAGAATCCAAAGCAATCACAGCAATATAAACAAGCAGATCCAATCTGGTCACATCTCACCTAGCTAGCGAGCAATATGTAACTATGCATAAGTCTAAGTCTACTCACATAATGGCCATTCACAAAAATCACATAAGTCAAAGATCATTCCCCAACTTAGGCATATTCTTATCATCATCAACATCATCTCAACTCAACATCTTATCTCAAGCCATCATATATCACCATATAGCATCATACATAATCATATAACGTCTCATATATCAAATCATCATTTTCCATAAATAAATTCAGTTTCACATATCAAACCAGGCTTCCAAGTCATATACATATTCATGTTATAATTCACATAATTTCATAAAAAAGATTCATAAATTAGTTCATCAAGTCAAACTCAAGTAAATTGGTTCCAAAGTTTCTCAAAGCCATTAAATCTCAAAGAAGTTAATTCAATCTCTCCATAATTCCTTTAAAACCATACCTAGTCAAATCCAATGATAAAACATTAAACCTTTCAAACAAAACTTGCAATCTTATTTTATCAAACATTTCGACATAGTTAGAATGTTCCAAAACCTTCTTTCAAATAGTCAAATCAACTTTCGCCCTTAAAAAATGTTCCCCATAATACCCTTTTAAATCTCAAGTTCATCAATACAAATAATACATTTTAAAATCTCCATGACTTAAATATCATAAATCTCACACAAACATATACTCACATAACAATTAGTCACATAATAACATTCAAATAATTATATAAACATTTAAATAAAACAACCCCAAAACCGATTTTAAAACAAAAGGGGATACCCAGGTCTGGTTCAGCTTTTGCTACGACGAAGCTCGTTGTTGAGCACCCCGCGGGAGGGACCTTCTCGCGACCGCGACCCGTGCTTTTTGCTGCAGCGAAACCAAGTTTTGTTGTTGTGAAAGGTGAACTTCAGCTCCTCGTGAAGCAGGTGTGTTTCGTCACTGTGAGTGAGCTTTCGCCGCGATGAAACCCAAGTTTTGATGTGACAACCTCAATCCAACCCAATGTTCTTGTTCACCGTGGTGAAACACCACCCGGGATGATGTTTCTTTGACATGTCAATGAAAGAGAATTTAGAGATGCTTGTATTATTATTTTTTTAACACTTACCCAAGACATGAAATAAGTCACCAAAAGAATGTCATCGAGAAAGGCCCTTGCATAACAATTTGCATGAATATCCAACAACATGGAAAGACAAATCCGTGACACCTCCTAATATTGCTGAAATGATCTGCATAAATCAGAGTCATAAGCATTCACCTTATAGTGAAATACTAACTAGTCTATAAAATAATCATAGTGATTAGTCTATAAAGTAATCACACTAAGCATTCTACAAAGTAGTGATCTACATCTACAAAGTACTTTTTTGTAACTAAGTTGCATATATATTCACTGGTTGAAGAAATACTAGCTACTGTCGCCCAACTGAAAATTTGAAGCTTCTGGATGAAGTTAGTGTTCTTCCTTCAGAAGTACCTAACTTATACTCTGTACTATCATCATTTACATTTTTACTTCATCTTCATATTTAAATTCTCATTTTTAAGAAACGAATCGATTGATAGGTAAACTGAAGTGTATTTGTACATAATAGGATAAAGTTATACGACACATATATTACTACTACAAGGTGCATAACTAAATCTATCAATTATCTGTTTCATTATAAATTTATAAAGAATATTCAAACCTGATTTCATATATGAAACCATAGGTTAAAATTATTATTTTCAATTACATATATTAACATTATGTAAATACCAACTATAACTTTAAACATCTGTGAAGCACACAGGGACTACAATAGTTAAATATAAAATGTATGTCCTTATTATAGAAAGGTAGGAGGAATCTTCAACAAGATCCAATCTCATACGTCTATACTAGTTTCAAATAGGTGGATGATATTGAAATGTCCTTGCCAAAGATGAAAATTATGAGTCCCCAAACAATTTGAGATCTATCGAAGGTTTAACAAACATTTATTTTACGAAAATAAGATTCCATGTTCGGTGACAAAAGTATGTTGCCAGAAATACATAAAGCTGCATAACTTACCATCAAGAAGAGGGCAGCCCGGATTCTGCTATCATGATGCTTGTTGAACATATACATTTCACCAATCACAGTTATCACATTGGTGACATTCTTCAGAACAGTTACCATTGCAACATTTATGTATTTTAAACTGCCATATGTCCAAATAAACACATGAGAAGAACAAATAGAGAAAGCTAATAAATAGACTTCCAACCAAACATCTCTAAATTAATCAAACAAGTAAGGACACTGTTGAAACTTAAAGCATAACTTCTATTTCATTACCAATTCTGCCATAATATGATTTTTAACACATTTTTTCTTTTCAAGAATCAAAAGCAACAGAAAAGAGAATCCTTGACACATTTTTAATATATTTTTTCATTACCGATTCTGCCATAATATGATTTTTAACACATTTTTTTCATTTCAAGAAGCAAGAGCAATACAAAAGAGAATCCTTACCAAACCAATTGTACTTAATAAAAGAGTAACAGAAAAGAGCCATGATCATCTGATGTATTAATCATATTGATATTTTCGAATGGAGAACGACTACCAATGGCACGAGAATCCTTGACAACAAACAAAAGACATGTGTAATACATGTCTGTATTATTAGTGATCACAAATTTCTTCAATGGATAATTAAGAACAAATCCCATTGCCCATCTCAATTTAACCAGGCATGACAACTACCCACATCTAGCGAAATCTACAGTTGGAGCTAGTCAAAATCAGTAAACCACATCAAAACAGTCATTACCACATACAAGAAAATTTTTAAGCATACGTAGAAACACTCACAAGCTTCCACTATCATCCCCGACATAGCAAATTGAAAAGGAGAGAAAAATAATATCCTACACTTACCTAGGCATAACTAACATCTGAAGCTGGTGAGTTGACGACAGTAGCCATCAGAAAAGGCGTTTCTAGGGCACGAGAAGGGCGGCAACAGTGGACTTACAAGCATCAGAAGAGGAGTTTCTAGGGCACGGAGGATTCCGGCGACGGAGCAAAAGCGGATTTGGGCAGCGACCCTAGCGAAGATGGGTGGTGTCAGATCTAGGCAGCGATCTTAGCAGAGATGAAGAGCAAATCTCTCATACAAAGAGCAGAAGAGGTTAGATGTGGAAGAGGGGGGTGATGCAGATCCCATCGATGGAGGGTGGAAGATAGAGATAGAGCGAGAATGCTGGCGACTAATGCGAGGGTGGGGGCAAATCCAACAGGATGGGATGAGTCAGTATGAAATCGGATTTATGTTAAGGTTTGGAGAAGAAAGTGGTATGGATGAGAGAAGCCACTATCATAGAAAGAAATATGAACAGTCGACCAAAAAAAAGCAATAAGAACAAAATTAAACTCTTCATTAGGTAAAAGACCCGCTACGATAAATTATTCACAACCGCCACATTAGGTATGGAAAAAAGTGTTTTGAAAACCACCAGACTAGTATTTGAAAACCGCCACAATAGCCAATGTTGTAGAATACATGTTCAAAGGTAAAGTGCTTAAAGGTGATGCTTTACAAGGTTTTAAAGAAAAAGGAGAAAAATGACGGGCTTACTGAGATTTTTGAAGCAAAACGGAGAAAAGGGAGGGAGAGGAAGAAGATGCTTGACAATGGCTACTTCAGCAGGCTTTTGGCTAATGCTGGTGCTTTCTGGGTGGTCGGAGGTGATGGTGGCTAGCTGGTGGTTGTGTGGGATACGAAAAATAGTAGGAAAGAAGCTCCTTTGGCGGGTTTTGTTTGCTTGATTGAGAGAGGAGAAATGTGTGTTGAAGGTGGTGTTTTTAGGGTTGTTTTGTGAATGAGTTTGAGGGTTTTCTTGGGTGTCATTTTAAAGAGTTATAGTGTCTATTTATTCATGTTTATAGGACACTCTTGGTTAGAGATTAGAGCATTTTACTCAAGTATTTACCTATTTCTTAGCCATTTGTGTCCTTTTTCGAGGAATCGTTGTCTACTACATGTTTACCGTGATTTCAGGTATTTTGGAGCGGTTTTGGACTCAACTGAAGAGTTAAAGGAGGAAGATGTGGTTCAAGGCTCTTCGACATGCTTAGAGGTAATCAAATTCAAGGTAGAAGGCAAAGAGAGATGAGAGGGCCGAGGGATGGCGATCAGAGCTTGTCAGGGAGGGTAAGAGCCTTAGCTTTTTTTCGCATAAAAAAAGGGAACAAATGAGGAGAGGGAGGTGTATGTTTAGCCATTTTTGGAGGAAGGAAGGTGCATGGAAGGTGTGTTCTTGTTAGTGTTGTAGCCGAGTACAACTAGAGGTAGGGGTGGTCTGATTTTGGTTGAGGGAGTGGTCCCGAAAGATAAAATTCAAATACCCAAAAAAAGAACCCCGAAACCCACTCTCTCGACCTTATCCTGACTCTATTTAATTTAAACTTTGGAATTCAAAACTATAATGAAATCTTAAGAATATGTCAAGTCTTGGGACATGAAAGCGTAATAAGAATCCGTTTTGAAATCCAATTTAAAATGATGCCGGAATTCGCTTTGAAAGAATTAGAATAATTGAATTGCTTGAGGACATATATTTTCAAAATTTTCCTAATCTTAGAATTTAAAACGAAATCAAATCAATATTAAATTGGGAATTAAATCTTAATTTTAGAAAATAATATTTTAAAATTGAGAGTCTTTATATCGATCTCCTACTACCCACATCGTCGATATAATTAATGTCTGAAAACCCAGCAACCAAACACTCTGTATCATTCCCATAACACAAACCAACATCAGTAGTGCCTCTGAGGTATCTGAAGATCCTCTTTGAGCAACACTGGGACAATCCTTCAGCTTTTAGATATTTGACTTGTTTTGAGGAGCAATCAACATATTATCTGCATACAATACTATATAAATATGTGAACCATTATCTAGACTGTTGTTGTAAAAACAACAATCATATGAACTCTTATTGTATCTCAGCTGCACCATATAGCTATCAAATCACTTATATCACTGCCTTGGTGATCGTTTCAGCCCATACAAAGACTTCTTCAGTCTGCAAACATGGCTCTCTTTTCCAGGAACTTGAAAACCATCCGGCTTAGACATTCATATTCCATCCTCCAACTCTCCATGTAGGAAAGTTGCCTTTCACTCCTCTTAGGAGGACATTGAGAGATTTAAAGGATCCCAATCTGACATCACAATCACCTGCGATCAGGCTCCCGACGCTTCCCGAAGGTTCCAGTTTCGAATACAAGTCCAATTGTTATAATCTACTAACAATTTTTTGAGGAATGGATATAGAGAAACCTAACAAGCATCTCGTAGAGGTCACTATTATCTGTAATAGACTGATACCTAAAGGGCCTACTGATGATGAAAACATGTTGAGAGTATTTCCTTTTACTCTAAAAGATGCAGCTAACGATTGGCTCTATTACCTGCCGGCAGAAAGCGTTACCACTTGGGGTAGGTTTGAGGAAGTCTTTTCTGGAAAAGTATTTCCCTGCCACTCGATTGAGCAAACTCAAGAAGCAACTGACAATCTTGTTCTCAGTATGGTATACTAGAGGACAATCTTGTTCTCTATCTCTATGAGAGGCTATTTGATCATGAGCGCAACGTCATCAATGCTACCAGTAGAGGGGATGTCTTAGACAAGACACCTGAGGATGCTATGTAGATTTTCGAAGACTTAGACAATGCTTCCCAGCAATATGGTTGATCCTAAGGCATCAAAGGAGTCCGTAGCCTAGACAACTCTGAGAGAAGTTACAGAGATGAGCTGGATAGGCTGACAGTCATTGTAATGAACATGGCTATGCATAAGCTTCTGATGCTTCTGCATAGCCATGTTCAAGATGTCAATGCTATGAGAGATTTTGGCCCTCGTCGAAACTATGATAATAATTTTTACAACTCTAACTCAAAATTAAAAAAAAGTTTCAATGATAGGATTGACTAACATCCAGTACCTTTCCAAGGGAGAAACTAATTTGACAATCGTCAAAAAGGTTCTTCCCAGGATGATTCAACAAAGATGAGACTTTGAAACTCCTTCTAGACAAGGTGATTGGTCAAGCAAAGTTAATGAACCAAATGGCTCAGGAGCTTTAAGAACTCAAGGTGAATGATTCAAGTATGTCCTCATTACTGGATACAATCAAGGAAACCGCTAGTGCAATTAGGAACCTAAAACAAGAAAGGAGAAGGACGAGCAAAGCAAACAGGGCAACGATTCCATAGTAGAACCGGCGCCCACCGCCCTCTTTAGGCTTAGAGCCCGCAACTGTATCTCTAGAGAATTCGAACCTCATCCAAAAGAAGTAGTCCTTTGATGATTATAAATCCGAACCACCATTTCTCGAGGCTCTAAAGGAACATAGGAAGTAGGAAAGCGAGAAGGAACTCTTCGATGCGTTCTCAAAAAACGAGGTAGACAATCCCCTTCTTAATTTACTAAATCAGTCCCACGCTTCACTAAATTCTTGAAAGAGTTGTGCACCATTAAGAGAAAACAACAGATGAAGAGAAAGGAAAAGGTAAATTTGAGCGAACGAGTCTTTGTTGTGCTTCAAAAGTGTTTGGGTAAAAAGTGCAGAGACCCAAGTATGTTTACAATTCCTTGTACAATAGGCAATACTAAATTTAAACATGCAATGCTTGATATTGGTGCCTTTATTAATGTTAACTCATATAATCTTTATAGGGAAAACTAATTAAAATACCCCCACCTTTGGGGATATGGTAAAAATATATCCTCAACTTTCAAATGTAATAAAAATATCCCGACCTTTGAGGGTGGTTGTAATATATTACCCTGTATTTTCTCACGGGTCAAAAATGCTGACAATGTATCTTACGTGGATTATTTTTTGACGAGACAGCATACGTGGAAGCCTTTTTTTACAAATTAGGGTAAATAGCAGAAAACCACCCTTTAAATACACCATATTGCAATAAACCACCCCTTACATTCGTAATTGTGGCAAACCACCCATTAAATGGACTCCGTTATCAATTGGCCACCCGTTCCCCCTTTTCCATCCAACTTCTGTTAAATAAACATAATTACTATTATATCCTTAGTAATTTACTTTTATTACATACCATCCAAAAATAATAAAAAACCAAAATTGGGACCCAACGTTGGAAAGAAAAAAAGAAATTAGGTCAAAATTCCAAATTGAGAATTAAAACAAGATGAAGATGCAATATACTGTAGCATTTTACGAGCTAAAAACCATTTCAAAGGAAAAGGATTTTAGTTGAGCAGCTTTTCGATTCCAGATTATCTGCACATAATCATCAAACTCGACATTCTTTCATGATTTAAATTATTAGGCATAGTTACTAGTTAAATTTCACATACCCAATCTACAGTAAAAATTGAAATGTAAAACTTAAATCTATAAAATAGAAACCAATTTCCAGATGAAAGGGAGGTAGATTGGAGATTCATAAATCAATTTCCAGAGATTTAGAAACTAAAAACTGGTGCCATCTTCTTTGACCTCCTAATACCAGCAAAACCCTAACCTGCGCAGTCTTGTTTGGACTCAATCTCTCAACCAATTCAAAAACTCTAACCGTGTCATCTTCTTTCTCCTCTGAATCTCAAATGCTTGTTCCCTGTTGGATATCTACTCATCAATTTGCCATAAAAGTCGAGCTTCGTTCTTTATCTCTCGCCCCACCTTCGATATCCACTTCCCAATTCGCCATTGATTTCAAGCTTCACTCTCCCACAGTCGAAGATCTCGAACTCTACAGATAAGCTGACCTTTGCCCCTCTTCTTCTCAAATTAATCACCTCATAGACTTCGATCCTTCCAATCTCCTTCAAGTTCTCATCTCAAATTTCCTTCCTCTTTTTCCCCTAATTCGGGTTATTTGATTGGTTTCAGTGGTATGTAATATAAGTAAAATATTAGGGGTATAACGGTAATTACACTCATTTAACAGAAGTTGGATGGAAAAGGGGGAACGGGTGGCCAATTGCTAACGGAGTCCATTTAATGGGTGGCTTGCCACAATTAAGAATGTAAGGGGTGGTTTATTGCAATGTAGTGAATTTAAAGGGTGGTTTTCTGCTATTTACCCTACAAATTAACACGAAGATTGGGTTTTCTTGAACGGTTTCCTTAGGGGAAACAAAAATAAAACGATAACAAATTAAATTGGAAAAACGAAATTGATTCAACCAAGCAACTAATCCATTCAAAATTGCCTCAAATTCACATAACCCGACTATTTCTAACACCAAACTGACAACAAAACTAAACCGACAACAAAGAAGAGGGGAAAAAAAAACTCGTGAAAAAACTCTTGTAAAAAAATCCACGTAGGCTATTTTATCAACATTTTTGACTCGTGAAAACACTTGTGGTAATATATTAACACTACCCTCAAAGGTCGGGATATTTTTATTACATTTGAAAGTTGAGGATATATTTTACCATACCCCCAAAGGTGGGGGTATTTTAATTAGTTTTCCCATCTTTATAAGCTCTTGGGTTTAGGTCCTTTAAATGAGAGTAGAGTGGTAGTACAACTTGCAGATCGATCTCATATTCACCCTAGGGGGAACATAGAAGATGTATTGATTATATTGGATGAACTGATTTTCCCTGTCGACTTCTTTGTTTTAGGCATGGAACAGGGCACACCGGAAGCACCTATTCTTTTGGATAGGCCATTGATGTCCACTAAAGTAACCATGTTTTTCTGCATATTTTCGCTTCTTATCCTATGTATTTTGCATATTTTGGGTTGGGAATATGTTTACCTTGTGTAGTATAAGCTTATTTTCTAGAAATAGAGGTCTACACGAGTTTTGGTTTAATTTTGCAAAATTTGGAGCCATTCCGGGACGAAACCAAAAGAAGAAGACTAGTGTAGAAATCTACTCGACGTCGACTAGATCTACTCGACGTCTACTACAAACAGTAGCGAAATCGACTGAGGATGAAGGCTATAATCCAATCGAGCTCGACCAAGTAGTCGACGTCGACAACTTTTACTCGACGTCGACCAAAGATGAAACCATACTCGAATCACACGAGGAGAAGTACTCGAGATGCACAAAAGATAGCCGAGATCGAGCACAACTTACTCGACGTCGACCAGTCTACTCGACATCGAGTACAAATTTGTTGGGCCGAGAACACATTGGGCCAATCCGAGGATGAGAGGAATACTTCGTCACGAAGGAAGATCGGTTCTATCCACATATATCGACATATATCATCATGGAGAAAGAGTTATCTACCACAAGGAGATTTATTATTCACCTTGTATGATTTATCATTTATTTATCAAGTTTTATATCTTTAGGATTAGATAGAGATTTTCTTTCCTTGGATGGCGAGGATTATGCCCTATAAATAAAGCCCTAGGGGCTAGTTTTTATTCTTTCAATTCTAGAGCAAGTTATTCACATACAGTTTAGGCTTTAAAAGGTTTTAGGGTTTTGGCGCTTTAGTGAAAGTTGGAGTTCCGGAATCGTAAAGACTTTGAATTAGTTAATGCATGTTTCTTTTCCATCAATGATGTCGATTGCTATGATGAGGCGTGAGTAGTCCACCCGCTTCTACGGTCAGGGTGAGCCCGACGATAGCCATACCGGTGGATTGATTGATCGCAAAATAAAGGTACTTTATCTTGTTCTATCCCTTGTGCTTCGTCTTTGATTGAAAAGTTAAAGAACTCATGGTGTAAAACTTGGGTAGTAATTAGGGTTTCTATTTGAAAGTTTATAAACTCTAAATATGAAAAGGATAGACGCAATTAGGGTTATTTATTGAAAGATTTGTACTCCTACTTGCCGGATTTGGTGAAAGCCTAGCCCTTTATTGATAAAGTTTCCACCTTTTGTGATTTATGATTCTACTTGCATTGTTATCGTTGTTGCGAACCCCGGTCTTGGAAGTTTTCATTTAATTTGTTTACAACCTACAATATGACGTTCGTTGGGTCCTCGAAAAACTCAACACCTTGGTTCATTTATGTCTAGGATTCTTCTCCATCCTCACACTCTTCGGCCACCTTCGCCGACACAACAAACGTTTCTGCAGGACTACTCGACATAGACTAGAACTAGTCAACGTCGACTACTATTACTCGAGATTGAGTTCCCCAACTCGAGATCGATTGTTGTTTTTGTTTTACAGGTACTCGAGACGAACAAATCTACTCGATGTCAAGGACACTGGTCGATGTCGACTACATCTAGTACTTGCTGTTGCCATTTTCTGCTCGAGATCGATTGCACTGATCCCTGTCGACTACAACCTAGGTGAGATCGAGTGCTTCTAAGTTGATTTCTGAACGTGCTTATCTGCTATTTGAGATCCGCTGACCCGCTTCCTCGTGGATCGATTCTGACTACCTTCTACTACAACAGGAGAGAGTCTTGAACATTATTTGCTAGGAACAGAATTGGTTTGCTCATTTTATTTATATTCTATTTGCAATCTCGATTTCCTCCTACAACAAATCAGCACCGTTGTCGGGGCAACGATCATTCGCGCCTTATATAGCTTGATTTCACGTTTGTCATTGAGTTTTCTTTTGCAGAAGTATGCGATGTCTGGTCATCTATCTGAATTCGATGCTTTAGACGATCCAGAACGCCTTCTAAACATCCACTCTAGATTGAAAAAGATCATGGAGACCGCAGAAACACAAGCTGAGATGATCGAGAGGCTTTAGAGGGAGCTATCAACCAACAATACTGCTCTCGCCGCTGAGAGAGCACGAGCTGATTGGGAAGAAGCACAAAGGAGACAGGCTCAGGCTGAGCTCGCCCTGTATCCTACTACGGCTAAGGATTACATGCATCGGACACTCACCGTGCCGGAATCAGCTATTCTTATCCATCCTAATGATTTTGAAATTCGCACTTCCTTTCTTTCTGAAATAAAAAAGAATCATTTTGAAGAAAGACCTAATGAATACCCTCTCGCTCATATTACTACGTTTCCTAACTTATGTCAAACTATCGCTGAAGGCGAAACCTTTGAATATGTCATAATGAAAACTTTTCGTTGGTCTCTTGCAGGGGTAGCATTGAAGTGGCTTGAAAGACTAACCCCGCGATCTCTCACGACATAGATAGAGGTAAGGAATGTGTTTCTTAATAAGTTCTTCCCTCCTGCCAAGACTGCACTCCTACGCCAAAAGATCACGGCTCTCAAAAAAAAGCCTGGGGAACCACTAGCGCGAGCATGGGATCGATACAAAGAGCTACTGCGATCATGCCCTACTCATGGGCAGCCAACTTATGAAATTCAAGAGATTTTCTACAATTCTCTTGATTTACCCAACAAGGAGCGGATCAACCGGTACACTCAATATGAGTACCTCGCACAAACTCCAACAAAGGCTTGGGCATTGATGCGGAAGGAAATCAAGTATGAAAATAAATCAAACCAACTCCCTGTCTCAGCAATTAAAATACAAGAAACCCTCGTGCTATAATAGTAGAGTATTCAGGATCGTATCCACGAGGAAGCTTGTTAGCGCTCATTTTTTCAGTCTCAGAATCCTCTCGAATTCGACCAGCAGAAGTTCTCGAAGTCGAGTAAAGTACTCGATGTCGACTACCCCAGTCGAGTAAACTGCATAACAGAACAAAAGAGAACGAAAGCAAAGCAAAGTCGAGTAGAAAGGTACTCGACGTCGACCAGACTACTCGACGTCAAGTAGAAATCAATCGATATCGAGTACTATAGTGAACAAAAACGTAACTTTTTGCAATAAACGAAAGACATAAAGAACACGAAATTTGTGGGAAATTCAATAATATAAAAGACTTCCAGAATCGGGGTATCAACGCAACAGCGATAACCATATAAGAATCATGCTAAAGGTAATAAAAGATCATGCTTTTCCATCAAATAACTGTCGTTATTAACAAATAGGAAGATAAATGATTTTACATAAACCATAATTGTTACTAACCCTTTTTCACATAATTAATCCAAGTTGTATTAAGATCACTTTCGCTTCAATAATACAAACAAGGATCACTTTTGACTGTCGCAAATGAATCATGCTCGTAGGGATAGAAGACGAAATCGCATCAAACGATTGTACCTTTGTCGCATTACCTTACATGGCTACCGTCGGGCTCACCCCGACCCTAGAATTTGGGTGACAACTCGCTCTTCATTATCAAGAAACTCATCAATAACAAAAGGGAACTAAATTGCATTAATGAAATTAAACAAAGCTTACAACCGATCGAAGCCAATTCCGCTCTCGCCAAACAAAACCTCTCTCGGCCAAGCTCTCTCTCTCCTACTCGCTATATGTGATAAATTGGAACTGAAATTGAATGAATAAAACTCAGCTCCTGGGGCCTTATTTATAGTAATCAATACTCGCTATCCAAGGAAAGAATACTCTATCTATATCTAAAACTATCTATCTAAAGATAAATGATAAAACGTGGTAAATAAATCTCTAAAATAAACAAGGAAAATATCTAATGTGGATAAATCTCTCTTGGACTTGATAAATCTTTACTTGAATGGATAGAATATCTTGTGCGTTTGCATGAAAGGAACCCACAATGCTCGGACTCCACTCGATCTCGGCTCGGATTGCTCACAGGGAGTACTCAACGTCGACCAGGTTACTCGACATTGAGTAGTTCTTCTTCTCCTCGGTTTGCACTTGACCTCGGCTATCTTTTGGACTCGACATGGGTACTCAACTTCGAGTAATTTACTCGACGTCAACTTGAACTGTGCTTCTCGAGTGATCTTCTGCTTGTCTTGTGCTCGACTGGGTGACTTTGACCAAAAAGTAGTCGACATCGACCAAAGTGGTGGATGTCGACTAGTCCTGTCAGCTTTTAGCATTCTGCTCTGTTCTTGAAATGCACTTTCCCGTGTCCTCGCTCATTCAATTGACGCATATGAGTATGTGTTGGAAAGCTCTTTTTGAGGGATACAACGCTCATGAAGAAATCAAAACTTGATTCAAAATGATGAATGGTGAAAAGTGGGCTTTTCTCGAGCTGCACCATCCTTAGCTTCTTCATGACTTTCCATTAAGGTCCAATGTGCGTCCGATTTCTGCGAAATTAAACAAAAATTAGTGTAGACCCCATAATTTGGCAAATAAGCATAAACTACATAGATTCTGTACTATTCTAACCCAAATGTATGAAATGCATACAGAAATCATTATAAAAGTCAATGTAAAACATGTCAAATTAGGATCACAAAAAACACCCCATACTTACACTTGCGTGTCTTCAAGAAATACTTTATAATGGTCATACATGGAAATAAATTAAACTCTCAACATTTTAGATTCATCTCCATATGCCTCTACAATCAATTACCATCGTTGAAAAGGTACTAATGTCACAAATCCATGCATGTGAATAAAAGCAACTCCGTACACAAAAGGAGGGTTATACAAAAACATTCATTCGTGACAAAGCATTAATAATCAAGTGGACTTTAATTTAAGCTCATGGTGAAGAAAAGGTAAAAGGTAAAGTGGTGGGATATATTTGGGAAATGTGGTGCTAAATCCGGGGAGAACTCTTCGAACTTGCTTTCTTTGCTTTGATGCACTTTCTCCCTTCATATGATATTCCACATCACTCATCCTCTCATGAATCAATCTTTGCTTTTTTCACTTATATTGCTTTTACCTCTCTAACCTCAGCACTACCTTCTCGCGAGTCCCAAACATGGGTGTCATGAATGACCCCAGATACTTAGTGCTTCGGACCGTTGTGAGCCTATTTTGCCATGTTTTACATCCACTTTTATATCGATTTTTGCATACCTTTCATAGGTTTGGGCTAGAATAATACATAATCTAAGTAGTTTATGCTTATTTATCAAATTATGGAATCTACACTAGTTTCTGTTTAATTTCGGAGAAATCAAGGCATTTTACAGCAATTCAGGGAAAAAGCTCGAAGTCAACTACAGAAAGTCCGAGGTCAAGGAGTAGCGGAACCAGGAAAAATCAAGTTGGAAACGAGAAAATCGAGTCGACACCATCTTGTCGATTTCGACCTATATCTTAGTCGATATCGAGTTGGCCAGTCGACATCTACCCTGAAGAGCCAAATCGAGTGAAGAAGGAAGGAAGAGGTCAATATCGACTGAACCAAGTCGATATCGAGTTGACCAAAAATCGAGCAAGATCTAGTAATCGACCCGAAAAGCTGAAGAGGAAAGACGAAGGTCGATATCGACCATGCCAAGTGGATATCGAGTTTAATCAAGTCGATCTATCTCCTGGAAGCCAACATCGACTAATGAAGTGAAACTGAGAAGATTGGGTCGATATCGACCTATGTGACTCGATATCGACCTGACCAAGAGTCGCCGATTTCGAGCTAATCCGAGTTCTAATCAAAGTTCTATCCAAAGTCCAATGGAGATATCCACAAGAGGAGATTCTAAGAAGATCTATCAAGATGGAAGGGATATTTATCTATTTTAGATATAGTTTTTTATTGATTTATTTCTTTTATTTCCATAATTTAATCTTTAGATATAGATAGATAGATTTAGATATAGTTGTTCCTTCCTAGAAATTGCTACATGGAACACTATAAATAAAGCCTTAGGGGCTGAGTTTTATTCATTCAATTTCAGAAACAATTAGTTACATAGAGAGAGTAGAGAGAGAGTTGGAGCCGATTGAGGTTGGAGAAGGCGAGAGCGGGATTTGGCTTCGATTGGTTGTAAGCTTTCTTTAGTTTTATTTAATGCAAGGTTATTTCCTTTTATTATTGATGTCTTTCTTGATGATGAAGAGCAAGTAGTCACCCAACTTCTAGGGTCGGGGTGAGCCCGACGGTAGCCATGTGAGGTGATGCGGTAAAGGTACAATCTTTGGATGCAATTCGTCTTCTATCCCTGCAACCATGATTCTTTTGCGAAAGTTGAAGGTGATCCTTGTTTGTGTTATTGAAACGAAAGTGATCTTAATACAACTTGGATTAATTATGTAAAAAAGGGATAGTAACAATTAGGGTTTATGCGAAAGCCTCTATATTCCTATTTGTCAATAACGAAAGTTATTTTATGAAAAGCGTGATCTTTTATGCGTTTATGTATTATTTTACATGGTTATCGTTGTGGTGTTGAAACCCTGATCTTGGAAGTCTTTTATTTTATTGATTTATTTCACAAATTTCGATTTTTCAGTTTCTGTTTTTACCTGATATCGAGTTCAGTGGGTCGATATCGACCGAGTTTCTGTCTTTGTTCTATTTTCTGATTTTCTCTGTTATTTCTGTTCTTCTGATTGGTTTTCTGCCGAGGTTGGAACTGAAAAAGCAGGCGCTGACACGCTTCCTCGTGGATCGATGATGTCTATGTTTTATACCATATTTCTGTACACATTTTAGCTCTTTATTCTAAGTACTTTGCATATTTCGGGTTGGGAATATGTCGAAATTGTGTTTTATATGCTTATTTTTCAAAAATAGAGGTCTACACAAGTTTTGGTTTAATATTGCAGAATTTGGAGTCATTCTGAGACGGAACCAAAAGACGGGATTCTACTCGACTTCGACCAGGTTCTACTCGAAGTCGACTACAGCTAGGAGCGAAGACTGATCGAGGATAGAAGAAGGAGACAACTCGAGTTCAATATGTACTCGATGTCGAGTACACCTTACTCGAAGTCGACCAGGACTGAACCGCACACGAGCTCATGGAAGAGAACCAGATCGAGAAGATGTGAAGAGTACTCGAAGTCGAGTACACTCTACTCGCAGTCGACTAGGCTATTTTGGGCCGAGGATGAGTTGGGCCATTCCGAGCATATGTGGACAACTTGGGCATGAAGCAAGGCTGGATCCATCATGTTTTATCAAGATCTATCTATGGGGAGAAGGATTTATCCACTTGAAGATATTTAGATTGTTTTTCTTTTAGAATAATGTTCCCTTTTATTGAAGTTTTATCTTTAGAAATTAGATAGAGTTTTCTTACCTTGGATAGCAAGGATTTAGCATTATAAATAGAGCCAATAGGGCTGATTTTGATGAATTCCAGGCGAGAGACAATTGGAGGAGAAGAGAGAGAGTGGAGGCCGAGAGAGGGTTTTAAGCGAGAGCGGGATTGGCTTCGATCGGTTGTAAGCTCTGTTTGGTTTATTTTAATGCAATTTAGTTTCTTGTTATTATTGATGTCTTTAATTATGATGAAGCGCGACTAGTTCACACACTTCTAGGGTCCGGGTGAGCCCGGGAAATAGCCAAGCGTGTTTGAGGGAAAGATTCGATCTTTAATGTGTTTTGAGCATCTACTACCTTTTATATGTTTATTGCCTATTTGAAAGAATAGAGATTCATGTTAACAACTTGGATTATAAACATAAAATTGGTAGATACGATTAGGGTTTCTTAAAAGAGTTGTCTAATTGTTGGAAAAGGCGAAAGCTTAATCCTTCGATGCGATTGCATGATTATCTCCTATTCTTGCCTTATGCATATTTGGTTATCGTTGTTGCAAACCCCGATTCTGGAAGTCTTTTTATCTTATTGAGTTAGTTTCACATATTTCGTGTTTGTTTCGTTGCAAGTTGCGATTTTAGTTTCTGTTCTCACTCGAATTCGAACAGACCTTGTCGACGGCGAGTACAACCTACTCGAAGTGAAGTACCTTCTGATCGAGGTCGAGTACTTTCGCTGTGTTTTGCATTTCTGTTGCTTTCTGTTTTAGAGCTTACTCGACTGAGTGGTCGACATCGAGAACCTTACTCGACGCCGAGTACTCTCTATGGTCGACTTCTGCTCGTGAGATTCACCTACTGTCTAGGATCGCTGACCTGCTTCCTAGTGGATCGATCCTGACTTCCCACTACTGCATCAGGAGGAGGTCTTCTAATTATTTGCACGGGGCGGAATCTAGTTTGCTTTGCTTTATTTAAATTCTATTTGCATATCTCGATTTCCTCCTACAACAAATTGGCGCCATTGCTGGGGAAGCAATCATTCGCGCCTTAGGTAGTTAGATCTCACGTTTTCCTTTAAGTTTTGATTTTGCAGGTGTATGCGCCGTTCTAGTCAACAACCTGAGTTTGACTCCTTAGATGATCCGAAACGCCTTATACACATCCACGCTAAATTAAAAAGAGCCATGGCGGCTGCAGAAACACAAGCCCAACTGATAGAGAGGCTTCAAGCAGAAATAAAAGCCAAAAATGCTGCTCTCACCGCTGAAAGAGCACGCACGGAGCAGGAAGCAGAACTAAGGAGGCAGGCAGAAGCGGAGCTTGCCGAAAACTCTACCACTATTGAGGATTACATGCACCTGGCTCTTTTCGTGCTTGAATCGGCTATTCTAATCACTGAAAAAAACTTTGAAATTCGCAATGCCTTCCTTATTGAAATTAAAAATAGTGCTTTTTACGGAAGGTTTAATGAATGCCCTCTTGAACATATTACCAATTTCTCTGATATTTGCCATACTCTTGCTGAAGGTACTACTCTGGAATATGTCAAGATGAAAGCTTTCCATTGGTCTCTTGCCGGTCCAGCATTGAAGTGGCTTGAAGGTCTCCCTGCGCAATCCCTCACAACATGGGCAGAGGTTAGGAACGCGTTCCTCAACAAATTCTTTCCTCCCGCCAAGACAGTACTCCTCAGACAGAAGATCACAGGTTTCAAACAAAACCCTGGGGAGCCGCTGGCACAAGCATAGGATCGATACAAAGATCTGCCGCGATCCTGCCCTACACATGGGCAGCCACCCTATGTCATTCAGGAGATCTTCTACACATGGGCAGCAACCCTATATAGGATCAACCAATATACTCAATATGAGTATCTGACGATGACACCGGCAGACGCATGGGCTACTCTCGACAAGCTCACCAACTTCAACAATAAGTATGAGGTTGCTGCAAATTACGAAAATGACAGCACCAATTATGCAAGGCCAGCCCCATCCATGCCCCTTTATGAGCCTCCTAAGGAGATTGATCCGGATGTCAAGGAGCAGTACTACAGAGATCAGAATCGCAGGCTCCTCAAGCAAGTCAAGTATCTCTCTGCTAACCAGCCCTGCATTGAATGTGGCTCACAGCGGCACACCACTCCAGAGTGCCCACATACAGAGCAAGTCAGGGTGGCAAAAACTCACGAGGAGGTAGCTTACGCAGGGGGTCCTAATTGCTATATGGACCAGCGGTTCCAGCAACCACAATGGAACCAAGGTGCCCCTAGGAACCCCCCGCCATACAGAGCTCCAAGACATCCAAAAAGAGACCAGTGAAAGGATTGTATACAGCTCATCCTTGATGAATTGCGACGGAATCAAGCAGAAAGTAAGCAATCTAACAGCGCCATCCAGAATCAGCTCCAAAACATCAATACAAGATTTGGAGAATGATGTCTCTAAAGTAGCCATGTCTTTATGCATATTTTAGTTCCATATTCTATACACTTTGCATATTTCGGGTTGGGAATATGTCGAATTTATGTAGTATATGCTTATTTGTCAGAAATGGAGATCTACATAAGTTTCTGTTTAAATTTGCAGAATATGGAGCCATTTCGGGAGAAAACCAAGAAGTAAGGACGGAGACCCAAATCTACTCGATATCGACAATGTTAGTCGATATCAACAACCCATGTCCAGACACTGCACTGATCGAGGAGCCTATGTCGAGAAGCTGAAGACGAGCCAACCCGACTCCAGGAGGTTACTCGAGATCGAGTAGTTACCTCGAGATCGACAAGCCTTGAAGAACCACCCGGAGTCAAGGAGAGTCCAACCGAGGATGCCGAGGAAGAGCTACCCGACCTGGCTAGGCATTCGGACACCACAACTCGATGTCGAAGACTTTCCTCGATATCGACAAAGACCAAGGTACTTGTCCGAGCAGCATCGAGCAAAGGTTACCCGACACCACCAAGCAACCTAGTCGATGAGCCACCTTACTCTAGATCGAGTTATTTGCTCGAGATCGACTAAACCCAGGAGCCAGAGTCCGAGCCATGTCGAGGACCAGCAACCCGAGACGCCGAGCCACTGAAGTTGATGACCAGAGTTACTCGAGATCGAGGAAAACTCCTCGAGATCGAGGAAATCTTCCGGACACGCGTAACGCGGTTTGGGCAGTTCTACTCGGATTGGGATTACTTGGGGTCGAAGATTGCTGAGTCTATCCGATTCTATCAAGTTTCATCATGAAGGAAGAGATTTATCCACTTGAAGACTTTTAGATATAATTACCTTTTTTAGATTTAATTATGCTGTTGCATTTATTTAACTTTAATGTTTTAGATATAGATTTTGATATAGATAGAGATATTCTATCCTTGAATAGCAAGGATTAGAAGGCTATAAATAAATCCCATGGGGTTGATTTTAGGAATGATTCAATTCAATTCAGAAGCTACAGAAGTAGTTCCACAGAGACAGTTTAAGAGTTCGAAGGTTTTAGGGTTTTGGCGTTCAACGAGAGTTGGATTGCCGGGATTGTAAAAGCTTTGAATTTAGTTTAATGCAAGTTATTTTCTTTCAATCAATGATATCTGAGGTTGCAATGAAGCGTGAGTAGTCCACCCACTTCTAGGGTTGGGGCAAGCCCGACGATAGCCATGCGCGTTTGAGGTAAAGATCCAACTTTTATCATGTTTTGAGCATCTACTACTTGTTATATGTTTATTACCCATCTAATGGAGGTCCATGCTAACAACTTGGATTGTAAACATAAAATCGGTAGAGACAATTAGGGTTTCTTGAAAGAGTTGTCTAATTGTTGGAAAAGGCGAAAGCTTAGTCCTTCGATGCGAATTACATGATTATCTGTTTTATTCTTCCCTTACGCATGCTTGGTTATCATTGTTGCAAACCCCAATCTTGGAAGTCTTTTACATACAGTTTAGTTCGAAATCCCAAAGCCTTTGTCTTTCCTTTCTTTTGTTTCGTTTTAGTTTTCTGTTTTCCTCGAGATCGACTAGCACTCCTCGATCTCGAGTTACTGATCTTCGACCCAGGTCGCTGTAGCTTCTGTGTGTAGGTGATCGACAAGAGCAAGCCGACGTCGACAAAGACTTTACTCGATCTCGAGTAACCCTTTGTCGAGATCGACCAGAATTGCTGAGAGCTGCTGTACTGTTCGACTGTCCGATCTTCTGTCGAGTAATTGTACTCGAGATCTAGGACCCCTGTTGTCGACCACTTCTGTGAGATTTCTCCGATGCCTAGGATCCGCTGACACGCTTCCTCGTGGATCGATCCTGACTTCCCGCTGCTATATCAGGAGGAGGTCTTGTAATTATTTGCAAGGGACGGAATCTGGTTTGCTGTGATAATTTATATTTAATGTTGCATACTCGATTTCCTCCTTACAACAAATTGGCGTCGTTGCCGGGGAAGCAATCATTCACGCCTTAGGTAGTTAAAATCTCACATTTTCTTTGAGTTACTTTACAGGTGTATGCGCCGTTTTGGTCAACCACCTGAGTTTGACGGCTTAGAAGAACTAGAACGCCTTCTACACATCAAAGCTAAACTGCAAAGAGCCATGGCGGCCGCAGAAACACAAGAACAATTTATTGAAAGGCTTACAAGGGAACTAGCCGCAAGGGATGCTACTATCGCTGCTGAGAGAGCTGGAAGGGAACAAGAAGCTGAGCGCACAAGGCAAGCAGAAGCTGAGCTTACCCAATACCCAACCACTGCAGAGGATTATATGCATCCAACTCTCGTCGTGCCTGAATCGGCGATTCTAATCCCTGAAAACTCTTTTGAAATTCGACTCAATTTCTTATAGAGCTTAAAAATAATGCTTTTTATGGCAAATTTAATGAGTGTCCTCTTGAACATATTACCAATTTTTCTGACATGTGTCGTACTCTTGCTGAAGGTACAACCCTGGAATATGTCAAGATGAAAGCTTTTCGCTGGTCTCTCGCTGGACCTGCACTGAAGTGACTTGAAGGGCTGAAACCAAGATCACTCACAACATGGTCCCAAGTAGAGCAAGAGTTCTTGAACAAATTCTTCCCTCCCGCCAAAACAGCACTCCTCCGCCAGAAAATCACAGCCTTCAAACAGAAGCCTGGGGAGTCGCTAGCAAAGGCATGGGAACGCTACAAAGAACTGCTGCGATCTTGCCCTACTCATGGACAGCCACCCTACGTCATTCAGGAGATCTTCTTCAACTCTCTTGACCAAGTCATTAAGGACAGGATCAACTAGTATACTCGCTATGAGTATCTGACGATGCCACCAATTGACGCCTGGGGTGTGCTGGACAAGCTCACCAATTATGACAACAATTATGGGTCTACTGCAAACTATGAGGAGAACTCCTATGCCAGGCCAGCACCATCTATGCCACTCTATGAGCCAGCAAAGGAAATTGACCCGGATGTCAGGGAGCAGTTTTACAGAGACCAGAATCGCAAGCTCCTCAAGCAAGTCAAATATCTGTCTGTCAATCAGCCTTGCATCGAATGCGGATCACAGCGGCACACCACTACTGAGTGCCCACACACTGAGGAAGTCAGGTTGGCAGAGACACATGAAGAGGTAGCCTACGCTGGGGGTCCTAATCGCTACATGGGAGATCAAAGGTTCTACCAACCACAATGGAACCAAGGTTCTCCTAGGAATCCCCCACCCTACAGAGCTCCAGGACATCCAGAAAGGGGTCAAACGAAAGACGATCTACAGCTAATCCTTGATGAGATGCGCCGAAATCATACACAGAACCTGCAGGCTACAAACACCATTTACAATCAGCTCCAGAATTTCAACACGAAATTTGGAGAGCTGGACATCTGGAAAAGGGGAATAGAGACCCAAATGGGTCAAATCGCTGCACAGATCCCACGACCATCCGGACAGCTCCCTGGGCAAACAGAACCAAATCCTAAGGGGAAGACCGGACACGTCGCAGCTGTCAAACTCAGAAGTGGGCATCAATTACACGAGCCAGAGGTCGGGAAACATCAAGACAAGGCTGAGCAGCAACTCAACATAGAGCAGGATCAACTCGATCTCGAGGAACCTCTACTCGACCTCGATAAAACTCTCGTCAACACAGACCAGAAGCCCAGCTCGGACTCCACTGCGAAGCCCAGCAACTAGAGGTCGACAACCCAAGTCGAGATCAAGGAAACACTGGTCGAGATCGAGAAGAATCTTGCCGACGTTGACGACTCTGCAACTTCTCCGACACCTGATCTGGCTCCGAAGCAGAAAAATCCACTGCCTTTCCCTTCCAAAGTACAGAAAGACCCCACTGCAGGTAGGTTTAACCGATTTGTTAATATGCTGCAAGAACTGAATGTCTCTATTCCTTTTACAGAAGCCCTGCAAGAGATGCCTGGATATGTCAAATTTCTGAAGGAAATCCTGAGCAAGAAGCGATCCATCTCAGAGATCGCATGCGAATGCAAAGTACTCCACTTCCCTGAAAATAGACCTGACCCTGGTAAGTTTTCTGTTACTGTGGGTTTTGGACAATATAAATATGAGTCTCTGTGTGATTTAGGAGCAAGTGTGAGCATCATGCCTTTATCAATCTGGCGGAAGGTAAAGATAGGATGCATAGAGCCTGTGGATGCCAAACTATACATGGCAAACAATACAGTGGTCATCCCTAAAGGTATAGTTGAGAATGTCCCCGTCCAGGTTGGTAAATTCTTTGTTCCATCAGATTTCCTTACTATAGACTGTGCTGAAGATCCTTCTAGCCCTATTATTCTTGGTAGACCATTCTTAGCAACTATAGATGCCAAGATTAGTGTCAAACAGCGATCACTCACCTTCACCATAGGCGATGAGATCTTAGATTTCTCCTTTGGCCCTGCAAAGGAAGAAATTTCATGGCTGGAGGTGAAGAGCATCAGCAACCACGGGACCAATCAAATAACGGAGGAAGGCACCAGCCAACTCGAGATCGACGATGGTTCCTCGAGATCGACTAAGACACAACTCGATCTCGACCAAAGTT
The DNA here is from genome assembly GCA_963922045.1 of Persicaria maculosa. Taxonomy (NCBI): domain Eukaryota; kingdom Viridiplantae; phylum Streptophyta; class Magnoliopsida; order Caryophyllales; family Polygonaceae; genus Persicaria; species Persicaria maculosa. The sequence continues at coordinate 28,856,818 of OY998256.1, read as the reverse complement.
CCTCTACCTCGACTTCCTCCTCTACTGAGCCACAGACTTGCCCAGAGCCTAAGTATGGGGTCCCTGTACTCGATATCGACCAGCCATACTCGACATCGACTAACCCTAAGCCCGAAGATTTCTGTTTTGGGTCCGAAAAGGTAAGTTCAGGTATGAATTCTACTCCCCCTCAGTCCATAAAGAAAATTATCAATAATTTAAGGGGAGGTAAGGCCCCGTGGGGAGAGAATCTGCGAAAACTAAGAGCTGGAAGGAAGAAGAAGAAAGAGAAGGAAGATTATGCAAGCAACCACCTGTCAACTGAGCTTGCAAACTACAATCAGGACCTAGATGATCCAGGAGAAAGGGCCAAGCATGAGTGGGCCCCACACTAATGGTCCTTGAGCGCAAACGGAGAAGTCGGCCTAGCGACTCTAAAATCTAGAGCATGTATATAAGACTTTATGAATTTTGGGACTTTTGAACTTTTTTGTTTTTGGTTTTTTTTTTTTTTTGGTTTAGAATACTTCATGTGGATAGTCTTGTTTTTGTGTGCAATCTAACACTTTTAGGGTGGCAAACATAAAAGGATCGCGAAAAGTGGAATAAGAAGTCCCTGAAAAACAGTCAGAATCGACGAAGGCCAAGTCGACGACGACAAGGAGGAGCACCCCAGAAACTCCTCGATATCAAGTAGGCCAACTCGATATCGACAAAGCCCAGAAGCTCCTCGACTTCAGAAGCCACTAGACGCAGAAGCCTCTTCGAGATCGAGTTTGGTACTCGAGATCGACAAAGAGTTTTACTCGACCTGCACTGATCTACCCTCCTCGATGTGTTATTCTGTGAGTTCCTTCCTTTACTCTTATTTTTATTTGATTTTATACAGTGGGGACACTGTATATTTTAAAGTATGGGGTGGGGGAAAGGGCTCATTATCATTATTATATGTTTTAGTCTTGCTTTTGGTTTTACATGGTGAAATTTTAATTTTTATGTTATGCATTCATGTTTAAATTTTATGCATTTTAGTTTTTTTTCATACTTTAGTCTTGTTTTTAGTTGCAAAAAAACAAAAAAAAGAAGAAAAAAGAAAAAAAAATGCATGTTTAATTTTTGCATTGTCTTAGTTTTTATACCCTAACTTAGATGTCTTATGATGATGAATAATGATTGACTTGATCATGTAAACCCTATGGCATGTTTGGAAGGTTTAGCCTAAGTCCTCGAAATTGTTTTTATGTGGATTGTGAACTTGTGATGAAATTGAGCACATATGATCCTAAGCTAAAGGTTAAAATCCAACAAAAATTGTCCAAGTGAGAATTTTGGCCTTATAGGGAGAACATTAAAAATCCCTCTGCTTTCTTGAGTGTATTTACTCTTCCTATGCATCTCTAAATATTGTGATAGTTATTCAAAGCCAATGCATTTATATGTTGATGTGAATGAGAATTAAATGATGGAGGCACCTTTTAAGCCAATTTTATCCTCTCTTTACCTACCCTGCATTATCCCTGCTTGAAGCCAGAACATTAGCCTGTGACCTTTATTTTAAACTCCACAAAAATTATTCTTAGCCAAATTGAACCTGACCCCCTTTTAGGAATTAAGACTTAGAGTTGGTTGGAAAGATGATTTGTGAAAAGAATGAGCGTATGTTGCATTTGAAGTAAGAAGGATTTTTGAAATTTATTGAGATATGGGTTGGTTTTATATTTTTATCTTGCTATGCATATTATGTAAAAGGACTTTTGGCTCACCCTATAAATGCACTAGTGTTATTTTATGTTATTTTCGTTGAAAGAAAAAAAAAAGAAAAGAAGAGAAAAAAAAGTATATATGTTTGTGAATAAAGTGCATGAGCCAAATTTACCTTATTTCTTTCATTATTCGCAAGATACATACTTTGGAGAGGGTGAGAAAGTTTGAAAGGTTACATACTTCATTGAGATAAATTGGAGAGTTTGATTGATGCATATGATTGAGAGTTATGGTTTGGTTGAGTTGTGTTGGAGATTTAAGAGTCATGATTCCCGAATTTTATTAAGCACCACATGGCCAAATAATTCCATACCCTTATATTTTTTACCAAGCCCCATTACAACCCCGCCGAATGGAATCTTCTTTGAAGACTTCTATTGAGCGAAATCCTCCTGATAATTCTTGTTGCATTTTCATAATTGGTTGCGAAGTGGATTTATATTTAAATTGCAATATTTATGAGATTGTATATGGAATTGAGTTGAGAGTTGATCTCTATAGCCTAAACACATTGAGAGCTGAGTGCAAACGCATTATTCCTGTGAGGTTGGATTTATATTGCCTATGCCTATGGATCGCTCATATATGTGTGATGACGTTAAATTCACTTGTCTTACATTGCTACTAACTGAGATGTTGCTTTTGACAAAAGGCGAAGACTTGAAGGATGTGTTGTAGGTCTTGGTTATTGTTTGGTTATTGCTTGAGGACAAGCAAGTCTAAGTATGGGGTGATTTGATGTCTCTAAAGTAGCCATGTCTTTATGCATATTTTAGTTCCATATTCTATACACTTTGTATATTTCGGGTTGGGAATATGTCGAATTTATGTAGTATATGCTTATTTGACAGAAATGGAGATCTACATAAGTTTCAGTTTAAATTTGCATAATATGGAGCCATTTTGGGAGAAAACCAAGAAGCAAGGACGGAGACCCAAATCTACTCGATATCGACAATGTTAGTCGATATCGACAACCCAAGTCCAAACACTGCACTGATCGAGGAGCCTATGTCGAGAAGCTGAACACGAGCCAACCCGACTCCAAGAGGTTACTCGAGATCGAGTAGTTACCTCGAGATCGACAAACCTTGAAGAACCACCCGGAGTCGAGGAGAGTCCACCCGAGGATGCCAAGGAAGAGCTACCCGACCTGGCTAGGCATCCGGACACCACAGTACTCGATGTCGAAGACTTTCCTCGATATGGACAAAGACCAAGGTACTTGTTCGAGCAGCATCGAGCAGAGGTTACCCGACACCACCAAGCAACCTAGTCGATGAGCCACCTTACTCGAGATCGAGTTATTTGCTCGAGATCGACTAAACCCAGAAGTCAGAGTCCGAGCCATGTCGAGGACCAGCAACCCGAGACGCCGAGCCATTAAAGTCGATGACCAGAGTTACTCGAGATCGAGGACAATTCCTCGAGATCGAGGAAATCTTCCGGAGATGCGTAACGCGGGTTTGGCAGTTCTACTCGGATTGGGATTACTTGGGGCCGAAGATTGCCGAATTTATCCGATTCTATCAAGTTTCATCATGAAGGAAGAGATTTATCCACTTGAAGACTTTTAGATATAATTACCTTTTTTTAGATTTAATTATGTTGTTGCATTTATTTATCTTTAATGTTTTAGATATAGATTTTGATATAGATATTCTATCCTTGAATAGCAAGGATTAGAAGGCTATAAATAAAGCCCATGGGGCTGATTTTAGGAATGATTCAATTCAATTCAGAAGCTAGAGAAGTAGTTCCACATAGACAGTTTAGGAGTTCGAAGGTTTTAGGGTTTTGGCGTTCAACGAGAGTTGGATTGCCGGGATTGTAAAATCTTTGAATTTAGTTTAATGCAAGTTATTTTCTTTCAATCAATGATGTCTGAGGTTGCAATGAAGCACGAGTAGTCCACCCACTTCTAGGGTTGGGGCGAGCCCGACGATAGCCATGCTCGTTTGAGGTAAAGATCCAACTTTTATCATGTTTTGAGCATCTACTACTTGTTATATGTTTATTACCCATCTAATGGAGGTCCATGCTAACAACTTGGATTGTAAACATAAAATCGGTAGAGACAATTAGGGTTTCTTGAAAGAGTTGTCTAATTGTTGGAAAAGGCGAAAGCTTAGTCCTTCGATGCGAATTACATGATTATCTGTTTTTATTCTTCCCTTATGCATGCTTGGTTATCATTATTGCAAACCCCAATCTTGGAAGTCTTTTACATATAGTGTAGTTCGAAATCCCAAAGCCTTTGTCTTTACTTTCTTTTGTTTCGTTTTAGTTTTTTGTTTTCCTCGAGATCGACTAGCACTCCTCGATCTCGAGTTACTGATCTTCGACCCAGGTCGCTGTAGCTTCTGTGTGCAGGTGATCGACAAGAGCAAGCCGACGTCGACGAAGACTTTACTCGATCTCGAGTAACCCTTTGTCGAGATCGACCAGAATTGCTGAGAGCTGCTGTACTGTTCGACTGTCCGATCTTCTGTCGAGTAACTGTACTCGAGATCTAGGACCCCTGTTGTCGACCACTTCTGTGAGATTTCTCGGCTGCCTTGGATCCACTGACACGCTTCCTCGTGGATCGATCCTGACTTCCCGCTGCTACATCAGGAGGAGGTCTTGTAATTATTTGCAAGGGACGGAATCTGGTTTGCTGTGATTATTTATATTTAATTTTGCATACTGGATTTCCTCCTTACAACAGAGAACTGGACATCTGGAAGAGGAATATTGAGACCCAGATGGGTCAATTCTCGACACAAATTCCACGACCAACCGGGCAACTCCCTAGGCATACATAACCAAATCCCAATAGGAAGACCGGACACGTCGCACCTATAAAGCTCAGGAGCGGGCACCAGTTACATGAGCCAGAGGTCGGAAAGAAGAAAGACGAAGCTGAAACTCCACTCAACATCGAGCATAATGTAGTCAACGTTGACCAGTCTACTCGATGTCGAGTAGACTGGTCAATGTCAACTACGTTTTGTTAAGATGCTTCAAGATTTAAATGTTACAATTCCTTTTACAGAAGCTCTTCAAGAAATGCCTGCATATGTCAAGTTCCTCAAGGAAATCCTTAGCAACAAGCGATCTATCTCAGAAATCGCCAGTGAATGCAAAAGGATGGAATTCCCTGAGAAGAGACCTGACCCTGGTAAGTTTTCTATTACCGTGGGATTTGGACAATATAAATATGAGGCCTTGTGTGATTTAGGAGTAAGCGTGAGTATCATGCCCTTATCAATCTGGCAAAAGGTGAAGATAGGATCCATAGAGCCTGTGGATGCCAAGCTATACATGGAAAACAATACAGTGGTCATCCCTACAGGTATGGTCGATAATGTCCCTGTCCAGGTTGGTAAGTTCTATATCCCAGCTGATTTCCTCATTATAGATTGTGCTGAAGATCCTACTATCCCTATTATTCTTGTTAGACCATTCCTAGCTACTGCAGATGCTAAAATTAGCGTAAAGCAGCGATTGCTCACCTTCACAATAGGTAATGAAGTCTTAGATTTAACTTTTGGCCCTGTAAAAGAGGAAGTTCCATGGCTGGATGTTAAGAGCATCATCAACCATGGGATTAAGCAAACAACGGAGGAAAACACCAGAAAGCTACTCGACATCGACGAGGTCTACTCGACGTCGACCACTGTACTCGACATCGACCACGCACACTCGAAGACGACTACCTCTGTTGAGCACCTGACTTGCAAAGAGCCTATGTATGGGGTCCCTGTACTCGACGTCGACCACACCTACTCGACGTCGACTACCCCAGAGCCTGAAGATTTCTGTTTCGGGCACGAAAAGGGAAGTTCAGGTATGAATTCTACTTCTCCTCAGTCCCATAATAAAAATATGAATGATTTTAGAGGAGATAAGGCCCCGTGGAGAGCTAACCTGCGCAGAATAAGGTCTAGAAAGAAAAAGAAGGAAGGCAAGGGAGACTATGCAACCAACAACTTATCAGCAGAGCTTGCATACTACCATCAGGACCTAGATGATCCGGGAGAAGAGCCAAGCACAAGAGGGCCCTACATTGAGGGTTCTTAAAGAGCAATCGGAGAAGTCGTCCTAGCGACTCTAAAATCTAGAGCATGTGCATAAAACTTTTGAATTTTTGGGACTTTGAAACTTTTGGTTTTGTTTTGTTTTTTTTTTTTGGTTTTGAACACTTCATGTCGAAAGTCTTGTCTTCGTGCGAAAGCTAATGATTTTCAGGTCGAGAAGCATAAAGGATCGCAAAGAGAGAAAGAAGAAGTCCCTGACAGCAGTCGAAATCGACTAGGCCAAGTCGAGATCGACTTCGAAGAGGATCGAGTACAACATTGTACTCGACGTCGAGTAGGCCACTCGACGTCGACCACCCTGGAGCATCCTCGACTTCATCTTTCACTCGACGCTGCAGATCTGTACTCGACGTCGAGTACCCCAGTCAACTCGACGGCCCTGTTTTGACTCTACAGCGTGTTATTCGGTGAGTTCCTTCCTTTACCGCTGTTTTTTATATTATTTTATACAGGGGGGACATTGTATATTCTAAGTATGGGGTGGGGGAAGAAATTAATATTATTAATTTATGTTATATTCTTGTTTTTGGTTTCACATGGTAAATTTTGGGTGAATTTTAAATTTTTGTGCTTAATTGCTAAACCCAAAGTTTGTTTTATGAGACATCTCCCAAAGCTTGTGAATTGTCTAAGGAAATAGTGTCATGGAAGCATAATTTAGCTCGAGGATGCAAAATTGGATTCATTAGAGATATAGCATGAAATTGCCTAGTAAAAGAGAAGTCACAATGAAGTGCATTATTTTCTTGAAAACCATAGAAGGAGGTAAAAATTGTTGTTGCTTTTGACATGTTGCATGATAAGAGGATGGAAGACTTTATATTTCCATATAATGCTCATATTGTTATATCCTAGCCATCCCTATGCTTATGAATCACAAAAGTCATATTATGCCTTATTTTCACACTATGCTCCACATGTTCTAAATATTGCCATTCTTTACCTTATTTCATATCTTGGGATTATGTTGAGAATGATGTTACATTATGGAGATATTATATGGTGTTTGTGTTGTTGTTATTATCATATTTGGAGTTTGGCAGGAATGTTTGAAATATATGGAAAATTTAATGAGTGAGAAAAAATCCGATCACCTCAGGAGATAAAGGTAGATCGACCCTGCTCACTAAGATAATAGTTCAGTGAGATGGGACATAAAGGTGAGGAGTCCGAAGCACTAAGTATTCGGGGCCATTCATGACACCCATGTTTGCGACTCACGAGAAGGCAGTGCTGAGGTGAGAGAGATGATAGCATTATTATTGATAAAAGCATTATGGAAGGTGAGGAATCTTATGAAGAAGGAATGTGGTAAAGAAATTTTGGAAAGTACTCCATTTCCCCGGATCATTAGCACCAACAATTCCAAAAATTGCCCACCTTTAGCCTTTTACCTATCTACTCCTTATTGAGCTTAATTAAAGTCCTCTTGATTATTGATGCTTTGTCACATGAATTGTTTTTGCATAAACCTCCTATTGTGAGTAGATGTTTCTTTTGATTGCATATGTATAGATTTGTGACATTAGTACCTTTTCGAGGATGGTAATTGACTGCAGGGACATATTGTAAGACCCGGGATCTCAAGAGGCGCCAGCCCGTGCCACCTAGCCCTCTCAGGTCCGTTGTTCTCACTTGGAGCCTGAAAAGGAAGAGCTCTTGTGACATGAGTAGGGCTTGAATCACTTATAAATCACTCCCAACATCCTTATGATATTCAATGTGGGACGGGGGTGTTACAATCTCCCCCACTTAAAGCACTGACGACCCCGTCAGGCCCAAGGGATTGCCCTCCAGGAGAAGTGTACCCGAGCATACTCTCGGAGTACCTCCGAGCTCAGAGTCGGCTCTGATACCATCTGTAAGACCCGGGATCTCAAGAGGCGCCAGCCCGTGCCACCTAGCCCCCTCAGGTCAGTTGTCCTCACTTGGAGCCTAAAAAGGAAAAGCTCTTGTGACATGGGTAGGGCTTGAATCACTTGTAAATCACTCCCAACATCCTTATGATATTCGATGTGGGATGGGGGTGTTACACATATAAAAATGAATCTAAGATGTTGAGAGTTTTGAATTCTTCCCATGAATGACCATGCAAGTTATTGCATGGGGACAAGCAAGCTTAAGTATGGGGTGATTTGATGTCCATGTTTTATACCATGTTTCTATACACATTTTAGCTCCTTATTCTAAGTACTTTGCATATTTCGGGTTGGGAATTTGTTGAAATTGTGTAGTATATGCTTATTTGTAAAAAATAGAGGTCTACACAAGTTTTGGTTTAATATTGCAGAATTTGGAGATATTCCGAGACGGAACCAAAAGACGGGATTCTACTCGACTTCGACCAGGTTCTACTCGAAGTCGACTACAGCTAGGACCGAAGACTGATCGAGGACAGAAGAAGGAGACAACTCGAGTTCCACATGTACACGACATCGAGTACACCTTACTCGAAGTCGACCAGGACTAAACCACACATGAGCTCGAGAAAGAGAACCAGATCGAGAAGATGTGAAGAGTACTCGAAGTCGAGTACACTCTACTCGAAGTCGACCAGGCTTGCTCGAAGTCGACTATGCTATTTTGGGCCGAGGACAAGTTGGGCCATTCCGAGCATATGTGGACAACTTGGGCATGAAGCAAGGCTGGATCCATCATGTTTTATCAAGATCTATCTATGGGGAGAAGGATTTATCCACTTGAAGATATTTAGATAGTTTTCCTTTTAGATAAATGTTCTCTTTTATTTAAGTTTTATCTTTAGAAATTAGATAGAGTTTTCTTACCTTGGATAGCAAGGATTTAGCATTATAAATAGAGCCAATAGGGCTGATTTTGATGAATTCCAGGCGAGAGACAATTGGAGGAGAAGAAAGAGAGTGAAGGCCGAGAGAGGTTGTTAAGCGAGAGCGGGATTGGCTTCGATCGATTGTACGCTCTGTTTGGTTTATTTTAATGCAATTTAGTTTCTTGTTATTATTGATGTCTTTAATTATGAAGAAGCGCGAGTAGTTCACCCACTTCTGGGGTCCGGGTGAGCCCGGTAATAACCAAGCGTGTTTGAGGTAAAGATTCGATCTTTATTGAGTTTTGAGCATCTACTACCTTTTATATGTTTATTGCCTATTTGAAAGAATAGAGATTCATGTTAACAACTTGGATTATAAACATAAAATTGGTAGATACAATTAGGGTTTTTTGAAAGAGTTGTCTAATTGTTGGAAAAGGCGAAAGCTTAATCATTCGATGCGATTGCATGATTATCTCCTATTCTTGCCTTATGCATGTTTGGTTATCGTTGTTACAAACCCCGATTCTGGAAGTCTTTTTTATCTTATTGAGTTAGTTTCACATATTTCGTGTTTGTTTCGTTGCAAGTTGCGATTTGAGTTTCTGTTCTCACTCGAATTCGACCAGACCTAGTCGACGGCGAGTACAACCTTCTTGAAGTCGAGTACCTTCTTATCAAGGTCGAGTACTTTCGCTGTGTTTTGCATTTCTGTTGCTTTCTGTTTACAGCTTACTCGACTGAGTGGTCGACATCGAGAACCTTACTCGACGTCGAGTACTCTCCGTGGTCGACTTCTGCTCGTGAGATTCACCTGCTGCCTAGGATCGCTGACCTGCTTCCTCGTTGATCGATCCTGACTTCCCATTGCTGCATCAAGAGGAGGTCTTGTAATTATTTGCATGGGTCGGAATCTGGTTTGCTTTGCTTTATTTACATTCTATTTGCAAGTCTTGATTTTCTCCTACAACAATCGATCCTGACTACCTTCTACTACAGCGGGAGGGAATCTTGTAATTAATTTGCGGAGATCAGGGAGTCAAATTTGAGATTTATATTTCATACTTGATTTTCCTCCTAAAAAATTTGGCGCCGTTGTTGGGGAAGCCATCAATCGCTCCCTTTTTAGTTCTATTTCTTTTCTTTATATTTTTTTTTGTTTTTAGTTCCTTTTTACTTGCTTTTTTTTCCGCTTTTCAGGTGCATGTGAAGAACTGATCGCACGCCTATAGACCCAATTCTCGAGCCTGAGCGTTTTTTCCATCTTCAGCAAAGGCTTAGGAGGAGACTCCTGTCGACATCCGAAAACGAGAATTCGGTCTATAGGCGCTTTAGCAGCTCACACCTACACAGGAGCTTGAGCAACTCCGCCAACAGATTGAGGCATTAACCACCAGAGAAGCTGAACACGCCCGACGAGAGGCGGAATATGCACAAAACCAGCAACGGTGGGAAGCAAGGGTAGATCGCGAGATCAACGCAAGAAGGGAACTTGAGGAGCGGTAGGTCATGTCCCAGCCAACGCAAAGGAATATCTGCATCCTACTCTGGAAGTTTCAGAATCGGCGATCGTTCTTCCTGCTATTAATTTCGATTTCTTTTATTACTGAAATTAGAAGGAGTCAATTTAGGGGAAGAACTAATGAATGTCCTTTAAAGCATGTCACCACTTTTATAGACTTATGTGAAGCTATAGCTGATGGTGCTAATCTTGAATACTTAAAACTAAAGGCTTTTCGTTGGTCCCTTGTAGGAATAGCCCAACAATGGCTGGAAGGATTGCCTGCACGATCAATTCGCTCTTGGAACGAACTACATGACCTGTTCCTCAACAAGTTCTTTCCTCCTGCAAAGACAGCTGCTCTCAGACAACAGATCACGACTTTCAGACAAAAGCCAGGGGAACCATTAGCACAAGTCTGGGAGCGCTACAAAAGGCTTCTGAAATCCTGCCCTACGCATGGCCAGCCACCCTACGTCATCCAGGAGATCATCTTCAATTGCCTGAATGCGCCTACTAAGGATCGGATCAACAACTACACCAACTATGAGTATCTTGGATACACTCCACGCCGAGCATGGGAGGTATTTGAGACACTGGCCAACTACGACAACACCTATGAGACTTCTGCGGCCGCTTTTGACGAAAGGTATGAAAGGCCTGCCCCATCTATGTCGTTGTATGTGCCACCCAAGGAAGTTGATCCAGACATCAGGGACCAGTTCCACAACGATCAGGTACGTTGTCTCACCAAGCAGGTTAAGTTTATGTCTAAAGATAAACCTTGTTTAGAATGTGGGTTTGTGAGGCACAATACTACTGCTTGCCCAGACGTCGATCAAGTACATCAAGGAGAGACCCACGAGGAGGTAAGGTATGTAAGGGGACACTACTCAGGGCCATACAGAACCAGAATTGGAGCTACTATCGCCAGCCCCAGCATTAGAATTCCCCTCCCCACAGAGCACCCGATCACCCTGACAAAGAAGGTAAAAGAGATGACCTGCAGACCATCCTTGAGGAAATGCAGAGGAATCATTCAAACACCAAGCAGTCTATCAATTCGATCTACACTCAGATGCATGGTGTCAACTCTAGGCTTGGGGAAATCGATATATGGCGGAAATCAATGGAAACTGAAATGGGTCAACTAGCAGCATCCGTCCCCAAACAGTCAGGTACGCTCCCTGGATCTTCTGAACCTAACCCTAAGGGTAAATCTACTAGACAGGTGGTTGCCATGAACCTAAGGATTGGGCGACAGATGCAAACGCCTGAGAAAACGACGGAGGAAAAGGGCACTGGAGACCAGCCGGTATCGACCAATCCAGTCGATATCGACCAGCCCCTAGTCGTTATCGACCCTCCCACTGGTCGAAATCGACCTAAATCCTCCCTAGATCCCGAGGCCAGCCAATCCACTCGATATCGACCAAACACAGGTCGATATCGACCAGACGCCAGCCGATTTCGACCATCCCCACTCGACATCAGCACCTCCGCCGAAGAAAAAGCTGTCTTTCCCGACGAAATCTCCAAAGGATGCAGCAGAGAAGAAGTTCCAGCGTTTCATCAAGATGCTTCAAAGGCTCAATGTCACGATACCCTTCACAGAAGATCTTAATGAGATGCCATCCTATATCAAGTTCCTCAAGGAGATTCTGAGCAAAAAGCGGTCGATGGTTGAGATCGCAGAGGAGTGCAGCCAGATGGACGTTCTAGAGAAAATGCCAGATCTAGGTAAGTTTGCTATAACCATTGGATTTGGTCAATATAAATTCAATGCTTTGTGTGAATTGGGAGCCAGTGTGAGTATAATGCCTTTATCAATCTGGTCCAAGATTAAGATAGGTGCCCAAGAGCTTGTGGATGCAAAACTTTATATGGTGAACAACACGGTGGTCATCCCAACAGGCATGGTGGAGAATATGCCAGTACAAGTAGGTAAGTTCTTCGTCCCTACTGATTTCTTAGTTATTGATATGGCGGAAGACCCTTCTTGTCTAATTATTCTAGGAAGGCCCTTCTTGGCGACGGTGGATGCAAACATAAGCGTAAGGAAGAGAGTGCTCGCTTTCAACATCAGCGATGAGGTAATTGAGTATTCCTTCAACAAAACTGAAAGGCATATAGGTCCCATGGAAGAGGTAAAGTCCATATCAGCCGGGTACATTACTTGCGGGGAGCCTAAGGTAAGAAATATGACCCCCGGAGAGCTAGAAAAGAGGGATATGGAAGCTCATGTGGAGTAGATCATGGCCATCCTAAACGAAGAAGTAGAGAATCCACTCGACATAGACCAGGTAAGTAGATATGTACTAACTATTTTTCGGATGCTTTGCCAGGTCTTAAGTATGGGGTCGAAATCGACCAGGAAAAATTGACTGAGCCACATAACTGGTCGATATCGACCAGATCCCCTGGAGGTCCCAAATTCCGATTATGCCAAGGTAATCCAATGTATGAATCTTTCTTCTCCTATTTCCATTAAAGATCTATCTATACAGGGGAGAGGTTTGCCTTGGTATGTGCGCTTATGCAGGATTTCCAATGATGAGCCCAAGGAATACGAAGTTGGAGACAAAGTCTATGTTCCCAAATCAAATGATCATTGGTTCCCTAACAAGTTCAAGAAGAAGAAGATGGGGCTTTTCACGGTGAACAAGATCCATTTCGGAGGACTGCAGCTGATGGACAAGAATGGAATCTTGTTTGAACCCCAACCTACATGGGCCCTGCAAACGCCACATTGAGCTTAATGGAGAAGTTGGCCTAGCGACTATAAAGTCTAGAGCTTGTAAATAGATATTTATTTTTGGGAGTTTTGGACATTGTTGCTTTTGTTTTTGGTTTTTGGTTTTGGACGTTATATTTTCTATTGTGGGTATTTCTCTTCTAAATTTTTCAGGTACAAGGAAGAATGCAGAACTCGATCTCGAGTACAGTAGGTCGATATCGACCATGCCTACTCGATATCGACCAGGGCCTACAGTAAAGCACTCGATTTCTGACATCCTGCACATCTATCTAGTGAGTTTCTTTCTTTACCCTTATTATTTATACAGTGAGAACACTGTAATGTTTAATTATGGGGTGGGGGAAGGGCTTACTTTGTGCATATTTGATATATTTGACATTATTTGTTCATGTTTAAAGTTTATTTCTTGAATTGCTTATACATGGCTATTTTGGAATTCTATATTGATTTATATGCCTATATGCATAAAAAATTGACCCCCATTGAATTTTTTTTTGATAAAGTATCATGTAAGCTTTATTGAACTCGACAATGCAAAATTGGATTCATTAGAGATATAGCATGAAATTGCCTAGTAAAGAGAAGTCACAATGAAGTGCATTATTTTATTGAAAACCATGAAAGGAGGTAAAATTTGATATTGCTTTTGACATGTTGCATGATAAAAGGATGGATGACTTTATATTTCCATATAATGCTCATATGTTTATATCCTAGCCTTTACCTATGCTTATGCATCACAAAAGCCATATTGAGCCTTATTTAATATTATTGCTCCACATGATCTAAATATTGCCCATTCTTTACCTTTTCCATCCGGGGATTATTTTGAGAATGAAAGATACATTATGGAGATTATTATATGGTGTTTCTGTTATTATTATTATTATTGGAGTTTGGCAGGAAATTGAAAAAATATATGGAAAATTTAATGAGTGAAAGAAAATCCGATCACCTCAAGAGATAAAGGTAGATCGACCCTGCTCGCTGAGATAATAGTTTGGCGAGATGGGACACAATGTGAGGAGTCCGAAGCACTAAGTATCCGGGGCCATTCATGACACCCATGTTTGCGACTCGCGAGACGGAAGTGCTGAGGTTAGAGAGGTAAAAACATTATATTGAAAAAAAAGCATTGAGTGATGATAGAAAAGTGAGAAATCAAAAGAAGAAGGAATATGGTATCAAAATTAGAAAATACTCCATTTCCCTGGATCATTAGCACCACATTGCCAAAAATTGCCCACCTTTAGCCTTTTACCAATCTACTCCTTATTGAGCTTAAATTAAAGTCCTCTTGATTATTAATGCTTTGTCATATGAATGAATGTTTTTGCATAACCCTCCTTTTGTGAGTAGATGTTGCTTTGTAAATTTGCACATGTATAGATTTGTGACATTAGTATCTTTTCGAGGATGGCGATTGACTGTAGGGACATATGGCAATGAATCTAATATGTTGAGAGTTTTGATTTCTTCTCTTGTATGACAATTAAAAGTATTGGTTGAGGACAAGCAAGCTTAAGTATGGGGTGTTTGTTCTGAGCCTATTTCTCCATGTTTTACATCCACTTTTATATCAATTCCTACATACATTTCATAGATTTGGGCTAGAATAATACAAAATCTAAGTAGTTTATGCTTATTTATCAGATTATGGAATCTACACCAGTTTCTGTTTAATTTCGCAGAAATCAAGGCATTTTACAGCAATTCAGAGAAAAAGCTCGAAGTCAACTACAGAAAGTCCGAGGTCAAGGAGTAGCAGAACCAGGACAAATCAAGCTGGAAACGAGAAAATCGAGTCAACACCATCTGGTCGATTTCGACCTATTTTAGTCGATATCGAGTTGGCCAGTCGACATCTACCGTGAAGAGCCAAATCGAGTGAAGAAGAAAGGAAGAGGTCGATATCGACTTAACCAAGTCGATATCGAGTTGACCGAAAATCGAGCAAGATCCAGGAATCGATCCGAGAAGCTGAAGAGGAAAGACGAAGGTCGATATCGACCATGCCAAGTCGATATCGAGTTTAATCAAGTCGATCTATCTCCTGGAGGCCGAAATCGAGTCATGAAGTGAAGTTGAGAAGATTGGGTCGATATCGACCTATGTGACTCGATATCGACCTGACCAATAGTGGCCGATTTCGAGCTAATCCGAGTTCTAATCAAAGTTCTATCCAAAGTCCAATGGAGATATCCATAAGAGGAGATTCTACCAAGATCTATCAAGATGGAAGAGATATTTATCTATTTTAGATATAGTTCTTTGTTGGTTTATTTCTTTATTTCCATAATTTAATCCTTAGATATAGATAGATAGATTTAGATATAGTTGTTCCTTCCTAGAATAGCTACATGGAACACTATAAATAAAGCCTTAGGGGCTTAGTTTTATTCATTCAATTTCAGAAACAATTAGTTACATATAGAAAGTAGAGAGAGAGTTGGAGCCGATTGAGGTTGGAGAAGGCGAGAGCGGGATTTGGCTTCGATTGGTTGTAAGCTTTCTTTAGTTTTATTTAATGCAAGGTTATTTCCTTTTATTATTGATGTCTTTCTTGATGATGAAGAGCGAGTAGTCACCCAACTTCTAGGGTCGGGGTGAGCCTGACGGTAGCCATGTGAGGTGATGCGGTAAAGGTACAATCTTTGGATGCAATTCGTCTTCTATCCCTACAAGCATGATTCTTTTGCAAAAGTTGAAGGTGATCCTTGTTTGTGTTATTGAACCGAAAGTGATCTTAATACAACTTGGATTAATTATGTGAAAAAGGGTTAGTAATAATTAGGGGTTATGTGAAAGCCTCTATATTCTTATTTGTTAATAACGAAAGTTATTTGATGAAAAGCATGATCTTGTATGCCTTTATGTGTTATTTTACATGGTTATCGTTGTGGTGTTGAAACCTGATCTTTCAAGTCTTTTATTTTATTGATTTATTTCACAAATTTTGATTTTTCAGTTTCTGTTTTTACTCGATATTTAGTTCAGTGGGTCGATATCGACTGAGTTTCTGTCTTTGTTCTATTTTCTGCTTTTCTCTGTTATTTCTGTTCTTCTGGTTGATTTTCTGTTGAGTTTGGAACTGAAAAGGCGGGCGCTGATTAAAAATAAAAAATTTTGAAAACATGCATATAAGCACTTAGATTGATAAACAATTCCAAAGATAGCCATGTGTGATCAATTCGGAAAACATGCACAAATAATGTCAAATATAATCAAATATGCATAAAGTAAGCCCTTCCCCCACCCCATACTTAAACATTATAGTGTTCTCACTGTATAAAAACAAGGGTAAAGAAAGGAACTCACTAGACAAGCTTGCAGAACGTCGGAAATGGGTGCTGAAGAAGCTACAGAAATGGTCGATATCGAGGAGAGTAGTCGACGTCGACTAGGTTACTCGATATCGAGTACTCAGAAAGCCTCCAAGGTGATCCTCCTCGATCACATACCATTTTTCTCGATAGGGGTAGTCGACGTAGAGTAGAGTACTCGATGTCGAGTAATTCTACACTTTCTTCTTAGTACCTGCATGCTTCGTTATATAAAATCCACAATAGAAAAACTCCAAAAACAGTGTTTCAAAACCAAAATGAAAAGCAAACATGTCTAAAAATCCAAAACACTAAGTATTTTGTTACAAGCTCTAGACTTTATAACCGCTAGGCCGACTTCTTCTACATAAGCTCAGGGTGGCATCTACAGTGCCCATATAGCTTGGGATTCAAACAAGACTCCATTCTTGTCCATGAGCTGCAGTCCTCATGAATGGATCTTGTGCATCATGAAGGGTCCCATCTTTTTCTCTCTTAATTTGTTGTGAAACAAATAATTCTTGGATTTAGAGACATACACATTGTCTTCGACTTCATACGCCTTAGGCTCATCATTGGAAACCCTGCATAATTGCACATACCAAGGCAAACCTCTCCCATTTATAGATAAATCTTTGATGGAAATAGGAGAAGAGATGTCGTTACCTCGACTTACCTTGGCAGATTCGCAATTCGGGACCTTAGAATCTAGTCGACTTCAAGTAGGAGTACTCGACATCGAGTACTGTGCTTTCTCTGGTGGGTTTCTTGATGGAGAAAGAGAGATCGAGTCAATGGGGGACTGGTCGGCGTCGAGTAATCTACTCGATGTCGAGTACTGCTCGGCTCCGGGTAGGTTGCTCGATGAGGGTTCAGTCAATGGAGGGCTCTCGATCTGGTCGATGTCGACTAGAGTACTCGACGTCGAGTACATCTGGTCGACTTCGACCCCATACTTAAGACCTGGAAAAGCGTATGAAAAGTAGTTAGTCGACGTTGACTTACCTTCACTACAAAAAAAAAAAATTGGCCACGCAAGGTATCTTCGGCTAGTGTTTTCCGTGGCAATTGATAGTCTTTTGCCACGGCAATAGCTACGACTTCCGTTAAATCCAGAAAAAACCAACACATAGGGAGTTGATGGTAGCTTCGGCCATGGTTGTCGTGGCAAAAGATACAAATTTACCCAAAAAAAATGAAAATAGAGAAATAAATTCACCAAGCGCTTAATGAAATTTCAGATCTCTCTCCGGCCTCCATCTTCTCCCTCGCTCATCTTCCTCGCTATTCTCCCTCTCTCTTCTTTATTCATCTCCCTCAGTCATCTCTTCGTCTCCCTCACTCTTCTCCATTCATCTCCCTCAGTCCTCATTCCTTTCTTTGAATTCTTCATTCCTCTCTTCGAATTCGTCTCCCCCCAGCGGTGGCGGTCACGTCGGCGAGGTTAGGGTTTTAGTTTTTCCAATTAGGGTTTCATTGTGAAGGTTTTTCAAGACTTATTTTGATTTTGGTTTTTATACAGGCTCTTTCGAAGCTCAATAGGCAAGAGTCGAAGTTCAGAGCTGCATGCAGAAGGTAACCTCTAGAATCAGGCAATTTCGATTTTGATACATGGTCCTCTCTTTTAGATTCTAATTCCAATCTGATTCCATTTCCATTTGCTCATCAAATAGAAGCCCCATCTTGGAGATTTGGAGAAAGAGGGTGAGCCCTAGGATCTGAATGTGACCCTCCTAAGAACCCCAACACCACCAGGTCAGCCCCTTCTGCTATTCCTTTCTTGTCTAGGCATTTTTCCCTCAATTTGTGAAATGTTGAAATTTGAGTATTGGGTCCAAATGAGGAATTGGTTTTAGAAGGTTTAGTTTTGGAAATTCAGATCTCATACCAAGTGTTTGGTTAAGATTGGAATGAATTTAATGGATGAATAAGATGCCATAAATGTGAAAAACCTTGTATCTGAGTTACTGTTTTTTTATGCTACAAGAAGAATGTGGCTTATGGATTTATGCGTTTTCTGTAAGTTGTGAAGTTGTGTGTATACATACAGGGTTGTTTATGCCTTCTGAGTTGTGATTATAAATCGTAGGGGCATTCAAGCATATGAGTTATTGTTTTTTTTATAGTGCTCATCAAAGGTTCTCTCAACCATGTATCTGATCAGTTGTTGGGATATAGAAAACCCTTTGTTTTTTCCAAGTCCCGACATCTTCCAAAACAAGTAAAAGGTAACTCTGCATTCTAAGCCATGAAGGAATGCCTTACTCTCCAGTTCAAGGAATGCCTTACTCTGATCTAACAAAAAAAAACAACTTTCGTGCTCTTAATAATCTCCAAATGAGTAGTATCTCAAGTTAAAAGTCTCCCTTGCACAAGCATTCACTGTGGTGTTACTTCAAAGCCCATTGCAACTTACTTCTTCTTCTTTGACTTGTTCGATTGTGACTGACCATAAGCAGTGCCCTGAACCACAAAACAGGAACACATGAGATATTTAGTTATATATTGATACTGATGTACCACAATGTCCATGAACAACTATGAATAGTCTGGAGCTTTATCAATATAACACTAGTCTGGAGTGAAAAGCAGTAAAAGACACACCTCCAACCACTCATCCATCGAGGCATTTTTTGACCGTTTCCCAACTTCCACCTTTGGAGCCCTCTTAGATTTCTGCTTTAAACCCCATGCAATTACAAAATGGCCAGAGTAAATAAAACATCTTACTCATAAAAGTCTACAACAAATTATTCCCTCCATCCCCACCAAACATACATCTCAACCTACAAACCAAAGAAATTCGTACAGATATTGGAGAATCGCAAACTTGTTACTTGTATGTAAGCTGCAAAAAAGCAAACGATCGAGAGTAGTTCTAGATAGACTCTCGATGTAATTCAAGGAAAGAACTAAAAAGTGGCACGAAATCATGGGGGACATGTCTAAAATGAGAAATACAAGTAACAAGAAAATTCAAGCTATGCTTAGGATTTACCAGTAAGATTGGAATAAGGTATGGTATATATGTATATCATTCCTACCTATCAAATACGCCCTTGAATCCACCAAAGAGACAAAAGGTACAAGAGAAGATTATGAACTAAAACTTCAAATAGGGATTTAAAACAAGAAAAATAAGATTAAAAAACCTGCAGGCCTTCAAGAGAAGAAGAAGATAAAATAAGCCCCTAATTTTAAAGGGAGATTCATTAAGAGCACAATTGTAAAAAGCCATAAATGATGATTTTTCCTTCTGGGCACCTAAAAATTTCAATCTAAGTGCAAATCTGAGGTTGTCAGCCATAAAATCTAGATACATAAATGATATTACAGATCTTGTTACAGAAAACTAAAACTGAAGGCAATGGTCTTTGGACTTAGATTTTTATGATCCTTTTCACGATATATTATTTCTGATTATTTGCAAAAAAAATAAAATAAAATTACAAGTAGTTTATGTGTCATTCAAAGGATTTTCAAGCTGTTGTGGTGGTGTCTGATGTCCGCATATTTAGTCTTATTTTACATCATGTTTTCATTTCATTCTAGTCCTTTTATTAGCTTTTATGTTGGGAAAGTAAGGAAAATGTGTAGTTATGCTTAATATTGCAAGATATGGAGTCTACACAAGCTTTGGTATGATTTTATAGGTTTTGGAGCTGATTTGGAAGAGTTTCGACGCACTTTAGAGCTTGATGAAAAATCATGAAGGCAATGGAGAGGCCAAGCAAAAGGGAAAAAGTGGTGCAGTTGGAGAAAATCCTTATTTTCGCCATCCATCACTTCGATTCAAGATCTGGAGCCTTCATGAGATTTGTAGTCCTTGAAAAGAGCTTTCCAACGCATATTCAAGATATCGGCGCCGACACCCAGCGAATTCCAGTAACACTGTAAGCGAACAGACCCTCGACGCCGACACCCAGACCCTCGGCGCCGATACCCTACGCACCAAGAGAAGTTTTTGCGGGCTGATTTTATTGCTTAATGGGCTTTTTAATTAGGGTTTTCATCTAAATCTCTTTTAGGATCTTTTAGTTAGATAGACTTGGGATATTTTATCCTTCCTTAGATAGTCATAGATTATATTATTTTCCTAAGATAAAATCTCTTTCCTTGGAGATTAAGTTTAATTTTTTATCTTTAAATAAAGCCAATTAGAGGCTAATTAGACACAATCGACGCACGCTGAATTGACAGAAAGAGGAACGTGAGTTTTGGAGTTTTTTTGGTTGAAGGTTTTGACATTGGTTTTGAGGTTTGATTTTATACAATTTCAGATTATGTTTTATTCAATTTTCAGCATGTTTTCTAAAGCTATGAGTGAGTAGTTCCCCTTCTTCTAGGGTTACGGTGAGCCCAACAATAGCCATGTACGAAAGCTTGAATCTATGATGTTTTTATGAGTTTATCATCATCTATCTTGTGCTTAAAACCTTTGCGAAAGTTGAGGACAATTCCATGTTTATGATTATGAAGCGAAAGTGGATTTAATTATGAATTTGGATAGTAATTAGAGATCTTTGATGAAAGTAAAAGGGATCTAATTAAGAAAAGGTAGAACGAATAGGTTTTATGTGAAAGCCTCTATTCTCTATTTGTGAAGTATGCGAAAGCTATCTTTTGATGATAAAAACATGATCTTTGTTCTATGATTCTTGTGTGGTTTATGCATGGTTGTTGTTGTGGTTATCCCTTGACCTTGGAAGTTCTTTTTATATTGTTTACATCCCTAAAATCCCTTGCTTTTTGTTCTATTTTGCTGCTGGAAAACAAACGATCACTTGACATTCATCACTTCTCTCGACCATCCTCTTGATATAGACCTCTCTAGTCGATATCGACCGCCTTTGCTACTGATTTTTGTGTGTTGATTAGATTACAAGAACTACTCTAGAAAGTGTTGTCCTCTCTCCAGATGAACGATCCCGACTTCCGCTATCTACATAGTGGGAATTGAGGTATTTTATTTGTAGTTGATTTCTCATCGCAACAGTGTCATGTCACATTCGTGTCACTAGACTCACCACTCGCCATGGTGGGTGCCTTCAACCTTCTTAGCTAAATACATTTAGAAGCTATATGAGATACCTTAGTAATGGAGGGTTTGTGAGATGTTCCATCTGTGTGATGAGCTACTTTTCTCTCATTGTCCATCTTTAGCTGATTTGTTGCCAGCTGGTCCTCAAGCTTCTTCACAGATTCCATAGTCTCTCTGATATTTTAGACGTTCTTTCTACATGTAAAAAGTATAGAATCATAGAGCCTCCTTAAAAGTTAAAACATCCTTACAAGTTAAAACCTCCTTAAAAGTACAGAATCATAGAGCCTCCTTAAAAGTTAAAGGCAAGTAATTCTGTCTACTGAGCTTACCTCCAGTGCTTCCGCATAGTTTCTTTCTTTATGAATCATACGATTTTGTGCTTCTTTGTTTATCATCTCAATCCTTTCCATAATTGCCTTTTGCTGCCTTTCACTTTCAGCCATATGTTTGTCCAGCTGTATGTCATGTTTCCTTGCCTTTATTTTCAACATGTTCTGAACTTTTATAGCATGTAATCCACACATGAATACCATATCGACCAATTCAACTTTAAGTGGTAAATGTTGGATGTGAATAGGAGGTCTATGTTAGTTAGTGTATATAACAGCTGTTTATAGGTTATGTTGATTGATTCTCAATCTATTAGTTATCTCATGTTTCATTTTAATGGAAAATTTGTACCTGATTTGGCTAATTATTCTTATGTTTACAGGCTAGAGCTATGCTAGGTGATGCCTTTCTACACCAACTACCACATACTTTTGGTAAGTAGGATATTTTCTGTGTTATCTAAGTGATAAGTTGTGCTGAATCTTCAATTCAGTTTAACTGAAGATTGACGGATTATGAACATGGTACACCGAGTAGGACCAGATAAGAACTTGATTTGAATTATTTTGACCCAAACTAAATGAAAGCTAAACAAGAAACTATTTGGAGAACCACTTATTCAGTTATTCTGGTTTTGATTGATTATAGAATCTACTCAGATACAACATAAACTCGGCTGGAATACAAAATACCCCAATTTGAACCCAAACATGATTGAATAAGATTTATAAGTTTGTATAATATTTCATTAGAATTACATGTCAAATTTCTTAGTGAAATCAAACAAAAAAAATTGAAAATAAAAAGGAGATTGAAAATAAAAAGGAGATTGAAAATAAAAAGGAGATGGAGGGATGGGGTTAAAATATGGAATGAAACCCAATGTAAAATATAATATGAAATCAGGTGAATATGGAATTAATACTTAATAGAAGGGGAAGTTACCAAAATGATAGATGTGCCGAATTAATGCACATAAGGTACAACAGACAATAAGGGCTATTTATTTAAAGCCATTCAAGTGCAGTTTTGATTTCCAAGATACCTTAAATTTGAAAATAATGTGTGTTTCCATTCTGCGAACTCATTTTGTACACATTTATCACACACTGTTTTTTCACCTTCCATATAAAATGGAATAACTCAAATGTATAGATTTAGACATTATTTTCAAGTTTGTTTAGGACTTCATGTTTCCTAAAATAATTGGTCTTATATTTGATCCTTTTCTTGTATGGGTTTTCACGTTTAGATTCTAAGGTTATTCAGTGAATCTGCTCAAAATGTTGTTGCCTTAAAGTCTTAACTGAGGCAAAGAAATGTCTTGCTGCTAGAAACAAGCAGTTGAACCAGTTATGGTGCAGATCAGTTACTTGCGCCATATAATCTCCTTGTTGAACCAAATTGAAGGAATATCCAAGATATGTTGTATGAACACTCCTTTATGGTGTTTGTGCAGTCTATATTCTCTATTGCATATGTTAAAGAGTCACTTTAAACTTTTTGTTTCTTGTCATACGGAAACTAATGTGTTCGGGCTGACATCTTTGGGTTTGACCAGCACTGAGTTTGCTTTACATTAAGTCTTCATGCTTCAGTTTGTTTTGTGCTTGCATGGTCTATGTGTCAAGGATTCAGCTTTTACATTATGAGTTATGCACCCTGACTTGCATACGCAATAATTATCGTTATTGATTATACATTGGATTTTTCCTTTTCAGGGCTTTAGTTCATTTAACAGTTAAGATCTTAACTGTCCTAATAATAATGTAGATATTCGCTATTCTAGAAATTTGATCTCTTAGTAATTTATTTTATTTTTCTGTTGTATATTTGACTGATAATACCATCGTTTTGTTTCTATCGTGTGGTCAGATTCCAGCTTACATTGAGAAGCTTATAGCTGCAAAGCAATATTATGCTGCAAGTCAACTTCATGTTCATTCAGCATTGATGCTTGAGAGAGAGGGTCTTTGGATGGTTGGTTTCCTTTTCTCCTCTTTGTTTAATATCTATGCAGTTTTGTGTATGTCATGTTTCTATCTTTATATTCCTTCATGCGATTGTAGGATTTTATTTTAATGTCTTCGGACGGTTGGTTTCCTTTTCTCCTCTTGTATATCTGGTGGATATCAGGCATATTTGGGTCTCTTTTGGATTTCATTTTATTGATTTCCCGAAAATTTTCCATTCCTTACTTTTCTTTTGGTTTTCGGCCATTCTTTGGCTCAGCAATAGATGGATGTTGTTGAGAAGGTTCTGTCAGAATTGGATGTTTCTTCAATTTCTAAATTGATTGTTTAATGCACGGTATGGGTTTATTGGATAATGATAAAGTTAGCTTCTTGTGCTAGATGGACAAGGCAAGTGATCGCTTGGAAGTAAAGGGAGAAGCAATGAACGTGTAATTTCAAAAGTTAGTTTATTGGACAGTGACCATTGTATATCATTATATATTATTATTATTCTGGTTTACATGTATGTAATATTAGAAGAGGGGAAGCATTTGTGATAAATTATGTAGTTTTTGACATTTTATCATATATGTAAATTTTGTATAATTAATGAAATTTTATAATATATAGAAATTGTGTGTATTATTTTAATTTTTTTTAAAAAAATATTGGACTTTTTAGCTCGGGTCTTAACAATCCGGGCTAAAAGGAAAGGTTTTTATTTTTTATTTTTCACCCACACTTTAGCTACGGCTACTTGCCGTGGCAAATGTGTCCAGGGGTCGCTTCCAAATTTTGCCACGGCTAGTAGCCGAAGCTACCAAATTTTGCCACGGTCGAATTCGCCACGCCCCCATTTGCCGTCGCAGAGCCGAAGCTACATGCCTTTTGCCACCCCATAATAGGCTTTTGCCACGGCTTTTTGCCGAAGCTATTTTTTTTTGTAGTGCTTGGTCGATGTCGAGTAGATCTTCTGTTTCCTCGTTCAGGATTGCCATGATCTCCTCCACCTGTGCTTCCATATCTCTCTTCTCCAGCTCTTCGGGGGTCATGTTTCTTACCTTTGGCTCCCCATAAGTGATGTACCTGGCTGATATTGACTTGACCTCTTCCATAGGACTTTTATGCCTTTTAGTTTTATTGAAAAAGTACTCAATTACCTCATCGTTGATGTTGAAAGTGAGCACTCCCTTCCTTACGCTTATGTTGGCATCTACAGTCGCTAAAAAGGGCCTTCCTAGAATAATTGGACAAGCAGGGTCCTCTACCTTATCAATAACTAGAAAATCAGCAGGGATAAAGAACTTACCTACTTGTACTAGCACATCGTCCACCATGCCTGTTGGGAGGACAACTTTGTTGTTTGCCATGTATAACTTCGCATCCAAAGGCTCTATCACACCTATCTTGACTTTGGACCAGATTGATAGAGGCATAATACTTACACTGGCTCCCAAGTCACATAAATCATTAAATTTATATTGACCAAATCCAATGGTTATAGCAAACTTACCTGGATCTGCCCTTTTCTCTAGAACGTCCATCTTACTGCATTCCTCTGCGATCTCAGCCATCGATCGCTTCTTGCTTAGAATCTCTTTGAGGAACTTTACATATGATGACATTTCATGAAGAACTTCTGTGAAATGAATGGTGACATTTAGCCTTTGAAGCATCTTCACGAAACGCAAAAACTTCTTTTTCGCTGGGTCCTTCAAAGATTTTGTTGGGAATGGCAGCGCCTTCTTCTTTGGAGGTGCTGGAATCTTGTCGACGTTGTTAGAGGAGTGGTCGACATCGACCGTGGGTTCCTCGACATCGACTACAATAGTCGACTTCGGGATGGTCTTCGCGTTCTGGTCGATATCGACTACAGGCTCTTCGACGTCGAGTACTGTCCGGTCGACGTTGAATGGTTTACTTTACGTCGAGTACTCCTCAACAACATCTTCTTCTGTGTTCTGTTCGGGCGTTTGTGTCTGTCGGTCACTTCTAAGATTCATAGAGGCTACCTGTCCTATAGATTTATTTTTCGGATTAAGTTTAGAGGATCTAGGAAGCGTACCTGATTGCTTGGGGATTGATGAAGCTAATTGACCCATTTGGGTATCCATAGATTTCCGACAGATATCGATTTCCCCAAGTCTAGAGTTGATGCCATGCAGTTAAGTGTGGATGGATTACTTGCTGTCCGAATGGTTCCTCCGCATCTATTCAAGAATAATCTGCATATCATCCTTCTTACCTTCCCTGTCAGGGTGACCAGGAGCTCTGTAGGGTGGGGAGTCTCTTGGATACTGGGGCTGGTGATAGTGGCTCCAATTTTGTTGTTGATGTTGCCTTGAGTAATTCCCCCCCTCTTAACGCGCCTCTTCGTGGGTTTTTGCTACTAATATTTGATCAGCGTGTGGCCACGCAATGGTATTGTGCCTCACAGATCCACATTCCAAACAAGGTTTATCCAGGCCTTTCATACCTTTCGTTGCTAGAGACCACAGAAGTCCCATAAGTGTTGTCATAATTTGCCAATGTCTCAAAGGTTTCCCAAGCACACCATGGGATGTACTCGAGATACCTATAAGCAGTGTAGTTATTGATCCTATCCTTAGTTCATGCATCCACGCAGTTAAAGATGATCTCCTGGATCACGTAGGGTTGTTGTCCATGCGTAGGACATGATTTTAGAAGCCTTTTGTAGCACTCCCAGACTTGTGCTAATGTTTCCCCTGGCTTCTGTCTGAAAACCGTGATCTATTGTCTGAGCGCATATGTTTTGGCAGGAGGGAAGAACTTGTTAGGAAACAAGTCTTGCAGTTCATTCCATGTGCGGATTGATCGTGCAGGCAATCCCTCAAGCCACTGCGATGCTAATCCTCCAAGGGACCAACGAAAAGCCTTTAGTTGTAAATATTCTAGATTATCATTATCTGCAATAGCTTTGCATAAATCTCGAAAAGTGATAACATGCTCTAAAGGTCATTCATTGGGTCTCCCCCTAAACGGACTCCTCCTAATTTCAGTTATAAAAAAAGGACGGTTTTGATAACTAACATGGGGAAGAACGATCGGTGATTCTGGAACTTCTAGAGTAGGATGCAGATACTCCTTTGTGTTGGTTGGGACATGGCCAATCTGTTCCTCAAGTTCCCTTCCGATATTGACATCGCGATCTACCCTTACTTCCTACCTTTGTTGATTCTGTGTATATTCCGCCTCTTGCCGGGCGTATTCTACTTCTCTGGTGGTGAACTCCTCAATTCGTAAGCGGAGTTGCTCAAGCTCCTGCGCTGGTGTGAGCTGGACCTCGTTCTCGTTGTTATTACTAGTTTGTGACATCTTCCTTAACCTTTGTCGAAGGTGGAAGAAGCGTTCGGGCTCGAGAATAGGATCGATAGGTGTGCGATCGGTTCTTCGCATGCACCTGAAAAAGAAAAAGAAAAAGAGAGTAAAAAGGAACTAAAAAGGGCGTGATTGATTGTTTCCCCGGCAACGGTGCCAAAATTTGATGCAGAGGGAAATCAAGTATGAAAATAAATCGAAATATAAAATCAAACAGAGTCCCTGTCTCAGCAAATAAAATACAAGAAACCCTCCTACTGTAGTAGTAGGTTATTCAGGATCATATCCACTACGAAGCTTGTCAGCGCTCGCCTTTTCAATCTCTGAATCCTCTCGAACTCGACCAGCAGAAGTCCTCAACGTCGAGTAAAGTACTCGATGTCGACTACCTCAGTCGAGTAAACTGCAAAACAGAACAACAGAGAACGAAAACGAAGCAACGTCGAGTAGAAAGGTACTCGACGTCGACCAGACTACTTGACGTCGAGTAGAAATCAGTCGATATCCAGTAGTACGGTGAACAAAAATGTAACTTTTTGCAATAAACGAAAGACAGACAAAACACGAAATTTGTGGAAAATTCAATAATATAAAAGACTTCCATAATGGGGGTATCAACGCCACAACGATAACCATATAAGAATCATGCTAAAGGTAATAAGAGATCATGCTTTTCCAGCAAATAACTAACGTTATTAACAAATAGAAAGATAGAGGCTTTCGTATAAACCCTAATTATTACTTACACTTTTTCACAAAATTAATCCAAGTTGTATTAAGATCACTTTTGCTTCAATAATACAAACAAGGATCGCATCAAAAGATTGTACCTTCGTCACATTACCTTACATGGCTATCGCCGGGCTCACCCGGACCCTAGAAGTTGGGCGACTACTCGCTCTTCATTATCAAGAAACTCATCAATAACAAAAGGGAACTAAATTGCATTAATGAAATAAAACAAAGCTTACAACCGATCGAAGCCAATTCCGCTCTCGCCAAACAAAACCTCTCTCGGCCAAGCTCTCTCTCTCCTACTCGCTAAATGTGATAAATGTGAACTGAAATTAAATGAATAAAACTCAGCCCCTAGGGCCTTATTTATAGTAATCAATACTCGCTATCCAAGGAAAGAATATTCTATCTATATCTAAAACTATCTATCTAAAGATAAATGATAAAACTTGGTCAATAAATCTCTAAAATAAACAAGGGAAATATCTAATGTGGATAAATCTCTCTTGGACTTGATACATCTTCACTTGAATGGATGGAATATCTCGTGCCTTTGCTTGCAAGTAACCCACAATGCTCGGACTCCACTCGATCTCGGCTCGGATTGCTCACGGGGAGTACTCAAAGTCGACCAGGTTACTCGACATGGGTACTCGACTTCTAGTAGTTTACTCAACGTCGACTAGAACTGTGCTCCTCGAGTGATCTTCTGCTCGTCTCGTGCTCGACTGGGTGATTTTTACCAAAAAGTACTCGACATCGACCAAAGAGGTCGACGTCGAGTAGTCCTGTCAGCTTTTAGCATTCTGCTCTATTCTTGAAACGCACTTTCTTGAGTCGTGGTTTGTTCGATTGACGCATATGAGTATGCGTTGGAAAGCTCGTTTCAAGGGATACAACCCTCTTGAAGACATCAAAACTTGATTCAAAATGCTGAATGGTGAAAAGTTGGCTTTTCTCCAGCTGCACCATCCTTAGCTTCTTCATTACTTTCCTTTAAGCTCAAAAGTGCGTCCGATTTCTGCGAACTTAAACAAAAACTAGTGTAGACTCCATAATTTGGAAAATAAGCTTAAACTACATGGATTATGTACTATTCTAACCCAAATTTATGAAATGCATACAGAAATCGTTATAAAAGTCAATGTAAAACATGGCAAATTAGGCTGACAACAGGCATCCATCGAAAGGCTAACCAACTTCGACAACATCTATGGAGCTCTTGTGGCTTCCGACGACACATATGCAAGGCCAGCCCCATATATGCCTTTCTGCGAATAGCCAGAACTAAGGTAGACTGTCATGAAGGTTCTTTACCCATGGAGTTTAATGGGAGGAAAGTTGAATTTTCCATTTTTGATGCTATGAAATATCCTTTTGATGATCACTCTCTGAATTTTTTGGATGTAATAGAACCTTTAACTCAGAATATTTTGACTTTTGATCGTAAAGATGACTTGCAGTCAGTTTTAGAGGCTCCTTTTGATGAGGTCACTATTGATTACGCTTTACTTGATAACCTGCATGAACTCGTTTCGGATATGAAAGCCAATTTTGGATATGGTCTTCCATTTAGGAAGACAGAACCACTAACTTTCTCTTGTAAGAAATTTTTTTCCTTCTGTGATACATGCACCTAAAGTTGAGCTAAAACCTCTTATAGACCATCTTAAGTATACCTTTTTAGGAGAAAATGATACACTGTGATCATCTCAAATAAACTGAACTAGGACCAAGAAGAGAGCTTAGTTGAGGTGCTAAAGGAACACAAGACGACCCTTGGATGGACCATTGCAGACATCAAAGGAATAAACCTGACGTTATGTATGCACCACATTCTTATGGAAGAAGATGTAAAGCCTTCAAGGCTAACCCAAAGATGCCTAAACCCACCAATGATGGTGTTGGTAAAGAAGGAGTTGCTAAAGCTTCTTTAGGCGGGTATGATTGATCCTATTTCTGATAGTCAATGGGTTAGTCCTATACAAGTAGATCCAAACAAAGGTGGCATCACTGTCTCTGAAAAAAATGGAGAGATGGTACCTATGAGAATCCAAACTGGTTGGAGAGTTGGAATAGACTATCGCAAACTCAATGCAACAATTCGTAAGGATCACTCCCCTCTTTCTTTTATTAACCAGATGCTTGAACGCCTTGTTGGGCATTGATATCCGCATTTTTAGTCTTGTTTTGCATCATGCTTTGAGTACAATTGACTCTTTTTATTAGATTTTGTGTTGGGAAAGTGTGTCGTTTGTGTTAGTTTCCGTATTGATTTAAAGATATGGAGTTTACACAAGCATTGTTGGTATTTTTTAGGATTTTGAAGTTAAAAAGAGCAATTAAATAGCTTAAGGATAAATAGGGAAGAGTCGATGAAGGGCATGAACGATTGGTTTGAAAGAGGAACAAGCTAACAAGAAGAAGAAGAATGAAGAAAGCATTTCCACATCAACACCAGTCTATCGATGTCGATACCCCTGGAAGAAGAAAAGTTACTGGAACTGTAAAAGACCAATCAACGTCAACACTTGAATAAGAAGAAGAGAAAAAGCTACTGCATGTGTAAATCGCATGTTGGCGTCGATACCCAGGGTGTCGATGTCGACACACCTGTTCAAGAGGGAAAGATAAGACGGTGATTGATAATGCATATTTTAGATAGAATTACTGCTAGTTTTAGCTGCATTATAGTGTTCATATTGCATTTTTTTGGTCTAATTTACAATGTTTTGCATTTGAGTATTCGAGTTCGTAATCTACGTTATTTTGTGATTATTCTGCATATTTACAATACGAGCTTGAATGAAGGCTTGAGAGACCTGGAAGAACTGGTTTTGGAGCATAAAAGAGGTCAAAGAAAGATCATCAAGGGAGCTAAAGAATTCAAAGTCGAAGATGAAGAAAAATCGCGGAGCCAGAGTAGCGTCGCCCGCCGCTATTAAACCGACACTCGCCACTATTAAACCGGCACGCCGCTATTAAACCGACGCCGCCGATATCGCAGTATTCAGCAACCCGATGTCCAGATCTCTTTTAATTAGTTTATTATTATTTGATTCTCTAGGATTTTGAGTCGTCACTTTTAGTTTATAAGTCTATTGTTTAAAACTGTTTTGAGTGAGGAACAATTGAGAAAACGCATAGAGAGAGATACTTGTTGACCATGAGTTGCTAAACTCATAGTTTTGCTTGTGATTCATAGACATGGTTGGCTGAATTGTCGGGATTTGAATAGATATTGTTATTAATGAGGTATTTTATTATACTTGTTCTTATTGTTGATTATTTGCACATGTTCACTCTATGATTGATCATTTGGTCAGAAACTGCATATTTGCGAGTGATTCCTTTCGTGAAATTGTAATCTATGGTAACAAGCAATGAGAAATTGATCTTGCAAAAGCATTAATTGTCTCTGTCGGATAGTGACTATTGGTTAATGATACGTTTGGAATTCCGATCCTTCGTCTATGGGCTCAAAATCAAGAACCAAGTCGTATATTTGCCCCGATCTTGCAATGCTCTTTGATATCTCCTGATTTGGAACAATTTAAAACAAGTAAGTTCAAGACTATTTTAGCAACACAACCAAACAGAAAATTCAGCAAGTGAACAAGAAATAGTGACAGAAAAAAAGCAGCAGAAGAGAGGGAACAGCGAGGGAAGGCACATGGGTGCTCGGAAGCGAAGATGCAGGAGCACGAACGAGCGCCAGGGAGCGCGCGAGTGAGCAGTGCTCGGTAATAGCGAGGCCGGGATGCGCAGTGCCTGGGTTTCCTTCTTCTGCGACGGCTGCTGTGTTTTTGCGATGGTTCTGCGACACTTCTGCAGGGTTTGTGTTTCTTGTGTTTGGACGTGTGTTGAAGGGTTGTGTTTGGATCTTTGAGTAACCAAGAACATAAGAGATTGCTAGAACTTTTGGATGGGGAGATTGAAGAAACCTTTTAATCCTAAAAAGGTTCCTCAATATAATTTCCAATCTGAGTTTATTCAATGTATGAAAGTGTCTAAATAACAACGCTTTGCCAATTATACCTTGCAAAGGATAGAGGCTTGGCTTAGATAAAAGATAGACAAATCCTAATAAGATAAATCAAACTTAACTAAAGATAGATGAATATTGCTTTGTGGGTAAAAAATTTATCTAGAAGAGATACTTTCCTTTCCACTTAATTTCCTAATTACATAAAATAACAACTATATCTAACTTAATTAACTAAGGTCGGCCACCTCTCAAATCTACTCGACATGGGCCTAATGGACTCAATACCATGTGTGTGTCGAGTGAATATGCATTTTTCGAGTCAAGGAGGGTGTTGTCGAGTCTTCATGAGCTCTATGTGTGGACGCAAGCTCAATTCCGGTGCTCGTAGTCTAGTCTTGAGCAAAGTGATCCAAGACGGCCTAAATCCTTGCTCCGTTGTTCCTTGGTAATGAATGAGTAGTGCCTTGGTAGCATCTTCAATTTTCTTGGCCCTTGCATGAGTGATAGGACCAGCAAAGGGCACCTTAATGTTGTCCTCAATGTCACCAGGAGTCATCGCCATCCTAGCAACATCACATAATATTTTTATCATGATAGGAACCAATAGAAATAGAAACTAAGCATTGTTTACTGACCATAATATCAGACCCATCATTAGTGATACCATTCAAACCATAATGAATAGCCCTAGGAGTAGTAGTCAAATGAAAGAAATCAACTACCTTTTCATTGATGAGGTTGCAGCAACTTCCTCCATCGATGATGACGTTTAATGTAGCCTCACGAACCACACACTTGTTGTTGAAAATGTTATCATTTTGATCAGCTGAGGGAGCCTCCTGAATGTGTAGGACTCGACGGTTTACAAGGAAGAGAGCGTCCTGAAAGTCTGACCGATCGATCTCCTCATTTTGATCCCTAGCCGTGTCCTCCTCCACTTCAATTGAAATTATGGGTTCCTCCAAAGTCTCCACCTCATAGTAGTGGTCTCCCAAGTCATTGAGAAGAACCTTCCGCTTCTGAGGACAATCACGAGAAACATGTCCAGAGCCATCACAAGTGAAGCAACACACCTCTTTGGTGTGATCTTTGGTAGGGGCATCAACTCTTCTAGTTTGGACTTCAAAACCCTGTTTAGGTGAGTTGGGAACTCCCTTTTGCTGCATAGAAGGGTTAGAAGAATTTATGGATTGACTAGAAGAAGCAAAAGAAACAAACCTGCGACCTTTTTGAAGATTGCTCGTTCCTTGCCCTCAGTTGTTGCTCATGTAGAAGCTGCACTTTGTGCATTAAAGTATTAATATCCCTAATGCTATGAATATATAAGGGATTACGAATAGAAGTATTGAGACCAGCAAGAAATTCAGTACATAAACCACGTTCAGTAAGATAAATATTAGCCTGATGAGTGAGGCGTTCAAGCTCACCTCTGTATTTCATAAGGGAGCGAGGTCCCTGTCGAAGTTGAGCCAAACGTAGCCTCATCGTCTTTGTGTACTCCTCAAGCACCTGTCTCTTTTTCATCAAATAGCGCAGTTGAGGCCAAGTTTCAACATGTTGCTTACCTTGACAACGACGGATTTCACAAGTGCGAAACCACCAAAAGCGAGCCATACCTGCCAACTGTAAAGTAACAACCTCCAAGCTTTCTGTTTCATCATAAAAAAGATGATAAAAGACATAAGTAGTATGATCCTCCCAAGCAAGATATGCCTCTGGATCATTTGCACCATCAAAAGTATCTAACTTTACCTTTACATCTCGTCGTTGAATAACATGTGCATTATTAAGAATAGGACGACAAAAATTGGGATTAGGTAAATCATCAAGATTAGGATCTACCTCATGGTAAGCGTCCTCCAGATGAGGCATGTCATTCAAATCGGCATTGTCACGACTATCCTCCCAATTACCTTTAACAAACAACGGATTAGAATGGTGACTATGTTGTTGTCGTTGTTGTTTGTTTCGAGGTAGTGTCTCCTCCTTATGGTGTTTTTGTCCATTAAAAGAGGATAACGGATCATTATTATTCTCTCCTGGAAAAGGGTTGGGCGGAGCAGATTTAAGGTTAAAGTGTAATTGACCAGAAAGGGGTGTCTTACCGCTAGGAGGCGTAGAACTAGAAGCCTCATTCCTCTTATTCTGTTCGAGGATCCGCTTAGCCAAAGCGTTATTAAAGCGTTATTAAAGCGTTCATCCCAACGAGCTTCGCGCACATCGAGGCTCGCCTCCACTTGAGCTAAGGAGGCTTTGTAGCAGCAGCGGCTGGTGTGGCAGCTTAAATGAGGAAGGTCATTTGGCTATCAGTAATGATGCCATGGGGGACAGGGGAAAAAGGGTTCTTTTTTTCGTTAGACATGTTCCTACAAATCAGAAGAGAAACAAGTAAAAGGAGCAAAGACCATAAACCAAGTAATGCAAGCCTTTTTAATTCTATGAGTGATTAGGTTTTAGAAATCAAGCAGGCGATAAAACAAGGCACCCTATTCAAGCAACTTTCCCTGGACACAGACGTATACAATATTGACGGTAGCAAGAGATGATAAAATTGCAAAATTAAATCAGCCACAACTCGGATAACAAGGATAGCAAGTAAGAACAAGCAGCTAATGTGTAAGGAATAAAGATTAAAATGTGATGCAATAAAAAGCAGTAAAGCGGAATATAATCAATGCAATCACAAGGGCAATCAAGTGCACACACTCCGTCAACTATTATATGACTGTTGCAACACGGTTCGGAGAAAGATGGGTGTAACCAAGGCTCCTATGTCGGCACAACACAAAATCACACAATAGGGGTTTTTTGAGATGCTTCAAACCAATTAGATCATCAATAGAAGTAGCTAATGAAAAGAAATAAAAAGATGCAAGAGTTACTAACTCAAACAAATGGTAAAGATGAATGCTTTTTTTTCTTTTTTTTTGTATTCGGTTTTTTTAACAAGCTACTGCCGCTGTAAAGGCTACTAGATTAGCGACAGAAAAAAAAAACGAAAAAAAACTACGCTATAATGATCTAAAAGTAAGCAAAATTAAAGGAAAAAGGGAAATAAGCTAACAATATGGAAAAAGTAGGGTTCTTTAGTGTCATGACAAGACAAATCCAAGAATCACATTCATGGGCAAGATATGTAGCAATATTGAATAAAAATCAAAACTTGCAAACC
Organism: Persicaria maculosa; assembly: GCA_963922045.1. Classification (NCBI taxonomy): domain Eukaryota; kingdom Viridiplantae; phylum Streptophyta; class Magnoliopsida; order Caryophyllales; family Polygonaceae; genus Persicaria; species Persicaria maculosa. Next base: position 28,822,060 of record OY998256.1, on the reverse strand, counting down.
AAAGACTCAATATCTTCCAAATTGTAGATCCAAATAAGAAAATTACCCAAAATAAAAGTGCTAATTTTAGGGATGAATAACAAAGATATAAACTTTATGCAGCGGCTATGGTGAAAAATTAGGCACGAAAATAATCAATCAAGATAATGAATTAACAGAGTAAAGAACTTGGATACAACTAAGAATCTGATACCACTTGATATAGTTGTTATTCCCGATCCTTTGCCTATGGGCTCGGAATCAAGAACAACGACTTGAGTTTATCCCGATCTTGCAATTATGTTTGATATTCTTGATGCTTACAATGAATTACAATAAAGGACTTGAATTAACTAATGTGACATAAAATAATACTTGGGATAAATCACCCAAAACAACATTGCAATGGCGATAGAAATGCAGCAGCAGCGACAAACAGAAGGCAGCAGCGACAGTGAGTAAACAGTGTCGCGACCGCGAGTGAACAGTGTCGCGACGGTGACGGATCTGGATGAACATCGACGGTCCTCCTTCTTCTCTGCAGGGTTTCTGCGACGGTTCTGCAGGGTTTGTGTTTCTTGTGTTTGGACGTGTGTTGAAGGGTTGTGTTTGGATCTTTGAGTAACCAAGAACATAAGAGATTGCTAGAACATTTGGATTGAGAGTTTGAAGAAACCTTTTAATCCTAAAAAGGTTCCTCAATATAATTGCCAATATGAGTTTATTCAATGTATAAAAGTGTTTAAATAACAATGCTTTGCCAATTCTACCTTGCAAAGAATAGAAGTTTGGCTTAGATAAAAGATAGACAAATCCTAATAAGATAAATCAAACCTTACTAAAGATGGATGAATATTGCATGGTGGTTAAGGAATTTATCTAAAAGAGATATTTTCCTTTCCACTTAATTTCCTAATTACATAAAATAACAAATATGTCTAACTTAATTAACTAAGGCCATCCACCTCTCCAATCTACTCGGCATGGGCCTAATGGGCTCGATACCATGTGTGTGTCGAGTGGATATGCATGTGTTGAGTCAAGGAGGGTGTTGTCGAGTCTTCATGAGCTCCCTGTGTGGACGCAAGCTCAGTTCCAGTGCTGGTGGTCTAGTCTTGAGCAAAGTGATCCAAGGTGGCCTGAATCCTTGCTCCATAGTTCCTTGGTAACAAATGAGTAGTGCCTTGGTAGCATCTTGAATCTTCTTGCTCCTTGCACGAGTGATAGGACCATCAAATGGCACCTTCATGTTGTCCTCAATGTCACCATGAGTCATCGCGATTTGTGTTGCATCAATTAATATTGATTTCTATGAGATAAGGGTTAGGAGATTTGCAACCTTTTGACTTCCCGATTGCATTGAGATTGGATATTATTAATTGGCCATTTACTTTGGTAAGTAATGCTGTTCTATGTTGTATTTGATAGAATTTAAGTGATTGATGATTCGTTGCGGATTGTTAATATATATATATATATATATATATTAAAACCAAGTCGGAATATCCGCTGATGTCAATTGCTTTGCATTGATTGAGAATAACAATGAAATCATTCCAAGGATCATGAACCCCAACATTTGTCAAGAATTATAAGTGCAGGATTGTCCCTATATTATTATTCATATTCAATCATTACTACTTTTGTTTATTTGTTTGCTTTCATTGATATAACTTTATTGTCTTTTCCTCTAAATCATCAGAACCACGAATCACTCTTCTCTATGGGATCGATTCCTATTTGTATTTTATACTAATCTTTTTTTGTAGCGTGAGTTAGGATATTAATTGCATTTGGGACCAGGAACAATGACACCACCATCCTGCATGTCACCAAAATCTTGGCGCTATTGCCGAAGAAGTCTAGTATTCATGTTCTTTTGTTGATTTTTTTAGGTCTGACCTACTCTTTATGGTCCAGACTCGTGCTACTAATTCATCGCCTTTGTCTATTGATTCAGAGATTGAAAGATCTCTATCCAGATTGAAAAGAAGACATGATTTTATTCCAGAAGAGGAGATGGATGAAAACAACAACAATGACGGTAACATAGAAACTGATGTACCACCAAAGAGGACCCTGAGAAGCTTAAAGGAGCCCAATCTGAATTCACAACCACTTGCGATCAGGCTTCCTCCTCTGCCCGAGGGTTCAAGATTTGAACACAAGTTCAATTGATCAAATATTTTTCCTAGTTTTCATGGAAAGGCTAGAGAGGAACCAAACAAACATCTCACAGAGCTTGCCAGTGTCTGCGACAGACTGAGACCTCAAGGCCCGATTGATGGCCAGTTGTTGCTTAGAGTGTTTCCTTTTAATCTAAAGGATGCATCAAGTGATTGACTATATTATCTCCCCCCAGAAAACTTTACAACTTTGGTTGGATTGAAGAAAGCTTTCCTTCATAAGTACTTTTGGTGACCGAGAAGGTAGAGTGTCGTAGGCTTTACCTTATCCAAAAAGTAATTATGTTAAATTGAACCTATTATTCCGTAGAAGCAGTAAGTCCATATTTCGATCCACAGGGAGAATACATTGCCTGTCTACTCAAATTGCTAACAAAAGGAATGAGACCAAAGTGTAATTTGATGAAAAGGCAATTGAATAAGGTGAAAGTAGTAATGGTGAATTTGTGGTGATTAATAATGATGAGATAGTTTCCCCTGCAATTCATTAACAATGGTTAGGTTATTGATCCTTGACTTTATTCTACTCATCACTAGTAGCAAAATGCAAATATAACCCGCTACATAATAGCCCGGATGTCAAAAAGACGGGTTATAATATACTTCAAACATATTTTCTTTTATTGTCAAGAGAATATAAGCCGGATATAAATACACGCCCGGGCTATTAGACAGTGAGGATTGCTTGTAACAATTATCAAAAGTCACGCACATAAAATATCCGGGATATTATGTGGTTAAAATTGCCCGGGCGTGTGGTTAGCCTTAAATATCCGGGCCATTTGAAGCTACCTCCACCATTGTACAAAAATGCCTGTAGGATAGATCCGGGATATAAAGGGTATAGCGGGAAATGATAAAAAAGGAGCGCAATCTGAAATTAATTGAAAGGTTAGGGTTTCAAATTCATTTCAACGTCCACGAAGCTAGCTACTCCAAATTCATTTCAGAGAGCCCGAAATTCAGAGCCCAAATCGTCATCTTCAGGAAGCTAGCTACCCCAAATTAAGAGAACCCAAAATTCACCTGTTCGCAAGCTAGCTGTCGTTGTCAATCGGCGGCTCTCAAGCACCTCGCCGTCTGGCCACCGTGTGCGCCATCTCTGGTTGTGACTCAGTCGCCACCTTCTCGAGCTCTCAGATACTGCAGTTGGCATCTTCGGTTCCAAGGGTTACCGTGTTCACCTGTTCGCAAGCTCCCCTCGTTTCTACGACACCTCCCTATAGCCAGCAACCTGTCTCTCCGCTTCTGAACGAGGTAAGACATCGTCCTCATTCGACAACCTGTCTCTCCGGCACCACGCCAATAACCTCCTTGCTTGGTTTATGGATTGTTCTTGATTATCGCTTCAATTTCAGTTCATTTTGGATTTCATGATGTCAATTGATCGATTGTGTAGATGAATTTGACTCTCTGTTTTTATGACAATATTTTTTTTTGGAAAATTTTTTGTGGGTAGTTACCAAACACTGTAAAAATCGGTACCCTTCAAAGGGGAGGGAGGGGGTCTTAAATTGTTTTGATATCGGCTTTAGGGATCCCATTCCACATATAAAAGTGTCAAACAACGACTTTAGGAGATGATTGATGTTTTGTGGAAGAAATAATATTCAAATTGAAAAGAATATAGGATTAACTAAGTGCTTAACCTTCAATTTTGTACTAAATAGCTAGTTTATTATAGTATGTAATTGCAATAAACAACCCCTTAAACCACTTGAACCTCAAACTGTTGACAAAGCACCACTCAACCATTGAATAAGTTAGAATTTCAGTTACAAAAATTGTACAAAATAACCCTAAACAAAAACAAAAGATTATCGCATTCTAACATATCCAAACCTATCTTTCCAGGGCAAAGGTGTGTCTGTTCTCTCTGCAGTCAGGACTAATAACAAATTTAAGGAAGGGTGAAAGGTATTTTCCATAACATTTTACTCTCTCATCTGCTTATTGTTGGATGTCATTTCATCCTTAATACTTTAATAAACTTTATATGACATTTTGATGCCTAGGGTCAGCTATGGTTTTTCGTCCTTCATACATACCACCGTAGCTGATTTTTCTAGAGCCTGCACATACTTAGGGCTTTAAGTAATGTACGTAAGGTGTTATTTATGATGTTTTTCCTGTGTTTATGTGTGTGAGAGATGGAGATAGATGGATGGTTTGATTACTTCATTATCTGTGGCTTTATGTCATTGGTTTCTTTGTGATAACATGTATATGGCCATGTGTTTGTATGTATTTTTTGCTTGAAACTTCCATTTTTCATGTTATCTTTTTATATGCTCAATACTGGAATGTTACCTTATGTTGTAGAACCTATGATGAACAATGAATTAATCGAATGATTTCTTCAATATAAACAGTTTGCATAGTTAAGTTGTATAACTTATAACGATTCCAAATTAGGATGATATGAATCAGTCTTTGTTTCTTTCATTCATATGTAGAATGATAGATAAGTCATGGATGTCAGCTAGTCGAATGTCTGAGGAATATGTGGATGGGGTAAAACAATTTATCAAATTTGCAATTGAGCATGGTGCTGATCCGACGAGATTTCTTAGTCCCTGCACAAAGTGTGATTATTCTAAGACATTGAGGGTCAACGACATAATGGATCATCTGATTTTTGATGGAATAAATCCTGATAACAAAGTGTAGATATGGCATGGAGAAAAGCCATCCACCCTTTCTAGTAGATGTGGGACATCAAACTTCAACATGGTTGACATCGATGAAGGTGATCGAGTAGAAGATATGATTCATGATATTGAACAGATTCATATTGATCGTCCAGAAATGTTTGAGAATTTTGTGACTGATGCTCAAAAGCCTTTATATGGTGGGTGCACAAAGTTTACCAGATTGTCTGCTGTGTTGAAGTTGTTTAACTTAAAAGTGGGCAACGGATGGACTGATAAGAGCTTCACTGAGTTACTTCAGCTTTTGAGATAAATGTTTCTAGACGAGAATTGCCTTCCCGGTAGTACCTACGAGGTCAAAAAGCTTATACGCTCGGTGGGAATGGATTATGTAAAGATACATTCTTGGATAAATGCCCAAATTCGGATTGTGGTGAACCGCGCTACAAGGCAAATGGAGCTCCAGCTAAGGTGGTATGGTATTTTCCAATTAGAACAAGGTTTCGACGCCTTTTCGGAAACATTGAAGATGCTAAGAATTTGATTTGGCATGCAAATGGAAGAGAAAAAGATGGCAAGTTCCGCCATCCAACAGATTCTGTATAGTGGAAAAAAATAAATGAGTTGTATCCTGATTTTGGAGATGAAGACAGAAACATTCGCCTTGCGGCTGTCTACAAATGGGATGTGCCCTCACGGCACTCTAAGTAGTACTCACAGCACATGGCCTGTGGTGTTGGCGATTTACAATCTTCCCCCCTGGTTGTGTATGAAGCGCAAGTACTTGATGTTGTCCATGTTGATTTCAGGGCCAAAGCAACCGGGTAATGACATCGATGTTTATTTGGCACATCTTGTTGAAGATTTGAAGGACATGTGGGAAAATGGCATGGACGTTCATGATGCCAATCGTAATGAACAATTTCGTCTTAAAGCCATGTTATTTTGCACTATAAGTGATTTTCCGGCGTATGGCAATCTAGCTGGTTGTAGTACAAAAGGTTATGAAGCTTGTCCTATTTGTGATAAACATACTTATTCTATATACTTGTCGGGTAGTCATAAGAATGTTTTTCTTGGCCAGCGAAGGTTTTTACCGCCGAACCACAGATACCGAAGGCTTCGTAAAGCTTTTAATGGGTGCTTTGAAGAGGAAAGGGCTCCGTCACCGCTGCGTGGAGAAGAGGTGTTTCAGATTGTCAAAGACATGAATGTGACATTTGGAAAGTTATCGAAAAATGATGATTTAGATGGGTTTAAGAAAAGATCTATTTTTTTGACCTTCCGTATTGGAAAGATCTTGAGGTTAGGCATTGCCTAAATGTAATGCACATTGAAAAGAACATTTGTGACAGCTTGGTTGGGACTTTGTTGAATTTGCCTGGGAAAACCAAAGATGGAATCAGTGCTAGAAATGACTACAAATTAATGCTACTCGGAGAAGAATTGGCACCACAACAAAGAGGAAAACGGACTTACTTACCACCTGCCTGCCACACTCTTTGTAAGGAGGAAAAAATAAACAAGTCTGTAACTTTCTTAGTAATAACAAGGTGCCAGATGGGTTCTGTTCGAACATTAGCAACCTCGTGTCAATGAAAGATTTGAAGCTAACGGGGCTGAAATCTCATGACTGTCATGTACTTATGCAATACTTGCTACCCGTGGCCATTCGCTTCATACTGCCTAATCATGTAAGACAGACCATCATTAGGTTGTGTTTCTTTTTCAAGAAGTTATGTAGTAAGGTCATTGATCCCGGTGAATTGCATGGTATACAAAAAGTGATTGAAGTAATTCTTTCTCAGTTAGAGATGTACGTCCCTTTTTCGTTCTTTGATATCATGGCTCATTTAACCGTTCACTTGGTTAGAGAGATTGAGCTTTGCGGTCCAGTATATCTACGATGGATGTACCCTTTTGAGCGATATATGAAAATTCTAAAAGGGTATGTGATGAATCGAAATCATCCTGAAGGTTGCATTGTTGAAAGATACATAGTTGAAGAAGCTATTGAATTTTGTACAGATTATTTGGCAGATGTTGACTCCATTGGTGTTCCAAAGCCTAAACTGCCAGGAGAATTGAACTGGAAAGGAACTCTGGGAGGGCATGTGTTGACTGCTGATCGTGAGGCTTTAACTAGAGCAAATCTGTATGTCCTTCAGAACATGGAAGAAGTGCAGTCCTTTGTTGAAGAGCACATGGCGCAGTTGAGAAAATGTAATCCAAGATATGCAAAGAATGAAAAGTGGATTACAATGCACCATAATCGCTCCTTCATTGATTGGTTTCGAAACAAAGTTTTTGAGGTCCTCAGATCTGGAGAAGAAGTATCATCTACGTTGAAATGTCTGTCTAAGGGGCCAAAATTTCAAATACTGACCTATAGTATTTTTGTCACCAATGGTTACACTTTCTACACTAAATCAAGAGATGACAAAAGCACAACACAAAACAGTGGGTGACCGTGGTAGAACAAGCAATGCACACTGCAAGTGTAAAAGACAAAAACCATGTATATGCTAGTATGTCATATTATGGTGTAATTGAGCAGATATGGGTGTTAGTGTACTCTCCAGAGCTGTAGATCCCTGTTTTTTGTTGTAAATGGGTTAATAGTAACAATAGAGTTCAAGTTGATGGTATGCAAGTTTTCTATGTCACTGATCTTGTTGACATGAACCGGTCTATTGTACTGTTCAAACCAAAGGGGGGCATTGGTGAAGAAAATGAAGTCTTCTGTGAAGAGGGTAGTAGCTTTCGAAGCAGGCCTTCCTACCCCCTCCAATGAAGATGAAAATAAAGAGGATAATTATGTTAGAGCTGATCATGAAGAAGGGATTTGGGTTAATGATAAGATACTACCAAACAACCCAACTACACATCCTCTTTTACCAAGGAAGCGAAATAAAAACAACAATGAAGGTAGTAAGAAGCGATTGCATCTTATTACTTTCTTAGTACGATATATTATTTCCTTTGTATATAAGAAATTAGAGTACTTATATGATCACATATAGCTAAGTGATGCAATTCATAATATTGGGAGTTTTATTAGGTAAAATGCTGAATTATCAATGCTTTATGGTTTGGTTTATTGGTTCCCTTTAACGATATTCTATTTCATATACTTCCATTGACCTTACTCATACACATGTTGACTGATTTTTTTACATGTGCAGATGCCTCCTAAAAAATCTGAAATGCCTCCTAAAAAATCTGAAATGCCTTCTAAAAAATGGCCTAAGAGTGTGTCTGATAAACCAAGTGAGGATTTACGTGAGGATATCCACAATGATCCACTCGAGAAGAAACGTAGGACAAGAGGGGCTTCTTTGCTAAAGAACATTGCAAAAGGCGTAGCTGGGGGTGAACGATTACCCATACAACTGAATAGTAGAGGGCAACCTATTGGGAAAAATAAAGCAAAATTATCAACCTTCACTGGCACTACCGTGAAAAAGTGGGTACCTATCACCGTAGACAATTGGAAACTTGTTTCTGAGGAGGAGAAGGATGCTATATGGGAAGATATCCAGGTTAGTCCGTTATTTTATATTGGTTTATTTTTTATCGTGTTGTGTTTTTTCGGATTCCTTGGTTGTGCTTTATATGTTTGTTTGTTCCTCGACTTGATGTGTTGTCACTGAATAGCATCAGAATCTGATGGTCTTGATGTGCTTTATATTTTCTTGTAAAGTTATAAGAAAATAGGTTATTTTCTTTTCAAATCATACTAGAGACATCAGAATCTGATGGTCTTGACAGGGTGCTTAGACCATCAGCTTTGTGCTACTCGATCGTTTGTGTGATTATTTGAGTAAGAATAGGTGTCTTAGTTGTGTGGTTTTATATGGTCTCCTTTTGTTCATGATATAGTGTTGAGAATATCATATTGTACGAAGCCTATACTAGTCAATATTCTAAAAGTGAAAATAATAAAACAACATTGTAACAAGAGAACAACATTAGATTAGAAAACATTACAGATAGGGTCACAACATTAGATGCTGAGGTCAAGCCTCTTGTTCAGAAAACAGTAGCGAAGATGGAAATGCATAAACCATAGTAGGATCCAACAAACACAACACAACAACAAGTAAAGTAGAAAACATCATAGAGACATCACCCAACACACGAATAACCTACTGACGTAGTATCCACCAAAAATGCGGTTGTGTAGACTAGTTGAAACCAATCCAGTCAAAGTGTGGCCTCATTTCGTGGCTCCTATATTCCTCAGTATCCCTGGTCAGCGGGAAGTTCACCGTGTAAGCTCGATATTGCCCTGTCCACCTCACTCCCGTGACTCGACCAAACCAAAACCCATCATTGGCTGTACAATCGACTAGGTCATCAATTACATATTCATCATAGTCATCCTCGGGCAGAGGCGAAAGTGGACGCAGTTGGCCCACATCAACTACTTCCCTGAGAAGGCGCCCCCTCTTCTTTGTTCAAGAGTTAGGAATTCCACCTCGAAGTGGGTGTGATTGACATTGCGAATAATTTCCGCCTCATAAAATGACCCCAACAGTCCGGGCTCAGCTCCAATGACCTCCACGACGAGCCCTGGTTGGTAAGAGGGCATCCTGGAAGCTGCATAAAAATAATAAAAAAACCCATATAATCACATACATTAGAAAATTTCAAACCAATTACTATGTCACTACCAAAACACTCAAGGACTCGCCTGCATTGTTGTTGCCTGTGTGGCCATTGCTAGAGCGGTGCCGGTGAGAGGAAGAAGCCATTTTCTGGAGGGAGATAGGTTTGAGGGATACAAGTTTTAAGGAGAGAGGGTATATGGTGGAGGATGCATATTCCAGCTTGAGGGGGTGAGGTTTTTATATAGTCCAGGTGAGCAAGATGTCTATTTTGGAATATTCATGTTATTTTTTTGTTTGCATTTATGAGATGGCATTTTTCTGGAAAATTACAGCTTCTGGGAGAGAGGTATGGCAGTAGGTTTTGGGAGCTTCAATTTTGTTTTTTTTTTTTTGCTTTAATCTAATGGTCTTTATGACTTGATATGAGAGAGGTGTGGCATCAGGCTTTGGGAGCTTTAGGTGCTATTCAACATGTGATATCTATGTCCATTGGTAGACCAACAGTTAAGGTTACTTTTAACTATTTACATTTGTCTTTTATTGAGTTGTCTTATTGCTGTCTGGACTGTTACTCTTTGCCATTGATGGGTGCTTCTTTTTTCGAAAAAAATCTTAGCATGCCTTCAAAATTTGATAAGTGAAAGGGGATTGTTACTCTCACACATGAAAGGGGACTGTTACTCTATGCCTTCAAAATCTGAGCATGCCTTCTTTTTACTCTTCATGAAGTCAGGACTTTTACTCTATGCCTTCAATTGGACTGTTACTCTCACACGTGAAATCTGGACTGTTACTCTATGCCTTCAATTGGATTGCTTCATTTCCCATTTCTTTTTTTTTATATGAAAGGGGATATGGATTGGAGTGTAATATGAGCTGTAATGCCACCAATGCACGACTGTTTATCAAGTTTTTTCAAAGACAACTAAATACTTAATCCAAAATACTTTCATTTGTCCTTTGCAGGGAGGCTTTGTAATTCCATCTGAAATGAAGGGTTGGGTGATAAAAAAAAAGCGAATGATTTATGGAGGGCATTCAAAAAGGACTTGGGGAGATTACATATGCATGACAAGAAAAGAGGAGACCTTCTCACAGAACCTCCAGACATCTATGACACATACATCACTCAGGAGCAATGGACAGAATTTATAAAAATACGCCACTCTAACGAGTTCAAGGTACGAGACCATTTATTTGTAATGGTGCGTTCAGTGTCATAGACAAGCACAACTCTAGTCAATATTTATCACCTTATCTATTACATTCGTTTAGGAAAAAAGTGACAAGTTTAAGCAACTCTCATCCCAAAATGATTGCACATACAAGGGAGGCCAGAAGGGGTATGCAGGCATTGAGAATGAATATGTACGTAGACACTGAAGTATTTAAGTACATAATGGTGTTTAGTTTTTTTCACATCCTTTCAGTGAGAATATTAATCTCTGTGGTAATCAAAATTTGATAAGTGCAGATTGTTTCTCATAATATGGACCCTTCTTCCTCTGTTCCACGAGCAATCTTATGGATGGAGGCAAGGAAAGGGTCAAATGGGAAGTATGCTGAAAAATCACAGTCTGCAATTGAGAAAATAGTAAGTAATATGTGTATAAGGTTTCAGATTATAATTTATGTTGAGACATGTCGTTTAAGGTTTAATGGTTTACTCGTACGCTGTAGCAAAGTTACCTGGAACAAGAAACTTTTGGAGAGTTTGTTACCAGTGGACAGAGAGATGTGCTATCATTGGCATTAGATAAGCTCGAGCACCCTGGACGTATTAGGGGGGCTGGTCAAAATGTAACAATTACTCAATATTGGAAGCGTAAATCCGCACCAAAGGAAAATGTGGATGGGTCTTCAGCCAGGGAACTCAAAGCGAAAATGAAGGACATGGAGAGCAACTTCGGGGAAAAGATCAAAACACTAGAACTCGTAATTCAAAACTTGATGTTGGAGAAGCAACAACAAGTCAGTCAAGGTCACCAACTCCAACAAGATCAGGTATCACCTACTTCCTAGCCCAATCCCCAAAGTGGTAAAGCGTCATGTTCAGCCCTAAAGACAACCCCTATTAAATCAGACGAAGAAGTAAGTATTTGAATACATTCAATTATGCTCGAGACTTGATTATTGATATGTACACGTGAATGAAAACCGTAACTTCTTATGATTTAAATGTAGAGTTGTGAATCATGTGAACTATTCTGTGTGGAAATTGACAAACCGGTGGTGAAAGGCAAGGTTTATTGGTCTTCCAAAGGCGGGGGTCTCCTTCATACTCGACCATTGGAGAAGGGCTATGTGAAGGTCTCAATTCTGACAGCTATAATGGGTGAGAAAAAGTTGCCATGCCCAACGGATGAGGCCAGCATTGTGAAAGACGCTATAGGACAATTCATAGCATGGTCAGAGCCTCTTGTGAAGAGTTGTGATGTAAGTTATTTCAGTAGATGGAGATAAATTAAAATGTGAGATATTTTGAGTTTATGGGTGGGTTGTATAGATTTATATATATATTTTCCCCTTTGTTTTTTATTGCTATTGGATTGACAAGGTCTCAAAGCACTCAAAACAAGCCACACAAACCTCAAGTAAGCAGGGTAAGGGAAACACCTTGACACACGAATCTGGAGTTCGGCCCAGTGCTGTGAATTCAGCGGTGCCAGGTGTGTTTGAGGCATACGATTGGATGTTGGAAGAATTCCCGGCATAACAAGTGCGACATGTAGACATTCCAGCTCAAATTTTCAGATATGCTTATCCGGGTGTAGACATTGGGAGAGATGATCTTGACATATGGTTCAATAGGAAAGACATCAAACCTTCTCACGTGCTGCTATATTTCAGGTTAGTATGTTTTATTTCAGATTCAATTTCATATTTTACCCTAACTACATAATGCGTATTTTGGCGTTTGTGTAGATATTGGTTTGACACTCTTGTTGAAGACCAGTTCAGATTGCTATGCCCAAATCAAATATCACCACAGGGTCACTGCAAGTAAAGTTAAGCGTCAACTCTTTTTTGCCCCATATTTGTCCAAGTAAGCAATAATCAGTTCTTATATTTATACTTGGTCATTTGTGTCAACAATTTTAAACAAACTGAGCTTGTATTTGTAGACATCACTGGGTGTTGATTGTGATGAGTCCTCATATGGGTTCTACCTATTGGCTTGATCCATTGGGTCAAAAAACACAACCAGATGTCGAGAAATTAGTTGCAATGTAAGTCTTTTTTTATTATAAACAAGTGATATATTTTTCAGGAGCTATAAACTGTATACTTTTTTTAACTATGTATATTTTGTCCCAGGAGCTATAAACTGAAATATTTCAAGTTGGGCAAGAAAACTCCCCGAAAAGAACCTTTGTGCCATGTAGTTAAGATCAAGAATATATTCTTTTGTATTTTTTTTGGTCAAATTATGAGCATGAAAGTTATTGTGTATTTCATATTCTTATACAAGTGTTGTGATGTTCAGTGTCCCCGAACGACTGACAAAATGGATTGTAGATACTACGTTTTGAAGTTTATTCGGGATATAATATCTCGAGGATCTTGTCTTATCCCGCACAAGGTAGCGCTTTTCACTTTCTTACATGGAGTTGCACTTTATTAGCTCATTTAGTTTCATATAATATATATATGTTGTTTTATGTTTCGGTGGTTCAATGACGAATCGACTCTCGAAAACAAGGATATCAAAGAAATCCAAAGAAAGTGGTTGGATAATGTGTTCAACCTAATCATGTAAGCAGTACAAATTCATTGCCATGTTATTTTTATCGTTACTGCCTACCTTATGTTATCAATCATCATTGTGTGATTCATAGTTTATGATATTTCTTCTAAATATGCAGGAACTGATGAATACTTTGGTCTACCACGTCCTCAATCATAATCATAATGTATGTATAATATCTCCTCTTTCTTTATATTACCTTCCTCCTTTGTTCCTCATCAATATTAGTAGCAATATATATGTGCAAAAATAATTTTTATCCCAATAATGATTCATATATATATTTTTTTGGTTTTGGAACAGGCTACATGCTTACATTTTCTATCAGATTGCACCAGCTAGTTGGTGAAGTCTTCAGATGTGTGGGAAACAAATTCAGTGCCGAAGTGCAAAGGTTGCTGTCCCTTTTGTAATGCACATAGATCAGCTCCCTATATACCTCCCCATCGATCCGTAAGAACATGTTGCTTTTGGATTAGGTAAGACATGCTAGGAAGTTGCTGGCCATTTTGTGGGACGTACTACTCACTTATGCACTTGCTTATGGATTCTAGGTAAACCATAGTAGCTAGTTTAATGTATTATGGATACATGATCGGTTTGACCTTACTTTTGTTATGATGGACTCGTACTAGTTGTTGGTAGTTTATTGTCAGCAAATGCTTCTGATGAAATTGTGTGTGTTCATTGAATGTCGTTATGGAAATGTGTGTGATTGTTGAATGTAATATGGTTTTGGAAATTTGTGTGTTGTTCCAAACTAAACAGGGGGATCATAAGAAAAATAAATTGGATATTTCAATTGAAACAAAAGAAAAAAGCCCGGACCTTAACGTACGGGACAATAGGTGGATTAATAAGAAAATAAATCGGGTCTTTATTATAATTCAAAAATTAAATATAACAGCCCGGACCTTCATATACGGGTATTTATTATAATTCATAGTCGATTTATATCATAAGATGGACCAAATAGCCCGGATAATGTTGACCAAATAGCCCGGATTTTGAACCAAATAACTCGGATATTGTTACCAAATACCCCGGACATTGTACCAAACACTCCGGATATTGGTACCAAATAACCCGGATCTTGGTTCCAAATAACCCGGATATTGTACCAAATAACCCGGATATTATCTATATCCGCGCTATAAAGTCTTTTTTCTAGAGAATTTTGGTGGATAAAATCGCCCGGAAATTATAATATCCGGGTTATATTATGACAAAATAACCCGGCCGTTTGGAAGGGGTCCGGGCTCTATACCTCTATTCGGGCTCTAAAGTCTTCTTCAAAAATTTTGGGTGGAAAACCAACCAGGTCTAATAACCCGGGCGTGTGAAAAGGGTCCGGGCTCTATACCTATTATCACACCACTCTGATGTCCGGACCCCAAATTTCCCATATTCGGGCTATATTATCAAAAGCGCCCGGGCTAAATAATGTTTTTTCTACTAGTGTATTCTTATTTGATTCATCTAACATTGAATTAGTCCAAAACTTTAGCAATTAAACAATACCAATAACATAAATAATCAAAGATAGAGGGCCAGAGGCGCAACTCCCTAACCTTAATCGATGTAATTGATAAAGCACAATTGTCAATATTTCCTACGCACCCAATTGATACTTTCACGGGATCGATTGGCTATGTTTGCTACTTAGATTCAATCAAATTGCAAGAGAAAATCAAACCTTAGCAAGAGAGCGAATTCCGTCTAGGAGGCCAATCAAGAGGGAATATATGCAATCAATCAATTAGAGAACAAAGATATTGAATAAATCTAACACAGAATAGATAGAAATCAAGTCTCACAAATCATCTAACCATGTTTCTGAGTTACAGGTGAAACAAAAGAGGTTTAGTTCCTCATAGAGGTTCTTCCTCTCAGTCTCTCCATTAGTTTCTCTCAAATTAGGTCTGGATGAATGAAAAATTGTTTTTTCAAAAGTCGGCCAAAATAAAATAACTTAAAACATAACAATTTGTCCAAAGATAGAATTCGGAAGATCCCGTGTCCGTACTGACAAGCGGGCGCCGGTATTTAAGCGGCGGGCAACGCATCATCAGTTGCGATATCCTTCAGTTACTTGCTTCTGTTTCTGTGATCAGCTCCTCCTTGAGTCTTTTCTTGCCTTTGTAATGCTTCCCACACGTTCCTAGTTCCTCATGCTCATCTTTAGCAAAACCATAATTGCATCCTCACAAGTATCAGAACATAAATATGCGAATAAGCACGAAAAGTACGTTGATTCCACACTTGAAAAATAAAATAATAATAATGTGAATTACTCAATAATCATGAAATATACTCACCTAAATGCAATAACAACTACCTATAATGCCTATCTAAAATATGCATTATCAAACTCTCCCACACTTAAGCTTCTCTAGTCCTCGAGCGAATAATAAAAAGCAACATATACCTACGAGTTCATCATTCATGCAATAGCCTCACAAACACAATTCAAATATCAAATTTCAATGAGCACATGATCAAGTGAATAAACATCGTAGCATATATTTAATGATCAAAGAATCAAAGTAGAAATCATCCAACCTCACAAAAGGATATGTGTATCTCTATGAAGGTTTGCTTGATCATGAGCGCAATGTTATCAATGCTACAAGTGGAGGGGATGTCTTAGACAAAACCCCAGAGGAAGCTATGCAAAATTTTGAAGACTTAGTGACGGAGGAAAAACCTGTCGTTGATCCGTCAAAGTAAACTCAAACTTAAAACTAGTATAGGAATAAGCAAGAGGTTGATCCCACAGGGAAATTCACGATTCAAGTGTGATTTATATGCCAATCAAGTAACCAAAAGGGGGGTTTTTAGTGTGAAAGTTCTGTCTTTTATCAAAGCGGATTGAAGAAAGAAATAGTAAATGATTGTGATTCAAACAATTATGAGAAGCAGTTCTACCTACAATTTTCCACTTTATTTGGTTTGAAACGATCCTTGTAATTTCTTCTCATCCTATTAAGTTTCCTATGAATGCCCGTGTCCCGATCTAATATAGTTACTAGTCCAACAAGTCCTAGAAACCCTTATCAATCGAACAGTCTCTAAAGAAGGATTTAACCCAACTGATAGCTTTAAGTCCAGAGATTAGCCAAGGTATTTGCAGTCCCTAAAGAGGGATTTAACAACACATTCAACTTCCTACTCATTTAATTAGTTCAACCAGCCCTAAAGGAAAAAGTTTGCCACTTAGGTTAAGGTTCACAACCAAGAATCTACAAGACCTTAGCAATGGAATTGATTCTAACTAGTTGCGCGGGCTAGATAGAATAAAACAACAGACAATATGAGTTTAGTTCCTCATGGAAAACATCGCTCAATCTCTAAATTTTCTGATGAACGTAAGAATAGAATAGAAGTCTTCGTAGAAAATAACATAAATCGGCCTATAAGGAATCTATGTCAGCCATAAAACCAAACAACATAAAACTAGGGTTTCATTTATTGAAACGGCGTCGCGCAGACGAACAATGCTGTGGCCGCGGCCGCGATTTCTTCCAAACCCGCTGCAAATTGCTCTGCTGCGGCCGCTGCATCGGCCTTTCACGGAAAATCTATCCTGCATTTGCTCTTCATGTGAACAAGAAAGTTGTAGTTTTCTGAAAGAGCTTTCCAACGCATGGTCATAATAGTTAATCGGACAACTGAGGCCTCCAAAGTGCAAAACAAGTTCAGCATGTCCGGCGACAACTTCTGCAGACTTGTTCTTCGTTTAGGTTCGCTTCTTCTTCTCAAGACCTCTTGAGATCTTCATGTAAGCTTCTTCGATCAACTAGATATTCTCATCTAATGCGTTATCAACCCATGTCTCATCATCGGATCCACGATTACCTGAAATAATCAATAAAAGTGTGTAGATTCCGACTCCACCAACATAGAGAGCAAATATGCAAATTGTACTTAATTCATGCATGAAATGCATCTTAACTGAGCTAAATACAACCTATTATGCCTACCTAAATGCATGCTATCACTTAGCTAATGCTTCACAACAATTTTGGAAACACCAAGCTGTAAGAGAAGTTCACAGGTTGGATAACTCTGGAGACAGACACATACATGATCTTGATAAGCTTGCTGAAATAGTTAAGAACATGGCTATGCAAATGAGTCAGACAACACAGTCTAGACCCTGCGGAGTCTGCGGAGATCCAAATCATCCTAATGACAAATGCTCACTGATTCAAGAAGTGTTGATGTCAATGCATTGGATTATGGACCTCGTCGAAACTTTGGTGACAATTCTACAATTGAAATTATAATTCCAATTATCAAAGTGGTTTTATGTTGTTCCAGGAGGATGTGTAAAGTATGAAATAAATATAAAATATAAAATCAAACCTACTCCTTGTCTCAACAAATAAATACAAGACTTCCTCTCGTTGAAGTAGAAGGTAGTCAGGATCGATCCACGAGGAAGCATGTCAGCTCCCGCCTTTTCAGTTCCCAAAAAACTCAGCTCGATTTCGACCCAAAGAGTCCTCGACTTCGAGTAAGGTACTCGACCTCGACCACTCTGTCGAGTAAAACAGAAAGCAGAAACGAACAGAAACCGAAAATGAAGCAAAAGTAGTCGATCTCGACCAAATCAACTCGACGTCAACCAACTTTCCTCAACGTCGACCAAATCCTATCGATTTCGAGTAAAAAAATAGAAACTAATAATCTCACCTTTTCGAATGGAAACGAATGCAAACACGAAATTTTGGGAAAATAAATCAATGAACTAAAATACTTCTAAGATCAAGGTATCAACACCACAACGATAACCATGTAAAATAACACATAAAGGCATAAAAGATCATGCTTTTCATCAAATAACTTTCGTTATTAACAAATAGGAATACAGAGGTAGGGTTGTGCATGATTCGGTCCAAACCGAATTTTTGGGCCGAACCAACACAAACCGAACCGAACCGAACCTAACCGAAGTCTTTCGGTTCGGCTTTCGGTTCAAGAATTTTTATTTTTCGGTTCGGTTTGTGTTCGGTTTCGGTTCGGTTTGTGTTAAACCAAATTTTTTTATACACTATAAATACAGTGTATATATATATATTTGTAAATTTTATATATACACTAATACATACATCCTTACTATGTATATATACGTATACAATGTATACATACGTACTTACTATGTATATACATCATCAGTGTGTATGTATATATATATACACACACTGTATGTGCAACATATTGTAATTACATGTGATATATATATGTAATATACATATATATTATATTATTTGAATACTTTAAATTGGAATAAGTGTATATATACACATAAATACAAATATAATATATATTTTTGTATATTTTAAAAAAAATTAATGGAAATTCGGTTTATTTGTGTTAAAACCGAACCGAACACAAACCGAACTAGTAAATAACCAAACCGAACCTAATGATTTCGGTGCGGCTTTCGGTTTGAAATTTTGAGATTTTCGGTTTCGGTTCGGTTCGGTTCGGCCCGGTTCGGTTAGGTTTTAGACCGATGAACAACCCTATACAGAGGCTTTCCCATAAACCCTAATTGTTAGTAACCATTTTTCACATAATTAATCCAAGTTGTATTAAGATCACTTTCGCTTCAATAACACAAACAAGGATCACCTTCAACTTTCGCAAAAGAATCATGCTTGTAGGGATAGAAGACGAATTCGCATCAAAAGATTGTACCTTTACCGCATCACCTTATATGGCTACCATCGTGCTCACCCCGACCCTAGAAGTTGGGTGACTACTCGCTCTTCATTATCAAGAAACACATCAATAACAAAAAGGAACTAAATTGCATTAAATAAAATCAAAGAAAGATTACAACCGATCGTAGCTAAATCTGCTCTCACTTTCTCCAACCTTTCTCGGCCACAATGCTCTCTCTCTCTCTCTCTATAACTTGAATTGGAACTAATTTGGAATTGAAATTGAATTTTTGAATGCCTAGAAAACAGCCCCTAAGGCTTTATTTATAATATTCATTCTCTAGCTAATCTAGGAAAGAATAATCTATCTATATCTAAACTTTCTGTCTATTAACATAAAGATAAAATCTGGAAATAAAATAATTATATCTAAAAGGAAATTAGGACTAGTGTGGATAAATCCTTCTTGACTTGATTGATCTTCACTCCATGTTGATAGATTTGTTGTTCCTTGGTTTGCAAGTAATTCCAATCACTCGGATTTCCCCTCGTACTCGACTCGGACTCGATTGGTTTGTCCTCGACGTCGACCAAACTCCTCGACGTCGAGTAGAATTCTTCTCCCGAGGTTACACTCAATCTCGAGCAAGGTTCTGGGCTCGTCGACTTCACTCGACATCGAGTGGATTCTGCTCGACTTTTGGTTTTCGACTTGACTTACTCGATATCGACCAGACTGTGTCGAGTTGATCTTTCTTTGTCCTTTGCTCGATTTCTCCCAGTTTCACTGCTCCTTGACCTTGGACTTTCTTTAGTTGACTTCGAGTTTTTGCTCCTTTCTCTAAATTGCTGTTAAATGCCTCGATTTCTGCGAAATTAAACAGAAACTGGTGTAGACTCCATAATTTGGCAAGTAAGCATAAACTACATAGATTTTGTACTTTTCTAACTCAAATGCATGAAATGTATGCAGAAATCGATATAAAAGTAAGTATACAACATGGCAAAATAGGCTCACAACAAACACCCCACACTTAAGCTTGCTTGTCCTCAAGCAATACTTTTAATTGTCATACAGGGGAAGAAATCAAAACTCTCAACATATTAGATCCATTGTCGTATGTCCCTGCAATCACTTACCATCCTCGAAAAGGTACTAGTGTCACAAATCCATGCATGTGCAATAAAAAGCAACATCTTCTCACAAAAGGAGGGTTATGCAAAACAATTTTCCTGTGACAAAGCAACATCAAGAGGACTTTAATTAATCTCAATAAGGAGTAGATTGGTAAAAGGCTAAAGGTGGGATATATTTGGCCATGTGGTACTAATGATCCGGGGAAATGGAGTAATTTCCAAACTTTTCATACCACATTCCTTCTTCCTTCGATTTCTCACCTTTCGCTCATTTACTCAATGGTTTTTTCAATATTATGCTTTTACCTCTCTAACATCAGCACTGCCTTCTCGCGAGTCACAAACATGGATATCATGAATGGCCCCGGATACTTAGTGCTTCGGACTCCTCACATTGGTGTCCCATCCTGCGGAACTATTATCTCAACCCAGGCAGGGTCGATCTACCTTTATCTCATGAGGTGACCGTATTTTCTTTCACTCGTTAATTTTTCCATAACTTTTCAAACTTTCCTGCCAAACTCTAATAATGATAATAACAACACAACAGCCATATAAAAATCTCCATAATGTGACATCATTCTCAACATAATCCCCGGATGGAAATAAGGTAAAGAATGAGAAATATTTAGATCATGTGGAGCATATATCGAAATAAGGCATATTATGGCTTTTGTGATGCATAAGCATAGGTAAAGACTAGGATATAACAATATGAGCATATATGGAAAATAGAAAGTCCTCCATCCTCTTATTATGCAATATGTCAAAAGCAATTTCAAAATTTACCTCCTTTCATTGTTTTCAAGAAATAATGCACTTCATTGTGACTTCCCTTTATTAGGCAATTTCATGCTATATCTCTAATGAATCCAATTTTGCATCGTCGAGTTCAATTTAAGCTTCCATGACACTAATCAAAATTTTTCAATGGGGGTTATTTTTCAAACATTGGAAAACATGCACATAAGCACATAAATCAAATATGAAATCTAAAGTAGCCATGTATAAGTAATTCAAGGAATAAACTTTAAATATGCACAAATAATTTCAAATATGGTCAAATATGCACAAAGTAAGCCCTTCCCCCACCCCATACTTAAACATTACAGTGTCCTCACTGTATAAAAACAAGGGTAACTAGACATGTGTGCTAATCGTCGGAAATCGAGTGTAATGTTGCTGCAGAAGTGGTCGACATTGAGGACTTTGGTCGACGTCGACCAACACTACTCGAAATCGAGTAATGTCGAACCCCAGGGTGGCCTTCTCGACCACATGCTCCTTTTTCTTAAGATGGGTGGTCGACGTCGAGTAGGCTACTCGACGTCAAGCAAGTCTGCAACTTCTCTTTCCCGCAAGATTCGTTAGACGGAAAATATCCACAATAGAAAAACTTAAAAACAATGTCCAAAACCAAAAACCAAAAGCAACAATGTCCAAAAATCCCAAAAACCAATTGTCTATTTACAAGGTCTAGACTTTATAGTCGCTAGGCCGACTTTTCTCCGTTAAGCTCAAGGTGGCATTTGCAGGGCCCATGTAGCTTGGGCTTCAAACATGACTCCATTCTTGTCCATCAACTGCAGTCCTCCTGAATGGATCTTGTTCACCGTGAAGGGCCCCATATTCTTCTTGTTGAATTTGTTGGGAAATCAATGATCCTTTGATTTGGCAACATAGACTTTGTCACCTACTTCATATTCCTTAGGCTCATCATTGTAAACCCTGCATAATCGCACATACCAAGGCAAACCTCTCCCATGTATAGATAAATCATTAATGGAAATAGGAGAAGAGATGTCAATACCTTGGCTTACCTTCACAGATTCGGATTTCGGAACCACATGTTCTACTCGACTTCGAGTAAGGTTACTCGACATCGAGGAGATTGTCTCGTCTGGTGGACTGTTGGTCGAGGAAGGCGAAGTCGAGTAAGGAGGGGACTGGTCGACATCGAGTAACTTACTCGACGTCGAGTACTCCTCGGCTTCGGGCGGGTTGCTCGACGAAGCTGCAGTCGGTGGTGGGCTCGAGTTCTGGTCGATGTCGACTAGAGTACTCGATGTCGAGTAGCTCTGGTCGACTTCAACCCCATACTTGAATCCTAGCAAGGCATCCGAAAAGAAGTTAGTCGACGTCGACTTACCTTGGTCGATGTCGAACAGGTCCTCTGTGTCGTCGTTCAGAATGGCCATGATCTCCTCCACCTGGGCTTCCATATCCCTCTTTTCCAGCTCCTCGGGAGTCATATTTCTTACCTTAGGCTCCCCGCAAGTGATGTACCTCGATGATATAGACTTGACCTCTTCCATGAGACCTGTGTGCCTTTCAGTTTTATTAAAGGAATACTCAGTTACCTCATCGCTGATGTTGAAAGTGAGCACCCCCTTCCTTACGCTTATGTTGGCATCCACAGTCGCCAAGAAGGGCCTCCCTAGAATGATTGGACAAGTAGGGTCCTCTGCCATATCAATAACTAAGAAATCAGCAGGGACAAAGAACTTACCTACTTGCACTGGTACATTGTCCACCATGCTTGTTGGGATGACCACCGTGTTGTTTGTCATGTATAGTTTTGCATCCACAGGCTCTAAAGCACCTATCTTAATCTTGGACCAGATTGATAAAGGCATTATACTCACATTGGCTCCCAAGTCACATAAAGCATTAAATTTGTATTGGTCAAATCCAATGGTTATAGCAAACTTAAGTGGATCTGACCTTTTCTCAAGAACGTCCATCTGACTGCACTCCTCTGCGATCTCATCCATTTATCGCTTTTTGCTTAAGATCTCCTTGAGGAACTTGACGTAGGATGGCATCTCATTAAGAGCTTCTGTGAAGGGTATTGTGACGTTGAGCCTTTGGAGCATCTTTATGAAACGCTGGAACTTCTTCTCTGCTGGATTCTTTGGAGATTTTAATGGGAAAGGCAACTTCTTTTTCGTCGGAGGTGCTGAAGGGTGGTCGACAGTGGCAGAAGGTTGGTCAACGTCGACTAAGATCTCCTCGACGTCGAGTACTGTAGTCGACTTCTGGGCATGCCTTACTTTTTGGTCGATGTCGAGTTCCCGCTGGTCGTCGAGGAGGAGAGAGTCGAGGAAGAAGTCTGGTCGACGTCGAGTAGGTTGGTCGACGTCGAGGAGTGCTCGGCTTCGGGTGGCTTACTCGATGAATGTGTCAAGTATGAAATAAATATAAAATATAAAACCAAACCGACTCCTTGTCTCAGCAAATAAATACAAGACTTTCTCCCGTTGTAGTATAAGGTAGTCAGGATCGATCCACGAGGAAGCATGTCAGCGCCCGCCATTTCAGTTCCAAAAAAACTCAGCTCGATTTCGACCAGACGAGTAAGGTACTCGACGTCGACCACTCTGTCGAGTAAAACAGAAAGCATAAATGAACAGAAACCGAAAACGAAGCAAAAGTAGTCGATCTCGATCAAATCAACTCGAAGTCGACCAACTTTCCTCAACGTCGACCAAATGTTGTCGATTTCGAGTAAAAGAACAGAAACTAATAATCTCACCTTTTCGAATGGAAATGAATGCAAACACGAAATTTTGGGAAAATAAATCAATAACTAAAATACTTCCAAGATAAGGGTATCAACACTGAAGGTTCGATAATGTATAACAAAGTAATTTAAATATACTCTAGAAGGGGGGTTGAATAGAATATGTCAACTTTTCGCTGATAATCTCAAGACTTTTGAAACGCTTGCTAAACCCTTTGAGATTAGACTTAATTCTTTCCTCTAGAAAACCCGAATTACAAAAAAGTTATACAATTCGAAACAAGTGCGAAAATATGGTAAAGCAATAAGTAAAGGACGCAACGAATTGTTAACGAGGTTCGGCTCCTTAAAGGCTTAGTCCCCGCCCAGGGTTCTTCCACAACCCTAGGATTCACCGGCTTTATTGATTCACAAGACTTAGGATCCTAATAGCTCACTGAGAAGCCTCTCTCCTAAACAATTGCAATCTAGTCAACTCACGTCCCCTTGGAGTCCTAGACCAATCTAGAAGAGCCCCAACTCTCTCAGCTATCTAGTACAATCCTCTTACACTTCGTGAATCAATCGCCTAGTGTCCACTTTCTGAGTTACAATCTCTCGAGTATAACACTCTCTCGAAATATATCCTATAAGCTCACTGTGTAACTCTCAAATCGGACTAAGTACCTGCATGCGTTAGACAAATGTTGGATCATAAGTTTTAAAACCAAAGAGAACCATCCAACAAAGTAAAACAAAACAAGGTCTTCCAAGACCCTTGGTTCGCAGCAGTTTCAAAGTCTAAATCATCAAACCATCTCCCCCTTTTTGTCTTTCAACAAAGGGAGGAGGATAAAAACAGTAACCAAAAGTTTTGAAAAAAACAACCAAAACCAGCAGTGTTTAGATCATGGGCTAGGGTAGGTAGGGGTTTAGGATTCATCATCTTGAGCACCATCCGTGAACAGAAACTTAGCCACCCCGCCCATCTCCAGCAACAACTCTCGGGTGCAGCTCCTTGACGTCCAGGTGAACTTCCTCCATACCCAACTCCAGATTTTCCATGCGCTCATCGATGGCAGAGGCAGTGGGAAGAGCTTTTGAGGAAGGAGAGGCAGGACTCCAAGTCCCTTGTGAGGACTGAGTAATGCCAATCTTTTCAAAGCTCTTGGAGTCAAATTTACCCATATGTGTTGTTCTTCATTTTCAAAATCAATTTTAGAAGCTTTGAAGAAATGGGTCAAGAGGTTTGCCAATGGGAGGGGAGTTCCTTTTCTGGCTTTGCGGGTGTGAGCCACAGATCCTAGAATGGTATTGGCCAGATCAAGATCATGGCCATTCAAAATTCGGTATAGGAGGACCATAGCATTGTCAGTGAGGAGGGAGCCAGAGTTGATTCGGGGTAAGAGGCATCTCACAATGATGTTGAAGATGATTTTTGCCTCGAGTGTGAGGGATGAGTGGGTAAGTTGTTTAGTGGTGCTCTTAGATGCTTTGGGGAGCAAGTATTAGGATCGGGCAAGAGCAACACACTGATCTTTTGTGGGGGTGTTAGGAGATGGTGGACACGGTTTAGGAGGGCCAAGGAGATCGGCGAAGTCAAGGGAGTTGAAGGTGATTCTAACTCCTTTGACGACTGACTCCAAAGACCAACCATTAGTAGTGTGTTTGGCTATGAGGTTTATGTAAAATAGACGGGTGAGTTGGGGGTAGTATACGGATTCAAGGTTCAGAAGGGTCCAGGCAGAGGTTTGTTTGAGGAGAGAGATGCAGGGTAGGTTTAAAGCTTCTAAAAAATCAAGATCAATAAAATCTGAACAACAAATCTGACGATTTCTAAACTCGTCTACCCACTTTCTTGCCATCTCAGCATTCTCAAACCAGGAGGAGGGTAAGGATTGGTTTACCTGGATAAGTGCAGGCGGATCGGCGTTCTTCCTTTGAGCTTTTGTGGGAGCAGTCGTCTTGACAGGCGCGTCAAAGCTTTTGAGAGTGGCTTTCCTCGAGCGCTTGGGAGATGAAGACTTCTTGGCTTTAGTGGCTTTGCGCTTCTTTGGAGGCGGGGGAGGAGGAGGAGGAGTAGGAGAGGGAACAAGTTCAGGCTCCTCTTCCTCTTCTTCCTCGGACCCCGAGTCCTCAGCAGACACTTCAGCCTCATCTCCCTCTGCCTCTTCGTCATCATCAGTCTCGTCGTCCTCCTCTTCCTCTTTCTTTGGTTCCTCTACAGCGGGAACCTCCTTCTCTGCTTCTCTTTGGGCCTCTTCCTCGGCCTTTTTCCTTGCATTCTCAGCCTCTTCCTCAGCCTCTTTCGCAGCATCTCGCTGTAGAATCTCATCAAGATCCTCCTCTTCCTCCTCTTCCTCAGCAATGATCTTTCTCTTCCCTTTTTGCTTTGCACTGAGAGACTTCTTCATCGGGCGCTTCAAAGACCGCTTAATTTCGGCAATTGTGCTCTCAAGGATGGTGCTCTGGACAATGCTTGGGACAATAGCTTGAGGAGTAGGTTCGGGTTGAGGATAGATCAAAGGAGGAGCCTGGCGTCCTTTGGGGGTAGCGCCAAGGCGTTTGGGTGTGGAGATCTTCCTGGATTTGGGTACCATGGATGGGATTCGAAGAAGCTTTCAGAGAAAGGTTGAAGGAGGAGGTTAAAAGACGGAGGGTTTAGGTAGTTCTGGAGAGATGGTGAATAGTTAGGGTAAGAGTGTGTGGTTTAAAAAGGGGCAAGAGGGTAAGTTGATGAGACGGGTTTAGGGTTCCAATGGAGATAATCATGACACTACTGCCCAAAATTAAAAGATCTGATTTGCCAAAAATTCAAAATTCAAACCATCTTTTCACATTTTTAAATGCAAGAGGGAATATATCCGAAAAAAATAATTACCATAAATAAAATATACTCGGATATAAGATTTTTGGAAAATAAAATGTGTAATGCATAAAGAAGGTTAAAAGCCATTAAAACTATATTTGATCAAATATCTAATAAGATATCAACCAAACATATGATCTGTTATATGTGCTCTACCATTCAGTTCACACACTTTGACATAAATCTCAAAGGTCTTGACACTGAGTAGAATTTATCTTTCGTAAAGGGAAAGCTCCATCTACGAAAGTGCATCCTTGTTAAGCATTCCGATCTCACATCTAATGAAGGTGAACCTGTCCTCTGCCAAAGGCTTAGTAAAAATGTCAGCCCATTGATAATCAGTTGAAATAAAGGATATGGACACATCACCTTTTTCGACATGGTCTCTAATGAAATGATGCCTTACATCAATATGTTTGGTCGTTGAATGTTGAACATGATTCTTTGTAATGGAGATGGCACTTGTATTGTCACACTTAATGGGAATGCCTTTGAGGTTGATGCCAAGATCTCTCATTTGTTGAGCTATCCAAAGGATTTGGGAGCAACATGCTCCAGCTGCTATGTATTCGGCTTTGGTAGTGGATAGAGCAACTCAGTTTTGTTTCTTTGAATGCCAACTAATCAAGGGTGCCTCCTAAGAATTGGCAACATACCGATGTGCTCTTCCTAACCACCTTATAGCCTGCAAAGTCTGCATCAGAATACCCAATTAGTGTAAAATCTCTTCGCTTCGGGCACCACAAGCCAAGCTCCTTAGTGCCATTGAGATATCGAAAGTTCCTTTTCACAGCTACGAGGTGAGATTCTTTAGGGTCAGCTTGAAACCTAGCACACATGCAAACACTAAACATGATGTCAGGTCTACTAGCAGTAAGATATAATAAGGATCCAATCATCCCTCGATACTCCTTTTGATTGACACTCTTTCCGGTCTTGTCTTGATCTAGAGATAAGGTTGAGCTCATGGGTGTCTTGGCTGCTTTGGATTGATCCATCTTGAACTTCTTCAAGAGATCCTTAGTGTACTTGCTTTAGTTGACAAAGGTCCCTTTCTTAGATTGATGAACTTGTAATCCCAAAAAGAAGTTGAGTTCACCCATCAAGCTCATCTCAAATTCACTGCACATAATGTTAGAAAATTCCTTGCACAAAGATGTGTTAGTATCCCCAAACAATATATCATCAACATATATTTGAATAACCAAAATGTCCTTTCCTTTGGTATTGATAAAAAGAGTTTTGTCGATCAACCCCCTTTTAAAATCATTTTCTAAAAGATATTTTGACAAGCGCTGATACCAAGCTCTTGGCGCTTGTTTCAAACCATATAGTGCTTTCTCTAGTTTGTAAACATGATTAGGAAATTCCGAACTTTCAAAGCCTGGGGGTTGAGCCACATAGATTTCTTCCTCTAGGAAACCATTGAGAAAAGCACACTTGACATCCATTTGATATAATTTAATGCCCATAAAAGTTGCAAATGCTAGTAAAATACGAATGGCTTCAAGCCTGGCTACGGGAGCAAAAGTCTCCTCGTAGTCAATACCTTCCTCTTGATTGTAGCCTTGAGCAACAAGCCTTGCTTTTTTCCTCACGATCTTACCATTCTCATCTAGCTTGTTCCGGAATACCCAACGTGTGCCAATGACTGATTGATGCTTTGGCCTAGGCTTCAAGGTCCAGACTTTGTTTCTTTCAAATTCGTTAAGCTCACATTGCATAGCATTGATCCAGTCTTGCTCTTGAAGGGCCTCATTTACCTTCTTTGGTTCTATAAGAGAAACAAACGCGTGAAAAGCACAGAGATCTTTAAGTTTAGAATGAGTTTGAACACTAGATGTAAGGTCAGATATGATATCCTTTAATGAGTGTGATGAGGAGTATTTGAACTTTCTCTTGCTAGTCTTAGCTCCCTGGTTCATCACATCAACAGGATTGATTTGTGGTACATCTGACTCCATGGATATGTCAGGCTCAGTTACAGCAGTTTCTGAAGTCTCAACACTTTTGGATTGGTCGCCAAGGGCTTTGGACTGAGCTTCAACACCTTGGGACAATTCTTCAGTGTTAAGAATCTAATCCTGCATGTTCCTCTTCTTTGTGTTCTTGGTAGCAATATCATCACCATCCTTGTTCTCTGTATGGCTGTTAAGATCTAAATCTGCAACACTTTTACTTAAAGAACCGTCATTGCATTCATCAAATATAACATGTATACTTTCCTCAACCATCTTGGTCCTTTTGTTGAAGATTATATATGCTTTGCTACTTGTGGAGTAGCCAAGAAATATACCTTCATCACTACGTGCATCAAATTTTCCAAGGTTATCTTTTCCATTATTATGAACAAAACAAGTACAGCCAAAGGGTTTAAAATACGATATAAGGGGTTTGCGGCTTTTGAAAAGTTCATAAGGAGTTTTCTTTAAGATGAAACGAATAAGACAACGATTCAAAATATAGTTAGCTGTGTTAACAGCTTCAGCCCAATAGGTTTTAGG
The DNA here is from genome assembly GCA_963922045.1 of Persicaria maculosa. Taxonomy (NCBI): domain Eukaryota; kingdom Viridiplantae; phylum Streptophyta; class Magnoliopsida; order Caryophyllales; family Polygonaceae; genus Persicaria; species Persicaria maculosa. The sequence continues at coordinate 28,793,199 of OY998256.1, read as the reverse complement.
TAATGCATTTTCTAAAAGCATAGTCATGGCCATATCCTCTAGGGTGCGGTTCTTTCGTTCCACAACCCCATTTTATTGAGGTGTCCTAGGAGCAGAAAAATTATGGGAGATGTCATATTTAGCACAAAACAAATCAAACTGAAGTTGATCAAACTCCCTACCATGATCACTTCGAATTGACACTATGGGCTCGTTTCTTAAAGTTTGCAACTCCTTCAAAGTTTTGAAAACTCAAACAAGGCCTTTGATTTTTCTTTTAAAAATGCAACCCAAGTATATCTCAAAAAATCACCAACAACAACAAGCATGTGTTTTTTACCATTGGGAGATTTTACTCGAATAGGACCACATAAATCCATATGTAAAAGTTCAAGGGGTCTAGAAGTACTTACAACCATTTTGGGTTTGAAAGAGCTACGTGTTTGTTTACCTCGTGTGCATGCTTTGCACATATCAATACCTTTGAAGTCCATCTCAGGTAGTCCTCTTATAAGCCCTTTGGACACAAGCTTTTGTAGTGTATGTGGGCTTATATGACCGAGTCTCCTGTGCCAAAGCTTTGGATCGTCATTCAAAGCCTTTAGACACGTTAAGCTTCCTTATGCCACTTGCTCAGCATTCATAGCATAGATGTTGTTATAGCGATAGGCAGTTATAACTACTTCACCTGTATCTTCTCTGCGCACTAGACATCTTTTCTTGTTAAATCCAACATCATTACCACTATCACAAAGGTTAGAAACACTAAGCAAATTATACTTCAAACTATTAACAAGATAAACATTTTTAATGCTATGGTTAGGATCACTCCCAACACTACCGATACCAACGAGGTCACACTTTCCTTTGTCACCAAGAGTGATTGTTCCAGTAGGATTGCTTCTTTAGATCATGGAAGAGAGACCTCTTCCCACTCATATGTCTCGATCATTCACTATCAATAATCCATTTTTGCTCTTTCACCTTGGTGATCTCCTACAAGACAAAAAACAACCTTTGTGGCTAGACCAATAAGCAAATTTAGGTGGGATAAACCATATTTGGTAAAATAGTGCCTTTGGGGACCCAAACTTGCGTTATCCTTTCTTTTCTCAAGTGAACAAGAAAGGTACTGCGAATGATATGTGGATCATTTCTTCTATAGGGGCAGGTCTCTCTTACATGTCCCTTTCTTGCACAGTGGTGACATATAGGAGAGGTTCTGCTTCCTTTTGCCTTTACAAAAGTGGTAATGTGTTGCTTCTTTAAAAACCTTGGATTTTAACCAATACAACTTTTGTTTAGAGAACTTTGTTGCTCACCTAACATCCTATTGAGAGTGCCTTTGGACTTGGTAAAACTTATGAGGGCTATCTGTTGGTTTTGAATCTTCTTATTCAGGGAGATCTTCTCGTTCTCTAAGTCATGATGTTCATTTCTTAGAGACGAGAGATCTTTCTTGAGTTCAGATTTCTCCGAGTCAAGAGTCTTGACTTAAATGTCAAGACCTGAATAAGAGGTTTCAAGACTTTTGACCCTCATAGACAGTTCCTCAATAGTTCTTTCCTGGTCCACAGTTTTCTTAATAAGAGTGTTGGTTTGGGCAATAAGTTTCTCTTCATTGGCAATCATATTAGAAAGGAATTCCGATAGTACCTGTTTTGGACTTGCCATGAGTTCTCTCATAGTTACCTCAAGTTGCTCATCGTGGGATTCATCTCTTGACGCCATGAGACAAAGGTTGGCCTTTTCATCATCGGAGTCTAAGTCACCAAAGTCAGAATCACTCCAAGCTGCCACCATGACTTTCTTTTTCCATCCATCACCTTTCTTGAAATGACTCTTCTTCTTTTGAGGGCAGTCTTTCACTAGATGATCTGTTTCACCACATTCAAAACAAGACAAAGGTTTAGTCTTCTTGTCATATTTGTTGTATTGAGACTTACCTCGAAATTTAGAAGACTTTGATCCAACTTTGTTGTTGAATTGCTTCTTCATCTTGAGGATTCGAGAAAGACCCCTTGTAATGAGAGCAAAGGGATCATCCTCATCATCATCCTCATCTTCAGAATCAGACGCATCTTTGGGCTCATCCTTCTTAGACTTAAGTGCCAAGTTCTTAGTGCTTATTGGAAGTTCTCCATCATCTTCATTGAGAATCATCTCATGTGTGATCAACTTCTCAAGCAAGTCATCAAGGGGCAGGTTTGTGACATTCTGGGCTTCTTCTATGGTTGTCACTTTCAGACCCCATTTGTGTTTTGGGAGGCACCTCAATATCTTCCTTACTTTCTCAACATTTTCAAAGGTCTTGCCAAGAGAGTCAAGATTGTTCATGATCTCCGTGAACCGTGTGAACATAGCCTTAATAGACTCATCTGGCTTCATTTTGAAGAGTTCATACTTTCGAAGGAAATTGATGATCTTGTTGTCCTTCACTTGACTGGTTCCTTCGTAGGTGACAACCAGCTTGTCCCAAATCTCTTTAGCCGACCTACAAGATGAAATACGGTTAAACTCATCAGTGCTAAGACCACAATATAGTAAGTTAATAGCCTTGTAGTTCTTGGAGACGAGTTCAAGATCCGCTTGGATGAATTCAGCCTCGGTCTTTGAGACTTTGGTTCCATTTGGTCCATCTTTCACTAACCTTCGGACCATTCTCTATAATGTTCCAAAGTTCGAGATCTTGATCTATAATGAACATTTTCATCAAGGACCTCCAGTGGACGAAGTTGTTTCCTACAAAGAGTGGTAGTCTACTAGTAGACCTCCTTTGTGCAAATCCTCCGCTTGCTTCACCAAACATGATCAAAACTCACAAGATTGTTAGATCAAAATCAGTGAGTAAGGCTCTGATACCAATTGAAGGTTCGATAATGTATAACAAAGTAATATAAAGATACTCTAGAAGGGGGGTTGAATAGAGTATGTCAACTTTTCGCTGATAATCTCAAGACTTTTGAAACGCTTGCTAAACCCTTTGAGATTAGACTTAATTCTTTCTTTTGGAAAACCTGAATCACAAAAGAGTTATACAATTCGAAACAAGTGCAGAAATATGGTAAAGCAATAAGTAAAAGACGCAACGAATTGTTAACGAGGTTCGGCTCCTTAAAGGCTTAGTCCCCGCCTTGGGTTCTTCCACAACCCTAGGATTCAACCGGCTTTATTGATTCACAAGACTTAGGATCCTAATAGCTCACCGAGAAGCCTCTCTCCTATACAATTGCAATCTAGTCAACTCAAGTTCTCTTGGAGTCCTAGACCAATCTAGAAGAGCCCCACCTCTCTCAGCTATCTAGTACAATCCTCTTACACTTCGTGAATCAATCGCCTAGTGTCCACTTCCTGAGTTACAAACTCTCGAGCATAACACTCTCTCGAAATATATCCTATAAGCTCACTCTGTAACTCTCAATGCTTTGAAACAAAAGATACGACTCTTAACAACTAGCAGAGAGCACACGAAGAAGACAGATTGACTTGAAGGCTTGAGTGCGAATGAATGCTTGTGTTCAACAATTGTATCTGTCTTCTCTTCTTCATCTCCTTTTTATGTTTGAACAAATCGGCGCCTAAGGATCTTCTTCAATGGCTAGAACAGATCAGGGCTTAAGAGGGAATCTTCTAAATCTTCTATTCTGGGAAACTTTGAAGCCACAATCTTTGATATGATTTTTCACGTGATTCAGGTCAAGGAAGGAGATCTTTTTCGAAAATCTTGCTGCATCGTTAGTGCACAACATATATAATAATATCTGGAAATATATAATAATAACGTATAATAACATCCAAAAATAATATGCACATAATACAGGTTTTGTGTTAAATTAACACAGCTGTAGCTTCAAGACCTTGACACAAGGTATGTGTCAAAGGCTTTGAAACCATTTCCGATTTTCATCAAGGGAGTGGAGTTATCAAACACCACAACGATAACCATGTAAAATAACACATAAAAGCATAAAAGATCATGTTTTCCATCAAATAACTTTCGTTATTAGCAAATGGGAATATAGAGGCTTTCGCATAAACCTTAATTGTTACTAACCCTTTTTCACATAATTAATCCAAGTTGTATTAAGATCACTTTCGCTTCAATAACACAAACAATGATCACCTTCAACTTTCGTAACAGAATCATGCTTGTGGGGATAGAAGACGAATTCGCATCAAAAGAATGTACCTTTACCGCATCACCTTACATGGCTACCGTCGGGCTCACCTCGACCCTAGAAGTTGGGTGACTACTCGCTCTTCATCATCAAGAAACACATCAATAACAAAAAGGAACTAAATTGCATTAAATAAAATCAATGAAAGCTTACAACCTGTCGTAGCCAAATCCGCTCTCACTTTCTCTAACCTTTCTCGGCCACAATGCTCTCTCTCTCCCTCTCTCTCTCTCTCTCTCTCTCCCTCTCTCTCTCTCTCTCTCTCTCGATAACTTGAATTGGAACTAATTTGGAATTGAAATTGAATTTTTGAATGCCTAGAAAACAGCCCCTAAGGCTTTATTTATAATGTTCATTCCCTAGCTAATCTAGGAAAGAATAATCTATCTATATCTAAACTGTCTATCTATTAGCATAAAGATAAAATTTGGAAATAAAATAATTATATCTAAAAGGAAATTAGGACTAGTGTGGATAAATCCTTCTTGACTTGATAGATCTTCACTCCATGTTGATAGATATGTTGTGTCTTGGCTTGCAAGTAATTCCAATCACTCAGATTTCTCCTCGTACTCGACTCGGACTCGATTGGATTGTCCTCGATGTCGACCAAACTCCTCGACGTTGAGTAGAATTCTTCTCCCGAGGTTACACTCTAGCTTGAGCAAGATTCTGGGCTCGTCGACTTTACTCGACATCGAGTAAGTTTACTCAACGTCGACTAGAACCAGGCTCCTCGAGTGGCTTCTGCTCGACTTCTGATTTTCGACTTGACTTACTCAATATCGACCAGAGTTGGTCGATATCGACCAGACTGTGTCGACTTGATCTTTCTTTGTCATTTGCTCCATTTGTCCTGGTTCCACTGCTCCTTGACCTCCAACTGTCTTTAGTTGACTTCGAGTTTTCGTTCCTTTCTCTGAATTGCTGTTAAATGCCTCGATTTCTGCAAAACTAAACAGAAACTAGTGTAGACTCCATAATTTGGCAAATAAGCATAAACTACATAGATTCTGTACTTTTCTAACCCAAGTGCATGAAATGTATACAGAAATCGTTATAAATGTAAGTATAAAACATGGCAAAATAGGCTCACAACAAACACCCCATACTTAAGCTTGCTTGTCCTCAAGCAATACTTTTAATTGTCATACAGGGGAAGAAATCAAAACTCTCAACATATTAGATCCATTGCCATATGTCCCTGCAATCACTTACCATCCTCGAAAAGGTACTAGTGTCACAAATCCATGCATGTGCAATAAAAAGCAACATCTTCTCACAAAAGGAGGGTTATGCAAAACAATTTTCATGTGACAAAGCAACAATAATCAAGAGGGCTTTAATTAAGCACAATAAGGAGTAGATTGGTAAAAGGCTAAAGGTGGGATATATTTGGCCATGTGGTGCTAATGCTCCGGGGAAATGGAGTAATTTCCAAACTTTTCATACCACATTCCTTCTTCCTTCGATTTCTCACCTTTCGCTCATTTACTCAATGCTTTTTTCAATATTATGCTTTTACCTCTCTAACCTCAGCAATGCCTTCTCGCGAGTCACAAACATGGGTGTCATGAATGGCCCCGGATACTTAGTGCTTCGGACTCCTCACATTGGTGTCCCATCCTGCGGAACTATTATCTCAACACAGGTAGTGTCGATCTACCTTTATCTCCTGAGGTGAGCGGATTTTCTTTCACTCATTATATTTCCCTTCTCTTTTATCGGTGTTTGCTATTTTTACACACGCATTTTCTCTCAATTTTGCTTTTTTATTCTGAGCTTGGTTGAAATAGTTTGAATTGGCAGTCGATAATTCTCCGGTCCTTGTGGATACGACACTTGATTACTACAACTAAACCTCATACACTTGTGGGTGTAGGTTTTGAGCCTATCAAATCCAAAAAGGTCTGAATAGGTCCTTATTTCAAATTCATAACCTCCTGCACCAGAGATTTCCACTCTACCCTCTTCCTTTCCGGTGATTGGTTAGTTAGCACTTCCTTCACCCTGAATTTATTTCATAATTCCTTTTGTTTATGCATTGAGGACAATGCAACATTTAAGTGTGGGGGGGGAGTGGTTTATGTTAGTTAGTTCATGTTTACAATTTTAGTTTCATGTCTTATTGATGTTTTATTTTATGTTTTGTTTCATGTATCATGTTTATGTTTATTGTTCTTATTAAAGAAAACATTTGAAATTTTTGAAAAATGTAAAAACCCAAAAATATCTTGCATTGCATACATATGTGTTATTCAAATACCCATCTAGCTTATTTTGTCCTCTATTTCATATTAGCATGATCATATAAACCCATGGAATTCTGGATGGTTTAACCTTGTCTTGGGAAAATTTATTTTTTATGTGAGATATGATTTGACATATGTAATTGAGTATGTATGATCTAAGTTCCTGACATGTTTGAGATCCAACAAATATTTGTCCTAATGAAAATTTTTGGCTTGATAAAGGACTACATCTACATTTCCTTTTGCTTTTGTGTGTGATTTACTCTTCCTATGCTGATGAGTTGCATATAATAGAGGCATCTTGTAGCCTATATTTATCGATGCCTACCATATGTTATATCTTTCCTTGATGCCAGTTTGAGCCTTTAGCCTCTTTTCTTTGAAGCTCCATAAAATTCATGTTTCCTAGCCTATGATAAGCCTGACCCTTCTGGGAATTAGGATTTAGAGTTGGTTATGGATTTGATCATTTCAAGTTGAGAGAGAAAATCTATGGTTTATGCTTGTTGAGATGTTTTGAGAGAGATATAATGTTATGTGCTTATTTTTCCTCATATTTGTATTTCATTCATATGGCTCAAAAGAAAAAAAAAAAGAAAAAATGCTAAAAGAAAAAAAAATCGAGTATCGAAAATGAAAATAAAAAAGAAGTGAAATAAAGAGCCTTGTTTATTTATTTTTGCATATGAGAGTTGGATAGATTTTGGGTTGAGAGAGTTTATTTTTTGAGAGCCTATTGATTATATTTAGAGAGTTATTATATTTTGAGTTTATGTTATTATTTGAGCTTGATGTATTCTTGAGTTGATTTGTGTTGCGTTGGAAGTTTTAGTAATCTTAGTTCTCTGAATTGAAAGCATCACGCGACCAAATACAATTCATTGTCAAGAACTGCAGGTGAAATTAACGTTTTCCCTATATTAGTATTACTCTTCAATCATTGCTACTTTTGTTTATTTGTTTGCTTTAATTGCTATAACTTTATTGTCTTTTGCTCTAAATAATCATCAGAACCACGAATCAGTCTTCTCTGTGGGATCGACTTCTACTTGCATGATATACTAATCTTTTGATTAGCGTGAGTTAGGATATTAATTGCATTTGGGACCAGGAACAACCACACCATCATCATGCACGTCAACAGTGATTTTATCTCATGTCGACACATGTGCCTGTCATAACAACACCCCCTGGGTGTTGACACAGATTTCTACGGACAGCATTGGGCCGATTTTTTGGCTGATTTTATTAGATTTTTGTCTTATTTCTTTTAGAATATTTTAGATATGGATAGACCTTAGATAGACATTAGATAGAATAATATTTTCCTAAGATAAGATCTCTTTCCTTGGGGATTAAGTTTTAGTTTATATTATAAACAAAGCATGTTAGGGGCTGATTTACACACACAAGACACAACTGAGTTATACAACATAAGAGGAACGGTTTTAAAGGGTTTTGCTTGGAGTGTTTGAGCGAAAGCTTGAGCGTATTATTGCTGTGATGGAACACTTGTTTCCAAGTTTTATTTAATTGCAATCTTAGTTTATGTTTTATTATTCTTGAATCATGTTTTTTATTACAATGAGTAAGTAGTTCTCTTATCTTCTAGGGTTTGGGTGAACCCAACAATAGGCTTGTGTGCAGATTAATGAATTTATGACCCCTTTATGTTTTTATCTTCTACCTATGTGTTTAACCTTAGATGAGAACAAGGAAATTCTTTGTTGCAATTAACTTGAGAAATGAAGTTGTAAATTTGGTTGGAAATTAGGGTTATCTAACGCGAGTTAAAAGAACCTAATTAAAAATGGGCAGAAACAAGTAGGTCTTTTAGGCAAAAGTTGATTGGTTTACTTGTTTAGTCGATAAAAGCATGTTCTTTTCTATTATTCATTGATTACTGATAATGCATATTTTGGGTAGGCATTATAGATAGATTTTATTACATTTGAGTGTTCATATTGAATTTGTTTTGTCTTATTTACATTGTCTTGCATTTGGAGTATTCGAGTTCGGAATCTACGCTATATTGTGTGTTTATTCTGCAGTTTTAAAATCCGGGCTTGAATGAAGGCTAGAGAGATTCAGAAGAGATGATTTTGGTGCATAAAAGAGGCTAAGAAATGATCATCAAGGGAGCTAAGGAGTATAAAGTCGAAGGGAAAGAAGAATCGCGAAGCCAGAGTAGCAGCACTCACCGCTATTATACCGGCGCCCGCCCGCCTCGCGGGTTCGGCAAATGCGATTTCGTCCCAAGATATTATTATTAGTTTATTATTATTTTATTCCCTAGGGTCTTGCTTGACTATTTTAGGGTTATATCTAGTTTATTTACAGCCGTGTGGAAAGAAGAACAGGAAGAAACAAAGAGAGAGATACGTTGATTATGAGTTGCTAAACTCATAGTTTTGCATGTGATTCGGAGACATGATTGGATTAATTGTGAGGATTTGATTTCATATTTTTATTCATGGGTTATTTCATTATCTTTTCTCTTCATTGTTAAGTATTTGCACATGTCCTCTCTATGAATGATCATCTAGACAGAAACTGCATCTTTGCTAGCGATTCCTTTTGTAAGTTTGGTATCTTTGTGGCAAGCAAAGTAAATTGATCCCGTGAAAGCATCAATTGTTTCTACAGGATGATGACTATTGGTTTGTATTAATTTGTATGAGATTAGGGTTAAGAGCTCTATAACTTTGCATTCTTTTGATTCGTAATTGCACTGAGATTGATATTGCTAATTGGCCATCTACTTGGGTCTTTATGCTATTCTATGTTGTATTTCATAGAATGTACGTGATTGTCCCTCCATTGATCAATCTATCTAAGACAAGTTGGTGTAACTTTTGATATTAATTGCATTGCATTAATTGAGAATAACAATAAAATCATTCTAAGGATCATGAACCTCAACCATTGTCAAGAATTAGAAGTGAAACGTTTTCCTCATATTACTATTACTTTGTCATCATTATTTCTTTTGCATATTTGTTTGTTTCAGTTGTTTGCTACAAATTTATTGCTACTTGTTTGAGAATCATCATAAGAATTACGAACCAGTCTTCTCTGTGGGATCGACTCCTTACTTTTCTATTATAGTAATATTTTGTTTAGCACTGAGTTAGGATATTATTTGCATTTTGGAGATGTTGTAAGCCTAATTCGCCATGTTTTATACTTACTTTTATATCGATTTCCACATGCATTTCATACATTTGGGCTAGAATAGTGCAGATTCTATGTAGTTTACACTTATTTGCCAAGTTATGGAATCTACACTAGTTTCTGTTTATTTTCGCAGAAATCAAGGCGTTTTACAGCAATTCGGAGAAAGGAAGGAAAATCACAAAGAGGTCGATATCGACTAGAGTAGGACGATATCAAGTGGATTACATCGAGCGAAAATATCAGAAATCGACCAGAGAGTGGAGCAAAATATGAGAAGTGAATATCGACCACTTTTGGTCGATATCGAGTCAATCAGGTCAATTTCCACCCAGAGGCCAAGATCGAGTGAAGAAACAAAGATAGGTCGATTTCGACCTACATTGGTCGATATCGACCAACCCCCAGAGACGATTTCGAGTCGATTCCGAGTCCGAGTGCCGAGCTGGCTTTCTTCCACATGAAGCAAGAGATATTCTATCAACTCAAGAGAAGATATATCAAGTCCAAGAGAGATCTATCCACTTTAGATATAGTTTTCTTTTAGACTTAATTGTTTTATTTCCTAAATTTTATTATAATGTTTTAGATAGAAAGATTAGATATAGATATAGTTGTTCTTTCCTAGATTAGTGGGGAATGAACACTATAAATAAAGCCTTAGGGGCTAAGTTTTATTCATTTAATTCCAGTTACAATTAGTTACATAGAGAAAGAGAGAGAGCATTGTGGCCGAGAGAGTTGGAGAAGCTGAGAGCGGATTTGGCTTCGATTTGTTGTAAGCTTTCTTTTAGTTTATTTAATGCAATTTAGTTCCTTTTTGTTATTGATATCTTTCTTGATGACGAAGAGCTAGTAGTCACCCAACTTCTAGGGTCGGGGTGAGCCCGACTGTAGCCATGTAAGGTGGTGCGAAAAGGTACAATCTTTGGATGCAATTCGTCTTCTATCCCTGCGAGCATGATTCTTTTGCGAAAGTTGATGGTGATCCTTGTTTGTGTTATTGAAGCGAAAGTGATCTTAATGCAACTTAGATTAATTATGTGAAAAAGGGTTAGTAACAATTAGGGTTTATGCGAAAGCCTCTATATTCCTATTTGTTAATAACGAAAGTTATTTGATGAAAAGTATGATCTTTTATGCCTTGATGTGTTATTTTACATGGTTATCGTTGTGGTGTTGAAACCCTGATCTTGGAAGTCTTTTAGTTTATCGATTTTATTTCATCAGTTTTGAGTTCTGTCTTGCGAAAAGTTTCGATCTTTGGTTCTGTGTCTGCTCGATTTCGAGCATTGTTGGTGCACGTCGAGGTAAGTGGTCGATATCGAGTGCTCTTCTGGTCGAAATCGAGGGGTTTTCTGGAACTGAAAAGGCGGGCGCTGACACGCTTCCTTGTGGATCGATCCTGACTGCCTTCTACTACAACGAGAGGAAATCTTGTATTTATTTTACTGAGATAGGGAGTTAGTTTGCTTTATATTTTATTTCATACTTGACACATCCTCCTGCAACAACAAGAGACCAGGACCAACTACTTATTTACACCTCTTAAAAGCAGCCCACCCAATATTGGCACCATTGCTAGGGAGGTCTAGTAGTCGTGTTATTTTATTGATTTTCAACAACAACAACAACAACAACAACAATAACAACAACAACAACAACAACAACAACAACAACAACAACAACAACAACAACAACAACAACAACAACAACAACAACAACAACAACAACAACAACAATTGAAAATCTGCCAAGAAGAACCCTGAGAACCTTAAAGGAGCCAAATCTGAGTGCACAACCGCTTGTAATCAGACTTCCTGCTCTCCCTGAGGATTCAAGATTTGAGTATAAATTTAATTGGTCTAGTATTTTGCCTAATTTTGATGGAAAGGATGGAAATGAACCAAATAAACATCTCGTAGAGTTTGCTAGTGTCTATGACAAACTGAAACCTCAAGGCCTTATGGATGACCAATTGATGCTTAGAGTGTCTCCCTTTACTCTAAAGGATGCATCTAGCTAGTGATTGGCTATATTATCTTCCTCCTGAAAGTATCACCACTTGGGTTAGATTGAAGAAACCTTTCCTTGAAAAGTACTTTCCTGCCACTTGCCTCAACAAACTCAAGAAGGAATTGTCTAGTATTGAGCAATCTCTTACAGAGAGCTTGTATGAGTATCTTGAGAGATTCAAGAAGCTTAAAGGAAGGTCCCCGCAACATGACATACCAGAGGATGATATATTCCTCTATCTTTATGAAGGCTTGCTTGATCGAGAGCGTAGTGTAATCAATGCTACATGTGGAGGAGATGTTTTAGACAAGACGCCTGAGGAAGCAATGCAAATCTTTGAGATTTTAGCCAATGCTTCACAACAATATGGGAGACACCAAGGTTTGAGAGGAGTTCATAAATTGAAAAAATCTGGAGACAATCGCAGAGATAATCTGGGTAGGCTTGCTGAGATAGTCAAGAATATGGCTATGTAGATGAATCAAACACAATAGCCTAAACCCTGTGGAGTTTGCGGAGATCCGACTCATCCCAATGACAAGTGCCCATTGATTCAAGAAGAGGTTGCCGATGTTAATGCAATGAATTATGGACCTCACTGAAACTTTGGTAACAATTTCTTCAATTCAAATTACAATTCAAACTATCAAAGTGGTTTCAACGACAAGGGCCAGCAACAACAAGTACCTTATCAAGGAAGGGACCAATTTGAGAACCGTTCAAGGGATCCTCAATAGGAGGATAAATAAGAAACTTTAAGGTTATTGTTGGATAAGATGAGTGTCCAAGAGAAGCTATTGAGCCAAATGGACAAAGAGATAGGAGAACTAAAAGCTAAGGATTCAAGCAAGCGACCTTCGCAAGTGGTAGTTAATCCGAAGAAAAATGTAGGTGCCATGATCCATAGAAGAGGAAAAGAAGCCAAAACACCCACAAAAAGCATGGAAGAAAGGCCTTGAGAAGCCATGGACGTGGGGAAGAAGGAGCAAGGATCTCTGATTTTGTGACACCGTCAACCAGGGGCCCGCCGCCCCCTGCAGTTGCTGATCCATGTGTTGATTCCAATCCTACAATAAAGCAATCATCGAAAGAGTGGTCTTATGAGGCTTACAAGCATGACCCACACTTTCCACATGTCTTGAGAGCCAATAGAAACTGCGAAGATGAGCAAATCTTGTATGATACCTTTGCGTATTGTGAGGTAACCATTCCGCTTTTGAACTTAAGTAAGTATGCGCCTCGCTATGCTAAGTTTTTGAAAGAGTTATACACCATTAAGAAAAAGAAAAGGATGCATGAAGAGAAAAGAAAAGGTAAGCTTCAATGAAAATGCTTATGGTGTTTTGCAAAAGAGATTGTTTGAAAAGTGCGAAGACCAGGGTATGTTCACAATTCCATGTGCAATTGGAAATACTAAATTCACGAAAGCCATGTTGGATTTAGAAGTTTCAATTAATGTTATGTCTTATAACTTGCAAATATTATTGGGTCTGAATGCTCTGCCAGAAATAGGAGTTACAATACAACTCACTGATCAATCTCAGATCAAACATAGAGGAGTTATTGAGGATATTTTAGTGAAAGTTAATGATTTAATTTTTCCTGCTGATTTCTTTGTGTTAGATATATAACAAGGAATGCCTGAGCCACCAATCATCTTAGAAAGGCCATTCCTAAGAACGGCAAAGACAAAGATTGATTGATGTGAAGGTTCACTAACCATGGAGTTTGATGGTAGAAAGATTGAGTTTTCTATTTATGATCCTATTAAACTTTCTCCTGAAAATTCTTTGGATGTGTCTTATGCTAACAATGTTGATTGCAGTGAGGAACCTCATGATTTGTTAGAAATTCCTAAGGAAAAATATTTATTCAATGTTTAATCTTCTAACAATGCGAAATCTCATGTAGGGAAAGAAGAGCTCAAGATGAAGATTGAGAGTGTGCTTAGTCCACACAAACATATTCTTCTACCCTATGAAAAGCTAATTCCAAATAGTGTGAAGGTTTTCGCAATTTCAGGACAACCTCGAGGAGAGATTCAAGTTCAAGAGAAGAAATTGATTGAAGAAATGGATGAATGCTTGGATAGATTGTTACACTTTCCCAGGGTGCCTACACTTGTCAATTAATGGACAAGTAAGGAGGACCCTTTTACTTGAGCCAAGAAGAGCAACACGTCGAGCCAAAGACGTGAAACAAAGGGGCTTTTTGGGAAGCAACCAAAGGTAAGTATGTAGTTTTCTTTGATTTTTGCATTAGTTTTTCAATTCAATAAGGTAGGACAACTCTATTTGCCGTATTTTTGCAAGATTTAATATTAGAACTAACTTGTAAGTGAGTTTGAACGAAGAAAAAAATGAAGTTGGAGCAATGGGAAAACCGGCGCGCGCCGCCCCTTCGATGTGAGACACGATGTTGATTTTGGAAAATGTCATATGATTTTAAATTTATCTATCCTATATCTTTTTATCCTTACCTTTCCATATAAATACCTTCCATCTTCTATCTTCCACTCTTTCTCAAACTTTTTCTCCAAGCAACACAAGAAACCCTAAACCCTCCTACTCAAATCCAAATTCCAAAAACCCTATTTCCTTGAGTTTCAATCATAAAGCTTAATCTTACCTATCCACCATCATCCATTCATCCCATCTTCAACCCCAAACCACAAATTCTATCACTTACTACCCTTCATCCATCAATTTCAAATCCAAAACCCCCATCAAAATTTAAGCATTTTCACCATCACACCCATCCTTTTCACAAAAGAGGGATTTGAAATCAAGTTTTGCACTTCAACTCTCCAAGAAAGCAATCAGAAGGTATTTTGACGTCCAGACAACGATGTTGAAATTCGGATTTCGAGATCACCATCGAACGCCGCTCGTTGCACCTTGACCAACGCCCGCCGCAATTATAGTGAGGTTGTTTCTCGTTTTTTTTTCTGAGTTGTCTTCTGTTCTTAATTTTTTTTGTACATTATGGATGTGTGGCCAAATATGATTGTGCCTCAATACTTTGATGATATGGAAAAGGCATATTGGTATAAGCTTGGTAATCGGATTTGAGCACAAACTACGTTTTTCGATATTGATGCCATTTTTCATTAAACAAAATAATTGTCTCTTTTAGTGAATCTTTCCACTTTTAAATAATAGTTTAAATGCATTATATAGATAAATGTTCAAGAGTATTAAATGTTAAAACTTTTAAACTTCTAGTTAAGTTAATTTATTTGAAAAAGCATTACCTTCCCATTAAATATATACTCTCCCCTTCCGGTTGATAATGGTCAAAAGGTCAATTACTCATCCATTTTCAATTATTCAATGATTTGTGTTCAATTTTAGATTATCTCTTCCCTGTCTAACCGTCCGGATCCTCTACAACATTCCCCACACCACTCCCCTCTTAGTGCATCACTTAATTATTTCGACTATAAATTTACATCAAAAAAAATTTAAAAATTATTTTTAGGTTCTATACCCTTATATTAAATGTTTATAAATTTGTATCTTAAAACATCACATTTTAGAAAAATAAAAAATATATAATATATTTTCTTAAATAATCGATATTTTATTTATCTAAAATTTAAAAATATAATTTTTTAAGATATAAATTTATAAACATATCAATATAAGAGTATAGAACCTAAAAATATTTTTAATTTTTTTTCGATGTAAATATATAGTCGAAATAATTAAGTGATGCACCGAAGAGTGCGGGGAACGCTGTAGAAAATCCGATTGCCTTTCTAATACAGTATTACATCTCTTAAAATGTGTGAAAAATGTCAAAAGGTCAATTATACGATACATAGTTGCATAGGAAAATTCCGTAATAAAAAAAAAACAATCGACTTTTCCTATGTAGCTCAAGAGGCAACACACATGCATAGGAAAAATCGAATTTTTTTTCTAAATATTCACTAAAAAATAAAAAATTATAAAAATATTCACACTTTCAAACTATTTACGAAAATATTCATTTTTGTCAGATCGACCAGAAAAACGCGGTCTGAGACCGCATTTTATTCGGAAGGTAAAACACTGAAATTGGTGAAAATGGGTAAAAAAAAGTTAACAAAGAGACGCGGTCTGAGACCGCGTCATTTGTTTTTTGTTTTTTTTTTAATGAAAAATTGAAACGGGAAATTGGGAGAGAGAGGGACTGCCGGAGGTAGGCGGAGGAGGGAGGGAGAGGAAAGGGGCGGAGGAGAGAGGAGGCCGAGCGCGCGGGTGAGGGCACTGGGAGGAGGAAGACGGAGATCGGCCGAGCGAGTGAGGGCCCTGGGAGGAGGAAGACGGAGATCTGAGGGAGAGAGGGGCTCGTCTGCGTCGATTCGGATCCGGGCGCCGCTCGTCTGCGCCGATCGGATCCAAGGGCCGCCCGTCTGCGCAAATCGGATTCAGGCGCCGCCCTCGCAGCGTCTCCCTCCTCTCCTTCTCGCACCCACTCGCGACCATCACCTCATACCTCCCAGATCCAGCCACCCTCGCCGCAGATTCGGCCACCCCGAGCCCTCCTCCCTTCAGATCTGGCCTCCTGAAGCCGTCGTCAAAGACTTGCTCTCCCTCCGGCAGTCCGCCCCTCCCTCTCCCTCGCTCCGCCCCGAGCCCTCCTCTTCCTCGCTCCGCCCCTCCCCCGAGCCCTCCTCTCCCTCCTCTCCCTCGCTCCGCCCCTCCCCCAGCCACCTCTCCCTTGTTCCGCCCTATTCGGCCACCCCGAGCCCTCCTCTCCCTCGCTCCGCCCCTCCCCCGGCCCTTTCCTCTCCCTCCGGCAGTCCGCCACTCCCTCTCTCCTCCGCCTCCCTCTGGCAGTCCGCCCCTTCCGTCTCTCCCACTTCCCGTTTCAATTTTTCATGGAAAAAAAAATAAAAAAATAAGAGACGCAGTCTGAGACCGCGTCTCTTTGTTCAACCTTTTTTACCCCTTTCATTAATTTCAGATTTTTTTACTTTCGAATAAAACGCGGTCTCAGACCGCGTTTTTCTGTCCGATCTGACAAAAATGAATATTTTCATAAATAGTTTAAAAGTGTGAATATTTTTGTAATTTTTTATTTTTTTGTGAATATTTAGAAAAAAAATTCGGAAAAATCTGCAAGAAGTTAATTGATGTTGTTTTTTTTTTTAAATAGGCATGTTCCCATATTTAATTTTTTTTCCCCTCCGAATTTCTTAGGTATTTCGCAGTTAGGGAGTAAGAACTGCAATAAGTTGCGAATATTTGTGGTGTATTTTATAAAAATTAACGGTATATTTAACTTATCCGAAAAAAAAGCTGGAATTTTCAAGGGGAGAAATGAACTTGTAAAAAAATGTGATAGCTTCTTTAAAAAACAAGAAAAAAAATTAAATCCTTCTGAAGAGACGGCTGAATGGTCACAGCGTCGATGAAGAAACTATAGGTATGATCTCTTCCGAATCCCCTCAACAAAACTCGGCTACAATTCCCATCAGATCACCCTCTGGTATCCCTCTAGTATCTTCAAATTATTATTATATTAATTCTTTCCAAGCTCATTCTGTTAATCTTATTATTTATCTTCATCCACGGACTAACCTTGAGTTACCAATCTTATGGGATACCTCCTGTAAGATCACTGCTACCAACTCAACTCCATCTACACCTAGGGGATGGTTGTTTGAACACAATAACACACATAAAATCCAAGGTAAGACCTCTCTTAAACTTTCACAACAACAATCGGCTATCATCCCCACGAGACCAGCTCTTGGTTCCTTTGTGGTGGAAAGCCAAACCAAACCTTCAATCCAACAAGTCTCACCCAAACTTTTTCTCAAACATTGTGCAACAAGTCACATACTAAACCAGCAGAACGGCTGCCAACAACTCTTACAAGCTGGGGATCAAACTACACTCGGAATGAAAACTGCAATCTTCATGTCAGGGAAAATTCATTCAAGTAAAGACCCTTACTCATACTACTGTCAATACACTCTAATTTGTAGAAACAAACAAAAAGATAAATCACATTACACATATGTTACCTCTATCAACAAATTGATAACTCAACATTATAACTGGTATAATGCTTGGATTTTGATTTTGAAGCTATGTAGCATAGCTGCATATTGGTTTTATGTTTAGGATTGGCTACTGGAACATCAGGGGTTCCAGGAGGCCCCTTCTCTGGCATGAAATCAATCAAATCAGATACAACAATAAACTTGACATACTAGCGTTAACTGAAACCAAAACAGGCGAACCCCCTTCTGATTATCACCTTAAAGAATCTGGCTTCCACAAGGCTCTAACTATTCCCTCTACTGGTGCCAAAGGAGGCATCTGGATTCTCTCCAAAAAGCACAAAACCAATGATAGATACATCATCCTTGAACAACACCAAAGATTCTGTATGATTAAAATTACAATAGAACAAATGGATATTGCTGTCATCTTTGTCTATGCCCCTTCAGTTGAATCTGATAAAGAAGCTTTCTGGTTTGAGATCATCACTGTCGTCAATAAACATATGCTTCCTATTCTTCTCATAGGAGACTTAAATGACATAGAAAATGACACAGAAAAGGTTGGTGGTTGCACCCCATCTGCACACAGATTTCGTAGAATCAGAGAACTCAAAGAAGAGCTTAACCTCCAAACCGTCCCATATATAGGCTCCCCTTTCACTTGGAGGAAAAACTCTAACAACAATCCGAACAATATATATGAGCGCCTTGATAGGGCTCTTGCTCACCAAAATCTCATATCTCACTTTAAAAATCTTAGAACCCAACACCATCCCTTCTCATCCTCTGACCACTGTCCGATCACACTACAATTGGGAACATCTGAATGTCTTAAAGGAGCCCCCTTTAGATTTGAGATGGCTTGGTCTACTAACCCCATCTTTGAATCCATAGTCACCAAGGTTTGGAACAACAAGCTGACTGGCTCCTTTGCGTACTCTTTCATGCAGAAACAAAAACTTCTTAAAAAGAACATCAAGAGTTGGTGCAAAAAGCACAGCCAAAACAACATTCAAAAACAACTCTCGGAAATAGAAATCAACATTCAGAAACTACAGCTTCACCTACCATGGGGTACCCTGTCACCTAGTGATACTAGGAAACTAACTAGATTGGAAAAGAAAAAAAATGCACTCTTAGACTATAGTCTTAAATTTTGGAAACAAAGATCAAAGATTAAACATCTTCAACTAGGAGATAGAAACACTAATTACTACCAAACCATTGTAAAAATAAAAAATTATAGAAACTCCACTGCTACTTTTATCACAAAGGAGGGAGTTCAACTCACAAAAAATGAAGAAATAACTTGCCAGATTACCAAAGAAATGTCTAATAGGTTTTTAGCTCAAAACAGAACCCCCATTTCTAGTGATCAAATTAAGCACATTCAACCACAAATCACATCCACTGATAATGCATCTCTCCTAACTCTTCCAACTAACAAAGAAATCAAAGATACAATCAGTAGTATGGCTGAGGACAAGACACCTGGACCTGACGGCTACCCTCCAGAATTCTATCTCAAATATTGGAAAATAATTGGAGCTTCCTTATGTAAAGCAGTGAAAGCTTTCTTTCATTATGGTAGTATGCTAACACAAATCAATCAAACCTTCATTGCCCTCATCCCCAAGGTAGAGAATCCTCTGAATATCAATCACTATAGGCCTATCAGCCTATGCAACACCATGTATAAAATCATAACTAAGATCATAGCTAACCGGCTTAAACCAATCTTAAATAAATTAATCAATCCCTTTCAAGGTGCCTTTATTGAAGGAAGATCAATCCAGGACAACACCCTTATAGCACATGAAATCTTTCATAACTTCCACAAACAAAAAGGAAAAAAAGGCTGGATGGCCCTTAAACTAGACATGGAAAAGGCCTACGATAGAATCAATTGGGACTATATAAGAGCAACTCTCACCAAATTTGGCTTCGCCCCACAATGGATCAATTGGGTCATGAACTGTATCACTACGACCACCTTCTCAGTCCTAGTGAACAATTGCCCCGGAACCCCATTTAAACAAGGAAGGGGAATTAGGCAAGGAGACCCCCTTGCTCCCTATATCTTTATCTTAGTCATGGAGAACCTAGCCAGAGAATTAATCGAGGAAGCGAGCTACGATGATGCTCTCATTGGTATCAAGCTCACAAAAAATGGTACCAGCATCCCATTCCTTACTTTTGCAGATGACACAATTATTTTCTCCAGAGCTTCTCACAAAAGTCTTCACACTATCAAAAACATCCTCAACAATTTCTCAAATCTCTCAGGACTAACCATAAACTACAACAAGAGCTCTTTGCAAGTCTCAGGAAACATTAGCTCAAATCTGGCTAACTCCTTAGCTCGAGATATGAATATTCCTATATCTAAAACTCTAGAAAAATATCTAGGTATACCTTTAGTCAGAGGAAGAGTTAAAAATGAAGTCTTTAATGAGGCTGTTCAAGGCCTTAAAAAACAATTACCAAAATGGAAGGCCTCCTCTCTCTCCCAGGCTGGTCGTGCAATTTTAATCCAAGCAAATTTAAGCTCCAAGACTAATTATTTGATGCAGAATTTTCTTCTCCCTAAAGGAATTTTAAACGAAATTGACCAAGTTCAAAAGAACTTCTTCTGGAACAAACTACATTCAGAAAAGTACACCCCTTTAATTAGCTGGGATAAGATCTGTAAACCAAAAGAAATAGGTGGTCTTGGGCTAAAACTGGCTGAAGAAATGAACATAAGTCTTCAAATGAAACTCTTATGGAAAATCATTCATGAACCAGATAACATTTGGGTAAAAGTCATAAAAGAAAAATATCTTCAGCAAGAAGGATTAATGGAAAAATCCACGCAGAATACTTCTTGGCAATTTGGGAGACTTCTTAACCTCCGAGAGAGATTCTCCCAGGGACTACTATGGCTAATAGGAAACGGTGAATCAATAAATGTCTGGAAAGACCCTTGGGTACCAAATCAAAATTTAGCGAACTTCCAGCAGTACTTTGATCCCGATCTTAAGGTAACCCATCTTCTTAAAACTAACAAACAGTGGAATATCCCTCTATTACATGAGATCGTCCCCAACAACATTGTTTCAAAAATAATAAAAATCAGAGTCCCACTTTGGAATACCCCTGATAAATTAATATGGAAATACAACCCCAATGGTCAATTTACAACTAAATCGGTGAGACAAATTATGACTAACAGCAACAACCATTCGGATGATTACAAATGAATTTGGAAACTAAACATCCCCCCTAGAGTTAAGAATCTCGTTTGGAAAATAATCACCGACAGCCTTGCCACAAAAAATAGACTAAATAGATACTTCAATAGGGTCCCGTCAAGCTGTTGCTTCTGCAATAACAATAATGAAGACAGTGACCACCTCTTTATCTCTTGTCCTTTCACGAGGGCTATTATTGCCTCCTACGGGCAACTGGTAGGTAAAAACAAGACACTAATACCTACCTACTGTAACAATATAAGAGACCTCCTAACTATAAATCAAAACAAGAAGGACATTGAAGAACTTTGTTTTATATGGCAAAAAATCTGGGAATCAAGAAATGACTTGATTTTCAGAAACAAGAAACCAACCACATATCATCATTTAGCAAGCAGAATTTTGTCCGATCGTACGGACTGGCAAACTGCAAATAAACAATCCTCTCCTCAAGCCAACCATAGTGCTAGAAGGAAAAGAAACTCTAAATGGACTAAACCACCTAGGGCTATCTACAAAATTAACGTGGATGGATCGCTAAAACCCACAGGCGAATGCCATGTGGGGGTCATTATTAGGGACCATTATGGTTCAGTGATTGATATTCTTCAGTTGGAAACAGCAGCTACATATGCTATCCAAACAGAAGCTGACGCAGTTTGTGCAGGTATAAACTTAGCCATAGCAAGAGGCCTAAGGAGAGTCATAGTGGAAGGAGATTGCCTGGAAGTGATCAAGACGATTAATGATAAGTATCATGGCAGATGGGAAATATCAAGGGAAGTGGAGCTAATCAAGAATCTTAGTGCTAACTTTGACAGCATTGAGTTTAGACACTGCTACACAGAAGCTAACAAGGCAGCAGACTTCATAGCTAGATCTAGAGACAACTGTACTCTTTGTAATCTCCCTATTCTTAGGGATCTCTGTAATATCATCCGGTCGGATGATCATGGTGGCGCCTTACTTTAGTAAGGCTCACCTAATTTTTGCCTACTGTAAAAAAAAAAAATTAAAATTAAAAGAGTGACAGCTTTGGGGGAAAGGAAAAAAAAAACAAGGAGGAGAATTTGTGGAAATATCCAAAAGAAAAATCACTTACGGTGACAGTGAGGTTCTGGTAAAAACTCAAATTTACCCAGATCGGTTGATTGCGTTCACCTAGAGGCTCCATCCAGCTCACAGAGTCCAGAAAGACAGAGGAAACTGGGCTTTCAGGAAGTATTTACCACGTTCAGGATAACAGTAAATCACAAAGTTTGCCCATAAATGGAAATTTTATACGGCCACACGCGGTCCTTCTTTACCCTACCCAAACAGAGCATAAGCAATCAACCAACCAACCATCAAAGCAAAAGCAAGGACACTACGATTCCAGTTTCCAAACATTAATTAATTTCATTCATTATTCATATATATATATATTTTTTTTAAAAAAAAAAAGAGAAAAAAAAAGCACGTACACTAGCTACTTGTCTAGTCTAGTGTGCCCTTTAATTAATTAGGAAATAAAAATAAAGCTTACTTTTAATTAAATAGTTTTGGCAGCTAAGGTTAATAATTCTTACCATATCTAGCTAGGTAGCTACTTAATTTCACCCAACTAGCAGATGAGTGGAATCAGTAAAACAGGGAGTTTGACGAAACGGAGGGCGATGCCTCTGATGAGTTATAACAGCTCCGCGGTTTGCTCTCTTCCACTGCCGCCGCTGTCACTGATGACACTGAGTGAGCCCTCGATTCTGATGTCGCCCCTGTTCAATTAACAAAATCAATGCCATCATCAGTTACCTTAAAAACTTAGTTTGAATTACCAAATATCAATTCCATCAATTAATTATTTTCGATCTACAAATTTAATTTGTACCAAAAATAAGTAAGCTCGATCTTGTCGTATTAAGCTCTTACTTTGAGTATTTTCAGAGCAAGAGGGCGAGTTTCTGACATTGTCGGTCCGGTGAGACTTCCGGCGGCGGCGGTTGTGATCCGCTAGCCTCCTCCTGCAGCTCCGCTTCCCGTTGTCAAATTCAGTCAAAAGATGGAACCTACAAATTAATTAATTAATTAATTAATTAATTAATATACTTATAATTTTATGGTTTATTCCTATCCTATATATAAACGTACTCGCCCGGCCAATTATCCGATCCATAATATAGTATCAACTACGTACGTACCTGCTACACTGCTGGCAGAATCGCTGAGTTAACCCTGCGGCGACCACGGTGGAGGACTTGGAGTGGAAGTCGCAAACCTTGTGCCTGCGGTGGTAGTGCTTGGCGTTGCTGAGGTCGGCGTTGCAGCCCTCCACCTGACACTTGGGCGAGTTGGCCGCCAGCGAGCCCCCGTCCACGAAAGGCCTTGAGTGGCGGTACAGCCGGCTCAAGAAGCCGCCTTCTTCCGCGGCAGAGAAGTAGGTCCGGCCCCCCAGCCCCAAATTCAGGCCGATCCGATCCAGACTTGCAGCCGAGCTTCCATAACTGGGCGGGTCGGGACCGGGCTTGGGGAGGGAAAAGAACGCGGCGGGTGAGTCAAAGTCGTCGGAAGAGGGGGCGGGTGGGTAGGACCCGCTGGGGAAACCGCGTGGGTCCGCAGCTGTGGGGAAGGAATGGAAGTGGTTGTTGGAGTGGTGGTGGAGGGGGATGAATGCCGGGGATACGAAGCTCGGGATGTCGATGGTGTCGACGTGGGAGTAGGCGCCTTCCGCCGTGTGTCGGTGGTGGTGGTGGCCGTCATCGACGGGGTCGGCGGTTTGGGGTGGGAAGAGGACGGAGGAGGGGTTCCCCCACTCATATTCGTACATTTCTATATTATTATAATAATATTATTATGATGATGATTCGGTTAGATTGAACCTTTAGAAGATCTGGAGAAAGGAGTTCGTGGAGAATAAGAAGAAAAAACAGTAATGTGAGAAAGGGAGGGTTTTGTAGTTATATGCTTGGTGACCAAAGAGACTAGGAGTCTCCAGTACGTACAGACTCCACCATGATCGTTAGGAACGTCTACATTATGTTAACCGATATTTCTGTTAAATCAAAGTTAGTTACCCTTATTTTCGATATTAGTGTAAAACTATTACTCCTTTTTTTTTTTTTAAGAAATTGGGTGCAGTATACCATTTTCAAGTTTTTGTTTTAAAGTAAATGTACTCTTCCAATTTTATTTTAGGTAATTGTATTTTTTTAAAGATGGATATTACCTATTTACCTTTAAAATCCATTTTTACCCTTTTTGAAAAGGATTGGTGGATTAAGATATTTTAACAAACTTTATTCTTTTAAAAACTACTCAGTTAGACTATTGCAGATGGTTGGTGGACAAAGGGATTATTTTAAACGAAGTATTTTCTAGGCCACCACTTCAATAATTTTCTAGGTTACAGGTAACGTACGTTACTATTCAAATTATTTGATTAGAATCATATATCGATCAATTCTACCCTAAATTATTGTGTGCAAATGATTTTATTGTAACAATTTTTGTTTCTTTTTCCAGTTTGCAGCGTAGAGATGGCCGAACAAGATGACGGACGGTCCATATCATACCAGGTTCAACCACACAATGAACCTCCAACATTGAAGGTAAATCGGCATAATGTATAATTTAGATTCATGTACTCCATTAAATTGCCAAGCACCATCTTCCAACTCCGGTCCAATGTCCATTGTAGCATACTGTAAAAACAATTGCATCCATCCTTTCCAATATATAAAAAAGCCAATTACGTTCCACATACAATCAAACAATATATTACAATAAAAGTAAACATTACATTAATCATTCATGTAATACGATAATATTCATGTAATACAATGTCATAAGTTACTTACAAGAAATCACACTCATGTAATACAATAATATTCATATAATCAATTCCTGTAATGAATGAAATCTTCTACCCATTACTATACCTACATTTGTCTTGTACAGTTGTACTACAAGAAATCACTATAACCAACTAAAGTAGCATACAATTCTCGTAATTAATGATTTACTGTAATTAACGAATTCTTGTACCCATTACTATAATCAACTACAATATCATACAATTATTGTAATGAATGATTTCCTATAATGACCGAATTCTGGTAAAAGACAGGTATCAATTAAAGTAGCATACAATTATTGTAAAAATAGATACCGATTATTGTAACCTAAATTATTGTCCCTAACTAACAAGAAGCGAAGACAATAATCGTAGGTAAGATATCGATTCCATGAAGCTTCAATCTACCCTACATCTTTGCTCTTTCATCTACCTTGCATCGTCATTCTTTTTTGAAAATCACAAACGGTGATGACGAGTTTTTGTGTCTGTATCAAGGCGCCTAACTCCCGTGGTTGAATTAGGGTTCTCAAATTAGAGTTTACTATACCATAGAAGTTACAGTAACAATCGAGGCGCATTACCATCATTTTGTCACATGCTTATGGAGAATAATTCTGGGACATTAGCTCTCATATTAACAGACAGTGCTAACAGGTTCAAATACATGTTCCTACCATTTAGACAATGCATTCGAGCATTCCCCATCTTGAAAAAGGTATGTATATATGCATATTCATTTCTAATTCAGCAAAGTTTTATGTTTTGTAGCTTTCAGCATTTACTAGTCAACAAAATTTCATAGATCGTACTTATTTATTGTAGGTTGTTGTTGTAGATAGCACATTTTTAACAGGAAAGTATAGGGGTACATTGCTTGGAGCAGTTACACAAGATGCAAATATGAACTTATACCCGCTAACTTTTGGGATTGTTGATAAAAAGGAATAATGACTCTTTGGGATTGTTTTGTCAGCAACTCATAAAGTTATACCGCCAATAGATGATCTGCTATTCGTTTCTGATACACACGCCAGCATTGCTAAAGCTATCACCAAGATATACCCTAATGCTACACATTGTATATGTATGTGGTATTTGAAGCAGAACATAAAGACAACTTTCAAGAAAAAGCATCTTGCTGACATGTTCCAAACTACTGTTGAAAGCTACACTGTTAGTGATTTTGCTTACCAGTTTGACCGTATAAAGGAAGAATGCCCAAGCCTGTCAAAATATTTAACATTAGAAGGGCTGGACAGATGGGCAAGAGCACATGCAAAGGGTGATCGGTATAACATGATCACATCAATCAACTCTGAAAGCTTAAACTCCATTTTCAGGGGTAAAAAAAATCTCTCAATTGTTGCACTGTTAGAATTTATTCGAGATAAGCTGATGGAGGGGTTTCAAGAGAGAAGGCAGAGCTTAACGGTAAATACAGAAAGGGTCACCCCCGCAATAATAAAAATGATTCAAACATTGCAAAAGGATGTCAGTGCATATACTATAAAGCACTTAAATGGGTCTGTGTTTGAAGTTATTGGAGATTGTTGTCGATCTTTCAACAAAGAAATGCACCTGAAGGGTGTTTGATATTCAACGAATCCCATATTCTCATGCATACATGCTCTGTAAGCAATAGTACATAAAAGGCTTGATGTGTCCCATTTTGTCACAAGTTTCTACACAAATGAAGCTTGGAATTTGGTATATGCTGAAACAATATATACAGGCCTTTCTGGTGATGAAATAAACATTCGTGACTAGATAAAACACATTAAATGTTACCCCCCTCTTGTAAGGAAAACATGTTGTTGACCTCATTGGAAAAGGAAAATCAGCATGGGGGAGTTTGTGAGAAGGTCAAAACACAGTAAGGAATGGCTTCAAAGAGAGTATAGGAGGACCAAATCAGCTCAGCCCCCGTCAGCTATAGAAAAAAAATTAATTTTAGTTCAGTTATCAGCTATGTCAACAATACCCTATGCTTTTATTGTTATGCTTTGTATTTTTTTATTATCCGTTATCCTTTGTGTTATTGCTACACTATATCAGCTTATCTTTAGTTTTTATGGTTACTCGTTATCTTTTGTGTTTATTGTTATTCTTCAAAGTTCATTTCGAAAATCATGTCTGTTTCAGCATGAAATTTTTGTTGAAACAAAACTTATAAACACAGAACTTGCTGAAATAAATACACATTGTTAGTGTCAGTACGAGCTTAGAATACACAATATGTTGACAGTCAAGCATATACAAACGATAACTGAAAGTACAAGCTTATCTTTAGGTTTTTTTTTGTCAGCAATTGCCCATATAAGTTAGTGTCATCAGTCAAGTCTGTGTCATACATTGTTAATATTGTTATCAGTTATAGCTTATCTTTCGGTGTTTGCTAAACTATGCCACCTTAACATTGTATATTGGTCTCAGCTTTAAAAAAATGTTGAAACATAACTTGCTGAAACAAAAATGCTGAACACAGAACTTGCTGAAACAAGAATATTGAACTAATTACATAAACCATTAACTGAATGTCAGCTTCATAAAGCTTAGAGACACAATTCCCTGGCAGTACAAGCATATACAAAAGAGCTAATGTCTAGAATATTAGCTGAAAATACAGAAATACCTCCAAAAAGGAGCAAAATGTCTACTATTATATAGCAGTAAATGTCTTGAAATGCTTAAATTTGAAAGATGAAATTATCTAGAATTTGAAGCTTCATCCCTCTTGAAGCAATTCTGAGACCATAAGCTCTCGGTAGCGGAAGATTTTTTCGTTGGTAAACTTCTTAATATCTCCCCTAAACATCAACGCTTCAATGGCTTTGAGTATGAAGACTCCACAAGACGAACTACAAAAAATGCAAAAAAAAAAAGGGAAATTGTGTCAACACAATAAAACACAAATACACATGTTAATAAATGACTTTGAAAACATTATAATTTAGAAGTTCATACCCAGTTGTATCATGCACTAGATCAGGGACCTTATGAATGCAGAATGGAGAGGGTTTAAAGTTTGGGAGTACCCCATCCTTATCCTATTGTTTTGGCAACCATTCAAACATTGGGCGCAGTCGCGCAGATTTTCAACAAGCTTGTCAGCAGCAACCATATAATGATTGAAATCATAAACATTTATTACCATTCCAACAATCACAATCTCCAGGGCGATCCAATGCTCATTGTTTATGTTAAATGGTGTGTAAACCTTTTTTGCTAACTCCTAACTCTATGGATAATCACTAGGATATAAGCCAAGAAAATAGCTTGCAGTGAATTGTTCAACAGGGGATGATTCTTCATATGACGACGAACAATCTAGAAGATACTTTTAATGAAAAATAGGATCCATCACAATAATGCCTTCAAAGATTCTAGGATTCTCACTGATTCTCTTCCTCATACGAACCAATCTTACTTTAATGTACTGCAACAGCAAAGAGTGTCAGCTATTTACTTAAAATAGATCATACTAACAGAAAAAATACATAGTTACACTACTTCAGTCAGCATGTTTACATTGATATCAAGCCATCCATCCTTCCTGACAATGCCTTTGAAAAATAACTTCTCTTTTCTTGCTAACATTGCAACTACTGAAAAATCTCTAAAAAAAATTATTACAAGAATAAAAATTTAGCGGTCAGCAAAATACATATTATTGAATGCATTCAAAAACATGTGACAAGTAAGATGCATATACCTTGAGCCTTTAATACAAGTATACATAAAGTCATGATCCTCCTTGCTGATGAATGATTTTTTTGGATTATATTTCGGGATCCTTATCTTCTCAGAAACATATGGGCTCAGAAGAAAACTACTTGTTTTTGGAAGATGCTTTGAACGCCTGAACTCGTCAATTTCACTTATGCATGTAGTGTCTTTTGCAATGTTATCCCAGTCAATGCCTGCTTTATTCAACACCTTATCATCAACACCATCATCATCACTGACAACTAAACAATCAACAACAACATCGTCAACAGTCTCTGATAACATATTTTTTTGCAGGAAGTGGGGTCTTTAAAGCATCACTATCAACATTCATCTCAATAGATCCAATGTCAGCATCATCATTAACTGCTTGGGCCTGAGTTGATGCGGCGTCAGCATCTTTCGTTTCAACATCCTTCATTTCAGCATCTTTTGTTTAAGAAACTTCTATTCCAGCACCTTTCATTTCAACAACTTTCATTTCAGCAACTCCAACCCCCCCCTCCCCCCAAACCATCTTTTGGCTAAACACCTTGAAGCCTAAAACCAGTAATGTCAGCCTCAGAAACAGTTCCTTTTCAAAACATTTCTCCCCAATCTTCAGATCCACATCAGAGTCGCGCCCTAGATAAACATAATTAAAATAGTTGCCCTGGATATGAATCCAGTGCTCTCTACCCTTCGACTAATGTAACAGGTATAACCTCATCTGCAGAAATTGAAACATCTATATCTATCGGTTGACCTAACTTATCACTAACATTCATTGAAACACCAGTCATGCCTCCCACTGATATCTTTGTTTGAATATCAAGCAACACGTCTTTAACAACCTTCGTAAACGTTGTATCACTAGGTATAACATTAGATGACTGTGTACTAGCAAGCATTGACTCATGCAATGTAAACCTATTTTCTAATGAACGTAACTTCTCTGCAAGATCAGCAACAACATACACCACTTTTATGATTGCTGACATACGTTCCTCAAATATATCCAACCTCCCAGCCAAATCTTTATCTCGTTGAGGCAACTTTTCATGCTTATCTAGCCTCTTCTATATTTCCTTCACCCAACTAGGAGTTTCATCTTGTTTACTACAATCATCTATGTCAGCGCCCAATACATCCTTTTCAATTCCTTCTTTATTGTGATCATCTTTGACAGCTTCCATCACAATTTTCTCAGTACCTTCTATGTCTAAGTGCTCATTTCCTTCTTTATTGTGATCATCTGTGTCACCATTCATCACATCCTTCTCAGTTCCTATAGTCTCTAAGTCCTTATCTCCTTCAGCCATAACCCCACCAAAATTCTTTGTTACTCTATCAAACTCAGCATCATCATTCCCAACATTAAATACACCAGAATCCTTTGCAAGTGCAACTTCAATGGGCAAACTCAAATCAGTTTTAGCAACTCCGTGACAAAATGCAGGTGCAACTTCAATCGGCAAAAACAAATCAGTGTCAGCAATTCCCTAATTAGAATTTTCAGAACCTGCCTTACTTGTGCGAAATACAAATTTATGTTTCGCACTTGCATCCTTATTTGACAAAGTCGGAGCTTTCCTTACATCTAAAATTTGCATACCCTTCATCTTCTTTTCTTTAATATGAACGATTTCCTAGGATGGTTTAGCAATAACATAAGTTTGTTGAGCCGGAACTAAACCAACAGACCGACCCCTCCTCATCGTAGTAGGTTTACTTTATGGAATTTTCTGTTTCTTCACCAAAGACAGACCTTTACTCTCGGATTTTCACTTCTTGGTAGCCGCAGCACCTGCATCTTCATTGCTTTTATGTCCTTCCTCTACTTAGGTTTTAGTAGAACGTATTTCCAATGATGAAACATCGTCTTCCCTAGGGCAACTGAACCTCACACTGTATGCCTATTTCCTCATTTTCCAACAATCATACAAGTGCATGACTCTCCAGTTGTGAAAATATAGGGCCAGATATCTGATCAAGAATGGGGTCAGGAACTTCATTTTTAAAGTCCATCCCTGGGATCCTTGCAAACTCGCCAAAATTTGGGAACATAGGCGCCTAAACACAAAAAATAAAACATAAAATAACTGAAATTATGAAAATGTACCTAATAAAAAAAAGGAGATTGAAGTAAGATAGATTTTACACAAAAATATCACCAGGTCACTATTAAAAAGCTCTTTTGCCTCCTCATATTTATTTCGTATAGAACATTCCCAGTGAAGAGAATAAGCATCATTCGCTCGCATTTTGAAATTGCAATCAAACTTATCAAACAGCACAGGGAACGCTTCCAATATCCAAGCCTGCAAATATAACAAAACAAGGATTTATATCATACAAAAAAATAAAATGCTGAAACAAAAATGCTGAAAAAATGTTGAAATAAAAGTGCCGATACAAATTGCCTGAAAATAATTACCTGAAAAGCTAAAGGATATCCATACAATTCATATGATGGTCTCGGATCTTTTCGATCACAAAGGACAACCTTCATTAAAGACTTCACCAGCATAGAATAGTACTCTCTCCCCCATGGATACAGTTCGCATTTTGCCTCATTGCATACAAGACCAACATGATCTAAACTCACACTTTTTGAGCGCTTGAACAATAACACCTTCTCGATAATCAACAACTTTTCCATCTGCAGCTTCTTTGAAGATGATTTTCTACAAGATATAAATCGCTGCAATGACTCATCGTACATACACTTTGATTTTTTTGACCCTAATAAGTAAGACCAAGAGATTTTCCTAGATGATTTCACTGAACTCTTTATAACAGGAAGCCCTATAATTGCATAAAACACAACCAATGTGAATCGAGCAACAAGGCCATCTACCTTGAAGCACAATTCATTCACCTTATCAATTTTAATCATACAAAGCATCATTTGATGGATCAGTTGAAAATTAAGTTTCATCTTAGTCCCTTGAGAAAGAACCCATCCAAGACAACTTCTTAGAGCCTCAAGATCAATTACAGATAGATATTGCTCAATAACACCACAGACATCTGGAAAATAGTATATATTTGATTTTGCACAAAATCTAGACTTTTCAAGAATGCAATACTTCAGTCTCTGTTACAAAAACACATTCATAGCAAAACGATGTCAGGATGTGTAACCCTAAACAATAGACACACCAATAAAGTATAAAAATACATATACTCACATCCAATTGACATTAATATTCTTGAAGATCGCTTCCAGAAGCAACAATATCTAAAAAAGAAAACCAAAGATACACAAACCCAGTGTCAGCATGAATAAAAACGGAAAATGCTGAAATAGGTGTTTTGATGATTATGCATCGATTGAGACAAAAGAAGCAACATTCGGGGATGCGTACTTAGATTCGTGAGAAAATACAAGAAAAAAGCGGAAAAAAAATTAAACAAAAACCCTAAAACAAGAAACACACGCCTCCGCTTGAACAACCACTTGAATTGTTCCCTTCAATTACAGGAATCTCCAATTCCTCATTCTCCGAAGGAGCTTTGTTCTCTACCAATCATCCATATTCAGTGTCAAGCACAAAATTCGGGAGAAAAACCAAAAACACAAAATCAAAAGAATACCATAAACACACCTCCACTTGAAGGATCGCTTGAAATTTTCCTTTCAATTACAGGAACATCCACTCCCTCGTTCTCATAAGAGGCCTTGTTCTCTACCATTCAAACAAAAATCGAAGAAGATTTTGCAAAAAACTGAAGAAGATCGGTTGAAGATTGAAGAGATTTTGGAGGAGTGATGGAGAAACATTCTCACGAATATCGGTTGAAGATCGGTTGAAGATTGAAGAGATTTTGGAGGAGAGAGAGAGAGAGAGAGAGAGAGAGAGAGAGTAACTATCCAATGCATTTGATCCTTACAATGCATTCGTGAGGACGTTTCCAAGCCATTAGATGCAAATTTGAATAAAGGGTTACGATTAAACGCGTGCTAACTAAAAAGAGTAATTTGTGGAAATTAAAAAGTGGAAAATCAAGACATAATAATTAAAAAAAAAATGAAATGCCTTTTATATATCCATTTACATTGAAAATACGTAAGTACGGTAGTTTTCACTCACGTATATGAATGCATAGTATTGAATACATATTCTTTATGAACATGAAAATATAATAGTATATTCATATATTTTTTACGAATATGAGAAGGTAAAAACGATTATGTTAATATTGAAATCTCCATATATATCATGTTATGATTTGATATGGTAAATGAATCTAGATTCCTTTAAAAAAATCAAGATTTTGTTTCAAAAGAAAAAAACGATATTAAAGTAATTAAATTATTCATTTGAATACTATTTATTTATTCATCTGTATAAACGTAATTATAAGGCTTTCACGTTATTCTAAGGCTTTCACGTTATTACCATCTAGTCTACTATATCTTATTATTCATCTGAATATATTATTGGTTATTCTTCCGAATAACTATTCATTTGAATATTACTGTCTAGTCTACTATATCTTACGCTTCTCATATTCAGATGAATAACGTCGAGTTATTCAAGTGAATAATGGTTGCCGACAATTCATAGTTATAATCTTCCATTGCAAATGAATATAAGTCGCATGTGTTGTTGAAAAAAAGCTCACACTGTAGTTTTTTTAGATGAAATCCCACATTAGTCTAATTTAGGAGATAAACCAAGGATTTGGAAAGAGATTGTTTTTTCCTTTTTTTTCAATATAATTTTCATTATTTCCTTAAGATAACACCACCCAAATTTTCATCATCCGACGGTTGATAAAGGGTCTCGTCGATGCATTTTAAGGGGTGTATACATGCGAAAACCCCCTACGTGTTTGTATGTATGTATATATACACACAAGGGCAATTTTGTCCAGAAAATTAGAGATAGACAAAAAACTAATTTGACAAGCTTGTGGGACACTCCCTCAATAAAGGCCAAAAAAATGGCCTATACCACAAATTATTTCTTCATAAAGGGTTCAATTTTTTTTTTATCAATCTTGTTAATAATAAATAAAATATCTTTTATAATCTTGTTAATCTTAATTGAATGAAATAGGTGGATCCACGACTTTTGACAAAATAGCACATACGATAAATTGAATGAGAGAATGTTACATAAGACCTAAAAACATGGAGAAGATCGAGGACATCTATCTTAGTGGTACTTTTTTTAAAGTTAATATTATTATATTATACGACTTATAAATATTGTATAGACTATAATCTATAGCATCTAAGAAATAAACATTGTGATGAATAAATAAATATAAGATCATGAGAAATTATTAATCAAAATATTTTATTAATTATATATACATAATCAACCATAAGTTTTTAAGAGAAAAAAATATTTGCGTATAAAATAGCTTTCAAATAAAATTATGTAAACAAATAGATTATACTCCATTCGTTTCAAAATAGATGGGTTTTAGGTAGTAGTTTTTGTTTCAAAATAGATGGACCTTTATGTTTTCTAGGTAGGGTATCATAATGATTTGTATTGATTTTTGTGTTGTTGATTTTTTAAAAGATTTTGATTGGTTAAAATGTGTAGTAGCTATTAAAAAAATAAAAATTTATGAAAAAAGTTAGTGAAATGATGATGTTTATTTAAAAGTGAAGTGTTTTATTAAAATTTTTACAAAATGCTAAAATCATACCTTTGGAACGGAGGTAATATATTGCTATGGACTTAGGGATAAATATCAAATTTGACATCTTCGTTTATATAATTTCAAATATGAAAAATTAAATTAATTATAAAATTGAGCGCAAGGAAAGACCCCACTCTAACTCCCTGCATTGCTCTAGCCGGACCGGGACCACCCTTACTAGATCAAAGAAAGTTCCATTGAATGAATTCACTTCTCTCTCCCAATAGAAGTCAATGCCTAATTAGTTTAATTAGTGATGTACATGTTCTTTTGTCATATTTTATAGTCTTTTTATGTCAATTTGAGTCTTTTTCTTAGGTTTTGTGTTGGGTTTACTGTCGTTTGAGTAGGTTTTCGTATGTCTTGAGATATGGAGGTTTATGCAAGTTTTTGTTGTGTTTTGCAGGTTTTTGAAATTGATTCGAAGCTATTTTAGAGCATACAAGGAGTGGAAGGAAGTTACACAAGTACGCGAGAAGAATGGAGGTGAAACGAGCAAGAACAAGTGGAAAAAGGGCCAAACCGAGCGAAAAACCGAGCCTAGGGGAGTGAAACCGACCGCCAGAACGAGCAGGACAAGCCAGGAGAAAACAGGTGTTATACCAAGCGCCAAACCGTCCTGGTTTGTTCAGTACCGATCCGAAAGACGGTGATGCGAGAGACGAACTTGAGCCTGCAAAGGTCATACTGACCCCCCTACCGACCAGGGTGGGTTACTACGTGTAAAGGCTCGAATTTGTAAATCCTAATTTTTCAAAAAAAAAGAAAATTAAATGAATTTAAAAACAGAATTTAACGGACAATTCTCTAACTCGGATTTTGAGCTCATGAAGCGGATTTCCAACTTAACCAACTTTTTTTGAACTAACATGGAAATCTCGATTCTCGGTTTTCAAAATTCTAACTTTACAGAAGAGAGAGCAGGAATTGGGAAGCTAACATCGGGAAGTAATTTCAGGACACCCCTCGGGATTCAAGCTCGCAACGTCGGAATAAGATTTCCCGCCCTCACCCCATGCCTTAGCCGAGATGCCAAGCCACACCCTGACCCATGTGAAGACGTGAGCATGCGAAGTCAAATATCCTATCTTCTTTTGGGAGGAACAACTCCATTCTCCTTTTCACTTCAACATCCCTTATTCCCTTGCTCCCCTCTTTTATGGAAAGAGACAAACCCCTCTCGTGTCTTCAAAACCCATCCCCAACAATCACTCTTGAAGATAAGTCCATGACATCATGAGAATTCAAACCTCACATCAAGCCAAAAAACCAAGCTTGAGCCTTATCTTAAATTAAGAGGAGAGGGTAGGGCTCTTCACTTCTGATGCGGGTCGTTGGCACTTTTGCCCTTTACTAAATAGTAATAAAATTCAAACACAAACACAAAAGCAATACAATAGCAAATCAATCACTGGATAAACCAAATAACTACTAGTATAGCGATGAAGTCCGGAGTCGAACCCACAAGGAGAAGTGATTCACTATTCAATAACTCTTAACAAGAACTCTTATGACCGAACAATGATTTATGATAAATAACCAAGATGTAAAGTAACCAACTTTATGATCGCAAAGTAAACTGATAATAAGGTAGAGAAGATATTTGACCTGTAATTCTCTGACAATGGTTGAGATTCATGGTCCTAGGATTGATCTATCAATTACTCATAAACATATATATGTCTACTTGACTAAAGTTGATAGATCCGCAGGGATACAATCATCTTATTCAATATCACTAAAGAATAGCACTAAGGATTCAAGTAATTAGACCAATTGACATATTGATTCAATGCAATTAAGACAAACCAAAACAACCCTAAATCAGCTCTAATCGACACATACTCAACATAGATCAATTGAAATCATCCACTATAAAAACAATGAAATATTACTACTTCAATGCCTTTGTTTGCTATCAAGAAAACAACAACGAATTCATAGCTAAGATACAATTTCTACCATGGTGATCAATCATAAAAAGGAACACAAATATAATCAATAAGCACAAGATGATAAATATGAATATGAATAACTAAATAGATAGAATCAAATCCTAACAATCTAAACAACCATGTCTTCGAATCACAGACGAAACTATGAGTTTAGCAACTCATAGGCCAAATCTCTCTCTCTCTAATTGTGTTCATAGTCTCACAATTCATCTTCCACTCTCTGAAAATAATGGAAATAACCTAATAAAGACTCATAAGGAGTCGAAAAAGCCCAAGAAATATAATAGTATAATAATAGGAAATAGAATCTTCGGATCCGAAATCGCAATTTTACTCATCAAAAGCAACATCATCAATAGTGCAAATATAATCAAGGTATATAAACGTCATAACATGTATATATGGGATCAAGTTGCTTGCATGCTCAAAAATCCAACCTTACCAAGGATCATGTGTATCTCTCACTCTCATGTGTTTAGCCTTTAAACATACCCTCGCCTCAATTCCATATACAAGTAGCAACTCAAATATTGACATTTATATCACAAAATCTCCACCGGATACATCAATGCAAAAATAAGGACATCAAGAGAACTTTCACTCAATGGAAACCTTCATAGAAGATTCCATTCGTCAGGGTTGTAATGGGGCTTGGTAAAGAAACATAAGGGCAAGGAATTGTATTTTGTCATGCGGTGCTATAAATTCCAGGAAAATAAGATTCCAACAACTCTCAACATAACACAAACCAACTCAATAATACTCAAGCTCACATACACATAACATCTCTCAAAACTTAATA
Source organism: Persicaria maculosa (assembly GCA_963922045.1). NCBI lineage: Eukaryota > Viridiplantae > Streptophyta > Magnoliopsida > Caryophyllales > Polygonaceae > Persicaria > Persicaria maculosa. Next base: position 28,756,405 of record OY998256.1, on the reverse strand, counting down.
ACAACTCCAAAAATCCTCCTTAAACACAACTCTCAAAATATCTCAATAAACTCATACTCATATCATCATCTCATCGTCACATACTCATGCAATATACAACACCCAACCAATCTAACTTTTAACCAAAATAAATCCAATTTTCCTCGTTATGCAAAAATAAATAAACTTGGTTCTTTATTCTCATTTTCTTTCTTTTTTTTCGAACTGTTTTTTTTTAATTGAGCCGAAATACATAGGAACAATTGCATAAAAATGAGGGAACTAATAAGCACATAACAATACATCTTCTCAAAACCATAAACCATAAAACTCACACTTTAGCTTCTTTCTCCTCAACTCCAAAATAGATTCCATAACCCACTCAAAATCTCAATTTCCCTGGAATGAGGGTAAGGCTTATCATAGGCTAGGAATAATATAATTTTGTGGAGCTATCAATAAAATAGGCTAAAGGCTCAAATTGGCTTCAAAGCAAGATATAACATAAGGTAGACATGGATAAAATGTGGATAAAAATTTGCCTCCATCATTTGAACTTATCAAGCAATGAACATGTATATAATCGGTCTTGAAAATAGCTAACCATGGCAATTGATACGTTTGGGATACCCGATCCTTTGCCTGTGGGCTCAAGATCAAGAACCACGCCGTATATTTGCTCCGATCTTGCAATGCTCTTTGATATCTCCTGATTTGGAACAATTCAAACAAGTGATTAGAATTCTGATTTAGCGACAGAAATTATACTTAGAATTTTCAGCAACTTGAGAACAGCTAAATAGCGACAGAAAGAGAGAACGAAGAACAGCGAGGGAAGCTGCGAACGCTGGCGCGCAAGGGTCCGGGCACACAGGCGTCAAGGCCTCAGGGTGTGCGGGTACTGGTGCGCGGAAGGGTTTCGCTGGAAGCGAGAGGACTGGCGAGCGCGGCGCGGGAGCGAAGGCGCCTGGGAGTGCGGAGCGAGGCGCCGAGGAGCGCGGGAGCGAGGGTGAGCGCGCGGAGCGGATGTCCGCGCTCGCTGGGAGCGGCTTGCCCGCGGATGACGCCAAGGACCGGGCTTGCGGGTGCGCTGCGCCTATGTCGAGTAGGGTTGTCGATGTTCTTCCTTGATCTCGACAAGAACAAGGTGAGGGTTTGAGTTGTTGATGTGAATGCCGAAAATACTAAGAACACAAGAGCTTTGGATTGACCTAATCGAAGAGCCCTTAATCCATAAAGGGTTTCTTCAATTCTAATTTTCAATCTGATTAATTCAAAGTGCGGAAACATAAATTTATAGTAAAACTATGAGATATCTAACCAATCCTTGCTTGCAAAGGAAAAGGGGTTTGGATATATTAATTCTATCTAATGATAAGTGAAATAACTTTAAGATAAATAAAACCTAAGAAGATAGATATTTAATAACTTGGTGGTCAAGTATTCTATCTAGAAGAGATATAATTAAATTCCACCTTATTTATCTATTTGCATAAAATAACAACTTAATTAACAACTAATGTAACTCGGCCCAAGCATAGGATACTCGGCCCACTTCTCTCGACAAGGTGTTTGGCCCACTCGGCCGAGTGACCCAAGAGCATGTCGAGAATGGCTTGGTTCATGGCGGGTGTTGACGAGTCTTCATGAGCTCCGTGTGTGGACGTAAGCTCACTTCCTGTGCTGGCGGGGCCACCTTGAGCCAAGTGATCCAGGGTGGCCTGAATCCTTGCTCTAAAGTCCCATGGTGATGGACAAGAAAGGCCTTAGTTGCATTTTGAATCTTCTTGGCCCTTGAACGAGTGACAGGGCCATCAAATGGAACCTTCATGTTGTCCTCAATGTCACCAGGAGTCATCGATAATTGCACGGCATCATTCTCCTCCACTTGACTTCGATTTGTCCTCAAATTGTCGTCAGAGTCATCGTCAGGCACGAACAAGGATAGATCGGCGACATTGAATGTAGAATGGACGCTGTACTTATCGGCAGGGAGATCCAGCTTGTAGGCATTAGGACCCATCTTCTGAACCACTCTGAATGGTCCATCTCCCCTGGGGTCCAGCTTAGATTTCCGTTGTTGCGGAAACCTTTCCTTCCTGAGATGCAGCCAGACCAGATCACCAACGTTGAACTGTACATCCTTGCGATGCTTGTCCTTCGCGGCCTTGTATTGCGCAGTCTTCCTTTCCAGCTGCGCCTTGGTACGCTCATGCAAGCTTTTGATGAAGTCCACTTGCTTAGCTGCATCCACGCTCTCCTTGTCCTTATATGGCCGAGGCATCATGTCCACTGGAGTTAATGGATTTCGGCCATATACTACCTCGAAGGGGGTCATCTTTGTTGCAGAGTGCCTAGACTTGTTATATGCAAACTCTACAAATGGTAGACAGTCTTCCCATCTCCGGAGGTTAGTTCGCAGCATGACTCTAAGGAGAGCCCCAAGAGTTCTATTTGTGACCTCAGTTTGGCCATCAGTTTGTGGGTGACAAGAAGTAGAAAATAGTAATTTTGTACCCAATTTAGACCATAAAGTTTTCCAAAAAGAGCTTAAGAATTTAGGATCACGGTCAGAAACTATAGACAATGGCAATCCATGTAAGCGAACAACATCTTTGAAGAATAAATGAGCAACATGAATAGCATCATCAGTTTTATGACAAGGTATAAAGTGAGCCATTTTGGAAAATCTGTCTACAACAACAAATATGGAATCATGACCCTTAGAAGTTCTAGGCAATCCTACAATAAAATCCATAGAAACATCTTCCCAGGGTGCATTAGCAATTGGCAAAGGTTGGTATAGACCATTAGCATTAGATTTCGATTTGGCTTTAGCACATGTAACACAACTTTTGACAAATCTCAGCACATAATTAGACATTTTAGGCCAAAAGTAATGTTCCTTTAGTCCAGCTAGTGTTTTTTCGAAACCCCCATGTCCCCTAGATTCATGTATTTCTTGGGTTAACAATCGGCGAATAGAAGAAGATGGGATACAAAGCTTGCCCATCTTGAACAAATACCCATTATCAACAAAAAATGAATCTACTTCACCTTTGGACACACATTGAGCATATATAGTTTTAAAGAAACTATCAGAAGCATACAGTTCCTTTATTAATGCAAAACCCAAAACATGTGCATCCATATGGTTTAAGAGGACATACCTTCGTGATAGCGCGTCAGCTACCACATTATCCTTTCCCTTCTTGTGGTGAACCACATAGGAAAAGGTCTCTATGAACTCCACCCATCGAGCAAGTCGCCTGCTGAGCACTGCTTGTCCTTTGAGGTACTTAAGAGCTTCATGATCCGAATGAATCACAAACTCCTTAGGCCAGAGATAATGTTGCCAAGTCTGTAAGCAGCGAACCAATGCAAATAGCTCCTTGTCGTAGGTAGAATAGTTGAGCTCAGCGGCGCCCAACTTTTCGCTGAAGTAGGTGATGGGACGCTTGTTCTGCAACAGGACCCCTCCAATGCCAGTGCCAGAAGCGTCACACTCGAGCTCAAAAGGTTGAGCAAAGTCAGGTAACTGCAGCACTGGGGCGTGTGTCAGGCGATCCTTGAGAGCGTCGAAAGCCTTTTGATGTGAGTCAGACCAGCGAAATGTCACATCCTTCTTTGTCAGCTCATGTAGGGGGGCGGCAATCAAGCTGAAGTCCTTGACAAAACGTCGATAGAAGCCAGCAAGGCCCAAGAATGAGCGGACATGGGTGGGTGTAGTCGGCCTAGCCCACTCCTGAATAGCACGAATCTTCTCCTCATCCACCTTTAATCCAGATGCAGTTACTACAAAACCAAGAAAAATGGTAGACTCGGATGCAAAAGAACACTTCTTTAAATTGGCATATAATTTCTCTTTTCTTAGACAATCAAAAACCAATTTTAAGTGACTTAAATGATCATGCATATTCTTACTGTAGATTAAGATATCGTCAAAATAGACAACGACAAATTTTCCTAAGTGTCTTCTAACCACATGGTTCATAAGCCTCATAAATGTAGAAGGTGCATTTGTCAAACCAAAAGGCATTACTAACCATTCATATAAGCCATACTTAGTTTTAAAAGCCGTTTTCCATTCATCACCCTGTTTCATCCTAATTTGATGATATCCACTTCTAAGGTCAATTTTAGAAAAAATAGCAGCACCATGAAGTTCATCAAGCATATCATCTAAACGAGGAATAGGGTGGCGATACTTAACCGTTATTTGGTTGATTGCACGGCAATCAACACACATGCGCCAGGAGCCATCCTTCTTTGGAACCAAAATGACAGGCACGGCACAGGGAGACAGGCTTTCTCGAACAAAGCCTTTATCCATCAACTCCGTGACTTGGCGTTGCAGCTCCTTTGTCTCCTCAGGACTAGCTCTATAAGCGGCGCGATTAGGCAAGGCTGCTCCAGGCACGAAGTCAATCTGGTGCTCAATACCTCTAATAGGAGGCAAGCCTTGGAGAAGTTCAGCTGGAAGCACATCCAGGTAATCCTGCAGAAGAGCAGCAATAGGTGCAGGAATATGACTCAATTCAACATTAAGTAATACCTGTTTCATGACCAGAAGAATGTGAGGTCCATGAGCATTCCAGGTGATGGTCCCTTGCTAAGGGTGAGAGACCAACGATCGACGTTCCACAGAGCCCTGAAGTGATGCAGAAGAGGGCTTAGATGACGTCGAATGGGGAGGAGAAGTCGGCAAGGGGGCTGCAGGGGCGGTGGCGGCCGCCGCTGCTGGGGCCGCCGGTGTGGCTTCTGGGGCCGCGGGTGCGGTTGGTGCAGCCGAGCTCCCTTTGAGCTTCTCCAATCTTTCAGCTTCTCTTTCGGCGTTCCTTTGTTGCTGCTTGCGCACCTGGTCCTTCAGAATAATTTGTGGCGATAAGGGTAGGAGAGTAACTCTCCTCCCGTCATAGGTGAAAGCATATGTATTTGCACGACCATCATGAAGGACATTACGATCATATAACCAAGGACGCCCTAACAATATATGACTACAATCCATGCGAGCAACATCACATAATATTTTATCATGATATGTTCCAATTGAAAGGGAAACTAAACATTGTTTGGTGACCAATATATCAGACCCATCATCAGTAAAGCCATTTAAACCATAGTGAGTAGCTCTAGGAGTAGTAGGTAAATGGAGGAAATTTACTACCTTTTCACTGATGAGATTGCAGCAACTCCCACCGTCGATGATAAGGGTTAAGGTAGCCTCACGAACCAAGCATCTGGTGTGGAATATGTTCTCCCTTTGATCAGCCATGGGAGATTCCTGGATGTGCAGGACCCGTCGATTGATAATGCAAAGCACGTTGTCGTACTGTGAAGTATCGATCTCCTCAATAGGCTCAGTCGACTGGTCCTCCTCCACTTCACTCGAAACTACCAGGTCCTCAGCAGTCTCCTCCTCATAGTAATGGTCTCCCAAATCATTGAGAAGAACCTTCCGTTTCTGGGGGCAATTGCGAGAGACATGCCCAGAACCTCCACAAGTGAAGCAGCGGATATCTTTGTTGCGATCTGTAGAAGGGGCAGCAACTCTTCTAGTTTCAACCTGATAACCCTGTTGAGGTGAGTTGGAAACTCCCTTTTGCTGCATAGAAGGGTTAGAAGTAGAAGGCTTAGATGGACCAGAAGGGTTAACGGGAACAAACCTGCGACCCTGGGAGGTCTGATCGAATCTGCTCCTTTGTTGCCGAAGTTGCTGCTGTTGTTGCTCATACAGAAGCTGTGCTTTATGAGTCAAAGTGTTAATATCTCTAATGGAATGGATAGCTAACGGATTTTTAATAGAAATGTTAAGACCAGCAAGAAATTGAGTACACAAAGCACGTTCAGTAAGATAAACATTAGCCTGATGGGAGAGTCGTTCAAGTTCATCCCTGAAGTCATTTGGAGAGCGAGTTCCTTGTCGGCAGGAAGCGAGCTGCATCCTCATGGACTCCGTGTATTCCTCAGGCACATGTCTCTTCTTTAGGAGACAGCGAAGTTGTGGCCAAGTTTCAACAGGTTGCTTGTCCTGACGGCGGCGCATCTCACGAGTGCGGAACCACCAGTTACGAGCTTTACCTACTAAATGCAATATAACAACTTCCAATTTCTCCGTTTCCTCATAGCGTAAATGTTCAAGCAGATAGTCAGTATGATTTTCCCAGACAAGATAAGCTTCAGGATCAGTATTACCATCAAAAGTTTCTAATTTAAGCTTAACATCTCGTCTCTGAATAGCTTGAGCATTATCAAATCTAGGATGACCAAAATTAGGAGGGGGTAAATCATCAAAGTTAGGATTTACCTCATGGTAAGCATCCTCCAAATGTGGTGTCTCATTCAGATCATTATTGCTACGGCTATCATCCCAGTTAGCACGAGTATAGAACGGCTGTTGTGGACGCTGATGGGGTCGGCCCTGCTGCTGGCGTGGGTGATGGTGCTCAGGGCGATCCTGGTGGCCATTGAAGCCCGCTAAAGGATCGTTGTCATGCTCTCCAGGGAAAGGATTAGTAGTAGCAGATCTCAGCTGATAATGTAATTGACCAGAAGGAGGAGGGTGAGCTGAATAAAAGGTGTTACCTGCAGGTTGCTGATTACCTGTAGGGGGCACAGTACCCGAAGGTGGTGTAGTATCTGGGGGTGGTGGAGGCGGTTTTCCTCCAGAAGGAGGTGTAGATCCAAAAGCCTCCGCCTGTTTGGACTCCTCCCATTGCCGAGCAACTGCCTGTTTGATGAGGTCAGATAACCGTAGGTGGTCCTCTTTGCGTTCGATAGCTCGACGATTTTCAGCCTCTGCCAGTTCCTGTCGCGTCACCAGAGTAGACTTTTGGACAGCAGAGTCAATAATAAACTGCATAGCCTCAGCAGAAATGCCAGCAGGTGGGGTAGGGGAAGGGTTGGGGTCGCTATCGTTTGTCATGTTCCTACAATATCAGAAGAGCAACAAGTAAACGAAGCAAAGACCAGAAACCAAGTAATGCAAGCTCTAGTGATTCCTAAGAGTGATTCAAATTTTTAGAAATCAAAGAGCGAGAAAACAAGGCACAATATTCAAGCAATTCCCCTGGACACAGAATTTTGCAATATTGAAGACAGCAAGTAATAATCCAAATTGCAATTAAATCAGCCACAAAGTCGGATATCAAGGATAGCAAGTATAAACAAGCGGCTGAATGTGTATAGAAAAAGAACTACAATGTGATGCTTGAGTAATATGAATGTGTAATAATCGACAATAGCAATCACAAGGGCAATCAAGTGCACACACTCCGTCAACTATTATCTGAGGGTTGCAACACGGTTCAGAGAAAGAGGGGTGTGACCAAGGCTCCAGTGTCGGCACAGCACAAAATCACACAAGCAGGGTTCTTTTGTAATGCTTAAAACCGTTTAGATCATCTAACATGTAGCAATCAAAGAACTAACAAGGAAGAGTTACTAACTCAACAATGTAATGAAGGAATGTTCTCTCTCTTTTTTTTTTTGAATATATGCTCTCGGTTTTCTGTTTTTTTTTTTGGCTAAGAAAAAGCTGTTGTATAGGCTGGAAATGCCGAAAATAAAGAGCAAAAGAAAAAAAAATAAACAAGCTACGATGATCTAAAAGTAAGCAAAAATAAAGAAAATAGGGAAAATAGGCTAGAAACTGGAAAAATTAGGGTTCTTTAGTGGTGCAAGTTTATATAATGCTTTTAATCCAAGAACTCAATATCTTCCAAATTATAGATCCAAACAAAGAATAACAAAAATAAAGTGCCAAATTTGATGGGTGAAATAATAAAGATTCAATTTTTATGCAGCGGCTATGGTGAAAAATAAGGCACGAAAAATAAATCACTCAAATAGAAATCAAGAGAGTAAAGAACTTGCATTAACCTGAAATCCGATACCACTTGATACGTTTGGGATACCCGATCCTTCGCCTGTGGGCTCAAGATCAAGAACCACGCCGTATATTTGCTCCGATCTTGCAATGCTCTTTGATATCTCCTGATTTGGAACAATTCAAACAAGTGATTAGAATTCTGATTTAGCGACAGAAATTATACTTAGAATTTTCAGCAACTTGAGAACAGCTAAATAGCGACAGAAAGAGAGAACGAAGAACAGCGAGGGAAGCTGCGAATGCTGGCGCGCAAGGGTCCGGGCACACAGGCGTCAAGGCCTCAGGGTGTGTGGGTACTGGTGCGCGGAAGGGTTTCGCTGGAAGCGAGAGGACTGGCGAGCGCGGCGCGGGAGCGAAGGCGCCTGGGAGTGCGGAGCGAGGCGCCGAGGAGCGCGGGAGCGAGGGCGAGCGCGCGGAGCGGATGTCCGCGCTCGCTGGGAGCAGCTTGCCCGCGGATGACACCAAGGGCCGGGCTTGCGGGTGCGCTGCGCCTAAGTCGAGTAGGGTTGTCGATGTTCTTCCTTGATCTCGACAAGAACAAGGTGAGGGTTTGAGTTGTTGATGTGAATGCCGAAAATACTAAGAACACAAGAGCTTTGGATTGACCTAATCGAAGAACCCTTAATCCATAAAGGGTTTCTTCAATTCTAATTTTCAATCTGATTAATTCAAAGTGCGGAAACATAAATTTATAGTAAAACTATGAGATATCTAACCAATCCTTCCTTGCAAAGGAAAAGGGGTTTGGATATATTAATTCTATCTAATGATAAGTGAAATAACTTTAAGATAAATAAAACCTAAGAAGATAGATATTTAATAACTTGGTGGTCAAGTATTCTATCTAGAAGAGATATAATTAAATTCCACCTTATTTATCTATTTGCATAAAATAACAACTTAATTAACAACTAATGTAACTCGGCCCAAGCATAGGATACTCGGCCCACTTCTCTCGACAAGGTGTTTGGCCCACTCGGCCGAGTGACCCAAGAGCATGTCGAGAATGGCTTGGTTCATGGCGGGTGTTGACGAGTCTTCATGAGCTCCGTGTGTGGACGTAACTTCCTGTGCTGGCGGGGCCACCTTGAGCCAAGTAATCCAGGGTGGCCTGAATCCTTGCTCTAAAGTCCCATGGTGACGGACAAGAAAGGCCTTAGTTGCATTTTGAATCTTCTTGGCCCTTGAACGAGTGACAGGGCCATCAAATGGAACCTTCATGTTGTCCTCAATGTCACCAGGAGTCATCGATAATTGCACGGCATCAGCAATACTCAATAATAAATGCATAAGAAGAGTAAATAACACAAGGAAACAAAAGGAATATATATATATATATATATCTTTTATAAGACCAAAAATATCTCACAAGGACAAATTTTCGTCGAATATCAAGCATGCTCACAAACTTAGATCATACATGCTCAGTTACCTATGCCTAATCATATTTCACATAAAAACCAATTTTATGGACAAGGTCAAATCTTTCCAGAATTCCATGGGATTTATAAGATCATGCCCTTATAAAGTTAAATAAGAAAAACTCAAATTAGATGGGTATTTTTTATAACACAATATGCAATGCATGAGACCAAACTTTTTTCTGGAATTTTCGACATTATCTAATTTTTTTTTCCATTTTTGACATTTTATATAACAACATAAACATGATGCATGAAATACATAATAATTGAAAATAACTAAAATAAAAGAACTAAAAATTGAAACATGAAACAAAAAATTAAACATGAACTAAACTAACTAACTAATTCACTTCACTTCTCCCCCCCCCCCCCACACACACACATGCATGTTGCATTGTCCTCAATGCATAAACATACACAAAAAGGAACAACGAAAAATAAAATAAAGGTTTGAAGGAAGCAAATGACTAACCAATTAACGTGAAGGCAGGGTTTGGGTTCCAGACTGCTGATGAATCATGTCCATCAATAAGAGACAAGAATCTTGTAGTTGATCGATCTTCCCAACCAAAATCGCATGTGACTTGGTTAACTTCATCAATTCAGTCGCCTATTGCGTCTCAAAATCAGTCAATTTATTTTCTAGGCAGGCGATGTGCGAGGTATCTCGAACCATAGGTGGCGTCATCTCAATCTGCATATCCTCAATATTGCTCGCAGGGGTCATAGGATCATCACACTTCCACAAATCAGTATCAATAGGAACATGGCTCTGGCGGAAATCTACTAAACTCGACCCCACAGGTAAAAAAATCGGCAGATACTGATGATGAGACTGTTGGGGTCCAGAGAACCAACAAAATCTTTCAATAGCATAAGGCAACTGCAGCTTCTCAACCATCCATGCAGACACGAGAGTATCAATGTCCCACATATAAGAATGACTCACAGGCTGCAGTGAACTGACATCAACACCATAATATATTGCCAAAAGTGTAATCATGCCTAAAAAAGGGGTACCAAGAGGATGATTCTCGTTGCGCTGGTGACGAGCCTTCTCACACATCCTCAAAAACATGAGTACCCAGTCTGGTACTATGGTAGACTCAGAAGTCGGGCAATACATAAAACCAACCAAACCAAGATCAACGATAACGGTGCTCTCAAAATCATAGAAAGTGCAACCAAAAATCCGTAGACAGAGATGAAGAGCGGGATGAGTAATCATATAATTGGGTATGTAGCTCTTGAAAGTCTCAGACATCCCTGTCAAGCTCCTCCAAATCTCTGCGGAATCAATCACACACATGACCTGTTGCCACTTCATAGAACACTTCTTCGAAACACCAAAAGCAACCCCAATTGCAGCATATGAGGAATTGCAAACTCTTCCCTTTAACCTAAATCAAACATCCTTGGGCGAGATTACATCCAAAGTAGTAAGGAACTCCTTGACCAAACAAGGGTAGGTCGGATCCCTTCTACCAACAAAATCACGCAGCCCTCCATGTGCCATCAACGTCATTACCGAATCAAGCAAACCCAACCTCTTCAATGCATCTTCGTCAAAGAACTTGGTTGAAGTGTAGGCATGCTTCCCAAGTGCATTCCAGCATAGCACCTCAGTTTAATCGAAGTAGGTCGGCACCTCTTTCTTAGCGTATCCACTCTTAATTGAGAAGGAGCAAGACAAGCACAAACGAATCCACAAAACAACCAAAGACGACCTCTCTATAGTGACGGCGAGCGCCGTGTATCGTCGAGAACAAATCTGAGCGAAGACGTTGAACAAACGACGTCCAAACTCCTCCCAACTCAAAACTTGATGACCAACTTGGTTTCAATAGCCTTCTTAGGTGATAGGTGGAAAGTGTTTTGATGGGCAAGAACTCAATTGAAACATAAGGCTTTAGGTTTTTGGAGTGGATTCAAGTAGGCTCTTTGGGTTTTATAGGTTTTCTTGGAGTTAAGCTTTGATTGATCTACAATAGGGAATAAGAATTTATAATGAGTTGGAAAGGGGATCCATCTATAAAAAAGAAGATAAAATAAAATAAAAATAGATAAATATAATAGAAAATAGAAATAGATAAAAGGTAAATCCTAATCCTAAGATAAAGGGAAATTAATCATAGATAGACAATCTAACCCTAAGACAGATAAAAATAGAGAAAAGATAAATAGAATTAGCCTAGTATAGAAAATAATATCTAATCCTAAAGATGGATAAAATAAATCTAGTCCTAAAATAAATAAAAAGAACAACATCTAATCCTAAATAGATAGAAATTATAAAAACTAACCTAAAACAACCGGAATTAACAAAGATAAAAAGATAGAAATACTCCCTTTTAATTTTACCAAAGATCGGGATGCGTCTGTGAACAGGACCGGCGGCAGGCGCCGTGTAACGGGCGGCGGGCGCCTTGGTGGTTAGAGCGATATTCCGTATTCAAATCAAGCAAAATTCAACTCCAACAAAGGTTCTAACTTACCATCACTCCATTATTCGGCCAAACGATTCATCCTACTTTATTGAATTGAAAAACTAAATGCGAAATTGAAATGATATTACCTAAACTACCTTGTATTGCCTCCTAAGAAGTGCCTTTGTTTCACGTCTTTGGCTCGACGTGATGCATTTCTTGATAAAGTTATCCCATCAAAATCATCCACACTTGACATTTTCAAGACAAGAGGGGGAACTTTAGGAACTTCTCCAATATATCCATCAATTGCACCAATCAATTCCTTATTGAAATGGGTTGTCTAAACGTGATTTTACACTGAATTCTATCCCTTTATTTTTAGATAAAATTAGATATATCTTTTTAGATTCCGATTTCCTAACATAGTTTTTAGATTTTTTAGCATAAATAGTACCCTTGAGGGTCAGTTTTATTCATTCAATATCAGAGAGAACAATCGAGCAACTGGTTTGAGAGTTTTGTGAGCGATTTGAGAGCTTTCTAAGGCGTGTTCTTAGTGAAGGCTGGATGTTATGGGAGGAAATCAAATGAGCAAATATAAATATAAAAGCAAACCAATCTCTTTCCACACAAATAAAATATAAGACTCCCTCCCGATGTAGTAGTAGGGAATCAGGATCGATACACGCAAAAGGGTGTCAGCGCTCGCCTAAGTAGTCTCAAAATCCGCTCCCTGTATCGACCAAAAGTCACTCGACGTCGACTGGAATTCAGTCGATCTCTACTGTGGTCGCCGATTTCTCCTGCAAAACACAACAAAGCAAGTCGAAGTCGACTAAAGGACAGTCGATGTCGAGTTAGTCCACTCGATGTCGACTAGGATGAGTCGATCTCGAATCAAAGACCAGTAAGCAAAGTTGTCGGAAAAGATGGCCGAAGAATGTAAGAATGGATGCGAAGGATGCACAGAAATATCAAAAGGGTTGTTTCAACAACATATATAAGGTTCCAAGGCAAGAGATAACCACGAAAATAACCATGTATGCAACATACTCAAATCATGAAAGATATTTGTTTTTCATCAAATAGATAACTTTTGCAACCATCAAATAGGAATATAGCGGCTCTCACATAAAAACCTATTTGTTTCTATCTTTTTTCATAATTCGGGTTAACCAACTCTCGCAAGCAGAACCTAATTACTATCCAAATTCATAATAGATCCACTTTCGTTTCAAAATCACAAATACGGAATTGTCCTCTACTCTCGTATAGGATTTAAGAACGGAATAGAAGATGAAAATCACATAAGAATCATAAACTCAAGCATACTTATATGGCTATCGTCGAGCTCACCCCAACCCTAGAAGTTGGATGGCTACTCACACCTCATCATCATAGACATCGTCATAAACATAAAGGAAATAACTTTGAATTGAAAACAATCGAAAGAGTAAAACCAAACGTCTCAACCTCTCTCCTCCACTCGGCCTCCTCTCTTTCTCTACTCTATAACTTGATTGCTCAAGTGATAATGGATGCCTAAAATAATAGCCCCAACGGCTTTATTTAAAGTAAACTAATCCTTGCTAGCCAAGGAAAGAAATCCTAATTCTACTTGCGAAGGATAAAAGCTCCAAAATAAAATAAACTAACCTAAATAAAATCCCTTAGGGTAAACTAGAAAATATCCACAAGGATAGAAGTTCATAAGGAATTTAAAAGATCTTCTCTTCGTGATTAAGCAAGTATCCTTCAAGTCGGATTCCTCAAGATACGTCTCGGCCAACTAGGGTTTCACTCGACATTGACTAAGATCCAGTCAATATCGAGTCATCTCACTCGATCTCGGGTGCTCAGGTGGATCTCGAGTTGCTTTCCTCTTCAGCTCCCAAGTATGGAAACCTTCACTAGACGTCGAGTCAACTTCAGTAAACGTCGAGTGGAATCTCAGTAGCTTGCTTCGTCCAATACTTAGCCAAATTTCAGCTTCACTCCAGTACATGTCGAGTAGATCTCACTAAACATCGAGTGCTTTTCCAGATTGCTCCAAAATATTTCCAATTTCTGCGAAATCAAACCAAAACTTGTGTAGACCTCTATATCTTGCAAATAAACATAAACTACACAAATTCACACTTTTCCGACCTAAAATTATAAAATATGATCAAGAATCGGAATAAAAGTAAGCGTAAAACCTGATAAAATAGGCGCACGTCATTGGACGCGCTTATGAGGGTTTTTGAGACACTTTGGTGGAGAATTTTTCCAGGTTTTTAAATCAGTTTATTTTCCTTTTCTACCAAATTTTCTATGTCTTTGTTTATGCTTACCCTGAATATGCGTGAGTAGTCTTCTTTTTCTAGGGTTGCGGTGAGCCCAATTATGTTGGTTGAATGCGATGAATCTATGAATTGAGTATCGTTTATCTATTCTTATATCTTTGTGTTTCATACCTAATGAGAATTAGGGAAATTCCTTGTTTGCAATTTGATTGAAAAAGAAATTGTGAATTGGATAGTAATTAGGGTTTTGAAACACAAGTTTTAAATAACCTAGTTAGGAGAAGGTAGTAAAGTTGATTAATTTAAAGCAAGTTGATTGATAGCTTTGCTTGGTTGATGCAAGTTAACCTCTTTTATAGATAAAAGTGCAATTTTTATATGATTTGTTTTGTTTGCATGCCTGATTATCGTTGTGATGATCCCTATGCTTTAGAAGCCTTTTTATTATTAATTGAAATCTTGAAATTTGCTTGCTTTATAACCTCCCAAAACCTATACTTTTTCACCTAATCCCTCGACATATTTCTTTACCTTTCTAAAGTAACTAAACGAATGAATTAACTTTCTCTTGTGGACAAACCTGACTTCACTATACTCAACGAGTTCTTGATTATAAATTTATTTGTTGATCAAGAAACCCTCTCAACAATTAGTCACGAGTTTTTAAAAAGAATTAATTAAGGTAGGCCTATATTTAATATGAAAATTACATTTAGGATGGGTTAAATGAAAATTTGTCACATAAGACCTATAAATAGGAAAAGATGACATCGTAAACCTAACTTCTTCTTTAGTATTATAGATAGATAGATAAAGATCATATTTATTTAAATTAATAATTGATTAATTTGAATTAGTTATTTAGGTGGTTTCATGTTTATATTTAAAAATAAGGCGGAGCCACACTGAACGAGAACCCACCACATAAGCGTCCTTTAAGGAGGAATCGTCATGTGCACGCATGTCATCATTTGTTGTTGTTTTAATATTATTATAAATATAGACAAGATAATAATGGATTCTTTATTATATAATTATAATAATAGATTGGGGGTATATTCTTTCTATTGGTTTGCATTATGTTTACTCCATTTATTGCTTCTTTGACCCCTCGATCTCCATACATGTTTGGAGACCTAAATTACTTTCATGGAATATAAAAAATGTATATACATTTCCGTAAGGAAACTATAATAAGTAATAATACAAATACATTCTTAATTATTTAGGGTGAATTTGGTAAATATACCTTTAGAAAAATCTAATTAGGTAATTATCCTCCTCCAAAAAAAATTAGATTAGGATGCACACCCTTCCCCTAATAGAGTACAAGTAGTCATCAACTGTTTGCCTGCTGACAGGTCAACGGTTGACTATTGATCGGTCAACGTTGACCAATTTGTTCAGATTATTTTTTTCTCCCTTAATGATGACACTTTTGTGATTCCGTTTACCACTGATGCCTTTTTTTAGTGACATTTTTACTTTAATGTGATGTCACTTTTTTGAAGTAATATTTTGATGCCGTTTTTCTAATGTAATTATTTAATCTCACTTTTTTATGACACTTTTTTGATGTCATTTTTTTTACCGTGATGCCATTTTTTAAAGTGGTCTTTTGATGTCATTTTTCGAAGTAGTGTTTTGATGCCATTTTTTTTTACCACCGATGCCACTTTTTTTATGCCGCTTTTTTTATCGTGATGTCATTTTTCAAAGCAATGTTTTGATGCCATTTTCAAGATGCCAATTTTTTATTGGCATTTTTTCTTTAATGTGATGTGTTGTGAGCCTAACTTGTCATGTTTTATACTTACTTTTATATCGATTTCTGCATGCATTTCATACATTTGGGCTGGAATAATACAGATTCTATGTAGTTTACACTTATTTGCCAAATTATGGAGTCTACACTAGTTTCTGTTTAATTTCGCAGAAATCGAGGCAATTTATAGCAATTCAGAGAAATGAGGAAAAGCTTAAAGTCGACTACAGAAAGTCCGAGGTCAAAGAGCAGCTGAACCAAGACAAATCGAGCAAAGAACAAGGAAAATTGACTCAACACGACCTGGTCGATATCGACCAACCTTGGTCTAAATTGAGTCAAGCCAGTTGATTTTCACCCATAGCCTAGGATCGAGTGATGAAGAAGAGAACTGGTCGATATCGACCACACTTGGTCGATATCGACCACACTTGGTCGATATCGAGTGTTCAAAACCGAGCCGAGATGCAAAAATCGACTAGAAGATGGAGCAAGGAAAAGGACAGGTCGATATCGACCAGTATACAGAGGCCGAAATCGAGCCAGTCCGAGTCCGAGTTGTTGAGCGGGATTTCTTCCACATTAAGGAAGAGATATTCTATCTACTCAAGAGGAGATTTATCAAGTTCTATCAAGATGGAAGGGATTTACCTACATTAGATATAGTTTCCTTGTTGATTTATTTCTTTTATTTCCATAATTTAATCTTTAAGTATTAGATAGATAGATTTAGATAGAGATATAGTTGTTATTTCCTAATTTCCTAGGGAATGAACACTAAAAATAAGTCCTTAGGGGCTGAGTTTTATTAATTCAATTCCAATTCAATTCTAGATACAATTAGTTATATAGAGAGAGAGAGAGCTTGTGGCGAGGAGGAGCAAGAGAGTTGAGAGACGATTTGGCTTCGATTGGTTGTAAGCTTTCTTTATTTTATTTAATGCAATTTAGTTCCCTTTTATTATTAATGTCTTTCTTGATGATGAAGAGCGAGTAGTCACCCAACTTCTAGGGTCGGGGTGAGCCCGACGATAGCCATGTAAGGTGATGCGGTAAAGGTACAATCTTTTGATGCAAATTCGTCTTCTATCCCTATGAGCATGATTCTTTTGCGAAAGTTGAAGGTGATCCTTGTGTGTGTTATTGAAGCGAAAGTGATCTTAATGCAACTTGGATTAATTATGTGAAAAGGGTTAGTAATAATTAGGGTTTATACGAAAGCCTCTATATTCCTATTTGTTAATAACGAAGGTTATTTGATGAAAAGCATGATCTTTTATGCCTTTATGTGTTATTTTACATGGTTATCATTTTGGTGTTGAAACCCTGATCTTGGAAATATTTTATTTTACTGATTTATTTCATAAATTTCGAGTTTTATGTTTTCAGTTTTCAGTCGAAATTGAGCCACTGTTGGTTGATTTTTTAAGGTCGATATCGACCGAGTTGCAGTTTTCTGTTTCTGTTCTGTTTCTGCTTTTCTCTGTGCTATCTGTTTTCTGTCGACGTAGTGTTCGATATCGAGCTTATAGGTCGATATTGAGTGCTCTTCTGGTCGATTTTATGCTGAGATCTGGAACTGAAAAAGTGGGCGCTGACATGCTTCCTCGTGGATCGATCCTGACCGCCTTCTACTACAGCGAGAGGAAGTCTTGTAATTAATTTGCGGAGAACAGAGATTCGAATTTGGAATTTATTATTCATACTTGATTTTTCTCTTAACATGATGTCACTTTTTTAAAGTAATGTTTTGAGGTCATTGTTCTAATGTAATTCTTTGATGCTACTCTTTTTAATCAAATAGTTTGCTGTCACTTCTTTAATTAATCAATTGTATATCAATATATTTTCATTGATTATACTTTTATTCACTGATGACACATTTGTGTTACACTTCATTAATGCAATATAAGTGATTACACTTCGTTGATGCAATTATTTTGTGATGATATTTTTATACAATTGATGACACAAGGGTATGCATAAAATGTTGTTAAACTTCATTGATGACATCTTTTAATGATGATTTTTATTCATTAATTGATGACATTTGTGATTACACATCTTTGATCTTAATTAGTTATGATGACATCTTTTGTGGATGACATTTTTATTACATTTTTTTCAAGGTAAACAAGAATGTATGACCAACTGAACTAGTGCAAAATGAAATTAATATATTGTATCATCTTAATCAACATAAGAACAAAACCCACGACCTCAAACTGACTTCCCATGACTGATGGCTCCAATTCGAGCAAGCTCATTAGCAATTCTATGCCTGGACTAACTGGACTCAATCGGTTTAGATATGTAAAACTCATCTCTACCATTCACCAAATAGTATGAACTTAGTAATAATCACAACTAACTTTTTTTTATCCGTAAGTAGGGGTATTGGGGCCCCTTAATTTTATTAACTAAGCAACATATGAGACTACATCAGGGGAATGGATTCCCAACCATGACAGTAAACAAATAGGCAGAACACTGCCACGCCTTCAAGGACTTCTGTTATCATTTGTCTACACTCCCTTATGAGGTAGTAGTCCGGGTGCACACTAGGACTTCTGCTGATGAGCACATCGCAAACAGATGATGAGTCCGTCTCAATTACGAGCATTGGCACTCCTAAACTCAGCCCCATCTTCAGTCCATGGCAAACAACTAGCATCTCAACCCTCAGAGACGTACAAGTCCCATATGAAAAGGTGAAGGGTCTCACAAAGGCTCATTCATGATCACGCAGAACACTGCCACGCCTTCAAGGCCCAGGTTCCCTTTAGACGCACCATCAACATTCAATATTAGTGTCTGATCTCACAACTAACATTAACAAAAACTTTCACCCATATGTAATTTTCCAAACATAATGGATTTTGAAGTCCTATGTCAGTGTCTGATCTCAGTTCTTACCAATTCAGAAATAAAGAGTACAAAAATTCAACCATATATTACTTCTAAACTACAAAATAAAATTACATTCAATTTTACACCTTTCAGAATATCATCATCTAGGAACATTGTCAAACAAGGGAAGTTTTGAGAGCCTACAGGACCTCCACTGCCATCGTCTAGGAAACGAAAACTTGATATTTTGGAAGTTCATCATCTTAAAACAATCTTGAAAAAGTATGCAGATTGGCATCATTTTGTTTGTTCACACTTATTCATATTGATCAAAACACATGATCAAAATACACGTTGAGGCACGATTTTAAGGGGAGCAAATTAATTGAAAAGACATGATTCTCAAACTCCATTAGTATTATGCAATTCAATTCTCCTCGGAATCCTTAAATTCATCTAGGCATTTAATCGAACACCTTGGAGGCCACTCTTACCTCACCCAACAAGCACCTTGAGAATGTCTTCCGCACCGCTGGAAGTAAAGCATCTTCACAACTCCATCGTCGACGAGCATCTAGTACCATCTTGATGCGGGTTAAGATGGCCTTATGTGGGTCAAATAATAATCTTGATCCAGGCGAGCTCTCAAGACCGATTCGAGGGCTATTGATGGAAAAGAGTGTCGTCCTCAAGAGGAAGAAGAAAGTCCCACCATAGATTGAAGAATATATATTTTATTTATTTAATTATTATTATTATTGTTAGTTTTTAGTTTTTAGGTTCTTTCCATATTTAGTAACTCCTATGTTAGTTGGAGATATTTATGGAATGTCTTATTTTTAGTAATACTTAGTTAGGTGAATAAAAGTGGAAAAGGAAAGTTTACCCCTTAGATATTTTCCTTGGCCACTAAGTAGGAATATTTATCTAGGATTTATCTAGGAGTTTATTTATTATTATTTTAGAAAATCAAATTCTATCCTTTGCAAGGAACGATTGACAACCCTTTGTTATTTAAACCCTTTTCATCATTCAATAAAACCAGATGGGAAAATTATATTAAAGAAGCCTTTTTGGCTAAAAAGGTTCTCCAATCCCTCCCATCCGAAAGCTTTGGCCTTTCGACATTCATATTGTTGTTCAACCAATCATCCGATACCAATCCCTAATTTCAAACACAATCCAAAAACACAAAGAAGAAACCCATCCTGAGAAACAGTCACTGAACCAGTGTTCCTGTCGCTAAATCTACCAGAACTGTCGCCATCGTCAGGGCGGCACCCGCGGCTCTCTTGGCCGCGCCCGCGGCTTTTCTAGCAGTGTTGCAATTGCTCTGTTTGTGTTGTTGCCTGTGTTCTTGTTTTGCTTCCTCCATTCCCACACCTTTCTTTCCTTCAAGACACTTGTTCAAGATCAAGGATAATTGTAAGATTGGGCCATCAACAAGTTGGTGTTCTTGATTCGAAGCCCACAAGAGAAGGATCGGGAATAGCAACTTTATCACATCTCGACCAAACCCCGAGCCCTAGGGGCTTGTTGATGAGGTCAATCTCCCCCAAAATAAAACCAGTAATGAAACAAAAAAGGAAGACTTACCTCAAAGCAAGCGCTTTCTCTGCGGCTGTCGATGCAACAATTGTTCCCTCGATTGCTGTTGGTCCATCCTTGAATCAAAATTGATGCAATGAATTGAATTGATTATCGCTTGAATTTTCCCCCGCGTACACCTCCAATACAGGCTTCTCAAGGTGATCGACATCAATGCGCACACACCGCTTGTTAATCTGCCTGGCGATCGAATTTTGATGCGACACCGTCATCCTCGAAATCGGTGAATTTGGGAGCGGAGGCGGGAGCTGATGACGATGCCCTTGCCTAAGACGGAGCCGGTCTTGGAGGGCGGGAAGTGGAGGGATGAGAAAAGAAGACCGGTAAATGGAAAGAGAAGACAACGCCGCCGACGGAGAAGGAAGGAAGAAGGAAGCACGAATTATTGGGAATGAGTTGATGGTCGCATCTCGCGTGTGATGGGAGGAGGAAGAAGGTGGGGGTACAAAGCGGCTAAAAAAACATTAAACCGAGCTAGAACGACCAATTAAAAATTAAAAGGATGTAAAGAAGAATTTGTTAAAAACGTGACAAATAGATAGAAAATCATATATAATCATCAGAATAAGTGTATTGAAGTGTAGTTGTCATAAACATAAGATAGTAACACGAGTTACACCTAGGAAAATTGCAGGTAGAACAGGAGGGGTCCATCTCAAAGTCAAAAGGGACGGTATTGGTTGATTTTTGCCATAAAGGGTTGTTCTCACCCAAAAACGCTTTGTTGTCATTGCTAATACCACTCAAGGTATATGGGTGGGAGGAATGAGTCGTCACGCAACCATACCTGTGGAAAGAGTAAAATGTATACATCAGTATTTGTGGTTGTGCCGTCGGAAAAAAAAATATGTAAGGTAATTTGTAGCTCACCGACACCCAATGGGTTTTGTTGTTGACGATGCAGATTGCCAAATTTTCTTTCTGTGGGGGAGGGTCGCGTGCATCGAGAGGGACTAGAAGCATCAGTTAGTTCCTTCTGAGAATGACCAACGACACCTAGAATCTTGTGGCGAAGACAAAACCCATCATAGGACACTCCATCCAGTACTATTGGTCAGCAATGGGGCCGGTGAAGGTACAGTTATAAATGTACTCGTTCAGCCCCAGTTCGTGGCTATAAACGTGTTAATGCTCAATCATCTCTTGCGCGAGGGCGAGGCGAACTTGTTTCCATTCTTTCTCCCCCATACCAAGGAACTCAAAAAATGCTCGATATCCGCAATGGCCGTCTGAACCGACGTTCTTCACTCTGTCGATGAAGATTGTCATGAGTTGGTTGATGTCATCATCTGCACTAGGGAAATGAGTCTGCACGAACGGCACGGTAGGTGGGGCCTCCATGTCGACTATCTCGGAAGCCACCTCTTCATCGCGCAACACATCTGCGGAGTTGTTCTAGGCACGTCCACGGCCGCTGTCTTTTTTGCGTGGACGCGGTGCTTGGCCACGCTCCTAGTGGCGTCGTTCAGCCGATTGTGTTCTCTCCCATGCGAAGGGGTTAGTTTGACAGGTGTTATGACGCCCTCGTCCCCGAGGTCTGCCCCTTGTCAACTCGGGGGGATAGGGTGGTACTAGGTTGGTGGTAGTAGGGAACTGGTCGTCCGCCAGCGTAGTTTCCACTCTAACCAACTCGTCCTTGGGTACTTCACCGCGTTGGTACCTTTGGAAGAAGTTGCTGATGGCGATTTGAGCCTCGGTCATGGGGACGAAGTCCGACGACGAGTCCTGTTGAACGTTGTTCCAATCCAACTGCTTCCAAACGTGTGAATCTGGCTCGGCATAATAGATGTACTATCTTGGATGCGATAATATATGTCGTGAGTACACGATATCCCGTATGTGACTCTCCAAAACTGGTCGGTGCATTCCTGGGCCGGTGCAGTGTCTTTAACCTTCAGGTATAGTGCGTTTAGGAGGTCGTAGCATCGCTTAGAGATCCTATCTTGGACACGGAAAAAAATGTCAACGCTGTACATGCCACTACACCACGTGTTGCGGTTTCATTTTAATGACGCCTTGACCTCTAATATTTGATCCTTCATCAATAAGTCGATGGCTGCGAACACACATTCGAAGTCTTCTATGGGGGAGTGCAGCGCGTTTTTCAGTATTGAGTGTGCGGACTCGACCCTTTAATTGCAAATTCCAATTTGTCCGGCTTAGCATAAAATTTATACGTGAGTACTGTTGTTGCAGGAGGATGTGTCAACTATGAAATATAAATAAATATAAAAGTAAACTTATGCACTTCATTGTGACTAAGGAAATATAAAGTTTATAGGTAAGGCTAAGGAAATATAAAGTCCTCCATCCTCTTATCATGCAACATGTCAAAAGCAATTTCAAATTTTTACCTCCTTTCATGGTTTTCATATAAATATGCACTTCATTGTGACTTTCCTTTACTAGACAATTTCATGCTATGTCTCTAATGAATCCAATTTTACATCGTTGAGTTCAATTTAAGCTTCCATGACAGTAATAAAAAAATTTCAATGGGGTTCATTTTTCAAACTTTGGAAAACAAACATGTAAGCACATAAATAAAATATGAATTCCAAAGTAACCATGTATAAGCAATTCAAGAACTAAACTAGAAATATGCACACATAATGTCAAAATATGGTCAAATATGCATAAAGTAAGCCTTTCCCCCACCCCATACTTAAACATTACAGTGTCTTCACTGTATAAAAAATAAGGGTAAAGAAAGAAACTCATTAGACATGCATGCTAGATGTCACAATCGAGTGCAAATGTTGCTGTAGGGCTAGTCGATTTCGAGGGCCATGGTCGATATCGACCTAGATGACTCGAAATCGAGTTGCTGCTTCTTCATTCCTGCAAAAATTAGAAGAGAAATACCCACAATAGAAAAACTTAAAAATAATGTCCAAAACCAAAAACAAAAGCAACAATGTCCAAAAATCCCAAAAAACCTAATTGTTTATTTACAAGCTCTAGATTTTATAGTCGCTAGGCCGACTTCTCCATTGGGCTCAAGGTGGCATCTGTAGGGCCCATGTAGCTTGGGCTTCAAACAGAACTCCATTCTTGTCCATCAATTGTAGTCCGCCTGAATGGATCTTGTTCACCGTGATAGGGCCCATCTTCTTCTTTTTGAACTTGTTAGGGAACCAATGATCATTTGACTTGGAAACATAGACTTTGTCTCCAACTTCATATTCCTTAGGCTCCTCATTGGAAACCCTGCATAAGCGCACATACCAAGGAAAACCTCTCTCATGTATAGATATATCTTTAATTGAAATAGGAGAAGAAAGATCCCAACCTTGGCTTACCTTTGCAGAATCGGATTTCTAGACCTCCTGAGGATCTGGTCGATATCGACTTGTATGACTCGATATCGACTGCTGCTGTTCTGGTGGAGATTCGGTCGATTCTGACGAAGACGGGTCGATTTGGACTAGTCGATATTGACCAAGAGTGGTCAATATCGAGCTATCTTGCTTGAATTCGGCTAGCTTCTTCTCGACAGGTGGAATCGACTCAACAGGAGGTGGTCGATATCGACCAAGGTTGGTCGATATCGAGCTATTCTGCTCGATATTTCCTGGCTCGATTTCTGGTGGAGTCGGCTCGACTTGGATAGGTCGATATCGACTAGTATGGGTCGATATCGAGCTGTTCTGTGGTTCAGTCGATTTTTCCTGGTCGATTTCGACCCCATACTTAAGCCCTGGCAAAGCATCCGAAAAATAATTAGACCATATTGACTTACCTTGGTCTATGTCGAGTGGATTCTCTGCTTCTTCGTTCAGGATGGCCATGATCTCCTCCATATGGGCTTCCATTTCCCTCTTTTCCAGCTCCTCAGGGGTCATGTTTCTTACCTTAGGCTCCCCACAAGTAATGTACCCGGCTGATATTGACTTGACCTCTTCCATGGGACCTGTATGCCTTTCAGTTTTATTAAAGGAATACCCAATTACCTCATCGCTGATGTTGAAAGTGAGCACTCCCTTCCATACGCTTATGTTGGCATCCACCGTCGCCAAGAAGGGCCTTCCTAGAATAATTGGACAAGCAGGGTCCTCCGCCATATCAATGACTAAGGAATCCGCAAGGACAAAGAACTTACCTACTTGCACTAGTACATTGTCCACCATGTCTGTTGGGATGACCACCGTGTTGTTTGCCATATAAAGTTTTGCATCCACAGGCTCTAAGGCACCTATCTTAATCTTGGACCGGATTGATAAAGGCATTATGCTCACACTGGCTCCCAAGTCACATAAAGCATTATATATATATATATATATATATATATAACCACATAATTTTATTTAACACATGAGGAGGTGCTAATTAATTCGTCTTTGGGATGAGCTCAATCTTAAGCTCATTGAGTGCAAAGTTTCGGACCTCCATATTTGCTTCCCTAACAAGTACCCCTGCATGCTGAGCCACATCAACGTTGTCATGTGGGCTTAACTCGTGGAAGAATGATTCAATACGTAAAGAAGAATGTCTCCAACCCTCCAGTAATACGCTCTAGGAATACCCTGATGAAAACGATTGCAGTGCGCGCAACCAAACTGCAAGGATGTGGATATGTGAGTGTCATTTTGACACTCGACTCGAAACAATGCGCAAGTATGAATACCACTGTATTCTGGCTTGCGGAAAGCGCAATCAGACTCGTTAGGCGACATTGGATATCGAACCCATTTGATTACAAAGTCAATGCATGGGTTTGGACCGCGATGTTCAATTGTAACCGACTCCATTTGCAGGAAGTACAATGTGGAGTTGTTTAGGTCGGTTATCAAATGGGGTGTATATAAAGCACGCAGAAGGATGTGACGTGGGAGAGCAATACACATCAACAGTACAGAGAAGGTGCGCATGACATTGCGTATATATACGCTACAAAGTGTGGAAATATGTGCAAGGTGTTGTGGAGATATACGCAACATCTTGCGGATATATACAGCTTATGGATGCTACAACTTGCGGACATATGCGCAAGGTGTTGTGGATGTCTACGCAATAGGATGCGGAGCCCACCGTACGACAGGCCTCCCCCAACATATTTAATGGTGACGAACTAACCTAGTTTCGGAATTGTAGGTTCGGTAAAATTCAAGTCAATGTTGTTTTTCAATTAGAAGTGTTCCACAGTGTTATGATTTAATTCCCCAATTAGAAGTGTTGTAAGGGTCATGGAAGCACTTTGATGCGAACTCTTTCCGAATTATAGCATCCATGGACCGGCAGGTAGCCCCCGAATACCACTACATTTGACGACATCGGAAGGAAGAATATATTTTCGTTTGTAGGTCGCTAGATTCAAAAATTGGTTCTCGTTGTTATTGTTACAGATTGTTATTGTAACAGGCAAATATTGTAATGATTTCACTCGTTAATGAGATAGTGTTATAATGTGACAATAGTCAATAGGTTACAATACAACGTCATACATTATGTGTTCTGTACGTTTCATTTTCAACACTATGTGTTCCGTATGTTTCATTTTCAACACTCTTTGTTCTGTATGCTACATGTTACAAAGTTCTTTCTCTCAATCTTATGCCAACTTGGACCCATATCCTAACCTACCCAAGGGCGAGGTTCCCAGATTATTTCTCGAAGAAGGTGTCCACCTCCACCGCCATCAATTGTCCGTCGGTTGCTGGTGGAAGAAGTGAGGTGGTTTTCATATGGATCAACGTTGATTGTTGGTGGAAGTGGTGGGATGGTCTTCATATGGATCGTGTATCTTGCTCTGCATATCATACCTACAAACATGAAATGACGTAGTTCACCATTACGTGAAACGAAATTAATTTGTTTAGGCTATCAATTATCGGATTACTACATACCCACATGAAAGACCTCGGACATCAAAGTGTTACACCGATCTTTACGCATGTTGGTTGCTGGAGACGATAAAATTTCAGCTTCGTACCATTTTATATGTAGATCCACTTTGCTACGCAAAGTGATTAGCCAACCTCTACGCCACCACATTTGATTTTCATTGGGAGTAGGTATGATATTTCGTGGTTGCTGAAGTGATGTTATGTAAGTGCGAGTTGTTATAGACCTCCCTAGTTATACGCACGATGTTGCGGAACAGCAACGCAAGTGCATGCGGACATATTACGCAGCCACCGGCATATCATTTTCACATAGAAATTATAATAACGACTATTTCGTACACATCAGAACGTTCTGTGCTATGAAGTTCTCAAAGTGCTTAATTTCGACGATATTATGCCCACTCGAACCCCGAATATGAAATAATTTAATTTCGTACGCTGACATATTACACAGCCACCGACGTAGCATTTTCGCATGGAAATTATAATAACGACTATTTCATACACATCAGAACGTTCTGTGCTATTAAATTCTCAAAGTGCTTAATTTCTACGATCTTATACCCACACGAACCCCGAACATGAAATAACTTAATTTCGTACGCTGACATATTACACAGCTAACGGCGTAGCATTTTTGCATTAAAATTATAATAACGACTATTTCATACATAACAGAACGTTATGTGCTATTAAAATCTCAAAGTGCTTAGTTTCCACAATATTATGCCCACTCGAACCCCAAATATGAAATAACTTAATTTCGTACGCTGACATATTACACAGCCACTGGCGTAGCATTTTCACATGGAAATTATAATAATGACTATTTCATAAACATCATAACGTTCTGTGCTATTAATTCTCAAACTGCTTAATTTCGACGATATTATGCCCACTCAAACCCCGAACCTATCCTACCCAACGGCGAGGTTCCTAGAATATTTGGAAGAAGTGGGTGTCCACTTCCTTCATCACTCCCACCAACTGTCCGTTGATTGTTAGTGGCAGTAGTGAGGAGGTCCTATTATGAATCATGGATTTTTATTGGGAGTACGTATGTTATGTCGTGGTTGATGAAGTGAAGGTATGTCAGTGTGGATTTTTATAGAATTCCCCAATGGTACGCACCATTTGGCAGAGAAGTTGCGCAATTAAATGCGGATATATTACGCATCCACCAGTGTAGCTATTACGCACGTAAGAGCGGACCCTTTGTAGCTGATATGACGGGAGTAGCTCTGCACGGTATTACGTAACTGTATTGGCGACACAATTCAAAACGGCCTAAAATGGGACAGTGCATGTATGCATCGAACAAGGGAGGCAAACATGGAAGTTGCTCCGCAATGTATTGCGTAACAGTCCGGGTAACACAATTCCCAACGGCCTGAAATGGGACAGTGCATGCAGGCATCGACCAGGTGGCCGGGTACATTTCATATGTTCCGCAGCGTTATGCGTAACCCCACTGTTGAAACACAACTCAGTCGCCTGAACCGGGATAGTGCATACAAGCATCGAACAAAGGGGGCAAAAATGGGAGTTGCTCTGTAACGTATTATGTAATTGTACAGGGGACAAAATTCCCAACGGCCTGAACCGGGATAGTGCATGCATGCATCGAACAAAGGGGCCAAACACGGGAGTTGCTCCGCAACGTATTGCGTAACAGTACGGGCGACACAATTCCCAACGGCCTGAAACGGGACAGTGCGTGCATGCATCGACTAGGTGGCTGGGTACATTTCATATGTTCCACAGTATTATGCGTAACCCCACTATTGAAACACAACTCAATCGCTTGAACCGGGACAGTGCATGCAGGCATCGAACGAAGGGGGAAAACACGGGAGTTGCTCCGCAACGTATTGTGTAACTGTACGGGGGACACAATTCCCAACGGCCTGAACTGGGACAGTGCATGCATGCATCGAACAAGGGGGCAAACACGGGAGTTGCTCCACAGCGTATTGTGTAACAGAACGGGCGACACAATTCCCAACGGCCTGAAATGGGACAGTGCATGCATGCATCGACCAGGTGGCCGAGTACATTTCATATGTTCTGTAGTGTTATGCGTAACCCCACTGTTGAAACATAACTCACTTGCCTAAACCGGGACAGTGCCTGCATGCATCGAACAAAGCAGGAAAAGACATGAGTAGCTCTGCACCAATGTGCACAATACAATGCTGACATATCCGCTGACAACAGCGGAACTCTCCGCTTCAACCTACAAGATACACACCACGTCCACTTCATTGTAGGCCCACTGTACATGTATATGTAAATCAATATTCATCCCGAGCAATTGTATTCGAAGACATTGTAATGTATATCACTGATATATTCGTCTTTGCAAAGTCGTATCCACCAAAGTAAAGATCATGGATGCACTTTGAGTTAGGGGGGGGGGGCAAATTACACGATCGGTCGTGTAACTTCAGACTCTCGCTCCGTCATGGTGGTTTCGATCCAGAATCTGGAATGACGTGGCCTGTACAAGTACCAGATTGGCATTGTTATGTGATCGCTTCGTCGGGTGATGAAGCCAGATTGGCGGGTCCAAGTTGTGCATTCTTCATCTGATGGAAGGAGATTGCAAGGGAGTTCGTGGTTGGTCGCATGTTGTCAACTGCGTTCACAGCGACAACGGCGAAGTGATGTTCTCCTCTCCATAATACAACAATGCTCTTCAGTTATCGAGCACGTGACACAATTCGGTAGTCGATGACGCGACACAATTCGATCGGGAGATACAACAACATATCACAAACTATACATTTTTTCATTCAGTGTATTTGATGGACCCTTACAATGTCATTTTGTATGCGTACAATCCAATTGAAAATAAGCTGAACACGATTTCATACAAATACACAAACTTTTGTCTTGAGGATTATACTCGGTCAACTAGACCCAATTGGAACTGAATTGACAACCCTCTGGTGGTTTGTCCGAAATCAAAGTGTTACACAGATCTCTCCCATTTTTGGTTTTTTTCATTTGAGATGAGGAAATTTCACCTTCGTTGAATTGGTTGTAGACAGCATTTGCATAGCAAAATGCTTTACCGATCTCTTTGTGACCACATGTATTTGACATTGCAAGAATTCATATGCAGCCCCCAATTGCATTGTTGACGATGTGTTCCCCCATTAAACCTTATTTATTGGTGAACCCCATATGCAATGACGTGCGAAATTGTGTCATTAATTGCAGATATATACGCATGTGGTAGCGGATATATGCACATTTCGTTGCGGATAGTTTTGCGTCAGATTGCGCATATATACGCCATCATCCACTTCGTCGTGGGTCCCTTATATCTGTGTAAATACATCACCATTCATCTTGAGCATATGTTCTCAAAGACGTTTTAATGTACTGCACTGCTATATTCCACATTCCAAAGTCATATCAACCAAAGTAAAGATCATGGAAGCACTTTAAGGCAGGGACGATGAGAATACACCGTCGGTTGTGTAACCTCCAACTCTCGTCCCGTCGTGGTTGGGTCGATCGGTCCATGTGGTCGATTCTTCGAGTGCTACAAGAAGCATGAAAGCTCGTGGTCACTCACATGTGAGTGTGTACCGGCGACGAATGGCTCTTCCCCCCTTCATAATAGGGGACGTTGCGACAATGTGTCCCCTATCATGTTGTTGTTACTCTCGTACTCCTTCGATTGTTCATGTACCTGCAAGCATACTTGTCGGATGGCGAATATGGAGAACGTGGCTACAGTTGACAACATTATCTGCGATTTGAGCGTGATGATCTATAAAATATATAAAATAGTAACTCTGACGTAGTAAGGAACGAAGTGATTTTCAATCAATATATTGTAGTTGCGCTAATTTATTCTCTGACATTCTTGTGTAGCAATTGACTTCAAGTTATAGTTCGTTTGGTACATTATTTGGTTATATCAAATGGATACAAACAACAAAACAAATACATCGATTTTCGCATAGCCTTCCTCCACTCCTCGAATGCGTAGATGTACTCAGAAGTTACAAATCTGCATGTGTAACAGTACAACCAACACAAATCTGAAAGGCCTGACCCGGAACAGTGCATGCTTGCATCGAACGAGGCCACGGATCTACTCAGTGGATCAAAAGTTATGCAGCTACATGCGTAACTGTATGGGGCTTGATCCGGGACAGTGCACTTTCATCGAAAGGGGGGCCGCAACCTTCTTAGTAGTTACACATCTGCATGCGTAACTAAACGGACGAAACAAATCTGAAGGGCCTGACCCGGGATAGTGAATGCTTGCATCGAACGACGCCACAGACCTACTCAGTGGATACGCAGCTGCCTGCGTAATTGAAGGGCCTGACCCGGGACAGTGCATGATCGCATCGAACGGGGGGACGAGTACATGTCGATAGATCTGCATTTGCTTGCGTAACTATAGCGAAACTGAAGGTTACATTTCGTGGTGACTCACATGTAAGTACGTATGTACGAAGAAGTGCTCTTCTACCCTCGACAATGTGACAAGGCGACATGGAGCGACAACTCTCGATAGTGCGACATCATTCGAACGATAGACACAACAAAATTTCACTTAGTACATACTTTTAAATTAAGTGATGTTGATGTACCCTTACAATGTTATTTTGTATGCGGGATATAGCATAAAAATCGTGATAACAGTGTTGTTTTCGATGCGGGGCATGGAAGTTCAATATGGGCTGGTGTATCAAACAGAACAACTCCCAACTGACTCTTCCCGGGTCTTCGGGTATATCTGAATTTGTCTCTGTTGGAACGCGTACGTCGTCATCTCTTCCTGAGCGGGGCATACCGCTAAATCCACTGCAAAAGATGCGACGTCTCGAAATCGCGAGACAAAAACGTCGTTGTACAAAACGGTCAGCATATTATTTATCTTCTTGCTGATAGATCGAAAGTAATTCGCATGGTTGTCCTCATACTCCCTGCAGCCAAACATTAGCTGAGTTGATGATAAAGACATCCGAACACCACGCATGGTCAGTAGGCTGCATCGGAAGGAATGCTCATACTGATTGTGTTTGTAGTTGCATGCACAATTTTCAGGTGGACGGCGGTGTTTGTCCACCGTAACAACAAAACGGGTTCCATCGATGAACTCGCTGGGTTTATCAACCGTGAGCGAGCTTCCTGGATACATATCTGACTATCACTACTCGTTTTGTCTATTTTGCGGATTGATGGTGATGTCTATGTGGGGATCGGTGATGACAATTTTATAGGGGGATTCCATGGTCCCCATGGCGACCTCTGCAACGAAATGCGGAACTACAGGATCTCCATCACCGGGACAGTGCAGACAGGGTATAGAGAGGCTCCCGGTTACATTTGTGGATGTCCGTACCTCATTGCGTAACGAAGCAGTTGAATAGCTCTGCACCTAGATGCGGATGAAGTTCCCTCCGCACGGGGTCTCAACTAGGACAGTGCATGCATCAACGCTGAAAGAAGATAGGTGCATTGTGCACTTTGGGGGAGCTGTATCTATATTTTGTGGGTGCGGGACTGCATGCATCGATGACGTGGATGGATAACAAGAGCTATGCATGAAGATGCAGAGTGCATGTGGCGTCCGTGCACCGAGTTTCATGCACTGTACATCGGTGAGTGCATGAAGATGCGGAGTGCAGGCGCCATCGAGGAACTTGGCAATAAGATGCAGAACTCAAGCAGTAGCTTCATTTGCCTATAAAAATAGGCACATCCGGTGAGTGCACTCCAAACCCACAACACGGCCGCCATGCCCTACCGTGACATTTAACGGCGGTCCACACATTGCCATCCGAAACGACGTCATTTTCCGACAATGTCTTCTCACGAAATTGAAATTCCAAGGGAGCACTTGTTCACCCACCACTATGAGAAGGAGGAGCTAGGAGGTGGTGCCTTCCATGTAACATGTCATCATTGTGGTCAGCGTTACAAAGTGAAGAATAACTTACAGTATGGACATTTAAAGAGGCACATCACCACTAAACATTCCGACAAGGTCTAAGTAATGGGCGGTTATCCTTTCTATCTAGTTGCCTTTGTGTGTTGAAAACCTCTTTGTTTTTATCTTTGCACTCGTAACAAAGTCGCACTGTTTAACACCAGTTTTTGGTGTTTTGATTTGACAATGTCGTTATGTTGAATGTGGTCACTCAAACCCTCTCTAACCCAAGACCTTTAGGCTAGAGGTTCGAACCCAAGGTTCGAACCCAACACCTAGGCTTACTAAGCAAAAGAGACATATACACTTATGAAGTGGCCATTCTGTAATTGTTTCAATTTTCACATGTAGCTCTCGAAGTGGCCATGGCCATTCTGTAATTGTTTTTATTTTCGCATGTAGCACTCTCAAAGGTGGGTATTTTGTAATTTCTATTTCGTATTTTGTTTGTACTTCATTTTGGTTGAATTGCAATGACTAATATGAATTTCACTCGTTCTTCATAAAAGTTAACAACACCCCCATACTAACTTCACACAGAACACATATCGCAACCAAACAAACATTGAAATCAACTCTACACCAGTTTCACGTCTTCTGGAGCTTACAGGTCACCAGACACCCGCCGTATCAGCTCTACACCAGTTTCACGCCTCACGCCTCGCTTACAGGTCACCAGACACCCTCCTCATCGTCACCGGACACCCGCCTTGCCGCTTACATGTCGTGGCCAGAGGGACGAAGCTAGTCTGATAGCCACCAGCCACCCAACGTCTTGGCTCCGGCCACCACCTAGCCTCCGCCCCCTACGTACACAATCTGCTGCCGCTACTAGCGAGGAGGATACTGCATTGGCCCTGGTGGTATTTCCCACGTTATTTGATTTAGGAAATGCCCACTTTACCTTACAGATACCCAATTGTCCCCCCCCCCCCCTGCATAGGTAAAATCAAAGTACTTCCATGATCTTTAAAGTATTTGTTTTATATCGGAGATATAAGGTTTGTAAAGCATCAGTGTATGGGAATTAGACCATTCCACCATATGCTTCTGAGGTGGAGCATCTCCTTCCGCATCTACATGCGGATATATGTCGTGCAGTTTAATGCGGATAGTTTCGCAATTTACTACGTTTAATATCCGCATGTTCACGCGGAATTTACCGCGTGTAGCCGCGGAACTCTCCGCGGTGTACTGCGGAACTTACCCGCCGACCACCGTCATGTATCTGCGTATAAATACGGCCACACTAGGCACTTTCGCTCACAATCATTTCGACGTATTCCATACTTTCATTCTTTCAATAACAATGCTCACCACATTTGTAAAGTCCATCAATCCGGTGTGACATTGACTCTAGGGTGACAAAAATACACCGTCGGACTGGATTCTTGGATCCATCATCTCAGAATGTCTTGGATCACTTGTGTAACCATTGACACTCAGCCCATCATGGTGGTTTCCAATATGGGAGGACACACAATCACGGGTCCATGTCATCTACTCTTTGAGTGATGGTATGAAAACCATGGATGATGCCATGGTTTCTAGATCACATCATCTTCGACTGCGCTGATGCATTATATCTGCCCTTGACGACAGAGCACCACAATAGTGAGGCATTGTCGCATGTTGTTCTCAATAGAAAGTGTTGCGATCATGGAAGCACTTTGCACAAGAAAGTTCATTGATATACTACTTTGCGTATTTACAAAATAACACTTGTAATCTTTTCATATTATATTGTAGTCGTTGGAATTCACATCATTTTGTGGTATGTTTTGTTTCAATTGTCATTCTCACAACCAAATACATCATCAATAATAACGATGACTTTCCAAATACCATCCAGTGGCGACACGCAATATGTCGCAATCACTAGGGTACGCTCGATCTAATCTAAGCATCAAACGTAACCACGGATTCAAATCCATTCAAAGCATGACAACGGTTTCAATTCCATTCAAAACCAACCACACGTATGTACAAAATGTCAAACCCGCCATGAGAATAGAAATCCAACTACAGTTCTACACAACCACAAATACGAAACATATCAACACAAAAGTCACCACACAACAACAACTGTATGCATACACATACGTCAGTGCGTCTGCACGAACGACGGATCTGTAGTGCAGTATCAGCCTAGAATGCACATAATCTCCGCCCTCCATGTATCCTTCGGCTCTTACAGAAGACTGGTCAACTCTACCCCCACAGCATCATATCGATCAGCCAGATCAGACGCACGGGGTGGAAGGATGACAGTCGCAAAAGGGCCCTCCTCCAGAATAATCAGCTCCGGCTCTGGAGGATGATGGACGACGGGAGGATGCAGATGTGCGACCTCGGGCGAAACCACTGCAGGTACCCTTCCGCCAACGCCCACGGACGCTCTGCAAGAGGCATCAAGATGGCATTGAGGTCAACCAAGTGCGCATGGCGGTCAGCATAGTGGTTCAGCTCCCCCGACATCAGAAGCTGGTACGGGCAGCGTGGTCGCGCATCGCGTACCACTCGCACAGGCATGATGGGGTCCATTGGGATGCCATGTATGCGGTCAAACTGCCGTACCACCGTATCAGACATGTACGGCTCGACCCCCTCCGCCCATCTTATTTTCCCGCAGTAGACCAACACCCTATGGGCACCATGAAGATCCAGATCGTTCCCGTATGGCATCCAACTTACCTGCAATTAGAATGTATACATACACGTTACACAATAACATTGTTAGAAATCTGATAGTAAACGATTAATGTATAATTCCAACTCCAACGTCCACATACCGCTCGGGGTCCGCATTCGTCAATGTCCCGGCGTAGGGCTCCAATCTGCCCCTGTGCCCGCCTCGGGGTCGCAGTCGTGACGAACCGGGCTACGTACCTCTCATACACCCTCCTCTCTAGCGTCGGCGCAAGTGTGCCATTCTGAACAGGAAAATAGTTGTATATCTATGCCTGCATGAAAACTCATTTTAATCAAAGCTAATCACTATATAACATCTTTCTTTTCTTTTCTTGTAAAGACACTTGACTCGTTACGATGTTCATGTCCATTACCTGCAATAGGAGCGGGCAACCATCCATCCCTTTTGTCCTCCTTCGCGATCCCTTCCCCATGGCTCTGTACAGGTGCGTCAACGCCGCAGGCCCCCATGCATATCCCTCCCATCGCTGCTCGGTCTCTTCACATGTAGATCGATGTCACACGTATCCTATCCTTCGACTTGTCCATCATCAACGTCGAAGATAGAAGCTACGCCAACCATAAAGTTGCGACCTTCTTGCGGCCGAGCCCATCCTCAGGGAGGCCTACGTCGATGTACTTAGCCATCTTGGCCTTCAGCGAAGACTGTGGGATCCCACCCGCCGTCTTCCACTTTTTCACCTGAGCCAGCTGCCACCCAAAGCTCTTCGCCACCCACTAAGAGGCCCCCAACATGTCTACGTCCATCATTACCTGCGCACTCTCTATAGGTAGCCCAAACAACAGTTGCACATCATGGAGAGTAGTCATCATCTCACCCCACTCGAAGTGAAACGAGTTCGTCTCCGGTTGCCACCACTCCACAAAAATCTGAGACAGCTCATGGTCAACGTGGTTTCAACTGAAATCGAACAACCCCAGCAGCTCGCTCTGCGCGACTCAGGGAACCCAGGTATCCCTTCCGTTGTCCAAGGCCTCCCGCAACCGATGAATCGTCGTACCTCGCCTATGCACGTCGATCAGTACCGATGGGTCGTCTAGTGCCGCCCAAATCCTCCACGCCACAGGAGCCCCAAAGCTCAACAACAATGACCTATCTTCAGCCCCCTCCCCCCCGCCAAACACCTCCTTCTAACCATCCTCCTCAGACGAACTAGCTCCGCCCTGCTCTTCAGCATCGTTGTCCGGCTGCTCCTACGGGCCATCCGGCTCCTAGTGAGCGTCCTGCTCATAGGGAGCACCCTGATCATGGAGAGCATGGTACTCCTCTCCGACCACACCCTCCCTCGTAGCAGACCTAGATGTCCTCGCTTTGGATGCGGGCCCGCACACAGAACCCACTTCCGGGGACTTCTGCGCAAGGTCGTTCCCGACTCGACCTAGGTCACCCTCTTCCACCCAAACATTTCGGCGCATTGTTGTTGTCAACAACGACGGCCTTAGAGGAGAATCCATCAGCATAATCTCTTCTAGGTTTCCCCCCTGCGCTTGAGGACCACCCATACAAGCCCGTAACTCTCCCATCAACTCTCCCACTCGGGCAGGGTCGAGCTGGTCACCATCCGCAATCGACTCCGCCTCCACCATCTCTGACTCCACCACTACAACAACACTCTTCAGCTTCTTCTCAAACTTCCCACGCGCAGAGGCTGAAACAATTCGTCCACAAGTCCGATATCTTTCTCCTGCACCCTCTATCCCACGCTTACGGCTTTCCTGCAACTCTGCTAGGAATTTGTCCCTCTCCTGTCATTTTAATGTATATTTCACTCTGTTTCGTATAACGTTTTTCGGAATCGTAATTTCTCTAGTTGTACTCTCTAATTTGTCATCCAATTCGTGTCTTTTGTTACGCATATGTCATTAGAGTCCAACTTTATACTTATACTGTAAATATCTCTAATTTCTAACGATTATTTCAATTCTCTATTTTCGGACAACTATATTTTCCATATTCAACCGAATACGTGATTCTTATTCTGAAACAATTGGTGATACATTAACATTAGAATCGTGCATTATTTATGTTCTAACGACTACCTACTTAACTATCTTGTTCTACTCTTTCTTCCTACATTATGTATAATAAAGTAACACATACTAACATATTTTTTCCTTACATTACGCTTTAAATGACACACAAATATATGATCAACTAATAATACTCAAACTTAAGCATGATTTAAGAGTAATAAAAACTTAAATAATAAAATAATACTCAAACTTAAGCATGATTTAACCGCCAATACTGATTTTCTTGGTCGCGGACGCAACACTCCCTTCCCTTCCGCCGTCGCCGCCCTCGCTGCCTCCTCGGCTGAAGCCCTCGCTGCCTCCTCCGCTGAAATTTCAAATTCTTAATTACGCTGCTCGATGTGGAGTCGTTTCGTATTCCTTTATGCCGCGTTTGGTTACATTTCCAACTCATTCCGCATTCAGCCGCGTAACTAGTTACGCAAGTCGTTGCGGAATTTTTGTCTGGGGGTGGCTTAGGGCGTGTTTGGACGGATGCCCGGTGATGTCCACAAGAAGTTGCGGAGCTTGTTCCGCAACGGGTTGCGAAGCTTAGCGGTGTTTTCAGTAAAAATTAGTGGTATATTTAGCTTTTCCGTTATTTATCCATCATTAAAAAAAAATTGAAAGCTCTCTACTTATAATTTTTGGGAAATTTTGGTGAAATATCACCTTTTGTTAATTTAATTAGGTAATTAGCAGCCCTAAACTTTTTATTGGCCGTTCTAGCGTCAATTCAATATTTTTTAGCCGCGTAGCACGTAGCCCTCGTTCTTCTTCCTCCAAACTTCCTTTTCATGGCTTCTCCCTCCTTCTCTCCCAACCGGGACTAACCACGACGAACCAGCGCCGGAGGCTATGGAAGCAAGCACTCCTATCCCTCTCGACCTCACGTCCCTCGCGCGGTTGCCAACCCGAGGCTTCTTCGCCGCTTCTTCGCCCAGATCCGAAAGAGTCACAGATCCTTCATTCTCTCATGGTTCTCCTAGCCGCCCGTCGTTCATCCTTCTTGCGATTCCATTTCGACTCAGCGATTGCAGGTACACTCTTCTTATTCTCTGCTCCTGGATCTGAGATTGCGGGTTAGGGTTTCAGGTTAGGGTTGAATTTGAGTGAATTTGCTTGCTCTTGGATCAACCATGGAATCATCTTTGGGCAGGCACTGGCGCCGAATCGGCGTTTGTCCCTTTCCTTTTCATTCTCTCTGATTGAATTGACTACATATATATATATATATAACGAATTGCGCCATAAGTATAGAATGAATCGGCGTTTGTATCTTTCCCTTTCATTCTCTGAGTGAATTGACTGCATATGTATAGAACAAATTGCGCCATAATACAGATTTCATGTGGACATGTCTGGATTTGCATTCAATAGCACGATAAGCATTTTTTTTGTTACAGATTTTTGGGGACTAACTTTTCTTAGTTGTAGGTGTGATTTGAATTGATTTAGGGAGTACCAAGCCAGCACAGCTAGCAGTGACTCAGGATTTTTCCCTTGTGTTTGTTCCATGCATGTCAACTGTCAAAGTGAGCAGACGTAATTGTCCCTCAAGTTTGTCTTCTAAGTTGCCTATTTGTAATTTGTAATCCAATGTATTATGTATG
Source organism: Persicaria maculosa (assembly GCA_963922045.1). Lineage (NCBI taxonomy): Eukaryota > Viridiplantae > Streptophyta > Magnoliopsida > Caryophyllales > Polygonaceae > Persicaria > Persicaria maculosa. The sequence goes on along the minus strand of OY998256.1, from coordinate 28,718,028 downwards.
TACATACTCTCTAGGCATTTGACATATGGTCGGGAACAACATCCATGACTTTTCGAGGACACTATGAATCTGTAAATTGTTGCTGGTTTAGTCCTGATCATCAGGTATGATAATTAAACCCCTTCTGCTGTAAAATGTTGCTGTAACGTTGATTGTTGTATTCATAAAACTGTTACTGAAAATAAAAATTAATGCTTTTAAGCTCTTCTTAACAATATCAACTTGAGTGCAGCCATAACTTATTCTGATATACAGGTGGACATGATCGACAAATCCTTGCCTGGTCTCCGTCCAAGTTAATTTCTGATGAAATGGTAATTTTTCTCTTTATCCGATTTGTTGATGCAACTTATACTCTTTTCAGCATTAAGTGATTCTTGTAATTATACTCTCTTTCTGAGAACCACGAGCTCAAATTCCATTGATAATTGCCTTGATTTTGCAGGAAATTGACAATGACAAGAGCAAAAGATGGAAGATCCCTGCTCCAGATGAGGATAATTGGAGCGATTAACGCCATCTACATCTCTTGATGCCCAGGTCTGGTGAGATCTCCTTGTGGAATTAACTTACCTGTCTTATTCTCTGGATCTTGGAGCAGTAGAAATACGATTTTCAATGTTCCATACAGACTGCTATGAAGATGTATGCACTTGTACTATCAAATTTATCTTTATTCAACAAACATCCGCCTTTTTTGGCCAGTTTCTTAGAACTGTATATACTTCTGCATTTCATTAGTTGTCTTAGTTGGTATTCTTCATATAGCGCAGTGTTTCAGAAAGACTTTTCTCTTTGCTGTACGTCGAGGTTTGTCTTGAAATTTACATGGGCTATTACCATTTCGTTTCAAATGGATGTTCAAACTGATGCTGAGAACTGAGAAGTAGACTACCCTTGTTTTCCTGACAAGCAACAGTATGGGCACCCGAAGCTTCTCGACTAACCATCGCGGCTCATATAGACAAACATGGTGCGTGCCCTTCTTTTCATTTGTTTTCACCTCTGTTGCTTACGCTTCCTGTCCTATGTCATCCTTCCAGAAACATGAAGGGTGTCCATTGGAGAAAATTGGAACAGGAGGGTTTGACTGTGAAATGAAAACAATGTGAATATGCACAAAAAATTGCTACAATAGCAAGTTCTTAATCTCCTCCTTATCCCAGCTTGGATCCACGTTTTAAGTAGACCATTTTATGGGTAAGCAAATATATAGTTTTGCCTTGTTGATGTTTCAATCCAGTGCCGAATCGAATGTTTTTGACAGGAGCTTTAGTGACGGCAATGGCATCTCCATGACCATCAACACTCAAGATGGGAATGACTCCGTGACTATTAACACGTTTTTAATTAGGTGATCTAGACCTTTGTTTATTGCTTGCTAGTTATGTGATAACATGTTTTTAACTCCGCTTGTGTTTTGGTACACAACCGGTCTCAAGCCCGGAAAAAAGGAGGAGAGGAGCATGTTACGTGAAATTTCATGTTATTAGATTTTTAAATGTCATCACAAATGTTGCAAGGTGTGGTTTTGCAAATGTATTCATGGTTGCAATTCTTTTTTTGATCAATTTTGTTGGATGATTACTTGATCGAGACGAATGGATTCGTGTTATATTCCAATTATAATTGAGGAGATTCCCCTGCACATCTACTAATGTTGTTGCTCTTTTGTTTGAGGTATGTTTCACCAAATGCAAGATTTCTTGTAGGTGTGTCATTTATGATCTTCTCATTTGCTAGAAAATTGTCATGATTTTATCAAGTCTTGTTATTTCGATTCCATGTTTTAAGCTCCTTTTATGTCATCAATTGTATAACAATGTAATAAAAATGTCATCAACAAAAAATATTATCACAAATGATTGAATCAATGAAGTGTACGTAATCACAAATTTGTCACCAATGAATAAAAGTCAGGGTCATCTCAAATATGTCACCAATGATGTAATCAAATTTTATGCTCATACGTTATCAATTGTATAAAGGTGTTAATAATACAAATGTCATCACAAATGATTGAGATTAATGAAGTGTAATCACAAATGTCACCAATGAATAAAAATGTAATAAACATGTCACCACAAGTGATTGCATCAATGAAGTGTAATCACAAATATGTCATTAGTAAATAAAAGTAGAATCGATGAAAATGTCACCAATGAAGTGTAATCAAATTTTATGTTCATATGTTATAAATTGTATAAAAATGTTATAAAAAATGATGTCATCAACAAACCATGTCATTACAAATGATTGAGATAATGAGATAAATGTCATCAATGAATAAAAGTCATCAATAAAATATGTCATCAATCAAGTTTAATCACATTTTACGCTCGTGTGTCATCACTTGAATGAAAATGTAATGAACATGTCACCATAAGTGATTGCATCAATGAAGTGTAATCACAAAACGTGTCATCAGTGAATAAAAGTAGAATCGATGAAAAATATATCGATATACAATTGATTAAATTAAAAAAAAAAGTGGCATCAAACGATTTGATTAAAAAAAATGGCATCAAATAATTACATTAGAAAAATGGCATCAAAACACTGTTTTGAAAAAATTGCATCACATTAAAGAAAAAATTGGCATCAAAACATTACCTTGAAAGAATATGGTGTCACGAAAACATTACCTTGAAAAAATATGGTCTCACAGTAAAAAAAAATATCATCAAGAAATTAATATAAAAAAAGTGTCATCAGGTAATCAACGGTAAAAAAAAATGGCTTCAATGGTCAATGTGACATCACAGTAAACACAAAAATATCAACAAGATTTGAAACAAGTGGCATTAAAAAAGTGTCATCAATCCATTTTATTAAAAAAGTGACATCAAAGCGAAAATAAAATTTAAAAAAAAAATGGCATCAAAACGACAAAAATGGCATTGTTGGTATAAAAAAAAAAACTATTGACCGGCGTTGACCGGTATAGTCAAATTGGGAAGGGTGTTAGGTTAGTTAATTAATTTTGTTTGGTTGCAAGTTAGTTAATTAAATATTTATAATGTGTTAGTTGTCAAAATAACCCATAATTTTTACTATTTCACACAACAAGGATATGATAATTATGAAAAGTAGTTGGTAAAAAATTAATTTAAAATGACAATTATTTTACAACAAGATAAAAGAGGCAAGATGACATTTATTAAGAAACGGTGGGACTGTATTATAAGATTTGAAGTAGCAAGATGAGTTAAACCCAATGGTAAAGTATAAGGAGAAGTGAAGTGAGGAATAATGAATGAAGGATACTCCGGAGTCCGTATTAATGGAGTTTTGAACATTGAAGAGATCAGAAAGTGGCGTGTGCGTGTCCATTAAGTCTTTCAGTTTTTCTCTCTTTTTTTTTTTTTTTTTTTTTTTGCTGTCTTGAGACTTTTTGACATAGGACTGGCCGGTGGGGGCCCGCTTGTTCAGAGATAATTCACGCCTTTTTCCCCTTTGTTTTTTACTGTTTCCTACCTACACTTTTACCATTTTGACCTTTTTGGCTGCCCTTATTTTCTGTACGAAGCCATCCACCACCGTTTCTCTTCTCCCCGAAAATTATATACGCCACTACGCCACACAATTACACGTTTCCATTGTGGTGGAGCATTGTCACATTGCACGTAGACAAAATCGGTTTGGTCATAGTTTAATTGTCTTCCTTAAGAGGATTAATTAGAAATTATATCACGTCTAATTAAAAGTGTATTACATTGCATTAAAATTGAATTTACATGAAATCCGTATTGGCCCCTATAAAGTATGAGACGATTCATAAATCCTACCTATTGAAATTATATATTATTGATAGATTTTTATATTTTTCTCCCACCTTACATTTATTCGTATCATCTTTCTTCACTACAAAAAAAAATAAAAAATTGTATTAGCAACGGTAAATCTCCATCGCTAAAAACTAATTTGCCTTCACCAACAGTCATTAACGACGGCATAGCGACGGCAAATCAGCCTTCGCCAAAAGTGTCGTGGCAAATGAACTTTGGCGACGGCTAATAGCCATTGCTAATTTTGAAAGGAAATTTAAAAAAAAAACCATGCTCTTTAACCCGGATTCTTTAGGCCCGGGCTAAAAAGTCCAAATTTTTTTTTAAAAAAAAAACAAAATACTCTATTCTTATAACCAATATACTATATTCAGGCAAGAGGCAACAATTGGACAATTTTCCATACAGATGATATAAGAGAGCTATCCAAGAGATTAAAACAATAGATAGATATATTGTCTTGCATTCATAGGCAGCCATAACTTCTAGCAAAGTGAGTGTACTAATAACGTTGTTTTAGTACAGTAGAGGTTTTTGTACACTTTCACCAACTGCTTTCAGTCTAGCAAAGTGAACCATAGCATCAAATCCGAAGGGTAATAAAAAAAACGAAACCAAATATGTTTTGGCGATGATTGAAGAAATATCCGGTAAAAACTATACAACATGTTAAACCCAAACATTCACCCGTAAAATTTGTACTCAAGAGCAAAAAATGAAAAGGCATCTTTGCAATAGCTGCTTTCACAACTTCACATCAAGCTAATACAAATATATTTATATAGGAGGGAAAAGGCATCTTTGTCGTCACAAAATCAATTAATAAGGCCAATATCTACGGTGGCAATTCTAGTTGAATTCTGATATGAAAAAACATGGAAGTGTAAGGCCTAGGCCCTAAAGGACGAGAAACATATATGTCCAAAGCAACTTCTTTTTTCAAGTTCAATCATTAAACCAGGAAATAGATCGCATCATAAAGAAAGCTCACGAGCAATCCGAGAAAATATTTTTCCCCAAGGATCAATTATATACGAGTCTCCACAGCTTTAGGGATGGCAATGGGTCGAGTGATGGGTGGATGATCTACTTCCGCCACCCGATCCACCACCCAAAACCCTTCACCCTACCTGACCCATCACCCACCAAATATTTCACCCGGCCCGTCCACCCATCACCCACCGGGTGATCGGGTGGATCGGGTGATAATTCGGGTGAAATACAAGACATCAAATTCACCAAAAAAAATCATTGAAAAACATACGTCGAACATATCGACGAATAAACGTTAATTAGGATCCCATTGCATTCACGTTTCCATTTTAATTAGGAGCCAATTGCATTGCATATCTTCAAATAAATATTGCATAACTTACTTTATAACAAAATATTTCCATTTTAATCGTTTGATAGGTATCTTGAATTAAGGTTTAGGGGTATATTGGTAACTTCACATATAAAATATAATTACATAATATAAATCGGGTGACAGGTCGGGTGATGGATCGGGTGATGGGTCGGGTGACGGGTGGGAAATGTCTTCACCCGGATCCGACCCGACCCATCACCCGCTCACCCATCACCCATTTAATATCCACTTTATTTCGGATTTTCACCCACTTTTTTTGGTCGGGTGAAACGGATATCCGTCGGGTGTGGGTGAAATTGCCATCCCTACACAGCTTTCTCTTTCATTATACCTTTCAACTTGTGCAACATCTATAACTTGTAAACAGAGAGATCATGCTAGTTAAAGAGATTAAATTTTTAAATTCATAAAAGGATAAGAATAATAAGTAATAGTCAAATTCAGAAACTAGACTATATATTAAGCATGTAAATACATCAAGTACATACGTAGTGCTGTGTTTCAATTATATAACACTTGAATCCTCATAGAGTGAAGTCAACCTTGGGACTTTCCATTCAAAGTTAGCAACATCTTCCCAATCACCTAATTCATATATACATCACTAGGTAAAATAATAAAGAGACTTTCACATGACCCTCTCAAATAAATAAGGACTCGGTCATCACCTAAATTCAAAAGCTAATTTAACTTTGTTAAGCTATAGTTATATACTCCACATTGAAGATGAGCTAATTTAACTTCCAGCAGAGCAATTGGCTTTGTTATAAAAAATATTCCTAATTAATTTAGTGATAAAAGTTATAATTAGCTTTGGTAAAAAATCTCTAAAATAGAGATTAAAATGTCAAAATCTCTATAAAAAATTCACTCCAACTCCAACAGCTTCTCTATTTTACAGATTTTTATATTTATTAAAAACTATAATCAATAAATGTATTTATTAAAGATATTTAATTCTACATTTCTAAAAACTTAATTTAAACTTAAATCTAACATTTAACCTCACATTTGTTGGTGAACTATTATATGTTACCCATCCTCTTGCATGATATCTTAATTTATTATTATTATTATTATATTCTCATGTGATATTTTTCAAAAACAAAATCTAGTGATAAATTTGATATTTATTTTTTTAAATGGTATTAATATTAAATTTAGATTTTTACCATAAAAGTTATCATAAAATTGGATAAAATATAATTCAAACTCAATCTTATTATTTTCAGTTAGTTGATATATATTTTATTATAAATTAGATTGGTGATTAGTCATATATGATTAATTAATTAAATTAATTAACTAATAAGGCTTAATTTATAATTTATAAAAATAAAATCATTCCAATATGAGTTATGAGATCAAGTGAATATTTTTTGAAGTGAAAATTTTATAGACTAATTTTTTAATGTGAATTTTATAGCATTAAATTGGATGAAATTAGTTATGCTATTTTATTTATAAAAGTTAACATAGAATTATGATGTTTAATTTGTTCTATCTATATTGATTTAACATAATTAATTTATATATTATATGAAATTATATCAACTTTTTAATTAATTTTTAAAAATAATTATATTTTTATTACTAGTAATTAAGTATGAAATTATATTTTTTTCTATATTATGGGTGAAAATGTGGGGTTGCATCATTAAATTCTATATAGGGGCAAGTGAACATTAAATTATAGAGATCAACTTCTCTTCCTCCAAATTTAGAGATTTTTTTCCCTCTCTCTATCAATTTCTCTATTTTAGAGATGAGTTTGGAGAAGCTGTTGGGGTGAAAAAATGGTCATTTTCTCTAAAATCTCTCTTTTTCTCTATTTTAGAGAAGTTGTTGGGCTTGCTCTTAAGCTTAAAACCATAGCTCGCCAGCAGAGCAATTGGCTCTTCGTTATTACCAAGCAAGAATTTAAAGCTATCAGTCAATTTAGTCCTTCTAGGCTTATCTCCGGCAGGACCAGTCCCACGCCTCTCAAGCAGTTCATTTCACCTCCATAATCGATCTCCAACTTGGTTATTTTCTCTCATCATAGGTAGCTCCTCCGAAAGGTCACAAGTGGACAATAAGTCCTTCTCCTCCACTGTCGATTCCTTGCCAATTAGCTTCAATGCATTCATCAAGGCCCTATCCTGACCCTTAATTCAAGCTCTCGTTCGTCTGCCCATAAATTGTCATCGAACCACATCAAACCCTAGTAAACACTAAAAATTAATTTAATCAAGGTAAAACCTAGGGTTTTACCCTCTACACCGACCAGAGAAACCATCAGACCAAGACAACAACATGAATTTCCCAAAATTAGTCAAATGAAATCCAATTAAAAACAACACAGAGAAAAAAATGGATGATTGCATACCTCTTTGTTTGCGATTCACCGACAGAAGAAGAGAATTAAAGAACAGTGAAGACCAGCAATGACGGCACGGCTAGAGAGACCAGAATGGAGGCTCCGTCCTTGCCTGGATGTGGTTACACAGAGCGGTGGAATCGTAGTAGAGAGGGAGAGGTCATGGTCGAAGCAAAGAAGGAGAACGATACAAATGGAGATGGAGATGAAGATGGTGGAGTACGAGCGGAGTGAGAGAGTGCCTCCGTCAAACTTAGATCGGGAAGAGGCGAGTGAGTTTACCCTAGATCTGAGAAGGGGCCGAAGAGTGATGGAGATGGGGGAAGAGGCGAGTGAGTTTATCCTAGGCGAACTCAGATCTGAAAAGTTATTTATTTATTTTTTTTATCAGCGACTATTAGGAATTGCCGTAGATAATTTATATCGGCAACGCGTAGGCTGCATAGCCGTTGCATGGCCGTCGCAAAAAACAACTCAATAGCGATGGCAAAGTCACGCCATTGCTAATAGGCGTTGCTAATTGATTTTTTTTTTGTAGTGCTTCCAACTCATAGATTTCTTTTTCTTCTATTTATGTCAAAGTGCCTTCCGTTGCTGCAATGATAAGATTAATATATCATATCTTGACTGCTTCCTTAGATCTAGATAATTTGAAACGATGTGTTAGTTATTAGTTCATGTTATGGTTATATAATGATTGTGGTTTGTTAATTTTTTTTTTATCTTTTTTTTTTTACAATAGGCTAGCATTGAATATATTTTTTTATCTTAATCCTAACAAAAACCAACAAGTGACACACTAAGCATAGCAATTCATTCAAAAGAGGTCAATTGAATTTTTATTCAGCCTTAGAGCATGAGCAACCATGGGTTTTGCTCATCTTAAGATTGCTAAAAGGTAACCCCATGGTTGTAGGCAAAACCTTAAGGTAAAGAGAGGAAAGGGGTTACCCGTGTGTGGAGAGGTAGGAAGTGCCTTGGACCATGTACAAAAGCATGATACTTTATTTATTTTTATGTTTTTTATTTAACTAATAATATTATGATTGGTGTAAATCATATAGTGGGTATAAATAAATGGGAGAAAAAAAGAATGAGGTAACTCATAGTTGTGGAGTAAAAATATAAAAACCTTAAGGAAAGAGGTTGATAAAGTGAAAAATTATTTAAAAGAAAAAATAAATGAAGTGTCAAAATATTATAGGGATAGAGGAAAAAAATTGAATAAGAGGTAACCTTATGGTTGAGTATGGTCTTACAGCTAGAATTAGAATTTTTTTTCTCTTCTTGTTCCATCGTTGGGGAACAAAAGGAAAGCTTTTTTTTTTAATTTTAATGTTAAAATATATTGAAAAAACTAGAGAAATATGTACAAGCATAACTGAGTTTGTGGTGGAAACAATGGTCGGCAAAAAAAAAGGAGTGAGTCCTCTAGAGCGACATAAAGTGAGTAAGGCTCACTATCCTAGGAAGCCGCTTGGAAGTTAGGCCTAAGGGCATCAGCACCATGAGGTTTACCCACCCCTGTCCTTACCTTATTTCTTCCTTATTGATGTCGAGTAAAATCCATCATGGAAAGGGAAAAGGGCAATCTTAGTGGCATGGGGTAACCCCACCCCTTCCCCATCTCTTTTTTATTTTAAAAAAAAAATTATAAAAGTGTGTTATATATTTTTTTATTAAGTGAAATAAGTTTTAATTGGTTAAAAATATTTGGTGGGGTATAAATAAAGTTTAAAAATACTAATGGGGTAAACTTATGGGTGTGAGATAAAAGTTAGAAATTTTTTAAGGACAGGGTAGAGTTAATGGAAAATGAGGTGTCAAAATATTACGAAGAGAGAGAGGGATGAGGTTACCCCATAAGTGTTGATGTTGTAATAAGCCACATGTGGATCTTATCTCTTCAAGGAAAGCTTTCTTATTCCGTTCGTAGTCTATAAATATCTGAGATATGATTTCTGGCGTATCTAATAACCAGTGGCGGATCCTGAAGCAGTTACTTGAAGGGACAGATTGAACCCTAATTTTTCTTTGAAAAAATCATAAATATTATAAATGTGTAACTAGAGTAAAAAGTAAAAACATAAATTGTGCATACTTTATTTCACGTTTTTCAAATATTTTAATATAAGATACTAATTTGAAGTTTTCAAGTTTGATTATAATATTAAGTTACAAAGTTTAACAAATTATAATTATGATAGAAGTATATCAATTTGGTAAATGATGTGAAACATAATTTAATGCAGTCTTGAAATGTTTATAACTTTTTACGCAAGTGTTGGATTTGAGCTTACACTGTAACACCCCCTTTTAAATCCCAAGGGAGCGTTACAGCGCCAGTGAATCCCCAGACTTTAATGTCTTTGAATTCACCTGAGGCTTATAGGGACATGCAACCATGCTCCCACAAACAAGATGATAATTTAAACACAATAAAATACGCGGAAGTCGAATAAATATCTTAGTTTAAAATATCCAATCACAATAACCGAAAGATACCAAAACCATAAACTGTAAAGGACTTCAGAATAGCTAAAACTTAAAGTAACAATGCGGAAACTTTTAAATGTTTAAAAGCTTGTAGTGTAAAGGTTCAATAAAGGATAGCCTGCTCTTCCACTCTCTCCTGCTCCGCTGCTTGCACTAGACCTATGGAATATGGTCTGGTGTTTCGTGAGAACGAAGGACACCATCCATCCAATAAATAGGATGGTTAGTACAATAAAGACTAGCAAATGATAGGGAAAATGTTCAGACTTTAACCTTACAGTGACCATAAAACGGTATGTCTCAGGTTAAGGGAATGACACGAATATTTATAGTAGAAACTGAATGAAAAGGGTAAAAATTCACACATGACTCGGATGATCATAACGATCGATTATAAGATAAGAAAAGGAATTATACTCGAGGCAGATAAGTATAATAACTGAAATGATCACCTATTTAACAGTCGATAATAAAGATAACGATAATAATAATAATAATACGTGGTACCGGTCGGGCCTTTAACAAGGACCACGACCTACATCAGATCCTTGTTTTATCACCCCGCAGAGAATGCATTCCGGGATGGTGTTTCATGAAACCTTGTAAGGCGGTGGCTTAACGAACCACAACATGCAAGTCAGTCTACTGCATAACTTGCCAAAGGCATAAAGCCACTCGCTGATACGTTTGGAATCCCCGATCCTTCGCCTGTGGGCTTCAGATCAAGAACCACGCCGTATATTTGCTTCGATCTTGCAATGCTCTTTGATATCTCCTGATTTGGAACAATTCAAACCAGTGATTAGAATTCTGATTTAGCGACAGAATTATACTTAGCAAAATTCAGCAACTTTAAAACAGGGAAATAGCGACAGAAGGAAAGAAAGCGAGGGACTGAGTACGCGGCGTCGCTGGCACACAGGCTTCTCGCCTCAGGGTGTGCGCGGGATCCGGACACGCGGTGACAGGGCACCCGCTGGAGCGGAAGTGCTAGCGAGAGAGAACACAAGAGCGAGGGAGCGATGGGGCGCTGGTGATGCCGAAGCCAACGCGCAAGGGCGAGCGCGCGGGAGCGAGAACGCCTGGGCTGTTCCGCGCTCGCTGGGAGCGGGTCTGGTCGCGAGAGACGCCAAGCTCGGCTTTCTTCTTCCAGCGACAGGTTTTGTTTGGTGTGAGGTGTTGGTCTTTAGGGTTGCCGATTTAGGACAAGGTGATGGTGATAATTTGTGGTTGCCGAAAAACACTTAGAACACAAGAGCGTTTTGGGATTGATAATCGAAGAACCCTTGATCCGTTAAGGGTTTCTTCAATTCTATTTCAATCTGATTAATTCAAAGTGCGGAAACATAAATTTATAGTAAAGCTATGAGACATCTAACCAATCCTTCCTTGCAAAGGAAAGGGGTTTGGATAGATTAATTCTATCTAAGATAAATGAAATAACTTAAAGATAAATAAATCCTAAGAAGATAGAAATATAATAACTTGGTGGCCAAGTATTATATCTAGAAGAGATATATTTAATTTCCACCTTATTTATCTAATTTGCATAAAATAACAAACTAATGAATAACATGGAACTCGGCCCATCCATTAAGCCCACTCGGCCAAGGCCCATTCGGCCATGTCTTGATCAAGGCGGGTGTAGCCGAGTCTTCATGAGCTCCGAGTGTGGACGCAAGCTCACTTCTTGTGCTGGCGGTGTAACCTTGAGCCAAGTGATCCAGGGTGGCCTGAATCCTTGCTCTCAAGTTCCATGGTGACGGACAAGAAAGGCCTTAGTTGCATTCTGAATCTTCTTGGCCCTTGAACGAGTGACAGGGCCATCAAATGGAACCTTCATGTTGTCCTCAATGTCACCAGGAGTCATCGATAATTGAGCGGCATCATTCTCCTCCACTTGACTTCGATTTGTCCTCAAATCGTCATCAGAGTCATCGTCAGGCACGAACAAGGATAGATCGGTGACGTTGAATGTAGAATGGACGCTGTACTTATCGGCAGGGAGATCCAACTTGTAGGCATTAGGACCCATCTTCTGAACCACTCGGAATGGTCCATCTCCCCTGGGATCCAGCTTAGATTTCCGTTGTTGCGGAAACCTTTCCCTCCTGAGATGCAGCCAGACCAGATCACCAATGTTGAACTGCACATCCTTGCGATGCTTGTCCTTCGCGGCCTTGTATTGCGCAGTCTTCCTTTCCAGCTGCGCCTTGGTACGCTCATGCAAGCTTTTGATGAAGTCCACTTGCTTAGCTGCATCCACGCTCTCCTTGTCCTTATATGGCCGAGGCATCATGTCCACTGGAGTTAATGGATTTCGGCCATATACTACCTCGAAGGGGGTCATCTTTGTTGCAGAGTGCCTAGACCTGTTATATGCAAACTCTACAAATGGTAGACAGTCTTCCCATCTCCGGAGGTTAGTTCGCAGCATGACTCTAAGGAGGGCCCCAAGAGTTCTATTTGTGACCTCAGTTTGGCCATTAGTTTGTGGGTGACAAGAAGTAGAAAATAGCAATTTTGTACCCAATTTAGACCATAAAGTTTTCCAAAAAGAGCTTAAGAATTTAGGATCACGGTCAGAAACTATAGACAATGGCAATCCATGTAAGCGAACAACATCTTTGAAGAATAAATGAGCAACATGAATAGCATCATCAATTTTATGACAAGGTATAAAGTGAGCCATTTTGGAAAATCTGTCTACAACAACAAATATGGAATCATGACCCTTAGAAGTTCTAGGCAATCCTGCAATAAAATCCATAGAAACATCTTCCCAGGGTGCATTAGCAATTGGCAACGGTTGGTATAGACCATTAGCATTGGATTTCGATTTGGCTTTAGCACATGTAACACAACTTTTGACAAATCTCAGCACATAATTAGACATTTTAGGCCAAAAGTAATGTTCCTTTAGTCCAGCTAGTGTTTTTTCGAAACCCCCATGTCCCCTAGACTCTTGTATTTCTTGGGTTAACAATCGGCGAATAGAAGAAGATGGGATACAAAGCTTGCCCATCTTGAACAAATACCCATTATCAACAAAAAATGAATCTACTTCACCTTTGGACACACATTGAGCATATATAGTTTTAAAGAAACTATCAGAAGCATACAGTTCCTTTATTAATGCAAAACCCAAAACATGTGCATCCATATGGTTTAAGAGGACATACCTTCGTGATAGCGCGTCAGCTACCACATTATCCTTTCCCTTTTTGTGGTGAACCACATAGGAAAAGGTCTCTATGAATTCCACCCATCGAGCAAGTCGCCTGCTGAGCACTGCTTGTCCTTTGAGATATTTGAGAGCTTCATGATCCGAATGAATCACAAACTCCTTAGGCCAGAGATAGTGTTGCCAAGTCTGTAAGCAGCGAACCAATGCAAATAGCTCCTTGTCGTAGGTAGAATAGTTGAGCTCAGCGGCGCCCAACTTTTCGCTGAAGTAGGCGATGGGACGCTTGTTCTGTAGCAGGACTCCTCCAATACCAGTGCCAGAAGCGTCACACTCGAGCTCAAAAGGTTGAGCAAAGTCAGGTAACTGCAGCACTGGGGCGTGTGTCAGGCGATCCTTGAGAGCGTCGAAAGCCTTTTGATGTGAGTCAGACCAGCGAAATGTCACATCCTTCTTTGTCAGCTCATGTAGGGGGGCGGCAATCAAGCTGAAGTCCTTGACAAAACGTCGATAGAAGCCAGCAAGGCCCAAGAATGAGCGGACATGGGTGGGTGTAGTCGGCCTAGCCCACTCCTGAATAGCACGAATCTTCTCCTCATCCACCTTTAATCCAGATGCAGTTACTACAAAACCAAGAAAAATGGTAGACTCGGATGCAAAAGAACACTTCTTTAAATTGGCATATAATTTCTCTTTTCTTAGACAATCAAAAACCAATTTTAAGTGACTTAAATGATCATGCATATTCTTACTGTAGATTAAGATATCGTCAAAATAGACAACGACAAATTTTCCTAAGTGTCTTCTAAGCACATGGTTCATAAGCCTCATAAATGTAGAAGGTGCATTTGTCAAACCAAAAGGCATTACTAACCATTCATATAAGCCATACTTAGTTTTAAAAGCCGTTTTCCATTCATCACCCTGTTTCATCCTAATTTGATGATATCCACTTCTAAGGTCAATTTTAGAAAAAATAGCAGCACCATGAAGTTCATCAAGCATATCATCTAAACGAGGAATAGGGTGGCGATACTTAACCGTTATTTGGTTGATTGCACGGCAATCAACACACATGCGCCAGGAGCCATCCTTCTTTGGAACCAAAATGACAGGCACGGCACAGGGAGACAGGCTTTCACGAACAAAGCCCTTGTCCATCAATTCTGTGACTTGGCGTTGCAGCTCCTTTGTCTCCTCAGGACTAGCTCTATAAGCGGCGCGATTAGGCAAGGCTGCTCCAGGCACAAAGTCAATCTGGTGCTCAATACCTCTAATAGGAGGCAAGCCTTGGGGAAGTTCAGCTGGAAGCACATCCAAGTAATCCTGCAGAAGAGCAGCAATAGGTGCAGGAATATGACTCAATTCAACATTAAGTAATACCTGTTTCATGACCAGAAGAATGTGAGGTCGATGAGCATTCCAGGTGATGGTCCCTTTTTGAGGTTGAGAGACCAATGATCGACGTTCCACAGAGCCCTTAATTGAAGCAGAAGGGGGCTTAGTTGACGTCGGAAGGGGAGGAGAAGGCGGCAAGGGGGCTGCAGGGGTGGCGGCGGGCGCTGCTGCTGGGGCCGCGGGCACTACTGCTGGGGCCGCGGGCGCGGTTGGTGCAGCCGAGCTCCCTTTGAGCTTCTCCAATCTTTCAGCTTCTCTTTCGGCATTCCTTTGTTGCTGCTTGCGCACCTGGTCCTTCAGAATAATTTGTGGCGATAAAGGTAGGAGAGTAACTCTCCTCCCGTCATAGGTGAAAGCATATGTATTTGCACGACCATCATGAAGGACATTACGATCATATAACCAAGGACGCCCTAACAATATATGACTACAATCCATGCGAGCAACATCACATAATATTTTATCATGATATGTTCCAATTGAAAGGGAAACTAAACATTGTTTGGTGACCAATATATCAGACCCATCATCAGTAAAGCCATTTAAACCATAGTGAGTAGCTCTAGGAGTAGTAGGTAAATGGAGGAAATTTACTACCTTTTCACTGATGAGATTGCAGCAACTCCCACCGTCGATGATAAGGGTTAAGGTAGCCTCACGAACCAAGCATCTGGTGTGGAATATGTTCTCCCTTTGATCAGCCATGGGAGATTCCTGGATGTGCAGGACCCGTCGATTGATAATGCAAAGCACGTTGTCGTACTGTGAAGTATCGATCTCCTCAATAGGCTCAGTCGACTGGTCCTCCTCCACTTCACTCGAAACTACCAGGTCCTCAGCAGTCTCCTCCTCATAGTAATGGTCTCCCAAATCATTGAGAAGAACCTTCCGTTTCTGGGGGCAATTGCGAGAGACATGCCCAGAACCTCCACAAGTGAAGCAGCGGATATCTTTGTTGCGATCTGTAGAAGGGGCAGCAACTCTTCTAGTTTCAACCTGATAACCCTGTTGAGGTGAGTTGGAAACTCCCTTTTGCTGCATAGAAGGGTTAGAAGTAGAAGGCTTAGATGGACCAGAAGGGTTAACGGGAACAAACCTGCGACCCTGGGAGGTCTGATCGAATCTGCTCCTTTGTTGCCGAAGTTGCTGCTGTTGTTGCTCATACAGAAGCTGTGCTTTATGAGTCAAAGTGTTAATATCTCTAATGGAATGGATAGCTAACGGATTTTTAATAGAAATGTTAAGACCAGCAAGAAATTGAGTACACAAAGCACGTTCAGTAAGATAAACATTAGCCTGATGGGAGAGTCGTTCAAGTTCATCCCTGAAGTCATTTGGAGAGCGAGTTCCTTGTCGGCAGGAAGCGAGCTGCATCCTCATGGACTCCGTGTATTCCTCAGGCACATGTCTCTTCTTTAGGAGACAGCGAAGTTGTGGCCAAGTTTCAACAGGTTGCTTGTCCTGACGGCGGCGCATCTCACGAGTGCGGAACCACCAGTTACGAGCTTTACCTACTAAATGCAATATAACAACTTCCAATTTCTCCGTTTCCTCATAGCGTAAATGTTCAAGCAGATAGTCAGTATGATTTTCCCAGACAAGATAAGCTTCAGGATCAGTATTACCATCAAAAGTTTCTAATTTAAGCTTAACATCTCGTCTCTGAATAGCTTGAGCATTATCAAATCTAGGATGACCAAAATTAGGAGGGGGTAAATCATCAAAGTTAGGATTTACCTCATGGTAAGCATCCTCCAAATGTGATGTCTCATTTAGATCAGCATTGCTACGGCTATCATCCCAGTTAGCACGAGTATAGAACGGCTGCTGTGGACGCTGATTGGGTCGGCCCTGTTGCTGCCGTGGGTGATGGTGCTCAGGGCGATCCTGGTGGCCATTGAAGCCCGCTAAAGGATCGTTGTCATGCTCTCCAGGGAAAGGATTAGTATTAGCAGATCTCAGCTGATAATGTAATTGACCAGAAGGAGGAGGGTGAGCTGAATAAAAGGTGTTACCTGCAGGTTGCTGATTACCTGTAGGGGGCACAGTACCCGAAGGTGGTGTAGTATCCGGGGGTGGTGGAGGCGGTTTTCCTCCAGAAGGAGGTGTAGATCCAGAAGCCTCCGCCCGTTTGGACTCCTCCCATTGCTGAGCAACTGCCTGTTTGATGATGTCAGATAACCGTAGGAGGTCCTCTTTACGTTCGATAGCTCGACGATTTTCAGCCTCTGCTAGTTCCTGTCGCGTCACCAGAGTAGACTTTTGGACAGCAGAGTCAATAATAAACTGCATAGCCTCAGCAGAAATGCCAGCAGGTGGGGTAGGGGAAGGGTTGGGGTCGCTATCGTTTGTCATGTTCCTACAATATCAGAAGAGCAACAAGTAAACGAAGCAAAGACCAGAAACCAAGTAATGCAAGCTCTAGTGATTCCTAAGAGTGATTCAAGTTTTAGAAATCAAAGAGCGAGAAAACAAGGCACAATATTCAAGCAATTCCCCTGGACACAGAATTTTGCAATATTGAAGACAGCAAGTAATAATCCAAATTGCAAATTAAATCAGCCACAAAGTCGGATATCAAGGATAGCAAGTATAAACAAGCGGCTGAATGTGTATAGAAAAAGAGCTACAATGTGATGCTTGAATAATATGAATGTGTAATAGTCAACAATAGCAATCACAAGGGCAATCAAGTGCACACACTCCGTCAACTATTATCTGACGGTTGCAACACGGTTCAGAGAAAGAGGGGTGTGACCAAGGCTCCAGTGTCGGCACAGCACAAAATCACACAAGTAGGGTTCTTTTGTAATGCTTTAAACCGTTTAGATCATCTAACATGTAGCAATTAAAGAACTAGCAAGGAAGAGTTACTAACTCAACAATGTAATGAAGGAATGTTCTCTTTTTTTTTTTTTTTTTTTTTTTGAATATATGCTCTCGGTTTTTTTTTTTATATATATATATATAAGGGAAAAAGTTGCTGTAATATGGAGTAGCAACCGAAAAATAAAGAGCAAAAATAAAAATAAAAGCTACGATGATCTAAAAGTAAGCAAAAATAAAGAAAATAGGGAAAATTGGCTAGAAACTGGAAAAAGTAGGGTTCTTTAGTGGTGCAAGTTTATATAATGCTTTTAATCCAAGAATCACAGTCATAGGCATGATATGTAGCAACTAGGAATAAAAGATCACAACTTGCAGGCAAGAACTCAATATCTTCCAAATTATAGATCCAAACAAAGAATAACAAAAATAAAGTGCCAATTTTGATGGGTGAAATAATAAAGATTTAATTTTTATGCAGCGGCTATGGTGAAAAATAAGGCACGAAAAATAAATCACTCAAATAGAAATCAAGAGAGTAAAGAACTTGCATTAACCTGAAATCCGATACCACTTGATACGTTTGGAATCCCCGATCCTTCGCCTGTGGGCTTCAGATCAAGAACCACGCCGTATATTTGCTTCGATCTTGCAATGCTCTTTGATATCTCCTGATTTGGAACAATTCAAACCAGTGATTAGAATTCTGATTTAGCGACAGAATTATACTTAGCAAAATTCAGCAACTTTAAAACAGGGAAATAGCGACAGAAGGAAAGAAAGCGAGGGACTGAGCACGCGGCGTCGCTGGCACACAGGCTTCTCGCCTCAGGGTGTGCGCGGGATCCGGACACGCGGGGACAGGGCACCCGCTGGAGCGGAAGTGCTAGCGAGAGAGAACACGGGAGCGAGGGAGCGCTGGGGCGCTGGTGATGCCGAAGCCAACGCGCAAGGGCCAGCGCGCGGGAGCGAGAACGCCTGGGCTGTTCCGCGCTCGCTGGGAGCGGGTCTGGTTGCGAGAGACGCCAAGCTCGGCTTTCTTCTTCCAGCGACAGGTTTTGTTTGGTGTGAGGTTTTGGTCTTTAGGGTTGCCGATTTAGGACAAGGTGATGGTGATAATTTGTGGTTGCCGAAAAACACTTAGAAAACAAGAGCGTTTTGGGATTGATAATCGAAGAACCCTTGATCCGTTAAGGGTTTCTTCAATTCTATTTCAATCTGATTAATTCAAAGTGCGGAAACATAAATTTATAGTAAAGCTATGAGATATCTAACCAATCCTTCCTTGCAAAGGAAAGGGGTTTGGATAGATTAATTCTATCTAAGATAAATGAAATAACTTAAAGATAAATAAATCCTAAGAAGATAGAAATATAATAACTTGGTGGCCAAGTATTATATCTAGAAGAGATATATTTAATTTCCACCTTATTTATCTAATTTGCATAAAATAACAAACTAATGAATAACATGGAACTCGGCCCATCCATTAAGCCCACTCAGCCAAGGCCCATTCGGCCATGTCTTGATCAAGGCGGGTGTAGCCGAGTCTTCATGAGCTCCGAGTGTGGACGCAAGCTCACTTCTTGTGCTGGCGGTGTAACCTTTAGCCAAGTGATCCAGGGTGGCCTGAATCCTTGCTCTAAAGTTCCATGGTGACGGACAAGAAAGGCCTTAGTTGCATTCTGAATCTTCTTGGCCCTTGAACGAGTGACAGGGCCATCAAATGGAACCTTCATGTTGTCCTCAATGTCACCAGGAGTCATCGATAATTGAGCGGCATCACTCGCATCACGTGGTGCGCATTTTCACATATCACAACTAAGCATCACATGGTGCCTATCTTATCATACATAAACAGTTTATACTAGGTGATCATGATAACGGTATTAAATCAAACAGGAACAAGCATGGATTATTCAAAGGGTCTTACTATCACATGCCACTAGCTTGCATGAAAGAACAAACAGAATATCATGCACTTTAGGAAGAAGAAAATGGGCAACCTTTACTTATCTCGTGTTATAAACAAACAATCACATTTAATCCACATATTACTATAATTCATTTAACAATTGCCCATTAATTTAACTCATGCCAATTCATGATTAAAAAGGATAAATTACATCAAGCAGACGGGTATGTAATTTATCGAAATTGGCAAGGAAATTGGCCACAAGGCCGCATTCGACACGGAAGAATTTAAAAGGCACGTCAAAGGAAAATCACGAGACATGCAAAAGGCATTGAACGAAATCACTTGCCTTAACCTTTGATGATGAGCTGATGACAACCAGGCGAGATTTGAGCACCTATTGAATCCAACGGAAAAATGAATATTAATATTGATATTTTATAAAATTAACTTTACTTAACTCAATTTGAAATTGAATTAATTTTATAAAGTTAAGGATCTATACCAATATGAATTCCCCGGAGAGCGGAATCCGGTGTGGGTGCTTTGAGATTGACCGGTGTCGCTGACATGGGCAAGAATCGAATTAGTTTGAAAGTATTGGCCGCCTAATTTAATAAATAATTAACTTAGGGTCAAAACGAGAATAGTCTAAAATAAGGGGAGTTTATGCGGCTTTTACCAAAAGAGATTAGAAATTCCCAAATTGGCTTCAATGGAGATAGGCGTACAGTCGAAGACGGAGCCCGGGTGAAGGCGATGGCTAGGCGTGGCTTTCGTCCGGGGTCGATGGCTAACGGCGCAGGCGAGGGCCTCGACGGCAGTGGGAAGCGGCAAGGCACTTCCTCTGGCGGCTCGGGCGGTGATTGGCGGCGACAAGGCAGGCCTACTGTTCGTGGGTGCTCTCCGGGCAAGGCTGCGCCGCGGTGAATTCTACAGCAATTGGAGGCGGCTCGGGGTGACTCGAGTGCAAGGTCCGGAGTTGACGGGCGATGGTTAGATGGTGATTTGCTCGTGGCTCAGGGTCGCCGGCGGCTCGGCAGTGGTGGACGGTCACGGCTCACCGAAGTAATGGGAGAGGAGGATGGTACGGTGTTGAGAGAGGATGAGTATGGTGATGGGCTGATGACGGGTGTGTTTGGTTGTGGAAAACCTAAAACTTGACTGTCCCTATACTACTCACTCAATTAGGTTAAATAAGAGATAAATTTTTGATTCTTTGGATTAAGAATCAATTGAGATAGAGATCAGGTGGAAGATAGATTTTAAGGAAAATAAATAAAAGAGGCGGATAACGACTAGATAGAAGATAGATTTCTCCCATTTTATTGGAATAGATATTATTTAATTTAATTTCATAAATTAAATAATAGGAATATTTAGAGTATTTATGTAATTAAATCCATCAAATATTATATTCTTTAAAATAATTTAATTATTTTATTTCATATTATATATCTTAGGTGAATTTATTAAATGACCAAATTCACAAGATATATAATATAGTTTGATATAATATAGACTTATTTAATTAAATAAAAATAAGAAATAGCCCAAAAATTATTTGGGGTATTTCATACCTCCCTCCTTAAAAATAAGTTTCGACCCGAAACTTAGAAAAGAAACGAGAAATGAATTGAAGATAGGATAGTAACCTCGTAATAGATAAGAGGATATAGACTGGTCAAAGCGAAGTTAGGTGTATCTAACAATGGTTTCCGAATAGGTGGAATGTAAGCATGATTCGGTTAATGAACTTAACGAATACGTGAGCGATGAGAATTACATCTAAAGTAACTCATTGCTTTCCGAACTCCTCAATGGCAAAGCTTGAAATTTTCAATCCTATGAAAATAGCGTATCTCTATAGTTGTAAGCATCTAAAATACGGATAATAAAATTTGATAGACATCTTTTATGGGATAAGTGAACTCGCACCCCATAAGAAACAAGGTTAACTAGCTTGTCATTGGCTTTCATCTCTGCCCCATCTGGCTTCCTTTTCCAGGTTGTCAAATGGCCTGGGTGGCTTTGAAGGCAACCATTGAGACAAAACTAGCCAGCCTTATTCATATGAGATGAGTGGTGGTTCTTCGTCTTTTGGTTTATCGACATGAACGTTGTCCGGTTCTTCAGCACATGCCTCCTTGCGTCCTTGTCTTCTTCATAAACATAAATCGTGTATAACTATATTTCAAACTACTATTCTCAAGCTTGTTACCAATGAGAGTGCGGTTGCTCGATCATGGAAAGGAGAGATGAGATATATAACCCATGATCGTTTAATACTATCAAGATTTAGGAAAGGTGAACCTACCTACATAAAAAGTTATTAATTATCCTCTTGAATGATCTTACGTATGACATATCGATCATTAATCACTGATTTCACATGCGGGCATGATTCCTGCTTATATAGAAGCAAAACTAAGGAGCCCTTCTAGAGTTTATAGGGAGCACTTCCCGACTCTTTTTCGATATCCATAAAAACACGGATTGACCAATTTGGTATGGAATTAGAAGTATCAACACACTAGAACCGACTGTATAAAGTGAAAAGAATACTAGCAGGGAAGTGTTCATGGCGTATATGGTATTCAATGTTAGAATATTACCAATTCGCACACCAATTCCACACTTTGTCTCGACCCTGTAAGGTTGTAAAGATGAATCCAAAACATTAACCAAATGAACTATGACAAAAGGTCTCTGACAAACTTTCTTTATTTATTAGTATCCGAATAAAGGAGGTAATGGAATCATTATGCGACTCGCGCTAAATAGAAACAACTGAGGAAAGCGTTTCCTCATTTCTTCTTCAGTTTCCCAAGTCACCTCCTCAATCCCGCGCTTTGACCAAAACACCTTGACGAGCGGAACTACTTTGGTGCAAAGTTGCTTCTCTCGTCGCTCTAGAATCCGCACCGGTTCTTCCTTGTAGGTTCTGGTGGGGCGGACCTAAATGTCCTTATAGCTCAAGATGTGGGTCGGGTTGGGCACGCACTTCCGTAGTAGTGATACATGAAAAACGTCATGTACTAGATGAGCTGACGGAGGCAGAGCAAGGCGGTAGGCAACATTGCCTACACACCGCAGAACGTCAAATGACCCGACATATCGAGGGTTCAGCTTCCCTCGCTTTCCGAATCGGAAGACTCCCTGCGTGGGTGACACTTTCACTAACACCTTGTCGCCTACCTCAAAGTTGACCTTTTTACGCCTAGGGTCGGCATAAGACTTTTGACGACTCTGAGCGGTCAACATTCGTTGCCTGATCATCGCAACTTCTTCAGCTATCTTCTCTAACAGCTCCGGACCTATATGGATGGCATCAGTCGCATCATCCCAACATACTAGCGATCGACACTTTTGTCCATAGAGGGCTTCAAAAGGAGCCATCTTTATGGATGCATTGCAGCTGTTGTTGTAGGTGAAGTCGATCCGACTCAAACTGCTTTCCTAATCTGTCGGTCTATCCAAGACACAGGCTCTTAGCATATCCTCTAGTGTCTGGATGGTCCTCTCTGACTGACCATCTGTTTGGGGGTGAAAAGCGGTACTGAAATTCAGCTGAGTACCAAGTCCCTCATGCAACTTCTTCCAAAACTCTGAGATGAATCGTCCATCGCAATCAGAGACAATGGACGAAGGAATACCGCGAAGGCGGACTATGTGCTGAAGGTACAACTCGGCTAGCTTTGCCAGCTTCTAGTTAGATCTAATATCAATGGAGTGTGCACAATTGGTGAGTCGATCAAAAATCACCCAAATAGCATCCTTCTGTCCCTAACCCTTAGGGAACCCCATTGCAAAATCCATCGAGATATGTTCCCACTTCCATGTGGGTACTGGGAGGGGTTGGAGCTTACCACCAGGTCTCTTAGGCTTAATCTTGACCTGTTGACATAACCAAGCATCCAGCCACGTGCTTGGTTACTTCATCCTTCACACCTGACCACTAGTAGTTCTTCCTCAGATTCTCGTACATCTTACTAGCTCCAGAGTGCACCGAATAGCCGGATGCATGAGCTTCCTCAAGGATGGTATGTCGGATCTCAAGACATTAGGGACGCAGATGCGATTCCAAAACCATAAGTATCCATCATCCCTCACGTCAAAGTTTGGGGCTTTACCATCGAAGAAGTCAAAACTGATCTGCATTAACACAACATCCTCTATCTGCTTCGCCTTTATCTTTGCTAACAGCTGTGACTGAACCTCCATCATACACAACTTTCCTCGGTTCCTTTCAACCCAAACCTCAACCTCTAACTTGAGCAGATCCAGTTGCAGAGCAGGACTTGTTGTCAAACAATTAATCATAGCCTCGTGCTGAGATTTGCGGCTTAACGCATCGGCTACGACATTAGCCCTTCCAGGATGATAGGGAAACTCAATGTCATGATCCTTAATCGGCTCTAGCCAGCGTCTATGTCTCATGTTCAACCCCTTCTGGGTGAACACATACTTGAGGCTTTTGTGGTCGGTGTATATCTCGCAACGAACTCCATACAGATAATGGCGCCAGATTTTCAGAGCAAATACCCCAGCAACTAGTTCCAGATCATGTATTGGGTATTTCTCCTCATACAACCTCAACTGCCGTGATGCATAGACTATCACCTTCCCATCAAGCATCAATAAACAACCCAGACCTTGCTTAGAAGAATCGTTGCAAATCCCATAATCCTCTGACTCCTTAGGGAGTGTCAGAACAGATGTTGTGGTCAATCGCTTCTTGAGCTCTTGAAAGCTCGCTTCGCACTTGTCATTCCAGATGAATTTCTGGGATTTACGCAGAAGTAGGTTTAGTACTTGGGCCAATTTGGAAAACCCTTCCATGAACCTCTTGTAGTAACCTGCTAGTCCCAGAAAACTCCGGATCTCCTTGACGTTATTCGACGGATTCCACTTCTGTACAACTGTTATCTCTTGAGGGTCGACCATCACCCATTTCTCTGAGATGATATGGCATTCTTCATCCAAAAGTCACACTTAGGCATCTTTGCATATAACTGATGCTCTCACAATGTTATTAAAATAGTTCCCAGGTGTTCGGAGTGAGCCTCCTCACTCAGCGAGTAGATCAAGATGTCGTCGATAAAGACTACGACGAACTTATCCAAATATTGATGAAAACAACGGTTCATCAGATCCATAAAGACTGCTAGGGAATTTGTTAAGCCAAAAGACATCACCACGAACTCATAGTGCCCCTAACATGTCCTAAAAGCAGTCTTTGAAATATCCTCGTTATGAACTCGGAGCTGATGATAACCAGATCGAAGGTATATCTTGGAGAATATCTTTGCTCCCTGAAGCTGATCCAATAAATCATCGATGCGTGACAGCGGATACTTTTTCTTGATCGTCATCTATTTCAGCTCTCGATAATCAATACACAGACGGAAAGAGTCATCTTTCTTCTTCACAAACAACACGGAAGCACCCCAAGGGGGAGCACTGGGTCGAATATAACCCTTCTCTAACAACTCTTCAAAATGACTCTTCAATTCATGCATCTCCACGGGAGCCATGCGATACGGGGCTTTGGAAATATGAGCGGTTTCTAGCTCTAAGTCAATGGTAAACTCTATGAACTGCTTTCGAGGTAAACCAGGAATCTTGTCGGGAAAAACATCAGGGAATTCCCGAACTACAGGAATATCGGAGATATGGACCGGGTCGGATGGCTGATCCTGCAGATAACATAAGAATCCGACACCACCTTGACGTAACAATTTGGCTGCCTGCATTACAATAATATCACGGCCATCCTCCTCAGGGATGCGCCCACGAAATCTGCACACAACCCTACCGTCCGACGAAATGGTCACGATTCTCCATCCACAATCAATGATTGCACTATGGCGAGTAAGTCAATCTATATCGAGAATGACGTCCTAAGAATGGATCGAAAGCAAAACAAGATCAGCAAGGTACTCATCGCCACTTATCGCGATGGGGAAGCGGAATAACATTTTCCTACCTCGAACTCTATCCCCATAAGGGAATTCTACAAATAAGGAATCATCTAGAGTCACAGATTCTAATCCGAATCTTTCAACAATTTGCTCGGCTATAACAGAATGAGAAGCACCTGGATAAAAAGAATATTAATTAGTTCACTCAGGCGATAGATAACATCTTGAGCCATAGAAGAAGTAGTGTCAACCAGACTACGCATTTCATATAGTCGCGGACCCTCCTTAGATAGCCCGACGACATTCTTCTCTTTGTTCATAGTCAGTTGTGAACCGGCAGGAATCTGGGTATTCTGCTGGTACTGCGGATGAGATCTTAATCCTTATCGTCTTCTGCAAAGACATATAGCTCGACGAATTTGTCCACTCCAGAGCAATGCTTTTGTGATGCTGCATCTCTCTCTCACTCAGCATGCTCACACATCTCTTTTTGATCTCATCTCTAGCACGATCACAGAGTTTTCTCCAACTCATCCACAATACACTCCTTATTCTTGTATGTTTCCTCGGCCTTCCTCACGCGGAGTCTCTGCCTCGCTCTTCCTGCCTTTAAACCTTGGTATGTTTTTCCATTAGCTAGGTTTTCCAAAAAGGATCTCTTTTTGACTTCTCCTCACTGGGATTTTGAGATGGTTCCATGCCGTACACTCGGACGAGATTCTAGAGGTACTTTCTCCTCTTGTCATCCAGGGGAGCTAGCATGACTCTCTTTTCCCTTGCTACCTTTTTCTCGCTGTAGAATCAAGAAGTTCCCAAATTATGTTCCTTGTACGACTCGCGGATGAGCTTCTTTCCATATTCTGTGGCTGCAACTCCTTCGGGAGGGTCGATCATGACATTCTTCCCCTTGGAAAGCTCCATTATAGCTTTTTCCATGACCTCCACCTCTGTGCTTGAGTCAGACCCAATGTCAGAGTTGTTGGTGAGGTCAATGCATTGGGGGTAACCCGTGACGTGCAGTCCTGAGGTCTTGCGAACATTAGACATCTTATCGAGGAGGCGAGGAGTCATCAGTACTCGAGCGAGATAATCTGGAAAGCGAGATTTAGAGGGAACAAGAATAAAGAATCTAAGATTAATCTATGGCAGGTGCAGGAGCTTGAGCAGGACTATCGGACAAATACTTTGAAATTATTTTCAAAATTGCATACTTTTGTAAGTAGAACATAGTTTTGCTAAAAATCTTTTTGAAACTCACTTTTGAAATCATTTTGATATCCAAATGAAAACATTTAAAAACCTGGCTCTGATACCACCTTTTGTAACACCCCCTTTTAAATCCCAAGGGAGCGTTACAGCGCCAGTGAATCCGCAGACTTTAATGTCTTTGAATTCACCTGAGGCTTATAGGGACATGCAACCATACTCCCATAAACAAGATGATAATTTAAACACAATAAAATAGGCGGAAGTCAAATAAATATCTTAGTTTAAAATATCCAATCACAATAACCGAAAGATACCAAAACCATAAACTGTAAAGGACTTCAGAATAGCTAAAACTTAAAGTAACAATGCGGAAACTTTTAAATGTTTAAAAGCTTGTAGTGTAAAGGTTCAATAAAGGATAGCCTGCTCTTCCACTCTCTCCTGCTCCGCTGCTTGCACTAGACCTGTGGAATATGGTTTGGTGTTTCGTGAGAACGAAGGACACCAGCCATCCAATAAATAGGATGGTTAGTACAAGAAAGACTAGCAAATGATAGGGAAAATGTTCAGACTTTAACCTTACAGTGACCATAAAATGGTATGTCTCAGGTTAAGGGAATGACACGAATATTTATAGTAGAAACTGAATGAAAAGGGTAAAAATTCACACATGACTCGGATGATCATAACGATCGATTATAAGATAAGAAAAGGAATTATACTCGAGGTAGATAAGTATAATAACTGAACTGATCACCTATTTAACAGTCGATAATAAAGATAACGATAATAATAATAATAATACGTGGTACCGGTCAGGCCTTTAACAAGGACCACGACCTACATCAGATCATTGTTTTATCACCCCGCAGAGAATGCATTCCGGGATGGTGTTTCATGAAACCTTGTAAGGCGGTGGCTTAACGAACCACAACCTGCAAGTCAGTCTACTGCATAACTTGCCAAAGGCATAAAGCCACTCGCATCACGTGGTGCGCATTTTCACATATCACAACTAAGCATCACATGGTGCCTATCTTATCATACATAAACAGTTTATACTAGGTGATCATGATAACGACATTAAATCAAACAGGAACAAGCATGGATAATTCAAAGGGTCTTACTATCACATGCCACTAGCTTGCATGAAAGAACAAACAGAATATCATGCACTTTAGGAAGAAGAAAATGGGCAACCTTTACTTATCTCGTGTTATAAACAAACAATCACATTTAATCCACATATTACTATAATTCATTTAACAATTGCCCATTAATTTAACTCATGCCAATTCATGATTAAAAACGATAAATTACATCAAGCAGACGGGTATGTAATTTATCGAAATTGGCAAGGAAATTGACCACAGGGCCGCATTCGGCATGGAAGAATTTAAAAGGCACGTCAAAGGAAAATCACGAAACATGCAAAAGGCATTGAACGAAATCACTTGCCTTAACCTTTGATGATGAGCTGATGACAACCAGGTGAGATTTCAGCACCTATTGAATTCAACGGAAAAATGAATATTATTATTGATATTTTATAAAATTAACTTTACTTAACTCAATTTGAAATTGAATTAATTTTATAAAGTGAAGGATCTATACCAATATGAATTCCCCGGAGAGCGGAATCCGGTGTGGGTGCTTTGAGATTGACCTGTGTCGCTGACATGGGCAAGAATCGAATTAGTTTAAAAGTATTAGCCGCCTAATTTAATAAATAATTAACTTAGGGTCAAAAACGAGAATAGTCTAAAATAAGGGGAGTTTATGCGGCTTTTACCAAAAGAGATTAGAAATTCCCAAATTGGCTTCAATGGAGATAGGCGTACAGTCGAAGACGGAGCTCGGGTGAAGGCGATGGCTCGGCGCGGCTTTCCTCCGGGGTCGATGGCTAACGGCGCAGGTGAGGGCCTCGACGGCAGTGTTAAGCGGCAAGGCACTTCCTCTAGCGGCTCGGGCGGTGATTGGCAGCGACAAGGCAGGGCGACAATCGGCCTGCTGTTCGTGGGTGCTCTCCGGGCAAGGCTGCGCCGCGGTGAATTCTGCAGCAATTGGAGGCGGCTCGGGGTGACTCGACTGCAAGGTTCGGAGGCGACGGGTGATGGTTAGACGGTGATTGGCTCGTGGCTCAGGGTCGCCGGCGGCTCGGCAGTGGTGGACGGACACGGCTCACCGAAGTAATGGGAGAGGAGGATGGTACAGTGTTGAGAGAGGATGAGTACGGTGATGGGCTGATGACGGGTGTGTTTGGTTGTGGAAAACCTAAAACTTGACTGTCCCTATACTACTCACTCAATTAGGTTAAATAAGAGATAAATTTTTGATTCTTTGGATTAAGAATCAATTGAGATAGAGATCAGGTGGAAGATAGATTTTAAGGAAAATAAATAAAAGAGGCGGATAACGACTAGATAGAAGATAGATTTCTCCCATTTTATTGGAATAAATATTATTTAATTTAATTTCATAAATTAAATAATAGGAATATTTAGAGTATTTATGTAATTAAATCCATCAAATATTATATTCTTTAAAATAATTTAATTATTTTATTTCATATTATATATCTTAGGTGAATTTATTAAATGACCAAATTCACAAGATATATAATATAGTTTGATATAATATAGACTTATTTAATTAAATAAAAATAAGAAATAGCCCAAAAATTATTTGGAGTATTTCATAACCCCCGTCCCACATCGGATATCATAAGGATGTTGGGAGTGATTTATAAGTGATTCAAGCTCTACCCATGTCACAAGAGCTCTTCCTTTTCAGGCTCCAAGTGAGGACAACGGACCTGAGAGGGCTAGGTGGCATGGGCTGGTGCCTCTTAAGACCCCGGGTCTTACAGATGGTATCAGAGCCAACTCCGGGCTCGGAGGTACTCTGACAGTATGCTCGGGTACGCTCCTCCCGGAGGGCAGTCCCTTGGACCTGACGAGGTCGTCAGTGCTTTAAGTGGGGGAGATTGTAACACCCCCGTCCCACATCGGATATCATAAGGATGTTGGGAGTGATTTATAAGTGATTCAAGCCCTACCCATGTCACAAAAGCTCTTCCTTTTCAGGCTCCAAGTGAGGACAACGGACCTGAGAGGGCTAGGTGGCATGGGCTGGCGCCACTTAAGACCCCGGGTCTTACATACACTATATAAATTGTAAGCTATCGACGAGAGAAATATGTATATTAAATTTTATTTTTGATTGGGGGGGGGGGGACTGCCACACCTGGCCCCAAAGAGGATCCACCTCTGTTAACAACATCGGTCCGTCTTTATCGAGCTTTTAAGTATTTATTTATGTTATAAATGGTCGAAATAACAACAATAAAAAAATGGAAGTAGAATCTCATTCAGAGCAAGTGCACGTGGTGATGGTCAAAATGTCGTGTTTCTAACTACCAAATAATAATCTCTACCTTCAACTAACAGATTAGTATTAGCATCAAGTAAAGGTCGATCCCCCAAAGAGTGTGTGCGATTGGGGAAACGTATTTCGCAAGCAAGAGAACAAAAACAATAGCAAGTAGGGGTAATGCAAGTAAACAAAGAGATAAAGGTATTAATGATTGTAGATGAGAATAATTAATATGATGAGATGATATAGCTTTACTTATAATCGCAACATTGGTAACTTCATGATCATCGAGTTGTTTGGTTATACTTGATTAACCTAGTGTCGAGAAGCAATAGAGGTCGGGAAGCATTAGAGTTGATATAGCTTCCTATTAGATCACGATTCAATTCCCTAAACTCTAGAATAGAGGTCGGGAAGCAATAGGTCCCTGACACTTAGCATGCAATTCACGTATCTCCCGCTTGGTCGATGTCTCACCTTGTTGCTAACCCAGCTATCGCTTCCACTGCGAGCAACATTCGTCACATGTCAAAACTCTCACATATGCATGATTCCCAAACTGTTCCTCAAGATATGCCAGCTATTATATTGGAATAAGGCCCGCGATAACGAAAATAGATATTATCCCTAGCAACTTGATTACCTATCTTAGTGACAAATTAAGACGAATAAACAACACAAAGCATGCTCAAAACAAAGAGTAATGATTTAATCAAGATGCATAAAGCCATATATATTAACTATAAAATTGTAAAACAACTCTCACATGTCCTAAATATTCTCCATGGGTGCTGAAGATTGGCGGGCGTCGTTCATTAGCCGCGGGCGCCGCTCCAACGGTACTTCATTTTCTCTTATTTCTTCTTCCAATCTTCTTGGCTTTGCTTCTCTCTTTCTTCTCTTGATCATTGATTTTTTCTAGGATCTTTATAACTTTAGAGTGTAGGATTTCCCTCGAGGAAAATAGAACTTACCCTTTGCTAGTCCTCGAGGAAAATAGAACTTAAGAAATAATCAATGCATCCCACAAACATAATTCTTCATGAAATAACCATTATCAAAAGCAACACCTTTCGTACTCTCTGTTCGAAGATAGTACAACCATTCATTATCAATGATAAGCATAGAATAAACTCAAAATAATTATAATGGGAATCAACAATGAATGTGATCTCCCTTATTAAATGATAGAGTCGTTAGGGTCAAATCTTCCCAATTTCGTCAAGGAGGTAATTAAGAAGGATCTTAATTAGGAGCCGACGAGAGGGTTTCTCGACCAAATAAATTTGTAGTCAAGACCCCGCTATAGGATAGTGGAGTCAGGTTCAACCCCAAAAGAGAAGTCAACGGTTCTAGGTTTAGTTTGTTTCGGGGTTCGGGGATAGCGGGAAAAAGTGGCGAGGGTTGCTGTCGGTGTCGACTAAGACTTGGTCGATGTCGAGGGATGGAGAGGGAATGGTGGTTTGATGTCGAGTGGCTGCGCGAAAACTTTAAAATAACAAAAATAGAATAAAATAAAGGTGCAAACTTCCAAGGTTAGGGATCACTGCAACAATAACATATATGTAGATTATAAATCACATAAAGATGCATGCTTTATATCAAATAACTTTCGTCATTAACAAATAGGAATATAGAAGCTCTCGCATAAACCGTAAGTGTTACTACCCTTTTTTCATAATTAATCCAAATTCATAATAAGATCACTTTAGCTTCAATATTATAAATAAGGATCACCTACTACTCTCGTAGAAGAATCATGCATATAGGATAGAAGATGATAAAGACATACAAATTCATAAATTCATAAATAAAACACACATATCTATGTTGAGATCACCCCAACCATAGAAGAAGGAAATTAGAAACAAGACATAATAAAATAAACTAACTTTAAGATAAAATAAAATTCTAAACTTACAACCATGCAATCGTCTCTTTCCTTCTCTCTCTCTCTCTCCCCTCTCTCGCCTCTCTCCTTGCGCTCAAAGACGACTTGACTTGAATTGAATTAAATAACTAGCCCCTAGGGCTTTATTTATAGTGCTCTATCTAGCTAATCTAGGAAAGGAACAACTATATCTTCTATCTAATTCTATCTATCTGTATCTTAAGATAAATGTTTGATAAATAAAAGAAATAAAATAATTAAATTCCCCCTAGGTAAAATAATGAATTACTAATGTGGATAAAGTCTTCCATAATGATAGAACATATCGTACCTTCATGCCCAAGTAATCTCACATCCAGACTCCTACTCGATCTCGACTCGGATTTGGCTCTGTGGTGTACTCGACATCGACCGAAGTGGTCGACGTCGACCAGGTCTTGTGCTCTTTGCTCAGCTTGTGCTCGATCTCCATCTCTGGGATGGAAGTCGACTAGGTCTTTACTCAACATCGACCATGTTTAGTCGACATCTAGTACTTCTGTCAGCTTGCCGCATTCTACTCCGTCTTGAAATGCACTTTCCTGAGTCCTTGTTCGTCCGATTGACGCATATGAATATGTGTTGGAAAGCTCTTTCCAAGGGCTACAACTCTTATGAAGACATCAGAACTTGATTCAGAATAATAAATGGTAAAAAGTGGTGTTTTCTCCAGTTGCACCATCCAATGCTCTCCTTAGCTTCTCCAATGTCTTTATGACTTTCTTTTAAGCTCCAAAGTGCGTCCAATTTCTGAGAAATTAAAAAGAAACTTGTGTAGACCTCCATATATTGCAAATAAACATAAAGTACACAAATCTCATGCTTTCCCAATATAAAAGTATATAATATGGATAGAAATCGAAGTAAAAGTAAGTATAAAACATGGTGAAATGAGCGCACATCAGGAGAAAATAAAGGGATTGGGGAAGGAGAAAACGAATTATAAATATATGAGGAAAATGAGGAGAAAAGGGACAGACAAAACGATTCTCGATACCAGATTAGAGAAGAGAAATATTGATGAAAGAAATTGTATCACAATTTGCATCGTCCATGGGGGTCGAAGGGATGGTCGAAGTACACGATCCCATTGATGAAGAAAACAACGACCTCCGCCGGGAGACGGACCTGGAGAGGGAGTTGGCGGAGAAGATTCGACAGCTTGAGGCCTCGCAGGAGGAGCTCGCTGCCTTGCGTCGCCAGAATGCACGCCTCGAGAAAGCTTATGGCAAGCTCCCTAGGGAGGAGGTTGGAGGAGAGGTATTCTAGCTGGCTAGTGTCATCAACGGCGAATTGACGAAGCAGAGAGAGCGGATAGCCCGGTATCACGACGAAGCCAGTGGAATAGAGTACGATCGGCGTCGTGGGTGCAAGGCGATCCATGAAGGAGAGCGATTGATGGGACCTAGGGGGAATTCGCACCATAAGCGAGGTGACCGAGCAGATGCATGACGAACGGAGGCACCCTATGAGGACATTGTCGATGACGAGACCCCAGAGCACGAGTAGTTCGAGTATGATGCGGGTGGAAACTCATCGGATCGACAAAGAGAATGGGACCATAGGAGAGGACAGGATGAGGGGTCTCGCAAACAACGCCGATGGTCAGAGCACCTCCAACGAACAGAGGAGAGGCTAATGAAACTTTTTGCGAATCAAGGCGGATCGTTGGTCTCGGCTAAGGAGCAAGTTGAAGGGAAGTTGTCACAAACGACCTCAACTCCATTCATCAAACGCATCCGAGAATAGCGCCCGCTAGATAAGTTTTCGGCTCTGACCTTCGAATTATACCATGGGAAATTTGACCCTATTAATCATGTGGCATTATATACCCATAAAATGACATTGTGGATTGAAAACAACGGCATAATGTGTAAAATTTTCCCTGCCAGTTTTGGGAAGACGACCTCGAAGCGGTTCCACGCTCTCCCTCTCAACTCGATTGCTTCATGGAGTCAGTTGGCCCAAAGCTTCGTTGTGAGGTACATCACGAACAACCAAGATTGGGTGTCAATTGACACCCTGTTTGCAATCCGACAACGACGAAGTGAGTCACTAAGGCAATTCTCCTCGCGCTTCTTCCAGAGTTACTCAGACATTTATGCTTGTGATAAAGGCACGATAGTAGCGGCATTTCGTCTAGCCCTACCGAGGGAGTGTCGTTTGAGGGAAAGTTTGACATTGAGAACCCCCACAAGTGCAGCCGAATTAAAAGAGCGTGTTCGGCAATATTCTAAGCTTAAAGAGGACATAAAAGAAGCATCAGAAGCCCGCCCGACTTCGCCAAGCCGGAGGCACCATGGCTTTGACATAAATAGAGAGGGACCACCGCGAGAGAATTTCGTTTCACGTCAGGGGACTGCCTCCTAGGATGCCGAACGCCGCTATTAACACGGCTTTTAAGGCCCCAATCTATCGGATCCTGAGGCAGAATAAAGAAAAGCCATTTTTTCGATGGCTGAGTAAGATGCAGGGGGGATCTATCTGATCGGGACATGAGTAAGTTTTGACACAAATAGAGCGTGTTCGACATCAGAAGCCCGCCCGACTTCGCCAAGCCGGAGGTACCATGGCTTTGACACAAATAGAGAGAGGGACCGCCGCGAGAGATATTCGTTTCACGACAGGGGACTGCCTCCTAGGATGCCGAACGCCGCTGTTAACATGGTGTTTAAGGCCCCAATCTATCGGATCCTGAGGCAGATCAAAGAAAAGCCATTTTGTTCGATGGCCGAGTAAAATGCGGGGGGGATCCATCTGATCGGGACATGAGTAAGTTTTGTTCCTTTCATCGTGAGCAGGGGCATATGACGGAGGACTGCGGGAGCTTAAAGCAATACTTAGAATATTTGGTAGAGAAGGGACACTTGAAGAAGTTTATCGAAGACAAGTCGAATGCGGGGCTCGACAAGGAGCCGTCTGACGTCGACCAGCAGAGGCGAGAGCGAGGGGCTGGTGGGCAGAAGCAAGTGATTTACATGGTGGATGTTAAGCCGGCCAGAAGGGGGGAGGATCGACATCGGTATAAGAGAAGATGCCATTCGCTCGCGGTGTGGAGAACCGAGAACAGAGACACAAAGCGGCAAAGAGAGCTCTCAAATGCCACTCTGAATTTCACCGAGGCTGACCTTGCGGCGAGTGCTTGTAGATTCGGGGAGCTCAGTGGACATCATGTTCCATGACACCTTCGTAAAGCTCAGGAAATCGCAACAAGATTTGATACCAGCGGTGATGCAGCTCTTCGGTCTTGGTTCATTCCCCGTATGACCCAAGGGAATAATGAGAGAGGTAGTGCAGCTTAGCGGGAAGGCAATCAACATAGAGTTCTATGTCGTAGATGTGCCATCGTCATACAACGTGATTGTTGGGTAGCCATGGATCCATGACATGGGCGCGGTGCACTCGACCCTTCATCAAATGATTCAGTTCACGTACGAGGGAAGGTTGGTTCGAGTTCGGGGTGATCAGATGACTGCTAGACAATGCATAAAGACTAATGGAGTCCAACCAAGTTCATACACAATCCGATCGACGCCGCAAGTGCTGGAGGAAGTGGGCTTATCACCTAATGAGAAATCGATCGAAGATTTGCACAAAGTTGTTGTAAGTGATTGAGAACCATCCAAATATTTTTTAATTGGTGCTAACATTACAGGTGATGAGCGGGACTCTCTCGTGGGTCTTCTACAGCGTAATCGGGACTTGTTTGCTTGAAGCCTCTATGACATGTCGAGGTTACATCCGCAAGTAGCTTGTCATCAGCTTAACGTCCACCCCGAGGCCAAACCAGTTCTCCAACATGCAAGGAGGTCATCGCTCCAGCATACGGAGGCCGTGCTAGCCGAGCTCGATAAGTTGATAGAAGCCGATGCCGTCCGAGAAGTCCGCTACCCCACATGGGTGGCGAATACAGTAGTGGTAAAGAAGAAGAGCGGCGATTGGAGGGTATGTGTCGACTTCACCGACCTGAATAAGGCTTGCCCGAAGGATTTTTTTCCGCTCCCAAATATTGATCACCTGGTCGACGCTACTTCGGGGCATGCTCGGATGAGTTTCTTGGATGCATATAGAGGTTACCACTAGATTCCGATGTTGGAACTCGATCAAGAAAAGACCGCCTTCATGACCCCAAGAGGGATTTATTGCTACAAGATGATGCCCTTCGGGATGAAAAACGTCGGAGCAACAAACCAACGCATGATCGTGAGCTTATTCAAAGACATGATCGGACACAAGGTGGAGGTATTGATGACATGGTAGTGAAGAGCAAGTTGGAACACACTCATCTCGGTGATTTGCAAGCTGTCTTTGACAAGATGAGGGCCATCAACCTGCGTTTAAATGCCTCCAAATGTATTTTCGGGGTAAGCTCGGGTAAGTTCTTAGGACACTTGGTGATGCGGAAGGGCATAGAGGCAAGCCCCGATCAGATCGAGGCGTTGCAATAGTTAAGAAGCCCGAGAAGTGTAAGAGATGTGCAGAAACTCGTCGGAATGGCCACCGCTCTAAATCGGTTCATTAGTCGATCTCCAGAAAAGTGCAACCCTTTTTTCAAATTATTAAAAGGGGATCAATTGTTCCAATGAGATGAGGAGTGTGAGAAGACTTTGGACGGATTGAAGAGATATTTCCAATCGCAACCGGTACTGGGAACGCCGAAACCCGGAGAGACGCTCAGTTTGTATCTGGCCGTGTCCGAGTATACAGTCAGTGCGGTCCTCGTCAAGGAGGAAGCAAAGGTTCAACGACCCATCTACTACATTTCCAAGACATTGTTGCACGCAGAGACGAGGTGCACGCCGCTGAAGAGGTTGTTATTGTCGCTAGTTGTGGCCGCCAAAAAGTTGAATCACTACTTCCAAATGCATCTGATCAATGTAGTGATAGCCCACCCGTTGAACTCGCTTTTGGCAAGTTCGGACCTGTGCAATCGTGTGGCTCGATGGACAGTGGATAAAAACCTACACCCACAAGTGTATGGGGTTCAGTTGTATTAATCAAGTGTCGTATCCACAAGTACCGGAGGAGTATCGATTGTAATTTCGATCTAGTTCAACCAAGTTCAGAATAAACGACAGATTTTTTTAGTGTTGGTGTATAAAGTAACAACGAAAACAGATCAAGTGTAGAGAAATATCAATATGGAAATCGTTCTAGGACAATGGATTACCAACAATGCATCATCATCAACAACAACAACAACAACAACCCAGTATATCCCGCAACGAAGCGGGGTCTGGGGGGTCGGGATGTACACACTCTTTCCCCGAACTAGTCGAGAGAGTGTTTCCGGAAGACCCAAAACCATAGAGCAAAGGAAACACAACGTCCCAGAGCACCTAGTATGAGATAGGTAATAGACAGCAGAAAGATAGAAAACAAATATGTAGATAACCGACAGAAAGCAGATAGAAGCAGGAAGAAAGGTAGAACGGAAGCAAAAATGAAAGACTCAACACCCATCCTAGGGATTCTAGACATCCGAAGCCCGAATGCATCTCCTCCAGTGGTCCCTATCCGAAGTCATATCCTCCGAGAGGTTCAGGGCATTGAGATCCTGTCGAATAACCTCCATCCAGCTCTTCTTCGGTCGACCTCTTCCTCGGCACAAAGCTCCAAGCAAAAATGAATGACTCAACAATGCATCATCGATAGACCAAAAATATTTTCTTGCTTTAATGATATCTAATTTAAATGTGAAGGTAGATCGTCCAAGGTAATCGCAAAGCTCCTCTCGAAATCAAAGCGAATGTGTCTACATTGGTTAATGATCGCCTCTCAGTCTCAACCAACCAATTTAGACCCTTTGTATGCTTAGAATTCTAGGTAATAATCGTGCAAACATAACCATCTCGGTCTCAGTCGATACAATTATGACCTAAAATATCTATGACGATCTAGAGATCCACAAGAAGTTCAATTTCTCTTTCGATCAACTAAACATCAGGCTTAATCATATGGTTCCAATGGTTCCAATAGCGTCTTAGCCTAAATTCACCATCTAGATTCCAATTCGGGGTCTTAGTCTCTCGATTTCAAACCCCAAAATCAGTTCTAATCGACTCTCGTCAACTAGGGATGGCGCGATAGGATTAAATCAACAAATAGAATCAAATATCAATCAAACAATACTAAGCACAAGTCTATCTTTGCATCGTCGGGATCACCCCGACCCTAGAATAATGAAATCTAGCAACCCATAATAGGAACCATGCTTGAATCAATCAAATTCAACAAAATAACCATTGATAAGTGGAAGAGTTACCGAAATTCAATAGATCCGATCCCGTCTTCGATTATAGATCCCAAAACCTTCTCAAAATCCACTACACACTATCAGGTCATCCCCCTCTTTCTACCCCCCTAAGACGTCCTTAAAAGACCCAACCAGCTAAATCGAAAATAATGCAAAAACGAAACGGCAAAAAATGGAATCAGGATCGACACTCGGGCATAACACAAATCGAGTGGATAGGGCACTCGACCGAGTGTTGAACTTTGGCCAGTTCTGAGGGCCACTTGAGCATACACGTGGTCGAGTGTTGAGAGCACTCGGCCGAGTAGAGTTCTTTTCCAACTTCTGGAGACCACTTGAGCTCATATCTAGTCGAGTGTTAAAGCACTCGGTCGAGTGGATTTTAGAAGGGTCGCCTTGAAATGCATTTTCTGGAGTCCTCGCTCGTCCGATTAGTGCATATGAATATGCATTGGAAATATCTTTTCGAGGATTTCAACTCTCATGAATAAATTAGGACTTGATTAGAATTGTTGTAGGGTGAAAATAGGAAGTTTCTACGTGCTGCTTCTCTTTGTCCACTTTGTTCGATTATGCTTCGAATCTTTTAGCACATTTTCTTGATCCCGTGCCTCCTAGCTCGTATTTGATGACTACTTAGTATACTAAAGATCATTGAACCACCCATTTCTCCTTAAGCTCTTGAATTAGCTCCAAAACCGCTCCAAAACACCTGAAATCACAATAAAGTAGCGGTAGACACCGATTCCTTGAAATGGGACACTAAGGGCTAAGAAATAGGCAAATGCTTGAGTAAAATGCCCTAAACTCTAACCAAGAGTGTCCTATAAACATGACTAAATAGACGCTATCAAATTACCTCATACTTAACCTTGCTTGTCCCCAAGCAAGACTAAGACAATAAACCACAATATAGCGTCTAGTAAATCAAAATATTTGACGAATGCCATCCTAGCATATCATAGCCAACAACCAAGCTTGACTAGCTCTTCAAAATACAAAAGTCTCTAATGCACTTCCCTCAAATCTCAATCTAAATACTCGTTATCCACAAATCTTGAACAACATGGATAATCTCCACCGCTTGGAATTATGCACAAAAAAAAATCATGAGGACTTTATAGGGTTATGATGGGGCAACGGTGGAAAGAGCAAGGTATGGATAACTTTAGTCCATGTGGTGCTAGAATCCGGGAAAAAGGATCATGCGAGAACAACTGGAAAAACACCCACGTCAAATAATCAAACTCATACCAATCCAACAAACAAACTCCATCACAACAACTTTTTCATCTTCACTTTTGTCAACCACTTCAATGAAAAATTCTTTTTTTTTTCACTCTTTTTCTTACCTCTCTAGCCTCGACATTGTTTTACACAAATACAAACATTTGTGATGAATGTACCCGGTTACTAAGTGTCTTGGCCTCCTCACTTTGCACTTCTTCCTCCTTGTGTGAATTTTATTCTCCACAAGCAGGATCGGTTACTAACTGTATTTTTTTCTAGACTTTTGCACAAGAATGAATTTTATCCTCCTCTTATCCCAATACTTTTTTTCTTTTTTTTTTTCTTTTTCTTCTTTCAATCACAATCAAGAGAAATCATCCCATACTTGAAGCACATCCACACAACAAAATACACTACCATGACCCAAAATCCCAGATTGGGGAAAGGCAAGTAGCGGTTATGAAAATCTTGTGGAGCTACCAAAGAAACAGGTTTCTAAGGCTCAGAAGGCTTCAAGAAGATTGTCAAATGCAAGGGTAGGCAAGGATAAATGGGCTAACAAAACTGCCTCAATCATATTTCAATTGTGCACATAAACCCAATAATGCAGTCTTAAACCATAAAATCAAGCTCGAGTATCCAAGTATGAGGCAAGATACACATAAGATCAAGCAAGAGGGTATACAACCTAGCTAGTCAAACAAGGCAATGGCTCAATGCTCAAGAAATCATCAAACATTCCAATAAGCGCGGGCCAACTAGACACAAAACTGCAAAAATTATAAAGTATTCACCCCCACCCCATACTTAGACAAAGCATTGTCCTCAATGTGTAAACCAATCAAGGAAGAGATGTGAATACTCACAATTTCAACATGTAGAACGGGTGTCTTGAATGTGGCCAAGCCAAAGCCATATGTGTCGAAAACTGAACCAAGGCAAACAACACCAACAAAACAACAAAACTCGGCAAGATGGGGGTTAGTAAATAGGTGCCAAACACCTTTAATTCAGCTCAAAACACAAACAATATTCTCAATATAGCGTACTCTCCACCCCATACTTGCACTTTTCCAAATCAGCTAAAAAAAAGACAATAGAAAAAAAACTGGAAACAAAAAATAAAGGAAACATACCTCGGGTTGCCTCCCTAGAAGCGCTAGTTTAAGGTATGAAGCCGACCCTTATTACCTTCGAGAAGCTTAAATCGACCCGAATGA
The DNA here is from genome assembly GCA_963922045.1 of Persicaria maculosa. NCBI lineage: Eukaryota > Viridiplantae > Streptophyta > Magnoliopsida > Caryophyllales > Polygonaceae > Persicaria > Persicaria maculosa. Next base: position 28,677,549 of record OY998256.1, on the reverse strand, counting down.
ATGGTCCATAGTTCGCCCCATCCATCCAGTAGAGTCTTCTTGGAGCGACATGATTTAGATCGCTTTTCGCTCAAGCTTCATTGGCGTGTGCTCCTCCTCTTCTTATCACAATGTCTCTTTGTGCCTTCATTGTCACCACCATCTTCAAATAACAAGATCACCTCTTGGGACTTAATGGGAGGCGGTATATCGATAGGAACTTTAATTGATATCTCCTCTTTGTGCCATTTTGCAAGCATTCCAGCAAATGCCCCAAATTGTTGATGAACATTCTCTTGAACCATCCCTTCATAAAACAGTGATGGCACCATGTATGCTTGATGAACAACCAATCAGGGCTCTTCTTTGGGCTCATCCTCCTCAAAATCAATCTCTGGCTCCATCAACTCATACACATGCTCTTCCAAACTTTCCTCAATCTCAAAAGAAAAACTAATGCAATTGTCATTGTCACTGACATCTATTTGGCTTAGGAGACTTTCCGGAATAGCTAGAGCATTCAATGTATGTTGCGCTAATTGAGCTTTGAGATCCGCTATCCTAGCGACTAGCTCATCAATGGACATGTGTGAATAAGGCTCTGGATTAAGAGGAGGTTACGAAGGTTGGCACTGAAGCTTGACCGAATTCCTTTCATAAGTCCCGCGCTCCCACTCGTAATGTCCATCAGGATGGCAAATGAGGTACATGAAATCCGCATCACAAGAGGGGGGAGCTAGGAAAACTGAGCATTCAGTAATTGTGTGTCCAAAACCTCCACAAAACTCACAATATGCATATGTCCCATAAACAGAGAACTGATGTTCACGAGTGGCATGACCGAAGGACGCACCAATATCATAAAAGGGAATATGACTCATCTTCAAAAGAGCACATCTGAAATAAAAAACAAAAGGAAAAAAAATCAAAGCAACAAAAAGAACTTAGTGAACTAGTCCTAAAAAAGACAAGTGTATGGGGTTAGAGAGGTAAAAGCATAATATTGAAAAAAAGCATAATATTGAAAAAGCATAATATTGAAAAAAAGCAGTGAGCGATGAGAGAAAGGTGAGAAATCAAAAGAAGAAGGGATGTGGTAAAGAAAGTTTGGAAATACTCCATTTCCCTGGATTATTAGCACCACATTGCCAAAAATTGCCCACCTTTAGCCTTTTACCAATCTACTCCTTTTTGAGCTTAAATTAAAGTCCTCTTGATTATTAATGCTTTGTCACTTATGAATGTTTTGCATAACCCTCCTTTTTGTGAGTAGATGTTGCTTTTTAATTGCACATGCATGGATTTGTGACACTAGTACCTTTTCGAGGATGGTAATGGATTGCAGGGACATATGAGAATGAATCTAAGATGTTGAGAGTTTTGATTTCTTCCCCTGAATGACCATTGAAAGTATTGCTTGAGGACAAGCAAGCTTAAGTATGGGGTGTTTGTTGTGAGCCTAATTTGCCATGTTTTATAGTTACTTTTATATCGTTTTCTGCATACATTTCATACATTTGGGTTAGATTAGTACAGAATCTATGTAGTTTATGCTTGTTTTCCAAATTATGGAATCTACACCAGTTCCTGTTTAAATTCGTAGAAATCGAGGCAATTTACAGCAATTCTGAGAAAGGAAGAAAAAACTCGAAGTCAACTACATAAATCCAAGGTCAAGGAGCAGGGGAACCAGGACAAATCAAGGTGAAAGCAAGGCTGGGAGAGAAGAAGAACAGCTTACTCGATGTCGAGGAATCTACTCGATATCGAGTAAAACCCAAGTCGATTTCCACTTCTGGAGCCGAGATCGACAAGCTGAGCACTAGGAGTCGACAAGTGAAGCTGGGAGCTGAACAAAGTTACTTGATGTCGAGGAATTTACTCGATATCGAGGAAAACTCAAGTCGACACGCATCCTGGGAGCCAACATCGAGTTGCTGAGAGGAAGACGAAGAAAGTGCTACTCGATATCGAGGAAATCCCTAGTGGCCGACGTCGAGTAGTCCGAGATCTTGTTAAGTTTCTATCCCGAGTCCAATGGTGATATTTTCGAGATGAAATTCTATCAAGATCTATCAAGAGCCATCAAGTCAAGAGAGAAGATATTTTATCCACATTAGATATAATCATAGTTTTATTTATTTCCATGTTTTATCTTAAGTAAGTAGATAGAGATAGATATAGATATAGTTTTCTTTCCTAATTAGAGAGAGAAAGAAGGATATAAATAAAGCCTTAAGGGCTGATTTCTAAGCATTCAATTTCAGTTACAATTAGTTACATAGAGAAAGTAGAGAGAGAACTTATGGTGAGAGGAGTTGGAAAGGCGAAAGCGGATTTGACTTCGATTGGTTGTAAGTTCTCTTTGGTTTATGTTAATGCAATTTATTTTCCTGAAATCTTTGATGAGTTTCTTGATGATGAAGAGCGAGTAGTCCACCCACTTCTAGGGTCGGGGTGAGCCCGACGGTAGCCATGTGAAGTGATGCGGTAAAGGTTTGATCTTTTTATGCAATTCATCTTCTATCCCTGCGAGCATGATTATTTTGCGAAAGTTGAAGGTGATCCTTGTTTGTGTTGTTGAAGCGAAAGTGATCTTAATACAACTTGGGTTAATTATGTGAAAAGGGTTAGTAACAATTAGGGTTTATGCGAAAGCCTCTATATTCCTATTTGTTGATAACGAAAGTTATTTGATGAAAAGCATGATCTTTTATGCCTTTATGTGTTACTTTGCATGGTTATCGTTGTGGTGTTGATACCCTGGCTTTGGAAGTTTTTAGTTTATTGATTTATTTCATCGAAATCCGTGTTCGGCGTGCGAAAGTTGCGATTTTAAGTTTCTGTCTTTACTCGAAATCGGGAAGTTTTTGTCGACATCGAGGAGTTTCCTCGATATCGAGGAAAGTTTACTCGACTTCGGGTTGTTCTGCTGAGTTCTGCTTTCTGTTTGTCGATTTTGGTTATTGTTGGTCGATATTGCTAGTCAATATCGAGTAACTGTAGTCGATATTGACCAAAGTTCTGTGCTTTGCTTTATTTTCCACTTTTATCTGTTATTTCTGTCTGTCTGTTTAATTTTTCTGCCTGTGAGATTTGCTGCTACCTGAGATCCGCTGACGTGCTTCCTTGAGGATCGATCCTGACTTCCCGCTGCTACATCAGGAGGAGGTCTTGTAATTATTTGCGTGGGCACGAATCTGGTTTGATCTATTTTATTATATTTTAAACTCGATTTCCTCCTACCAACACTATCCAACACCCGTGATCCGTTCGATGGAAATCTGGGTCCAAACTGGGAGGGTTTGTACATGGTGACAGAGGTGTTGTGATACGGGGTTAGCCATAGGATGACCCGATCTTCGACAATCAAACAAGAAATAACAAGAACGGAAGCAAAGACTCGATTAACAAGAATAAAGACTCGAAATTGAAAACAAGACACGACTGATAAGGACTGAATCGAACTAAAATAGAATGAGATAAAGACCCCGACCTCCTAAGAGGGTAGGAACCAAATACCAACGACTATAAAGCCCGCCTCTACAACCTTACACAACCAAGCGGACAACTTGGAGGCACAAGGAGGGGACTTGTGATTACCAGGATCACCAAGCTCTCGCGAGGTTGACGAACTCAAAGCAGACCAAGTTAGATCAAGAACCAATTGTGCAATCGATGAGCAACGCTACGAATCGATTGACTTTCTCACAGGCGTGTTTCACACAAACTGTATTTTTCTATTTCAATGAGGCGTAGTTCTCTATAATGGAAAAGGCCGGTTAATATAACCCTAAACAAGACTATTTTTGAATAAAAATAATTATTTAAAATATCCTTAAATTGACTTAATTAATCAAGGTTCTAATTAACAAATGAAATAACAACTTAAGAGATTTCAAGCCAATTTGGCCAAGGAAGTCTTCGGCTCCCGCAACCCAATAGCAGCATTGCGCACGGCCGCGCACCGAGGCCGCACGCCCGCGCACCTGGCTGTGCTTGCTTCAGTCGTTGGTTTCGATTCCCCGGGTGCTGGCATCGACACCATTAGCACTTCCTATGCACATGTACATCTTCATTGGTGGTTCCGGGAGTTGAACTGCTCTCAAGAACAATGAGTGACTCACAAAGAGGAATGAGTCGCGTTGAAGCTTCTTGGCTCGGGCTCGAGTCATCGGTCTGTCTCCTAGTATGATCGGCGCGTCCGGAGGTGTAGAAGATGGTCCCGTATAAACCTCCCCTTCTTGGAAAGTGAAGGTTCGATATTGTATAACAAATTACTATAGAAATACTCTAGAAGGGGGGTTGAATAGAGTATGCCTGTTTTTCGTAGATAAACTCAAGACTTTTGAAGCTTTTGCAAAACCCTTTGAGATTAGACGTAATTCTTTCTTCTGGCAAACCTGAATCACAACAGAGTTATACAGTTTGAAACAAGTGCAGAAATATGTTAAAGCAGTAAGTGAAGAACGCAATGAATTGTTTACGAGGTTCGGCATAAACTCGGCCTACGTCCCCGCCTAGGGTTCTTCCACAACCCTAGGATTCAACCGGCTTCTATTGATTCACAAGACTTAGGATCCTAATAGTTCACCGAGAAGCCTCTCTCCTATACAATTGCAATCTAGTCAACTAACGTTCCCTTGGAGTCCTAGACCAATCTAGAAGAGCCCCACCTCTCTCAGCTATCTAGTACAATCCTCTTACACTTCGTGAATCAATCGCCTAGTGTCCACTTCCTGAGTTACAAACTCTCGAGTATAACACTCACTCGGAATATATCCTATAAGCTCACTGTGTAACTCTCAAATGCTTTGAAACAAAATAAATGACTCTTAAGAACTTAGTAGAGAGCACACGAAGAAGACAGATTTGACTTGAAGGCTTGAGTGTATGAAGGACCATGGTGTTATCAGTTAGGAGGGAGCCAGAGTTCATTCGAGGTAAGAGGCATCTCACAATGATGTTGAAGATGATTTTTGCCTCGAGAGTGAGGGACGAGTGGGTAAGCTGTTTTGTGGTGTTGTTGGATGCTTCGGGGAGCGGGTATTTGGATCGGGCAAGGGCAACACACTGTTCTTTTGTGGGGGTTTCATTAGAGGGTGGACAAGGTCTAGGAAGGTCAAGGAGATCAGCGAAGTCAATGGAGTTGAAGGTGATTCTAACTCCCTTGACGACTGTTTCCAAAGACCAACCATCAGCATTGTGTTTGGCTTTGAGGTTAATATAAAATAGACGGGTGAGTTGGGCATAGTAAACAGATTCAAGGTTTAGAAGGGTCCAGACAGGGGTTTGTTTGAGGAGAGAGATGCAAGGTAGGTTCAAAGCTTCCAAAAACTCAAGATCAATGAAATCAGAACAACATATCTTACGAGTTCTAAACTCATCTACCCACTTTCTAGCCATCTCAGCATTCTCAAATCAGGAGGAGGGCAAGGATTGGTTTACCTGCATAATTGCAGGCGGATCGGCGTTCTTCCTGCGAGCCTTTGTCGGAGCAGTCCTCTTGACAGGCGCGTCAAGGCTTCTGAGAGTGCCTTTCCTTGTGCGCTTGGGAGATGGAGGCTTTGCTGTAGGGGCTTTGCGCTTCTTCGGAGACGGGGGAGGAGGAGGAGAAGGAGAGGGAGCAAGTTCTGGCTCCTCATCCTCTTCATCCTCTGACCCCGAGTCCTCAGCGGACCCTTCAGCATCGTCTCCCTCAGCATCCTCGTCGTCTCCAGTCTCGTCGTTCTCCTCTTCCTCTTCCTCTGGTTCCTCTTCAGTGGGAACCTCCTTCTCTGCAGCTTTTAAGGCCTCTTCCTCGGCCTCTTTTCTTGCTTTCTCAGCCTCTTCCTCAGCTATTTTCCTTGCTTGCTCGGCCTCTTCCTTGGCCTTTTTCTTTCTCTGGGCCTCTTCCTCGGCCTCCTTTGCAGCATCTCGTTCCAAAATCTCATCAAGATCCTCCTCTTCCTCAGCAATGATTTTCCTTTTCCCTTTTTGCTTGGCACTGAGTGATTTCTTCGTCGGGCGCTTCAGAAACCGCTTGATTTCAGCAATGGTGCTCTTAGGGACGGTGCTCGAGGCAGTAGCTGGGATAATAGCTTGAGGAGTAGGTTCGGGTTGAGGGGTAGTAACAATGGCCTGGCGTCCCTTGGGGGTAGCGCTAAGGCGTTTGGGTGTGGAGGTCTTCTTGGATTTGGGTGCCATGGATGAGATTCGGCTAGGCTTTCTAAAAAAAGGTTGAAGAAGGAGTTTAAGAGAGGGTTTAGGTTTAGGTAAATCTGGAGAGGTGAGAAATTGGGGTAAAGTGTGTGGTTTAAAAAAGGGAGAGAGGGTTAAGTTGATGGGATGGGTTTAGGGTTCCAATGAGAGTAATCATCACACTGCCATTTTGAAAATATTTGATTTCCAAAACAATTCAAATTTCAAACCATCTTGTCACACTTCAATTCAAGAGGGAATAATTCCGAAAAATATTTTCCATAAATAAAACAAATACTCGAATATAAGAATTTTTGGAAAATAAAACGTGTACTGTATAAAGAAGGTAAAAAATCATAAAAACTATATATGATCAAATATCTAATAAGATATTAACCAAATATATGATCTGTTATATGTTCTCTACCATTCAGCTCACAATCTTTGACATAATTCTCAAAGGTCTTGACACTGAGTAGAATTTATCTTTCTTAAAGGGAAAGCTCCTCCTACGAAAGTGCATCCCTGTTAAGCATTCCAATCTCACGTCTAATGAAGGTGATCATGTCCTCTGCCAAAGGCTTAGTAAAGATGTCAGCCCATTGATAATCAGTTGAAATAAAAGATATGGACACATCACCTTTTTCGACATGGTCTCTAATGAAGTGATGCCTTACATCAATATGTTTGGTCCTTGAATGCTGAACAAGATTCTTTGTGATTGATATGGCACTTGTATTGTCACACTTAATGGGAATGCCTTTGAGATTGATGCCAAGTTCTCTAATTTGTTGAGCTATTCAAAGGATTTGGGAGCAGCATGCTCCAGCTGCTATGTATTCGGCTTCGGCAGTGGATAGAGCAACCGAATTTTGTTTCTTTGAGTGCCAACTGATCAAGGATGCTCCTAAGAATTGGCAGCATCCTGACGTGCTCTTCCTATACACCTTATAGCCTACAAAATCTGCATCAGAATACCCGATTAATGTAAAATCTTTTTGCTTTGGGTACCATAAGCCAAGATCCTTAGTGTCATTGAGATATCGAAAAATCCTCTTCACAGCCACGAGGTGAGATTCTTTGGGGTCAGCTTGAAACCTAGCACACATGCAAACACTAAACATGATGTCAGGTCTACTAGCTTTAAGATATAGTAAAGATCCAATCATCTCTCGATACTCCTTTTGATTGACACTCTTCCCAGTCTTGTCTTGATCTAGAGATAAGGTTGAGCTCATGGGTGTCTTGGCTGCTTTGGATTGATCCATCTTGAAGTTCTTCAAGAGATCCTTAGTGTACTTTCTTTGGTTGACAAAGATCCCTTTCTTGGATTGATGAACTTGTAATCCCAAAAAGAAGTTGATTTCACCCATCAAGCTCATCTCAAATTCACTGCACATGATGTCAGAAAATTCCTTGCACAAAGATGTGTTAGTAGCTCCAAACAATATATCATCAACATATATTTGAATAACCAAAATGTCCTTTCCTTTGGTCTTGATAAAAAGTGTCTTGTCGATCAACCCCTTTTAAAATCATTTTCTAAAAGATATTTTGACAGACGCTCATACCAAGCTCTTGGGGCTTATTTCAAACCATACAGCGCTTTGTCTAATTTGTAAACATGATTAGGAAATTCTGAACTTCCAAAACCCGGAGGTTGAGCCACATAGACTTCTTCCTCTAAGAAACCATTAAGAAAAGCACACTTGACATCCATTTGATATAACTTTATGCTCATAAAAGATGCAAATGCTAATAATATGCGAATGGCTTCAAGCCTGGCTACGGGAGCAAAAGTCTCCTCGTAGTCAATACCTTCCTCTTGATTGTAGCCTTGAGCAACAAGCCTTGCTTTGTTCCTCACGATCTTACCATTCTCATCTAGCTTGTTCCGAAATACCCAACGTGTGCCAATGACTGATTGATGCTTTGGCCTAGGCTTCAAGGTCCAGACTTTGTTTCTTTTAAATTCGTTAAGCTCAGTTTGCATGGCAATGATCCAGTTTGGCTCTTGAAGGGCCATATCTACCTTCTTTGGTTCTATAAGAGAAACAAACGCGTGAAAAGCACAAAGATCTTTAAGTTTAGAACGATTTTGAGCACTAGATGTAGGGTCAGAGATGAAATCTTTTAATGAGTATGATGAGGAGTATTTGAATTTTTGTTTGCTAGTCTCAGCTCCTTGATTCGTCACACCAGCAGGATTGATTTGTACTACATCTGACTATGTGGATCTATTAGGTTCAGTTACATCAGTTTCTGACGTATCAACACTTTTGGATTGGTCACCAAGGGCATTGGATGAAGTTTCAACACCTTGGGCCAATTCTTCAGTGTTGAGAATCTGATCCTGCATGTTCCTCTTCTCTGTGTTCTTGATAGCAGCATCATCACCATCCTCGTTCTCTGTATGGATGTTAAGATCTATATCTGCAACACTTTCACTCAAAGAACCGTCATTGCATTCATCAAATATAACATGTATACTTTCCTCAACTAACTTAGTCCTTTTGTTGAAGATTCTATAAGCTTTGCTACTTGTGGAGTAGCCAAGAAATATACCTTCATCACTACGCGCATCGAATTTCCCAAGGTTATCTTTTCCATTGTTATGAACAAAACAAGTACAACCAAATGGTTTAAAATAAGATATAAGTGGTTTGCGGCCTTTGAAAAGTTCATAAGGAGTTTTCTTTAAGATGGAACGAATAAGACAACGATTCAAAATATAGTTAGCTGTGTTAACAGCTTCAGCCCAATAGGTTTTAGGTAATGCATTTTCTAAAAGCATAGTCCTGGCCATGTCCTCTAGGGTGCGGTTCTTTCGTTCAACAACCCCATTTTGTTGAGGTGTCTTAGGAGCAGAAAAATTATGGGAGATGCCATATTTAGCACAAAACAAATCAAACCGAAGTTGATCAAACTCCCTACCATGATCACTTCGAATTGACACTATGGGCTCGTTTCTTAAAGTTTGCAACTCCTTACAGAGTTTTGAAAACACAAATATGGCCTCTGATTTTTCTTTTAAAAATGCAACCCAAGTATATCTAGAAAAATCATCAACAACAACAAGCATGTACTTTTTACCATTGGGAGATTTGACTCACATAGGACCACATAAATCCATATGTAATAGTTCAAGGGGTCTAGAAGAACTTACAACCTTTTTGGGTTTGAAAGAGCTACGTGTTTGTTTACCTCGTGTGCATGCTTTGCACATATCAATACCTTTGAAGTCCATCTCAGGTAGTCCTCTTACCGGCTCTTTGGACACAAGCTTCTGTAGATTATGTGGGCTCACATGAGCGAGTCTCTGTGCCAGAGCTTTGGATCGCCCGTCAAAGCCTTTAGACACGTTAAACTTCCTTGTGCCACTTGCTCAGCATTCACAGCATAGATGTTGTTATAACGATATGCAGTTAGAACTAGTTCACATGTATCTTCTCTGCGCACTAGACATCTTTCCTTGTTAAATCCAACATTATTACCACTATCACATAGTTGAGAAACACTAAGCAAATTATACTTCAAACCATTAACAAGATAAACATTTTTAATATTATGGTTAGGATCACTCCCAAGACTACCAATACCAACGATGTCACACTTTCCTTTGTCACCAAGAGTGATTGTTCCAGTGGATTGCTTCTTTAGATCATGAAAGAGAGAACTCTTCCCACTCATATGTCTCAAGCATCCACTATCAATAATCCATTTTTGCTCCTTCACCTTGGTGATCTCCTGCAAAACGAACATCAACCTTTGTGGCTAGACCAGTAAGCAAATTTAGATCCATTATTGGGATAAACCATATTTGGTAAAATAGTGCCTTTGGGGACCCAAACTTGCGTTATCTATTCTTTTCTCAAATGAACAGGAAATGTATTGCGAATGATATGTGGATCCTTTCTTCTATAGGGGCAGGTCTCTTTTACATGTCCCTTTCTCGCACAGTGGTGACATATAGGAGAAGTTCTACTTCTTTTTGCCTTTACAAAAGTGGTAAGGTGCTGCTTCTTTAAAAACCATGGATTGTAACCAATACCACTTTTGTTTAGAGAACTTTGTTGCTCACCCAACATCCTATCAAGAGTGCCTTTGGATTTGGTAAAACTTATGAGGGCTGTCTGTTGGTCTTGAATCTTATTATTCAGGGAGATCTTCTCGTTCTCTAAGTCATGATGTTCACTTCTTAGAGAGGAGAGATCTTGCTTGAGTTCAGATTTCTCTGAGTCAAGAGTCTTGACTTTAATGTCAAGACCTAAATAAGAAGTTTCAAGACTTTTGACCCTCATAGACAGATCCTCAATAGTTCTTTCCTCGTCCACAATTTTCTTAATGAGAGTGTTAGTTTAGGCAATAAGTTTCTCTTCATTGGCAATCATATTAGAAAGGAATTCCGATAATACCTCTTTTGGACTTGCCATAAGTTCTCTTACAGTTACCTCAAGCTTCTCATCGTGGGATTCATCTCCTGAGGCCATAAGACAGACATTGGCCTTCTCATCATCGGAGTCTAAGTCAGAATCGCTCCAAGTTGCCACCATGGCTTTCTTTTTCCATCTATCACCTTTCTTGGACTGGCTCTTCGTCTTTTGAGGGCAGTCTTTCACAAGATGGTCTGTTTCACCACATTCAAAACAAGACAAAGGTTTAGTCTTCTTGTCATATTTGTTGTATTGAGACTTACCTCGAAATTTAGAAGACTCTGATCCATCCTTGTTGTTGAATTGCTTCTTCATTTTGAGGATTCGAGAGAGGCCTCTTGTGATAAGAGCAAAAGGATCATCCTCATCGTCATCCTCATCTTTAGAATCAGACACATCTTTGGGCTCATCATTCTTAGACTTGAGCACCAAGTTCTTAGTGCTTGCTGGAAGTTCTCCATCGTCTTCATTGAGAATCATCTCATGTGTGATCAGCTTCCCAAGCATGTCATCAAGGGGCGGAGTGGTGAGATCTTGAGCTTCCTCTATGGCTGTCACTTTAGGGCCCCATTTATCTTTTGGGAGACATCTCAATATCTTCCTCACTTTCTCAACGTTCTTAAAGCTCTTGCCGAGAGAGTCAAGGTTGTTGGCGATTTCTGTGAACCGTGTGAACATGGCCTTGATAGACTCATCAGGCTTCATTTTGAAAAGTTCATACTTTCGAAGGAAGATGCTGATCTTGATGTCCTTCACTTGGTTAGTTCCTTCGTAGGTGACAACCAGCTTGTCCCAAATCTCTTTAGCTGACCTACAAGATGAAATACGGTTAAACTCATCAGTGCTAAGACCATAATATAGTAAGTTAATAGCCCTGTAGTTTTTGGAGACGAGTTCAAGATCCGCTTGGATGTATTCAGCCTTAGTCTTTGCAACTTTGGTTCCATTTGGACCGTCTTTCTCTGGAATCTTCGAACCATTCTCTATAATGTTCCAAAGTTCCAGAACTTGATCTATAATGAACATTTTCATGAAGGATCTCCAGTGGACGAAGTTGTTTCCTTCAAAGAGTGGTGGTCTACTGGTGGACTTTCCTTGTGCAAATCCTCCGCTTGCTTCACCAGACATGATCAAAACTCACAAGATTGTTAGATCAAAAGCAGTGAGTAAAGCTCTGATACCAATTGAAGGTTCGATAATGTATAACAAAGTAATATAGAAATACTCTAGAAGGGGGATTGAATAGAGTATGCCGGTTTTTCGCAGATAATCTCAAGACTTTTGAAGCTTTTGCAAAACCCTTTGTAATTAGACGTAATTTTTGCTTCTGGCAAACTTGAATCATAACAGAGTTATACAGTTCGAAACAAGTGCGGAAATATGGTAAAGCAGTAAGTAAAGGACACGATGAATTGTTTACGAGGTTCGGCACGAACTTGGCCTACGTCCCCGCCTAGGGTTCTCCCACAACCCTAGGATTCAACCGGCTTTTATTGATTCACAAGACTTAGGATCCTAATAGCTCACCAAGAAGCCTCTCTCCTATACAATTGCAATCTAGTAAACTCATGTTCCCTTGGAGTCCTAGACCAATCTAGAAGAGCCCCACCTCTCTCAGCTATCTAGTACAATCCTCTTACACTTCGTGAATCAATCGCCTAGTGTCCACTTCCTGAGTTACAAACTCTCGAGTATAACACTCACTCGGAATATATCCTATAAGCTCACTGTGTAACTCTCAAATGCTTTGAAACAAAATAAATGACTCTTAAGAACTTAGCAGAGAGCACACGAAGAAGACAGATTTGACTTGAACGCTTGAGTGTATGAATGCTTGTGTTCAACGAATGTGTCTGTCTTCTCTTCTTCCTTTTCATTATATTGAACAAATCGGCGCCTCCAACAAAGAAGAATCTTCTCTTCAACGGCTAGACTAATCATGGCTATCTACAAAATCTTCTATTCATGGAAACTCTAAAGCCATGATCTCCGATTTTATTCTCCACGTTATTCAGCTCAATGAAGGAGATATTATTCAAAAAGCTTCTTGAAATGTTAGTACATATATAATAATATCTGGAAGCATATAATAAAATATAATAATATTTGGACATAATATAATAAAGTACAGGTTTTGTGTTTCATCAACACAGATGTAGCTTCAAGACCTTTGACCGAAACTGTCTGTCAAAACCTTTGAAACTAATTCCAATTTTCATCAAGGGAGTGGAGTTATCAGAAAGGATTCGACCACGAATCCAAGTCCTCATCCACGGCAAGATATGGAATGAGATCCGCGAAGTTGAAGGTAGCATTCACGCCATATGTTCCAGGAAGCTCCAGCTTGTAGGCATTGTCGCTCCCCTTCTGTAGAACCTTGAAAGATCCATCTCCTCGTTGAGCAAGCTTTCTCTTCCGCTCATTGGGAAATCACTCCTTCCCCAGGTGCACCCACACAAGATCCCCTGGCTGGAACGTCACCAATATGCGCCCCTTGTTGGCCTTATTGGTGTTTTACTCAGCCTTCCGCATGAGCTGCTGACACGTCCGTTCATGTATTTCCTTGACGAACTCCACATGCTTACCTGCGTCAAATGACTCATTCTCTCTCATAGGATATGGAGTAAGATCAAAAGGGGTTAGTGGATTAACACCATACACACATTCAAAAGGAGTAATTTTAGTTGAGGAATGCATTGTCCTATTGTAAGCAAACTCCACATGAGGTAAGACTTCTTCCCAAAGCTTCAAATTTTTCCTTAAAATGACTCTAAGGATAGTGGTTAAGGTCCTATTGGTCACCTTAGTGTTGTTGCAGGAGGATGGTCAAGTATGAAATAAATATAAAATAGAGTTCAGACTGACTTCCCTGTCTCAGCAAATAAATACAAGACTTCCTCCCGTTGTAGTAAGAGAAAATCAGGATCGAATCCACGAGGAAGCACGTCAGCAGTTCTTAGGTAGCAACAGGTCTCACAGACAAAGCAGCAGAAAGACAGAAACACAGAAAATAAAAAACAAAAGCAAAACAGAAATAGAAGTAAAGACAGTAAACAGCAAACGAAAAGAAAGAACAAAGCAAGACAACAGGCTACTCGATCTCGACCACAGCCTACTCGAGATCGACAAGAAAAGCAGAAACAGAAACTGAAAATCGACGACAACAGAAGAAAACTCAACTCGACCTAGATGAGCCCCTACTCGAGATCGACAAAGACTGTACTCGATCTCGACAAAGCTCTCCTCTGTATCGACTAGAATGCAGAAATTTAAATTGCAAATTCTCGAACCCAAACTCAGATTTTTGACGAAATAAATCAATATATAAAAGACTCCCAAGGCCAGGGAATCAACACCACAACGATAACCATGCAAAGTAACACATAAAGGCATAAAAGATCATGCTTTCCATCAAATAACTTTCGTTATTAACAAATAGGCATATAGAGGCTTTCGCATAAACCCTAATTGTTACTAACCCTTTTTCACATAATTAACCCAAGTTGCATTAAGATCACTTTCGCTTCAATAATACAAACAAGGATCACCTTCAACTCTCGCAAAAGAATCATGCTCATAGGGATAGAAGACGAATTGCATAAAAAGATCTGACCTTTACCGCATCACCTCACATGGCCACCGTCGGGCTCACCCCAGCCCCAGAAGTGGGTGGACTACTCGCTCTTCATCATCAAGAAAGACATTAAATAACAAAAGAAACTAACTTGCATTAAATTAAATAAAGAAAGCTTACAACCGACAAGACAAATCCGTTTTCGCCTCTCCACCTTGCTTGCTACAAACTCTCTTTCTCTATCCTACTTACTTGAATGGAATTGATTGTCAATTGGAATGTGATGATTGAAAAACCAGCCCCATGGGCTTTATTTATAGCCTTCTATTCCTTGCTAATCAAGGATAGAATCTCCTATCTATATCTAAATTTATATCTAAAATACTTAAAGATAAATAAATTGCATAATGCAAATAAATCTTAAAGGAATAAGATAAATCTAAACTAGGTAAGTCTTCATGTCTTGATAGATCTCCTTCCATAGATAGACTTGATAGAAATTTGGATAGAATCTTCCTCCTTCGTGCCCAAGTAACTCCAAGTCTACTCGGACTGCCCAAGTCGACTCGTCTGCGGAAGCTGGTCTACTCGACATCGACAAGGGCTCGTCGATCTCGACCAGGACTCATCGTCGACTGGACTCCTCGGCTAGATCTGCTCGATGTGGCTCGGACTTGGGTTCCTGACGCTCATCGATCTCGACTAAGGTCTCCTCGAGATCGACCAGAGTGTGGTCTTCTCTGGTGGTGTCGAGGACTCTTCCTCGGCAAGGACTCGGACTGGCGCTGGGTGGCTTGTCGATCTCGACTAGGGCTTTGTCGAGATCGAGTAGAGTTGCTCGGCATCTTTGTCCTCGGCTTCTCGATCAGCTCTTCTCCTCGTCAACTCCGGGTGTGGCATTGGGCTTCGTCGATCTCGACCAGGGTCTTGTCGAGATCGAGTAGACTTCCAGAGCTGGGTTGGTCTGGCTTTCTCGATCAGGCTCTGTCGACCAAGGCTGTGCTCGGATATGCTCGTCGAGATCGAGTAAGGTCTACTCGAGATCGAGTAACCTTGACTCTCAGATTGATTCGACTGGTTCCGCTGCTTCTTTGACTTTGGACTTCTGTAGCTGATTTCCGAGCTTTTCTGAACTTCTGTAGAATTGCTGTAAAATGCCTCGAAATCTGCGAATTAAACAGAAACTGGTGTAGATTCCATAATTTGGCAAATAAACATAAACTACATAGGTTATGTACTATCTTAGCCCAAATGCATGCAATATATGCAGAAATCGATATAAAAGTTACTGTAAAACATGGCAGATTCAGCTCATAACAAACACCCCATACTTAAGCTTGCTTGTCCTCAAGCAATACTTTTATTTGTCATTCAGGAGAAGAATTCAAACTCTCAACATCTTAGATTCATTTTCATATAACCCTGCAATCAATTACCATCCTCGAAAAGGTACTAGTGTCACAGATCCATGCATGGGCAATTATACAAAAGCAACATCTACTCACAAAAGGAGGGTTATGCAAAAACATTCATAAGTGACAAAGCATTAATAATCAAGAGGACTTTAATTTAAGCTCATTAAGGAGTAGATTGGTAAAAGGCTAAAGGTGGGCAATTTTTGGCAATGTGGTGCTAATGATCCGGGGAAATGGAGTATTTCCAAACTGAATTTCCACATTCTCCATAAGATTCATCACCTTTCATAATGCGTTATCTCAATAATAATGCTTTTACCTCTCTAACCTTAGCACTGCCTTCTCGCGAGTCACAAACATGGGTGTCATGAATGGCCCCGGATACTAAGTGCTTTGGACTCCTCACAATGTGTCCCATCTCTCCAAACTATTATCTCAGAGAGCAGGGTCAATCTACCTTTATCTCCTGAGGTGATTGGATTTTCTTTCACTCATTAAATTTTCCATATAATTCAAACAATTTCCTTCCAAACTCCAATAATAATAAACACAACTACCATATAACATCTCCATAATGTAATCATCATTCTCAACATAATCCCCGGATAAGGTAAAGAATGGCAATATTTAGATCATGTGGAGCAATAAATGAAATAAGGCATACTATGGCTTTTATGTAATGCATAAGCATAGGTAAGGCTAGGATATAACAATATGAGCATTATATGGAAATATAAAGTCCTCCATCCTTTTATCATGCAACATGTCAAAAGCAATTTCAAATTTTACCTCCTTTCATGGTTTTCAAGAAAATATGCACTTCATTGTGACTTCCTTTTACTAGGCAATTTCATGCTATATCTCTAATGAATCTTAATTTTGCATCGTCGAGTTCAATATTAAACTTCCATGACATTTATCAAAAATTCAATGGGGGTCATTTTTCAAAACTTTGGAAATAATGCATATAAGCACATAAATTAATAATGCATTCCAAAATAGCCATGTAGCAATTCTAAGAAATAAATTTTAAACATGCACAAATAATGTCAAATATGGCAAATATGCACAAAGTAAGCCCTTCCCCCACCCCATACTTAAACATTACAGTGTCCTCACTGTATAAAAACAAGGGTAAAGAAAGAAACTCACTAGACAGGTGTGCAGAGCCTCATATTTATCGAATAGAATGCCTGAGCCGAGTCCGTTTTTAGCTTGCATCTTATCCATGGACCTGAAAAGTGTAGAAGACATATACCCACAATAGAAAAACTAAAAGTTCAAAACCAAAAACAAACAAAAGCAACAATGTCTCAAAAAAGTCCTAAAAAGTTTATGTACATGCTCTAGATTTTATAGTCGCTAGGCCGACTTTTCCATTTAGCTCAAGGTGACATTTGCAGGGCCCATGTAGCTTGGGCCTCAAATAGGACTCCATTCTTGTCATCAGCTGTAATCCTCCAGAATGGATCTTGTTCACCACGAACGATCCCATCCGCATCTTGTTGAATTTGTTGGGAAACCAATGATCCTTTGATTTGGAGACATAGAGCTTGTCTCCAACTTCATATTCTTTGGGCTCATCATTGGATATCCTGCATAATCGCACATACCAAGGCAAACCTCTCCCATGTATAGATAAATCTTTAATGGAAATAGGAGAAGAAAGATCCATACCTTGGCTTACCTTCGCAGAGACGGAATCGGGGACCACTGTGTTTGGTCGATCTCGACTAGGGCTAGTCGATCTCGACGAGACTGCAGGTTCTGGTGGTGGTCGGCTCGCAGATGCAGAAGTCGATGAAGGGCAAGTCTTGTCGACCTCGAGTAGCCTACTCGATATCGAGTAGGGCTCCGCTCCTGGTGGCTCCAGCGTCGAGGAGGAAGAAACTGGTGGAGTCGAATGGTGGTCGATCTCGACAAGGCTGGTCGAGATCGACGAGCTTGGTCCGTCTGGTGGAGTCTGTGTCGAGGAAGACGGTGTCGAGTCAGCAGAGGGCTTGTCGATCTCGACAAGGGTGGTCGATGTCGACGAGGATCCAGGCTCTGGTGTCGTCAGCGTCGAGGAAGGCGAAGTCGAGAAGACCGAGTGGTGGTCGACCTCGACAAGTATAGTCGAGATCGAGGAGCCTGGTTTGCTGCTCGACAATGCTGGTGCTGGTGGAGGCTCCTTGGTTTGGTCGAGGTCGACTAGGGTCCTCAATGTCGAGGAGCCTTGGTCGATCTTGACCCCATACTTAGTCCCTGTCAAGGCATCCGAAAAATAATTAATCCACAACGACTTACCTTGGTCTGTGTCGATTGGATTCTCTGAGTTCTCCTTGAGGATTGCCATGATCTCCTCCACCTGGGCCTCCATGTCCCTCTTTTCCAGCTCCTCAGGGGTCATATTTCTGACCTTGGGTTCCCCGCAGGTGATGTAGCCAGCTGAGATAGATTTGACCTCTTCCATTGGACCTGTATGCCTTTCAGTTTTATTAAAGGAATACTCAATTACCTCATCGCTGATGTTGAAGGTGAGCACTCCTTTCCTTACGCTTATGTTGGCATCCACCGTCGCCAAGAAGGGTCTTCCTAAAATAATTGGACAAGCAGGATCTTCTTGCATATCAACAACTAAAAAATCAGCAGGGACGAAGAATTTACCTACTTGTACTGGAACATTATCCACCATGCCTGTTGGAATGACCACCGTGTTGTTGGCCATGTAAAGTGTAGCATCCACAGGCTCTAGGGCACCCATCTTAATCTTGGACCAAATTGTTAAAGGCATTATACTTACACTAGCTCCAAGATCACATAAGGCATTAATTTTGTATGGACCAAACCCAATAGTTATAGCAAACTTACCTGGATCCGGCCTCTTCTCCAGTATGTCCAAATGGCTGCACTCCTCTGTGATTTCAGCCATTGATCGCTTTTTGCTCAGAATCTCCTTCAGGAACTTGACATAGGATGGCATTTCATTGAGAGCTTCTGTGAAGGGGATGGTGACGTTGAGCTTCTGAAGCATCTTGATGAAGCGCTGAAATTTCTTTTCTGCCGGGTCCTTTAGAGATTTTGTGGGGAAAGGCAGCTTCTTTTTTTGATTCGGAGCCAGAACAGACGTCGGAGGTGCTACAGGCTGCTCTATGTCGACCAGGGGCTCCTCGACATCGACTAGAGTCTTGTCGATCTCGACTAGATTTGGTGCTGTCGAGTTGCTGTGTGGTGCAGACGAGGACTCTGGAAGTTTCTCCTCGACATCGAGTAGGCCCTCCTCGAGGTCGACTAGGCCCTGATCGATGTCGACTTGCTGTTCCTCGTTGTTCTGCTGCTTTCCGACCTCTGGCTCTTGCAGTTGATGGCCGCTTCTGAGTTTTATAGCAGCGATGTGTCCAGTCTTTCCCTTAGGATTTGGTTCTGAAGATCCAGGGAGCGCACCTGACTGTCTGGGGATTCCCGCTGCTAGCTGACCAATCTGTGTATCAACTGATTTTCTCCATATATCAATTTCCCCAAGCCTAGAGTTGACACCTTGCATCTGAGTATAGACGGAGTTGAAGGACTGCCTAGTTTCTGAATGGTTTCTCCGTATTTCCTCCAGGACTGTCTGTATATCATCCTTTTTCTGGTCCCTTTCCGGATGTCCTGGAGCTCTGTAGGGCGGGGGTTTCCTAGGGACACCTTGGTTCCATTGTGGTTGCTGAAACCTTTGGTCCCCCATGTAGCGATTGGGACCCCCTGCGTAAGCTATCTCCTCGTGGTGTTCTGCCAGCTTGACTTGCTCTGTGTGTGGGCACTCAGGAGTGGTGTGCCTCTGTGATCCGCATTCAATACAAGGCTGGTTGACGGAGAGATACTTTACTTGCTTAAGGAGCTTCTTATTCTGGTCTCTGTAGTACTGCTCCCTAACGTCTGGATCGATCTCCTTAGGGGGATCATATAGGGGCATGGATGGTGCTGGCCTGGCGTATAGGTTCTCTTCATAAGTTGCAGTAGACCCATACTTGTTGTCGTAGTTAGTGAGCTTCTCTAGCACACCCCATGCGTCACTTGGCGGCATTGTCAGATACTCATAGCGAGTATAATGGTTGATTCTGTCCTTAGTGACTTGATCAAGAGAGTTGAAGAAGATCTCCTGAATGACGTAGGGTGGCTGTCCATGCGTAGGGCAAGATCGCAGAAGTTCCTTGTAGCGCTCCCATGCCTTTGCCAGCGGTTCCCCTTGCTTCTGTTTGAAGGCGGTGATTTTCTGGCGGAGATGTGCTGTTTTGGCGGGTGGGAAGAATTTGTTCAGAAACTCTTGCTCTACTTGGGCCCAGGTTGTGATTGATCTTGCTTTCAGCCCTTCCAGCCATTTCAGTGCAGGCCCAGCGAGAGACCAGCGAAAAGATTTCATCTTGACATATTCCAATGTTGTACCTTCAGCAAGAGTACGGCACATGTCAGAAAAGTTTGTAATATGTTCAAGAGGACACTCATTAAATCTACCATAAAAGGCATTATTTTTAAGCTCTATAAGAAATTGAGTGCGAATTTCCAAAGAGTTATCAGGGATAAGAATCGCCGATTCAGGCACGACGAGAGTGGGGTGCATATAATCCTCTGCAGTGGTTGGATATTGGGCAAGCTCAGCTTCTGCTTTCCTTGCGCGCTCATTTGCTTGTTCCCTCGCCGTCCTCTCATTGGCGATAGTAGTATCCTTTGCGGCTAGCTCCCTGGTAAGCCTCTGTATCAGCTGCTCCTGTGTTTCAGCGGCTGCCATAGCTCTTTGCAGTCTAGCTCTGATGTGTAGGAGGCGTTCCGGTTCGTCTAAGGCGTCAAACTCAGGTGGGATACCAGAACGGCGCATACACCTGCGAATTCACTCAAGAGAAAAGTGAGAACTGACTACCTAAGGCGCGATTGATAGCTTCCCCGGCAACGGCGCCAATTTGTTGTTGCAGGAGGATGGTCAAGTATGAAATAAATATAAAATAGAGTTCAGACTGACTTCCCTGTCTCAGCAAATAAATACAAGACTTCCTCCCGTTGTAGTAAGAGAAAATCAGGATCGAATCCACGAGGAAGCACGTCAGCAGTTCTTAGGTAGCAACAGGTCTCACAGAAAAAGCAGCAGAAAGACGGAAACACAGAAAATAACAAACAAAAGCAAAACAGAAATAGAAGCAAAGACAGTAAACAGCAAACGAAAAGAAAGAACAAAGCAAGACAACAGGCTACTCGATCTCGACCACAACCTACTCGAGATCGACAAGAAAAGCAGAAACAGAAACTGAAAATCGACGACAACAGAAGAAAACTCAACTCGACCTAGATGGGCCCCTACTCAAGATCGACAAAGACTGTACTCGATCTCGACAAAGCTCTCCTCTGTATCGACTAGAATGCAGAAATTTAAATTGCAAATTCTCGAACCCAAACTCAGATTTTTGACGAAATAAATCAATATATAAAAGACTCCCAAGGCCAGGGAATCAACACCACAACGATAACCATGCAAAGTAACACATAAAGGCATAAAAGATCATGCTTTCCATCAAATAACTTTCGTTATTAACAAATAGGCATATAGAGGCTTTCGCATAAACCCTAATTGTTACTAACCCTTTTTCACATAATTAACCCAAGTTGCATTAAGATCACTTTCGCTTCAATAATACAAACAAGGATCACCTTCAACTCTCGCAAAAGAATCATGCTCATAGGGATAGAAGACGAATTGCATAAAAAGATCTGACCTTTACCACATCACCTCACATGGCCACCGTCGGGCTCACCCCAGCCCCAGAAGTGGGTGGACTACTCGCTCTTCATCATCAAGAAAGACATTAAATAATAAAAGAAACTAACTTGCATTAAATTAAATAAAGAAAGCTTACAACCGACAAGACAAATCCGCTTTCGCCTCTCCACCTTGCTTGCTACAAACTCTCTTTCTCTATCCTACTTACTTGAATGGAATTGATTGTCAATTGGAATGTGATGATTGAAAAACCAGCCCCATGGGCTTTATTTATAGCCTTCTATTCCTTGCTAATCAAGGATAGAATCTCCTATCTATATCTAAATTTATATCTAAAATACTTAAAGATAAATAAATTGCATAATGGAAATAATTCTTAAAGGAATAAGATAAATCTAAATTAGGTAAGTCTTCATGTCTTGATAGATCTCCTTCCATAGATAGACTTGATAGAAATTTGGATAAAATCTTCCTCCTTCGTGCCCAAGTAACTCCAAGTCTACTCGGACTGCCCAAGTCGACTCGTCTGCGGAAGCTGGTCTACTCGACATCGACAAGGGCTCGTCGATCTCGACCAGGACTCATCGTCGACTGGACTCCTCGGCTAGATCTGCTCGATGTGGCTCGGACTTGGGTTCCTGGCGCTCGTCGATCTCGACTAAGGTCTCCTCGAGATCGACCAGAGTGTGGTCTTCTCTGGTGGTGTCGAGGACTCTTCCTCGGCAAGGACTCGGACTGGCGCTGGGTGGCTTGTCGATCTCGACCAGGGCTTTGTCGAGATCGAGTAGAGTTGCTCGGCATCTTTGTCCTCGGCTTCTCGATCAGCTCTTCTCCTCGTCGACTCCGGGTGTGGCACTGGGCTTCGTCGATCTCGACCAGGGTCTTGTCGAGATCGAGTAGACTTCCGGAGCTGGGTTGGTCTGGCTTTCTCGATCAGGCTCTGTCGACCAAGGCTGTGCTCGGATATGCTCGTCGAGATCGAGTAAGGTCTACTCGAGATCGAGTAACCTTGACTCTCAGATTGATTCGACTGGTTCCGCTGCTTCTTTGACTTTGGACTTCTGTAGCTGATTTTCGAGCTTTTCTGAACTTCTGTAGAATTGCTGTAAAATGCCTCGAATTCTGCGAATTAAACAGAAACTGGTGTAGATTCCATAATTTGGCAAATAAACATAAACTACATAGGTTCTGTACTATCTTAGCCCAAATGCATGCAATATATGCAGAAATCGATATAAAAGTTACTGTAAAACATGGCAGATTCAGCTCATAACACTTAGTTTGGCCATCTGTTTGGGGGTGACTAGAGGTAGAGAATAACAATCTAGTTCCCAATTTATTTCGTAAAGTCCGCCAAAAATGACTAAGAAACTTAACATCCCTATCACTCACAATTGTCTTAGGCACACCATGCAACCTAACTACTTCCTTAAAGAACAAATTCGCAACATTTGTAGCATCATCAGTCTTATGGCATGTTATAAAGTGAGCCATCTTAGAAAACCTATCTACCACCACAAAGATAGAATCCCTCCCCTTCTTAGTTCTAGGTAACCCAACAATAAAGTCCATAGAAATATCTTCTCAAGGGGCAGAGGGAATCGGCAGTGGGGTATACAAACCATGGGGCATAAGCTTAGACTTGGCCTTTAAACAGTCAATACATCTCTTAAGGCAATGTTCTACATCCCTAAGCATATGTGGCCAATAGAAGTGTGACTTAAGTGTGTGGTATGTCTTATCTCACCCAAAATGACCCATTAAACCTCCACTATGGGCTTCATTCACCAATAATAACCGAAGAGAACACCTAGGTATACACACTTGGTCTTTCCTAAACAAGAATCCATCAAAGATATAAAATTGGTCGGTAGGACCCTTATCTAGGCACTTTCCAAAAACTTCCCCAAAATCAGCATCATTAGCATACAATTCCTTAATGCATACAAAGCCTAACACTCTAGAATCCAAAGTGGTCAAAAGGACATGTCTCCTAGATAAAGCATCAGCAACCACATTGTCTTTCCATTTCTTATACTTTATAACATAAGGAAATGTCTCAATAAATTCCATCCATCTACCATGCCTCCTATCAAGTTTATCTTGGCTCTTAAAATGTTTTAGAGATTCATGATCAGTCCTAAGTATAAACTCTCTAGGCCAAAGGTAATGGGACCATGTCTTAAGGACTCTAAACAATGCATATAATTCTTTGTCATACGTAGAGTAATTAAGACATGCACCTTTTAATTTTTCAGAGAAGAAGGCTATAAGCTTACCTTCTTGCATGAGGACGCCTCCAATCCCAACTCCGTTAGCATCACATTCAACCTCGAATGGCCGAGTGAAGTCAGGCAGAGCCAGCAATGGCGCATGAGTGAGCTTCTCCTTGAGCTTGCAGAACGCCTCCTCCTGAGCTGGGCCCCACTTGAACTCACAACGCTTCTTTGTGAGCTTTGTGAGAGGGGCTGCGATGGAGCTGAAGTCGCGCACAAAACATCGGTAGAAGCTCGCTAGTCCCTGGAAACTCCTCACATGGCCGATATTGGTAGGTGTCGGCTAATCCTGGATTGCCTTGATCTTAGCATCGTCGACTCGCAATCCGCTTGAACTCACCACAAAACCCAGAAAAGACACTTGATCATTACAAAGCTCACATTTCTTAAAATTGGCATACAAGTGTTCTAATCTAAGTGTAGAAAGTACTTCCCTCAAATGTGCTTCATGTTCCTTAGGTTATTTACTATAGATAAGCATGTCATCAAAATACACACAACAAATTTACCTATGAAATTCCTAAGACTAACTCCAATGGTTAATTGTGCAAATGTACATATTTGCACAAGGTGCTTAAATGTGCATTTCATGATTAAATTTCTTAAAAATGCACATCACTTTTTGATGTTTTACTCCATTGGTTAAATGTGCATTTTATACACACCTATCTCTAAATAAATATGATTAAATTAAAAAGGAGAAGAAAGCAATAAAAAACAACCAATAGAAATGACTTTACTTTATTGAAAAGTGATAAAAAGTTTTTGCACATGGGGGAGGTGATGTGCTTATATTTGAGAACTTTGTGTGCAAATGTGCACATTTTAAACACTTAAAAGTAACCATTGGAGCACAATTTGCATCAAAATGTGCATATTTGAGCATTTGCACCATGCCATTGAAGTTAGCCTAAGCACATGATTCATTAGTCTCATGAAAGTACTAGGAGCGTTAGTCAAGCCAAAAGGCATAACCAACCATTCATACAATCCAAATTTAGTTTTGAAGGTTCTTTTCCATTCATTGCCCTCCTTCGTCCTAATATGATGGTAACCGCTTTTTAAATCGATTTTAGAAAATATAGAAGACCAATGCAACTCATCTAACATGTCATCTAAGAGGGGTATAGGATGGCGATATTTCACAGTTATGTTGTTAATTGCCCTACAGTCTACACACATTCTCCAAGAACCATCTTTCTTAGGCACTAACAACACAGGCACAACACATGGACGCAAACTTTCCCTAATGTATCCCTTGTCCAACAGTTCCTGGACTTGGGATTGAACCTCTTGGGTTTCAATGGGATTCATTCTATAAGCAGGCCTATTAGGCAATGCAGCCCCTGGAATGAGATCGATTTGATGCTCAATTCCTCTGACAGGGGGTAGACCTGCTGGTATGTTCTCGGGGAAAACATCCTTATACTCTTCAATAAGAGATAGGATGCGAGGAGGGAGGGAAGCTCTAAGCTCCTCACTCAACATAGTCAACCCTTTGCATAGGAGCATGAGGGTTGTTTCCCCATCCACAAACTCGTCTACAAATGTACTCTTGGAAGCCAAAAATACACCCTTAGGCCGGGTAGGGGTAGACACATGGCTCGACTGAGCCTCCTTATCTAACTCATCTTTACTTACCTTTCGCTTCTCAATCTCATCAGCCACCTGGGTTGGCGTCATAGGCTTGAGAACTACATTTTTGCTCTGAAAAGTAAAGGAACACATGTTAGTAAAACCATCATGCAAGACCTTACGATCAAACTGCCAAGGACGACCTAATAAGGTATGACAGGCTTGCATAGGTACTTGAAGGTTCGATAATATAAAACAATGTAATATAGAAATACTCTAGAAGGGGGGTTGAATAGAGTATGCCCGTTTTTCGCAGAAAGTCTCAAGACTCTTGGAGCTCGTATAAAAGCCTTTGAGATTAACCTGAATCACAGAGTTAGACAATCGAACCAAGTGCAGAAATAAGGTAAAGCAATAAGCAAAGGACACGAGTAATTGTTTACGAGGTTCGGCACGAACTTGGCCTACGTCCCCGCCTAGGGTTCTTCCACAACCCTAGGATTCAAAAGGCTTTATTGATTCGCTTAGCTTAGGATCCTAATAGCTCACCGAGAAGCCTCTCTCCTATACATTTGCAATCTAGTCAACTAACGTTCCCTTGGAGTCGTAGACCAATCTAGAAGAGCCCCACCTCTCTCAGCTATCTAGTACAATCCTCTTACTCTCACAAATCAATAGCCTAGTGCAACTTCCCAAGTTATAAACTCTCGAGTAACACTATAAATGAATATATCCTATAAGCTCACAGTGACTCTCAAAGGCTTTGAAATAAACAACAAATTCTTGAGCGCTTAACAGAGAGACACTTTGGAAGACACATCTCGCTTGAATGAATGAAAGCTCGTGTAGCACTTGTATTTTCTGTCTTCTTCTTTCTTTCCTTTATATAGAAGTGGAATGGCGCCTAAGGATCTTCACCAACGGCTCTTTCGAATCAGGCTCATCTCCGTCATAATCTCCTTCTGCAGCTCCTTGATATCCAGGCGAACTTCCTCCAAGCCCAACTCTAGGTTGTCCATGCGTTCATCGAAAGCTGGAGCAGTGGGAAAGGCTTTTGAATGAGTGGCAAGACTCAAGGTCCCTTGGGGAGACCGAGTGATGCCAATCTTTCAAGGCCCTTAGAGTCGAACTTACCCATATGACGCAGCTGTTCTTTATTTTTTACATCAATTCCAGAAGCTTTGAAGAGAGGGGTCAAAAGGGTAGCAAAGGGGAGGGGAGAGCCTTTTCTAACTTTTCTGGCATGAGCCATGGTTCCAAGGATAGTGTTGGCCAGATCATGATCAAGGCCATTTAAGATGCGGTAGAGCAGGACCATGGCATTGTCGGTAAGGAGTGAGCCAGAGTTAAGACGGGGTAGGAGGCATCGAACAATGATGTTGAAAATGATTTTTGACTCAAGGGTTAGGGATGAGTGGGTGAGTTGCTTTGAGGTGCTGTTGGATGCTTCGGGTAGGAGACACTTGGCTCGGGCAAGGATGATGCAATTCTCTTTTGAGGGGTGTATTTCAGAGGGTGGAACTGGGGTAGGTAAGCCAAGGAAATCTGCAAAATCATTGGAGTTGAGAGAGATTCTAACCCCTTTGACAACAGACTCCAAAGACCAACCATTGGTGTCGTTTTTGGCTTTTAGGTTAATGTAAAACAGACGAGTAAGCTGGGGGTAGTAGACAGTTTCAAGGTTAAGAAGGGTCCAGGCTGGGGATTTTTTGAGAAGCTCAATGCATGGTAACTTCAAAGCTTCGAAGAACTCAAAATCCAAAAAATCAGAACAACTAATCTTACGAGTTCGAAACTCGTCTACCCACTGACCAGCAGTCTCAGCATCTTGAAACCAAGAGGAGGGCAAGGATTGATTTACCTGGATATAGGCCGGGAGGTCGGCATGCTTTCTGCGAGCAACTGTTGGAGCAGCTCTCTTGACAGGCGCTACAAGACTCTTGACAGTGCCCTTCCTGGTGCACTTGGGAGATGGAGGCTTGACAGCAGCAAGGGCTTTCCGCTTCTTTGGAGACGGGGGAGGAGGAGAAGGAGAGGGAGATTCTTCCTCCTCTTCCTCAGACCCCGAGTCCTCACTGGACCCCGCTTCATCTCCTTCAGCTTCCTCGTCATCTCCAGAACCCTCTTGCTCTTCTTCTTCTTCCTCGGGCTCCTCCTCGGATGGAACCTACTCGGCTTCGGCTTCCTTCCGAATCCGCTCAGCTTCTTCCTCTGCCAGTTTCCTAGCAAGCTCGGCCTCCTCATCGGCCTTTTTCTTCTTCAAGGCTTCCTCCTCGGCTTCCTTGGCAGCATCTCTCTCCAGGGTGGCGTCTAGGTCATCTTCCTCCTCTTCCTCGTCCACTTCCTCAGCTAAAATCTTCCTCTTCCCTTTCTGTTTAGCACTGAGCGGCTTCTTAGCAGACCGCTTTTGAGAGCTCTTGGGAACAATGGCCGTGCTCTTAGCGATGGTCCTCTGGACGACAGTTGGGACAATGGCTTGAGGAGCGGGTTCAGGTGTGCGAGCGGTAGCAGTGGCCTGGCATCCCTTGGGGGTGGCGCCAAGTCTTTTGGGTGTGACAACTTTCTTGGTTTTGGGTGCCATGGAGGAAATCGGCTAGGGTTTTCTTAGAACAGATTGAGAGGTTGAAGAGGGAGAAGATGAAGGGGTTTGGATTAGTTCTGAGTTGGTGATGTAATCGGGTACAGGATTGGGTTTAAGTAGAGGGAGTGATGGAACGGGTTTAGAGTTCCAAGGAAAGAAATTATCACATTGCCAATTTGAAAGGTTTCCAATTCAAAATTCAAATGTTCCCATAAAAATCGGACTGAAAAACTGAAAGATTTAGTTCTAAATTTAAAAATATCTTAACGGTTAAGAATAATTTTGAAATCCGAAAAAAATATAATTGATTAAATATCTAAAAAGATATTAACCAAAAATATATAATCCGATATATGTAATCCACCATTTAGTTCACACACCTTGACATAGTTCTCAAGGGTCTTGACACTAAGTAGAATTTATCTTTCGTAAAGGGAATGCTCCCCCTACGAAAGTGCATCCTTGTTAAGCATCCCAATCTCTCGTCTTATGAAGGTGAACCTGTCCTCTGCCAAAGGCTAAGTGAAAATGTCAGCCCATTGATAATCAGTTGAAATAAACGAAATGGACACATCACCTTTTTCAACATGATCTCTAATGAAATGATGCCTTACATCAATATGTTTGGTCCTTGAATGCTGAACAGGACTCTTAGTGATGGATATGGCACTTGTATTGTCACACTTAATTGGGATACCTTTGAGGTTGATGCCAAGATCTCGCATTTGTTGAGCTATCCAAAGGATTTGGGAGCAACAGGCTCCAGCTGCAATGTATTCGGCTTCTGCAGTGGATAGAGCAACTGAGTTTTGCTTCTTTGAGTGCCAACTGATCAAAGATGCTCCTAAGAATTGGCAACATCCTGATGTGCTCTTCCTATCCACCTTATAGCCTGCAAAATCTGCATCAGAATATCCAATTAAAGTGAAATCCTTTTGCTTTGGGTACCATAGTCCAAGCTCCTGAGTGCCATTGAGATATCGAAAGATCCTCTTCACAGCCACGAGGTGAGATTCTTTACGATCAGCTTGAAACCTAGCACACATGCAAACACTAAACATGATGTCAGGTCTACTAGCCGTGAGATATAATAAAGATCCAATCATTCCTCGATACTCCTTTTGATTGACACTTATTCCAGTCTTGTCTTGATCTAGAGACAATGTTGAGCTCTTGGGAGTCTTGGCTGCTTTGGATTGATCCATCTTGAACTTCTTCAAGAGATCCTTAGTGTACTTGCTTTGGTTGATAAAGATCCCTTTCTTGGATTGATGAACTTGTAATCCCAAAAAGAAGTTGAGTTCACCCATCAAGCTCATCTCAAATTCACTACACATGATGTCAGAAAATTCCTTGCACAAAGATATGTTAGTAGCACCAAATAATATATCATCAACATAAATTTGAATAACCAAAATGTCCTTTCCTTTGGTTTTGATAAAAAGAGTCTTGTCGATCAACCCCCTTTTAAAATCATTTTCTAAAAGATATTTTGACAAGCGCTCATACCAAGCTCTTGGGGCTTGTTTCAAACCATAAAGCGCTTTGTCAAGTTTATAAACATGATTGGGAAATTCTGAACTTTCAAAACCTGGGGGTTGAGCCACATATACTTCTTCCTCTAAGAAACCATTAAGAAAAGCACACTTGACATCCATTTGATATAACTTTATGCTCATAAAAGATGCAAATGCTAATAAAATGCGAATGGCTTCAAGCCTGGCTACGGGAGCAAAGGTCTCCTCGTAGTCAATACCTTCCTCTTGATTGTAGCCTTGAGCAACAAGCCTTGCCTTGTTCCTCACGATCTTACCATTCTCATCTAGCTTGTTTCGAAATACCCATCGTGTGCCAATGACTGATTGATGCTTTGGCCTAGGCTTCAAGGTCCAGACTTTGTTTCTTTCAAATTCGTTAAGCTCACTTTGCATAGCAATGATCCAGTTTGGCTCCTGAAGTGCCTCATCTACCTTCTTTGGCTCAATAAGAGAAACAAACGCGTGAAAAGCACAGAGATCTTTAAGTTTAGAACGAGTTTGAACACTAGAAGTAGGGTCAGAAATGATATCCTTTAATGAGTGTGATGAGGAGTATTTGAATTTCCTTTTGCTAGTCTCGGCTCCTTGATTCGTCACACTGGTAGGATTGACTTGTAGTACATCTGACTCCGTGGTCCTGTTAGGTTCAGTTACAGCAGTTTCTGACGTCTCAACACTGTTGGATTGGACACCAAGGGCTTTGGACGAATCTTCAACACCTTGGGCCAATTCTTCAGTGTTAAGAATCGGTTCCTGCATGTTCCTCTTCTCTGTGTTCTTGGTAGCAACATCATCACCTTCCTCGTTCTCTTCATGGATGTTAAGATCTATATAACCTTTTTGGGTTTGAAAGAGCTACGTCTTTGTTTACCTCGTGTGCATGCATTGCACATATCAATACCTTGGAAGTCCATCTCAGGTAACCCTCTTACAAGCCCTTTGGACACAAGCTTTTGTAGTGTATATGGACTCACATGACCGAGTCTCCTGTGCCAGAGCTTTGGATCGTCCGTCAAAGCCTTTAGACATGTTAAGCTTCCTTGTGCCACTTGATCAGCATTTACGGCGTATATGTTGTTGTAACGATATGCAGTCAATATAACTTCACCTGTATCATCTCTGCACACTATACATCTTTTCTTGTTAAATCTGACATTGTTACCACTATCGCATAATTGAGAGACACTAAGCAAATTATACTTTAAACCATTAACAAGATATACATTTTTAATACTATGGATGGAATCACTTCCAACACTACCAATACCAATGATGTCACATTTTCCTTTGTCACCAAGAGTGATTGTTCCCGTGGATTGCTCCTTTAGATCATGAAAGAGAGAGCTCTTCCCACTCATGCCTCGAGCATCCACTATCAATAATCCATTTGTGATCTTTCACCTTGGTGATCTTCTGCAAGACAAACATCAACCTTTGTGGCTAGACCAATAAGCAAATTTGGATCCGTTGTTGGGGTAAACCATATTTGGTAAAATAGTGCCTTTTGGAACCCAAACTTGTGTTATCCGTTCTTTTCTCAAATGAACAGGAAATGTATTGCGAATAATGTATGGATCCTTTCTTCTATATGGATCCTCTCTTTTACATGTCCCTTTCTTCTATAGCGTCTTGACTTTAATGTCAAGACCTGAATAAGAAGCTTCAAGACTTTTGACCCTCATAGACAGATCCTCAATAGTTCTTTCCTGGTCCACAGTTCTCTTAAAAAGGATGTTAGTTTGGGCAATAAGCTTCTCTTCATTGGCAATCATATTGGAAAGGAATTCCGACAATACCTCTTTTGGACTTTCCATAAGTTCTCTTACAGTAGCTTCAAGCTTTTCATCGAGGGATCCATCTTCTGAGGCCATAAGACAAATGTTGGCCTTCTCATCATCGGAGTCAGAGTCGGAATCACTCCAAGTTGCCACCATGGCTTTCTTCTTCCATTTGTCACCTTTCTTGGGCTGGCTCTTTGTCTTTTGAGGGCAGTCCTTCACAAGATGATCTGTTTCACCACATTCAAAACATGACAACGGTTTAGTCTTCTTTTCATACTTGTTGTATTGAGGCTTACCTCGAAATTTTAAAGACTCTGATCCATCCTTGTTGTTGAATTGCTTCTTCATTTTGAGAATTCTAGCAAGACCTCTTGTGATAAGAGCAAAAGGATCATCCTCATCGTCATCCTCATCTTCGGAATCAGATCCATCCTTGGGCTCATCCTTCTTAGACTTGAGTGCCAAGTTCTTAGTGCTAGCTGGAAGTTCTCCATCGTCTTCATTAAGGATCATCTCATGCGTGATCAGCTTCCCAAGAAGGTCATCAAGGGGTAGAGTGGTGAGGTCCTGGGCTTCCTCTATAGCTGTTACTTTTGGACCCCATTTCTCCTTTGGAAGGCACCTCAGTATCTTCCTCACTTTCTCGACGTTGGTAAAGCCCTTGCCGAGAGAGTCAAGGTTGTTGGTGATTTTTGTGAATGGTGTGAACATGGCCTTGACTGACTCATCAGACTTCATCTTGAAGAGCTCATACTTTCGAAGGAAGATGCTGATCTTGGTGTCTTTCACTTGGCTCGTTCCTTCATAGGTGACGACCAATTTGTCCCAAATCTCTTTAGCTGACCTACAAGATGAAATACGGTTAAACTCATCAGTGCTAAGACCACAATAAAGTAAGTTAATAGCCCTGTAGTTTTTGGAGATGGTTTCAAGATCTGCTTGGTTGTATTCAGACTCCTTCTTTGCAACTTTGGTATCATTTGGTCCATCTTTCTCTGGAATCTTCGGACCATTCTCTATAATGTTCCAAAGCTCTAGATCTTGGTCTATGATGAACATCTTCATTAAAGATCTCCAGTGGACAAAGTTGTTTCCTACAAAGAGTGGCGGTCTGCTTGTGGACCTTCCCTGTGCAAATCCTCCACTTGCTTCACCAGACATGATCGAAAACTCACAAGATTGTTAGATCAAAAATAGTGAGTAAAGCTCTGATACCAATTGAAGGTTCGATAATATAAAACAATGTAATATAGAAATACTCTAGAAGGGGGGTTGAATAGAGTATGCCCGTTTTTCGTAGAAAGTCTCAAGACTCTTGGAGCTCGTATAAAACCCTTTGAGATTAACCTGAATCACAGAGTTAGACAATCGAACCAAGTGCGGAAATAAGGTAAAGCAATAAGTAAAGGACACGAGTAATTGTTTACGAGGTTCGGCACGAACTTGGCCTACGTTCCCGCCTAGGGTTCTTCCACAACCCTAGGATTCAAAAGGCTTTATTGATTCGCTTAGCTTAGGATCCTAATAGCTCACCGAGAAGCCTCTCTCCTATACAATTGCAATCTAGTCAACTCACGTTCCCTTGGAGTCCTAGACCAATCTAGAAGAGCCCCACCTCTCTCAGCTATCTAGTACAATCCTCTTACTCTCACAAATCAATAGCCTAGTGCAACTTCCCGAGTTATCAACTCTCGAGTAACACTATAAATGAATATATCCTATAAGCTCACAGTGACTCTCAAAGGCTTTGAAATAAACAACAAATTCTTGAGCGCTTAACAGAGAGACACTTTGGAAGACAGATCTCGCTTGGATGAATGAAAGCTCGTGTAGCACTTGTATTTTTTGTCTTCTTCTTTCTTTCCTTTATATAGAAGTGGAATGGCGCCTAAGGATCTTCACCAACGACTCTTTTGAATCAGGCTTGATCTTGAATCTTCTATTTATGGATACTCCGAAGCCATGATCTTCTTTGAATAGGATCTCCTCAATATGCGCCAAAGGAAAGATATAAACTCAAAATACTTCCTGAAAGATTAGTCATATATATATAATATAAAGGAAGTATATAATAAGATTAAATAATATTCGGACTAATAAGACAGGTTTTGTATTTCATCAACTGTTAATGCTCCAAGGCTTTTGACACAAACATCCTGTCAAAGCCTTTAAAACATTTATTCTGGTTTTCATCAAGGGACGGAGTTATCAGTACTATATCACATAACACATCATCTTCATAATGTCCTAATTTGATATGCACTTTGACTTGCCTATTCACTTTCAAATTACCACAGTCGTTCATCTAATGCAATCTATAAGGCATAGGATGCTGAATAGTAGGGAGTTGTAATTTATCAATCATCTCTTGACTAGCTAAGTTACAACAACTTCCCCCATCAATGATCACATTAACCACCTTACCCTTAACTAAGCATCTAGTATGAAACAGATTCTCACGTTGATTGTCATCACATGGTGCAAGAACAACACTTAAGACTCTCCTAACAATCAGTGATTCTCCATGTTCATAATCAATGCCATCATCATCTTCATCATAAGTAAGTAGATTAAGGTTTTGATCATTATCATTAGCATGCTCTTCATTTTCATCATAAGAATTGTCAGACACATATTCACCCAAGTGATTAATCATGAGAGTTTTCATATTGGGACAATCCTTCATAGTATGGCCTCTACCTTGACATTTAAAGCACACAATGTCCCTAGATCTAGTATTAGAGGGGTTAGAATTACTCCCTTTGGGACCAGTAGATGTCCCGAATGAATCTCGTCCCGTCCAAGTCGCCTTGCCCTTGTCAGAAGGCTCAAGGGCACTCGATACTTGCAAAGATCACTCGACACAGCTATCTAAACAACTCGACACACAAGAAAAAAATAAGGAAAAGAAAAGAAAACTTGGACTTTTACCTCTTGTTGATTCAAACCCTTAGCAAGGACGTTGTAGTTGCAAGGTAGGGCTTAAAAAAAAATTATGATTTGGGAGGTATGTGTTTGAGAGTTTCGACTAGGGCTATGGGATTTTCACCAAAATTGGTCCTTGAAGTTCTTGCATTAGACTCGACAATCCTTCAATTTTTTTTTAAAGCTTACTTTTGCCCCTAGTGAATTTTATCCTCCTAGGACTAAGCTTTTGAATGTAATTTGTTTTTTTTTAACTAATGCAAGAAACTAACAATGAAATAAAGGACTCTTGAAAATTTAAACTATAGTGAAAGAAAATAAAATTTGTATAGCCCTAATAAAATATATATAATTGAGGTTAGGCTATTTTTGGTAATGAGATCTATCTAAAGCCTTGTATATTCTATGATAGATAAAACAATGTAAATCTACCAAAAAAAAATTCAGAATTTAATTTAGGCAATTAAAATAGATAGATCTTAAGATGGAACAAGATAGAAGCAAGCAACAACTAGGGTTTGCGAAAACACCAAGATTGGCCGAACTCGACAAGAGGCTGCCGTCGACCAAGGTGCTCGGACTGTTGTATATCGGCTTGCAAGGGACTTGGCTAGGCTGTGTTTGGGCTAGATGCAACACAACATAACAAACAAGAGTTAATAATAATCAAAATCAAAATTTCAAGAAGTAAAAACCAAGAACAAAGAAAGACTCTATTTTTTTTTTGTAGATTTTGTGTTTAGGGAAACAAAAGACACAACTTTGATGTTGGAAACCAAAGCTCGGATGCCAATTTGATACGGGGTTAGCCGTAGGATGGCCCGATCTTCGACAATCAAACAAGAAATAACAAGAACAGAAGCAAAGACTCGATGAACAAGAATAAAGACTCAAAATTGAAAACAAGACACGACCGAAAAGGACTGAATCGAACTAAAATAGAACGAGATAAAGACCTCAGGCCTCCTAAGAGGGTAGGAACCAAATACCAACAACTATAAAGCCCACCTCTACAACCTTACACAACCAAGCGGACAACTTGGAGGCATAAGGAGGGGACTTGTGATTACCAGGATCACCAAGCTCTCGCGAGGTTGACGAACTCAAAGCAAACCAAGTTAGATCAAGAACCAATTGTGCAATCGATGAGCAACGCTACGAATCGATTGACTTTCTCACATGCGTGTTTCACACAAACTGTATTTTTCTATTTCAAAGAGGCGTAGTTCTCTACAATGGAAAAGGCCGGTTAATATAACCCTAAACAAGACTATTTTCTAATAAAAATAATTATTTAAAATATCCCTAAATTGACTTAATTAATTAAGGTTCTAATTAACACATGAAATAACAACTTAAGAGATTTCAAGCCAATTTGGCCAAGGAAGTCTTCGGCTCCCGCATCCCAGCAGCAGCATTGCGCACGCCCGCGCACCGAGGCCGCACGCCCGCGCACCGAGGCCGCACGCCCGCGCACCTTGTTGTGCGTGCTTCAGTCATCGGTTTCGATTCCCCGGGCGCTGGCATCGACACCATTAGCACTTCATATGCACATGTACATCTTCATTGGTGGTTCCGGGAGTTGAACCGCGCTCGAGAACAATGAGTGAGTCACAAAAAGGAATGAGTCGCGTTGAAGCTTCTTGGCTCGGGCTCGAGTCATCGGTCCGTCTCCGAGTATGATCGGCGCGTCCGGAGGTGTAGAAGATGGTCCCGCATCATGTTGGGCAATGGGGCTTACAAACTTGTTGATGCCGCAGGTAAGCCTTTGCCTTGGGCGTGAAACGCTTTCCATCTGAAGTTCTATTATATTTGATGTTTCTTGCTCAATCGGTATGAATCATATGATGTATGTAACTAAGGATTACAATAAAGGGGGTACTCTTTTTCCTCTCCATGTGGTTTTCCCCAAGAGGTTTTCCCATGCAGAGGTTTTAACGAGGCCCCGGTTATTATCGCCACTTAAGGCCAAGGAAATCGCCCCTTACGGCCAATCCAAATCGCCACTCAAGGCCAACAAAATCGCCACTTACAACCAATCTGAATCGCCACATAAGGCCAACGAAATTGCCACTTACGGCCAATCCGAATTGCCACTCAAGGCCAACGAAATCGCCACTTAAGGCCAATCCGAATCGCCACTCAAGGCCAATAAAATCACCACTTACGACCAATCCGAATTGCCACTCAAGGCCAACGAAATCGCCAATTATGGCCAATCCGAATCGTTACATAACGCCAACGAAATCGCCACTTACGGCCAATCCGAATCGCCACTTAAGGCCAACGAGATTGCCACTACGGCTAATCCAGAGCGTTGTCTAAGACCGGTAAAATCACAACGACTAGCCACACAAGGTCGTTATTTAGAGTTCATCAAGGCAATGTTCGCACCTCGGGCGTTCGAAAACGATGAAGTCGGTTGAAGCACATATCAGATACCCCATTACAAGGACATAATACGGCTATCTGAGGGGCTATTGATAAGCATAGAATAACCTCAAAATAATTATAATGGGAATCAACAATGAATGTGATCTCCCAAATTAAATGATAGAGCCGTTAGGGTCAAATCTTCCCAATTAAGGAGGATCTTAATTAGGAGCAAATCAAGGGATTAGAGAAGGAGAAAAAGAACTATAAATATATGAGGAAAGGGAGAAGAAAAGGGACAAACAAAACGATTCTCCATACCAGATTAGAGAAGAGAAATATTGATCAAAGAAATTGTATCACAATCAATATCTTTGAGAGTGAATGGAAACACTCTGGCATCATCTAGTCATCTATAATATCATGTTGATCTCACACGATCACAGACCTTTGTCAATTCCATCATATGTTTGTTTGGATCTTCTTTGTTCCTTCCATGAAAGCTAGGCAACAACGATGCCCATCATGATTCGAACTCAAACTTTGATCATGTTGGGAGATCTGGGAGCTTAATTTCCAGTAGAGGTGAAGTAAGAGTAGACTCATTGACATCTCTCAATGTTCTTTTTAGTGGATCTTCATCCTGGATCCCGTCTTCTTAACTTGAAAATGCTCCTTTCTATTTCTATATCAATAGGCTTTAAAGAAAAGATTAGTAGAATGGGTGCGAACCATATTAAAATCTGCATAATTAAGGTTAAAAAGTGCATAACTAAGATTATGATGTGCATGATTAGCAATTTGCGATTGTGGCGCTCTTGTCTATTATGTAACCTACGTGGGATTTTAACACACATCGTTGTGCAAACGCACATTGCTCTACCAATTGAGCTAATAGGCTAAATTATGATTTTCATGCTAAAATAGAAGAACCGTACCTAATCGACCTAAACCATATCGCAATAAAATTCTAAAATCCAATTAGCTCATGATTCACAAACAATTTGACAATAATATGAACATGAAATTAGCTCCAAATCAACCCAACAACACAACCATATCATCAATTTCAATCAATTTAGATGCTGGCAAAAAAAAACCCAAATTCAAAAGCATATCGCAATAAAATTCTAAAATCCAATTAGATGATGATCCATAAACAATTTGACAATGCTATGAACATGAAATTAGCTCCAAATCAGCCCAACAACACAACCATATCATCAATTTCAGTCAATTTGGCTTTTGGCAAAAAACCCCAAATTCTAAAGCATATCGCAATATAAAATTCTAAAATCCAATTAGCTAATGATCCATAAACAATTTGACAATGATATGAACATGAAACTAGCTCAAAATCAACCCAAAAACACAACCATATCATCAATTTCAATCAATTTGGCTTTTGAAAAAAAAAACCCAAATTCCGCTCCTAAATCAAACCCTAGGTTTTCAATCTCAATCTAAATCATTCAAAAAATCTAAATAATTGTAATACACAAGTTTAGGGTTAGAAATCATACCAAATTCGAGTTGAAAAAGGGATAAAATCGGAATTTCGAATGGTTTCGAGCCAAAAAGGTCGAACATCACTTTTGGGGGAGATGGGCTCGGTGTGAGCTCGGCTGGGCACGAACCAAGGGGGTTCCGGTATCGGGTGGGCGCGCCTGAGGGAGGTGGTTCGAGCGAGTGGTGGCTGGTGGCCGGAGGTGGCTCGTGGTTGGCGTGGAGAGCGACAAGAGAAGAAGCGACGTGGGGGCTTCGAATGGTCAGGGTGGGCGCGTCTGGGCTCGAACCAAGCCAAGTCAGGGCTCAAGGGGTGCGCACAGGGGTGGGCTCGAGTGCGGCTAGGCGCACTCAAGCGTCACACTGACTATTGGGTGCGGCTAGGCGCACTCGAGCGTGACACGGAGGTGGCTCGAGGTGGTCAGGTGGGTGTGGGTGCGGGAGTCCGAGCGTGACACTGACTGTTGGAAGCGCGCGTCCTCAATTTGAAAACGGGATGTTGATTAAAAAATTAAATTTTACATCTTAAGCAATTTTACACCCTAAAGATATTTTACATTTTAACTCTTCCCTATATATATATAATAAATTAGGTGGTTCATCTTCTTTTTTTTAACAAAGGGGGTTTGGCTTTCAATTGGGCATTAAATGGGCAAAAAAAACCTCTTTTATATGTTATATAGATATAGATGACCAAAACCCTTTTGTTTTGGCAGTAAACCTTGAAGAGAAGGTGTAAGGATGTCTTGCAAGCACACAAAGGGTCATCTAAAACCCAAACAAAGCCACTCTCCGTGGAAGATCAGTGTCGAATTCTCAACAAATGCCTAAAGAAACTGAGAGATAAGAATTCAGTTCTCTGGACAAGCCTAAAGAAACTGAGTGACCGGACAGGTAGATGAACTAACAATCATGTACAACCAATGCAAATAACAGAAGCAAATGTCCGAAAGGAAATAACACAAAACAAATGACAGAAATGCAAATGCAAAAATAAAATAAGCGTACAAGCAATTCTACATCGTAAAACAAAACCAACACGACAATTGAATCGATCAGCCAACGGAGGATGCACACAGAGAGCTTTGGGGATACTTGCGGACATCTCAGATTATAGACCCTGAAGAGTCATCAAATATCGATCGCAAATCCACGACGTCTTCGGATACATCAAATCATACATCGTTCACAAAAGGCCTGCATCACAATAAGATCAACACAGCACACCAGACCGCAAATCCAACCCCAAACCAAACGATTTCCCAATTAAAAAACCTTAACCCTTCTCAAACCCTCATGGACGATAACGAGATCGAAGAGGGGTAGTCAAAATAGAGGCGACTGAGACGGGACAGAGTAAAGAAATTGAAACAACAATACAAAGGCAAGGGGAAAGAAGGGTAAAATGAAAAAATAAACCCAAATAAGTAGTCGGCCAGCAACCAAAGCAACACCACAGCCGTTAGGCAAGACAGAGCAAAGGAAAGAGGTCGGCTGTGAGAAAGCCGGAACCAAGCGGAGGCGAAGATGAGAAAGACGACGGAAGGACGGGGCTAGAAACCAAGTGCAGAGCGGACTGCCGGAGAAACCAACAGCAAGGGGAGCTGAGAAGGTCACAGTTGGCGACAGAGGTCAAGGAGAAAGGCTTCAGCGGAAAGGCCCAAAAGGAGGTTGCGACTACGAAGGCCAAACCAGTTGGGATAAAGGGCGGGTGACGGTGAATCAGGTGGGTGCGTAACGGAGGCGGGTGAGGAATGGTGATG
The DNA here is from genome assembly GCA_963922045.1 of Persicaria maculosa. Lineage (NCBI taxonomy): Eukaryota > Viridiplantae > Streptophyta > Magnoliopsida > Caryophyllales > Polygonaceae > Persicaria > Persicaria maculosa. Next base: position 28,637,922 of record OY998256.1, on the reverse strand, counting down.
AAGGGCCAAGGTAGGTGGCTGTTGCCAATGGTTTGTGGGCAAAGGTATTGTGGGACAAAGTACCGCGGCGGCAGCAAGACAAATGCTCTCAAAAGAGACCGATTAGGGTTATCAACGACAGTTATGTCTGTCTAGAAATGTCTTTATTACATTAAATTTTAAAGGCTGTGAGTTAAAGGTGATAGTTGTTTATTTATCTATTTCTTTTATGTTTTTTCCCCCTATTCTTGTAAAATATTTTCTTTTCAAAATATATATGTTTAATACAATACAAGTGTAAGGATGTCTAAAAATCTCATATTCACTATATGTTGTAACTCAGAAGAATTTCCCCTCATGTTATTTTTCTGTAAAATTAATAAAATAGAGAAAAATCTGTCAAACAATATAGTTTGATAGAAAAAACTTAAACTATCAGATTTTATAAGAAAAATCAGTCGGATTTTTAAGAATTCGCTCGCATATTTGTAATTATGTTTTAGAATTGTTAAATTAGAGAAACATTTGACAACATCAAAGTGATAAGCTAACATTGCAATGTTGGAGTATTTTTTTTAGTTGATTATTGTATTGTTTTGGTTTTTAGCTTTGGGTGTCAAACAAGTTATTAGGCTATTTTCTTAACCTTGAATTTATATTGATAAGAAACTAACGTATTACCGTTGACAATAGTTTTGGCAAAATTAAATAAAACCCCCCCTCTTTAATTACCTGTACATTATAAGCTGGAGTAAAACTCTACACATGCTAAAAGCTTGAAAGGTCCAATTGAAATTCTACATTTTTTCTGTAAAAAAAAAAGAAAATTTGTGCCAAATGTGTAAATTTTCGGCCAAATTAGGGAACTATACACGTTTTTGTAAAAATTAGAAAACTGTCCATTTTTTAAAGGAAAAATGACCAAAAATAATACCAACTATCAACCTTGAACCAAAAATAATATGAACTTTTAAAATGACAATTACATATACAAACTATGCTCTTATTAACCAAAAATAATGTGGTTTCCATTTTTTATTGAAATTTTGATCAAATGAACATTTTCCGTGATTAAACAAAATAGAGGGTCAATGTTGTGAATATAATTAAAATCAAAATGGGGGATGTGTTCTTCATCTGTTCATCAGCAGTAGCTTGAAAGCTTCTTCCCAAACCTCCCCCAAACTAGTTTTCATGGTGATTTTGAAATATTTTGAGCAAGGTTTAAAAATAAGAGGCAATTTTTTAATTGTGTGGAAACTGGAAAGGGCCTTCATCTTTTTCCTGCATTTGCATCTTCCTCCCCCGCCTGATTTCCATGGAAGTTTGAGAATCATCATTCAAATCTTCATCTTTCGCGGTCTTTACATGTAGGAAACTTATCATCAAGACAAGGCGGTGTCATACTGGCCGCTGGAGCAACATGACAACGAGCACTAAAGAGTGACGAAAAGGGGCGACACTGGTGGCTCTGTAGTGGTGGTGTGTGGCATCGGTGTTGATGGCGACGAGGCAAAACATACGAATTCGATGACGAAAACCACCAGTTGATTGTGTTTATGAGTTTGAGAACTCAAATTTGTGTTATAGATGCTCATGAAGAGGAAGAAGGTTGGAATTGGGAATTTTATAAATTGGGGATGATTCAAAATCGAAATCACCAATTGATTATGTATTTATACTTGTAGTGATTGTGTAAACGTTTCCCCTAATCCAATTTGGGATAATAAGAACATCAATTTGTTTCACCATTGAACCCAAGAAGTTAGGGTAAGGAAATCTGATGGGATATATACTTCACAACTTGGGTTATGAGATTAGGAAAAATCTTCAAATTGAATGTTGTCAATGAATTGAGAGTTAAAAACGTCAAAAATTCGAAGAGAATAGATGGTTCTTAAATCACCATGAAAACTAGTTGGGGAGGTCTGGGAAGAAGCTTTCAAGTTACTGCAGATGAACGGATGAAGAACCCATTCCCCCATTTTAATTTTAATTATATTCACAACATTGACCCTCTATTTTGTTTAATCACGAAAAATGTTCATTTGATCAAAATTTCAGTAAAAAATGGAAACCATATTATTTTTGGTTAATAAGAGCATAGTTTGTATATGTAATTGTCATTTCAAAAGTTCGTATTATTTTTGGTTCAAGGTTGATAGTTGGTATTATTTTTGGTTATTTTTCCTTTTTTAAAACACATGTTTGGGCAGTTTATTTCTCATAACTTCTCTGTAACCTCTCTCCCCCATTTCTCTTTCTCTATTTGCGATTTTGCATTGTTCTTCATTTTCTAGTCAGTCTTCTACTGATTCAGGTGAAAAGCGGCGATTTCCGGACGATTTCCTACTTGTTTGCATGTGTGATTGAACATTCTTGAGTATGGACAGCAGTGCAGGTATGCATTTTGGTGTTTTTTGTATGGTTTGTTGTGTTAGGGTTTTGCTAATAGCAGATTATGTGAAGGTGCGTGGTGTCGTTGTTGATTTCTCTACTTGTTGTCATCAATTAGTTCATTATGTGCATAAATACGGTGTTGGTATGTGTATCTGTTGCTGATTATGTTCGTATTTTTTTGTTGATTTCGAAATTTTATGCGGTTATTTGCGTGTTTTTGGATGAATCTGTGTTGTTAGTTCTTAATCATACTAGTAGGTTTGGGGGATTTTGCAGTTACAACTTGTATTTTTTTGGTGTTGACGTTGATTTTGGCATCACTTTCTATCATCTTCGAATCCATCTCCATCCTATTGCATCTCAAAAAAGTTATGTCCTCTTTTGTTTTGGTTGATTTTGGCGTGTTGTGTTTGTTTATTGATTGTTACTGGTTGTGGGTGGGGGTGTGTGTGTGGTTGTATTTTCATATTTCTGTATGCTGACATCTATTTGTCTGTGTTTATCTTGTTTTTGTTATGTGCAAAGGGCCCTCAAGTGATCTTGATACATATAAATACAAGTTTGATGTGAGTCTATGTAATTTATAAGCACGTTTATTTTTTCATTATGTTTGCTTCATATGCTGACTTGTATTTTTGTATTCGTTGTGTTTGTTTGTTTGTAGAAATTAAAGTTTTGTATTCCATACAAGGACCGTTTCCATGCTAAATCAAACCTATACTGTCACCCTGAAGTTTGTGACATCATAAAAGAACATTTGTGATCTGAGCACTATAAGATTTTGAGGGTGAGTTTTTTGGGATGGGTGATGTCACAGGGCACCAACATGACCGTTAATTTCCAACTAATTCATCAAATGATGTTGCGGCAGGTTAGGACGAAGAAGAAGAAGGACATGTGGTTCAAAGTTAATGGACTCATAGTGCGTTTTTCATTTGCTGAATTCCATTTAGTCACTGGTCTTCCATGTGAAGACCATGTCTGCAACATGCCAGAGACAGTGTCATTTTCTGGGTTTCTTGGAATGGATAAATGCTCTCATGCTGACTTGATTAGTTGTTTCAAAAAGGAGAAGAAGACGTCGAAGAAGAAGCTAATTATGGTGAGGTTGTTGCTGATTGAGATGGTTGTTATGTTTAGGCGAACAGACTATGTCAGCGAGGCGAACCTATTGCTCGCTTGTGATGATGACAATTTTGGACTCTATCCATGGGGAAAAAAGTCTTATGAATCTCTCTTGAAGTCCTTGAAGAATTCAACTACTATGGATCGCAAAAAAGTTAGGCATTCTTACGAGTTGTATGGATACTGGATTGCTTTCCAGGTTTTGTTTTTACTTGTTTCCTAAGTCTGTGTCATCATTTCTAATTTTGTGTCAGCATTTTATGGATTGTTACTATTTTTGTATGACCTCTTGTTTTTTAACAGTCTTGGATACTTGAAGCTTTCCCAGCATTATCTGATAAATTTGACTGCAATTTCAAGATGATTGTTAAAGATCCTAATTCTTTGCATTGGCAATGTAAAGTTAGGCATACTTATGATGAAGCTAACGAGTTTTTTGATGGTGACATGTTAAAATAAATATGTCAGTTGTGTTTTCAAACTTGGGTTCTTATATACATGTGTTTCTTATTTTTATTTTTTTGATGTGCATGATAGAAACTGATGTTCCCAAACTATGGAGAGTTTGCAACAACACTAGATATGGGTTACATTGATGAAGAGGCTGACAACGTATTTGATCATATTGGTGACCCTATGTTTTCTCAACCACCGACTGATATTATGTATGATTGTCGGCGTATGCGTAAGTATGCATATGAAAACAAGTTTCTACTCAGTGATGATTCAGGGGTTCAATCATTTGAGACTCTTGATTATTGTTCTGTTGCAGGAAAGGATGAGGAGAAATCTGCTGACATAGAGAAGCGAACGAAGAGGAAACTTGTGGATGATGAAGGAAAGGATGAGTTGAAACTGGTTGACGTAGAGAAGCGAACTAAGAGGAAACATATGGACACAGGAAAGCCTTCGAAGAAGAAGCAGAAAGGTGCATCCACTGATACCCTCGTGAAGAGAGCCCTTGTGAGGAGGGGTCTTTCTAGCAGTCCCCTATGAACCAACCCTCGTGCTGGCATAAAAGTTAAGAAATCAATCAGGAGGAAGGCTGGGATGATTAAAAAGAAGGCTGCTGAATTTAAGAGAGGTGAGGAACCTAGGAAAGATGTTATTCCTGATGCTGACACAAATACAACCACAGAGAGTGCAGACAAGGATTCAAAGAAACGTGGTACTGATAGAGAAGAGGTTGTTGTCCAGGCAGAAAAGGATGACCAAGTTGGATATGCATACAATACATCTGATGAGGATAGACCAGTTTGTTTTCCAAAAGAGGAAGAAGTCTATGGGAAGTACAGGGAAACGTAGCATTTTATACACCAATAGTCCTTTCAAAGAAGTCGTCTTCCATTCCTGAAGCCCCCATTGATGTATGTTATCTCTTGTTGAAGTTGTGAATGATGGATGTAATGTGATTGTACCTTTTGTTGGGGTGAAAGGTAAGGCTTATGCTGACACAGAGAATGCTGACCCCCATGATGATCAACATAATGGCACTCAAGGTGGTGATGACATCAATGTTGATTCTGCAACTGCTTCCCCATTGGCTGCTCTTTTTCTTTTGAATAAAGGAATGGATGGTGGTGATGATGGCATAACTAGGGCAACGAAGATAGCTGACGACGAGGTTGGAGGTGATGGTCAAAATGCTGACACTGATGGTGATGACATCCAACAAACAGTTGGTAAAAGAGACAAGGTTGATTTTGATGACAACCAGCAGGGAGTATGTGATGAGGCTATTAAAGATGCAAAGGGGGATGGTGTTGCTAAAGATGCAAAGGGCGATGGTGTTGCTGGTTTATCAATTGGTGGTAATGCTGACGCTAATTCCACCCCAGTCTGGGTACATTATTTACTCAGAAGGATTGAAAAGCTTGAAGAGTTGCCTGCACGTGTAGTTGAGTTACTCAGAATGATTGAAAAGTGAAGGGTTACTTGCACGTGTAGATGAGTTGGCTGCCCATGGTGATGTTATTGAGAATCGCATTGATAGGGCAGTTGAAATCGTGGGGATGGTTACTGACTTGATGGATAAGTATAACTCACTTGAGAATAGGTTCACACTTCATGAATCTATTGTTGCAAGGTCCCAGACATCTGTGAACATTGATCAACCAAGTAGTAAAATTGTGAATGATGTTGTTGCTGACATTAAGATAGATGTGATCCTTGAGGATGTTGTGGCCGATGATGAAGCAGAGTTGGATGCACCTGAAGAATGTAAACCACGTAAGACACCTGTTCGTGTTGATGAGGGAGATGAACTCCAACAACTGATGGTTGATGATGTAGTTCAGGATACTGTCATTCCTGACACATTGGTTGAAGGACAGAGGACATTAGATTCAGACTGAGTTCATTTTGCTGTTGATATAGGTTGTGATTCTGATCTGATGTCCATGGAGACAAGAGGTGAAGAGTTTAAGGACAGTAATGATGGACTTCATGAAGATGCTGACAGGGGTGTGAAGTCTACTAGTGAAGATGCTGACAGGGGTGTGAAGAGTACTGGTGAAGGTATTAAGGGAAGCAATGATGTACTTCATGTAGAAGCTGATATTGTGGTAAAGTGTATTGATGAAGAGGTTGACATGGTTGTGAAGTCCACTGATGAAGATTGTAAGGATGTTCTGGTAGGGGGAGATGAGGATGAGAAGGATGATGTTGCAGTAACTCCACTCGCTATGATTGTGCCATCAGGGACTATCAACTTGGATTCTGCTGAAGGTGATGACGATGATGACATGGATGAACTGCATGTAGTCAGTGACTGGGATGCATACAGAAAGGATGATGTAGTAGTTAAAGAGGTTGAATCACTAAGGCGATCAAAGCGTATTCCAAAAGCTAGTAGCTTCTTGACGAGTCCATTTGAGCATGAAAAGAAAGAGAGGTGGCCAAATCACAATCTAAAGAAGTCATTGTTAACTGAGGCTGATCGTGATTTTATGTACAAAACTATGAGGAGTAAACGGTATTCTTTATTTTTAACTCATTATATAATTATGAACCATCTTGTGTTGACACCTCCTATTTTCTTGTGTTTAATTCATACTTTTTGCTTGTTTCCAGGGATTTTTCTGTCATCAGTGTTCCTGGACGGGTTGATAAATCGTTTTTAAACCAATTTTAAACAAGGACATGTGGCTGGACTGTGGGGTAAAGATGCTGACAGCAATTATATTTTAATTTTTTTGCTTATCTTCTGTTGTTTGTTGAGTGATATTTGTTGATGTATGTCTAGTGCTGACAGTAGTTTGTTAATTTGTGTTGTAGCATATTGAAGCAGGTTTGTACCATTTGAGGAAGAGAACCTGTAAGGAAGCTGACAAGTATGCAGATTGTGTTGGTCTTGATTGGATGTTCCACCAGAAGTACATGCCAGCCAATGGTGAATCGTATGAAGTAGATTTGGCTGTGTCAACAATGACTGCGAGTTATTTTCTTGGTCTTTACCCTGACAAGTATGGTAAGATATGGGCGTCAGCAAATAAGATTTACACACCTTTCAACATTATCAACAAACATTGGGTTGCTTTAGAGATCATAATTGATAAGAAGGTGATTAATGTGTATGATTGCAATGTCTATGCGGTTGCTAAGGGTGTACTAGATGCACAACTACAACCAACTGCTCATTGGCTTCCTATACACTTAGTGAAGTCTAGGATATATGAAAACATGAGCTCTACACCATTTGAGTTAAGGATGGTTCTTGGGATTGTTCATGATAAATCTGGGTTTGTATTCTTAGCCAACTTTTATACTATTTTGCTGACATACAATTATTTTCTATTTATCATTTGTTGACACATCCTTATTTATCCGTTGTGTGAGTGTGTGCAGGAGTACTTGTGGCGTGCTCACATTGAAAGCAATTCAGGATGTTGTATTTGGTGGAGATGTCACAACAATCACCAATGAGAAGTTATTCCGCTACAGAGAGCTTATTTGTTCATACTTGATCAAGGAGACCTGGAGTTTCATAATTTGAAATATCATGTAATAGTTTAAGTGACATTGTAGTTTATGATGTTATGCAACTATGGATATGTAGTTGGATATTTTATAGTGTTCAAGTACTTGTTCTGAATTAAGCATCTGAATTTTTATATTAGATCGAGTTTGATATAGTCTTCAATCACATATAATGTCTAAAACCCAATATGACATACGTAATGTTGAAACAAAGGGCATTCAATGTTTTGAAACACATGGCAATGTATCCATGTCAGCATTCTCCACAATGGGAGGTATATGATGACATGTTTTTAGCTATACTATATAAAAAAGTAACTCTTAAACAACACAATCTCATTGTATGCTATGTATATCACTTGGTGGTTGTAAGGTGTTTTCTCTTAGAAGTCTACGATATAAAGCGAGCCGGAATGAGCAAATGTTGATACCATCACCTTGAGTACTCAATCCTCCTCTTTAGCTCACACATATATACCTTTCTCTTACATGGAGGTCTTCCTGGTCTTTTTCTGACAACAGGAGGGTAACATTTTATAGATCTTATTGCATCAGGGATGCTTGATTCATCTTCTGTCAGCACTGGGTATATTATTTCATCATATGCCAATTTCCAAGCATCAATTGTGAAAAAACCGTCAACAAAGTCTGATACATTTGCCTTTATGTTTATAATGGCTGAAAGAGCATGAACACATGGGATCTTCTCTATATCGAAAAACTTGCAAGTGCATGTATGTGCTGATAGGTCTACCATTGAATGAGACCCTTGCCCTTTTACTTCAAATTTGTATTCATCCATCCTCTGAACCTTGTATTCTCCAATTTCATCATGTAGCTTCCTAATCAGATCGACTATTGCTGGTGGTAATCTGTCTTGATGTTTGGATGCTTTTTCTCTTCGCTCTTGGAACCATGTTGCGAGTTTCTCTCTAGCAAAATTTAACAGTGCAACAATGGGATAATTCTTCTTCCCTTTGAAAATAGCATTTATGCTTTATGCATTAATAGATGTCATCGTGTTGTATCGGTTGCATGATGAATGTGCTCTAGCCCACTTTTCTACTCCTGCTGACAGTAAATATGTCAACATCTTGGGGCAGCTTTCCTTTATGCGGTCAAAATATTTGTTGAAGTCCACAATAGTGTAACTATCTACTGCTTTCTTAACCCAATTTGCCAAGTATCTTTTCTTGAATGTACTTCTGATGTTTTGCTCCATGTCTCATCCACATATGCAGTGATGTGCACTCGGGTAAACCAAGCCAATTGCTCTTGCAATGCTGACATGTCTATTAGACACAAATACTAAATCATTTGATGGAGGAACAACCTTCAGCAGCTGACGAAAAAACCATTCCCAAGACCTGTTATTTTCTGTGTCAGCAATACCGAATGCAAGGGGTTAAATATTTTTGTTTGCATCTTGGGCTACTACTCCAAGCAATGTTCCATTATATTTCCCAGTTAAAAATGTTCCATCAATAACAACAACCTGTAAAATAATGAATATAACTTGTGTGATGACAATGAAACAATCAAATGTGAGTAAGTAGATTGTGTGTTGACACTGATAATTCCATACCTTTTTCAACACAGGGAATGCCCGAATGCACTGTCCAAATGATAAAAACAAGTATTTAAACCTGTCATCATTATCTGTTGACATCAATGCCACCGTTCCATCATTTTTTTTGCATAATCATGTGGCAAAATAATGGCAAGTCAGCAAAATTTGATTCCTCTGTCCCTTTATCTTTTTCTTATGCAATTTTTGCTGACTACCACCCTGTCCAATAACTAATGGGCATTTTTTTTCTGTTCTCATTTTATCCATTATTTGCTTTGGATTGTACCCGCTGTTGACACTGTAATTAGGCATACATTAGAATGAATACAATAATGAATAATGGGATACTTGAATTGGGAGTTATTTTGATGACACACACACTCACATTGGTTGGATATGATGATGCTTACAATCACTGAGGGAGGTCCTTTCCTGCAATTTTTTGTTCACACATCCCATGTGCATGTGTGTACATGATTGTACGCTGACACCTCGTAGCAATTGTGACAAATAGTATTTACATGTAACTTCCATCGGTATTTATTATCAACGCAGTGCACCCTAAAATACTTGGGTTCTGATCTTTTTACTCGATATCCAAATATTTCTATCATTGATAATATACGTAAAGCATCCTTTATTTCTTGCTTTGAATTAAAGATTTTCCCAATGTACATTATGTTGGATGAGGTATTATTGAAACTATCCATGCTAGAGTTGTCATCCCTGTAATCTTCTAGTGTTTTATCTCTACTACGCATTGAAGAATGCAGGCTTCTCCAGGTGTCAGCATCATAATCACTGTCATTATCATCATCCATATCATCATACATATCATCTGATGCCACATTCTGCATTTCTGTTTCAGCAATCAGGCCAATTGATTTTCATCCACGACATAGTCAATCAAACCAACTGATTGCATACTCTCCTGTCATCTATGTCAGGAATGGTAAGTGGTTGTGCATGTATGCTGACACACAACTCAACAGCAAAGTTTACACCATCTAGTGCTGATATATCAAGGAACTCTTTCAAATCGGCGTCACAGTCAACTATAAGTGGGGCTTTCAACATTTTGTACGGGTGCAAATGACTAAATTGCAATTCAAGTGTGTTGTCTGCATTGAATCTAGTGCACACCTTTCTCTTCAAGTTATGTAGTGTGGTTGAATCATATAGCATAAACACCTTTGATGTTGTTTTCCAATGAATGTCGGGCGTGTGTCAGCATATACCCATGATCCACCATATACTACTGTAATCACATGAGGTTCCATTTAGATTTGACCTATCAATTAATTACAGACAATATACAAACAAGTACAATGAGTTAGTGTCAGAATCAAAGACATTAATAGATCAATTATACAGATTGATGTATAATACAGCATACAATTTTTTACTACTGATTCTGTGTCAGCACGATAGATCGAAGTTAGATAAATGTTATTGATTTAAGAAATCTTAGATAGTGCCAGCATTAAAAAACGAATCTAGATAAATGCAATAGATCGATGTAGAACAAATCATCTAATGATTTCCATTGAATCCATGCCAGCACGATAGATCGAATTCGTTGAACAGATCGAAGTAGAACATAGCATACAATAATTACTATTGAATTCTCGTTAGATTGACAGATCGAGTATATATTAATGAAGCAAATCGATGAAGAACATGATATTCTATATATTGTCCACGATCTAATATGATTTCTATTCAAACTACATCAAACGAATTCGTAAATACACGATCTACACTAAACGAGTGCAGCAGTAAGATATTAAATGAGAATTACACATGAATTCAGGTTTCTTTCACAGATCTGGGAACAACAGTCAAGCAATTGCACGAATGTTGACATAAAAACTACAATTCAGTACCATTTAGATGTTAGAAGAGTATAATACAGAGATTCAGGTGTAGATCGGCGATGGATGCATACGATGATCAAAATCAGAGTATAGAATCTGTGTCAGCGCAACGAAAAAAGCGTGTGATCTTATGCGAGGATGGAATCAGATGATGGAATAAGAGGATGTATAGTTTTCTAATTTTTACCAAAATGTGTATATTTTCCTAATTTGGCCAGCTAATTTGTATATTTCTCAAACTATCCCAAAAAAAAATCAGTCTAAAAAACGGAGATTCATACTATACAGATCATTTAAAAAAATATATAAACATATGTGGGAGAGTAGTGAATTTTTTATGTAAAAGTCCAATCAGATATTATAAGAAAAATCATATAATGAAATTCATATTACACAGATTCATATAATGAAAGTATAGATTCATATTTTACAGATTCATATAATCAAATTTTAGAAGAAAATTAAAATCAGTCAGATTTTTTTAACCATTGTTAGGGGATTGTATAGATTATTATTATGTTCATATAATCAGATTATGTTCATACACACTAACTTAAGTGATTTTTTTAGCCTTGGTCAGGGGACTGTACAGATTCATATAATCAGATTATATAATAATATATTTGATCGATTATATAGATTCCTTGATTGATTAGTATTGTACGTGTGTATGTGTTCTATGTATATAGTGTGATATATATGGATAGTTTGGAATGGAAATATTTTTATTACAAGGATGTTACTCAATTTCTCATTTATAGGTTCCCAAAAACCGGTGAGAAAAATCACTTATGCACTACCAAAAACACAGGAAATAGCCACGGTCAAATAGCTACGAATTGGCCACGAATTTTCGTGGCTAAACGGTTTAGCCACGGGCATAGCCATGAATTTGACGTTCGTCGTCATTCGAGGCTATATACCTCGACGCTAACAGCCACCACCACAATATCCGTGGCTAATAGCCACGATCTGACAGTTCCGTGGCTATGTCCGTGGCCGGGTCATACCCGAGGAATTCGTGGCTATAGCCACGACATTAGCCACGGTCTGCTCGTGGATGATGTCGTGGCCTCGCACGTGGGAGTCTCCATTGAAGCACGACTGTCATGGCTATGCCCGTGGCTAATGTCGTGGCCTGCATGTGGGTATGATCGTGGCTACAATATATGCCCGTAGCTATAGCCGTGGCTATTGTCTGTGTGGCTAATGCTTGTGGGTTGTGGCTAATGTTGTTGCCACATCTCATTTAAATATAATATAATTATTTAATAATGCTGGACACATAAATATATCAAGATAAAATACCATTTACATAATTTGTTCATTCTAAACACATCCAACACACAACCACGAGTTCAACCAACCAAAACACAAGCATAAATACGACTATCCAAAACACAAACAAAACAATGATAGCTTCTTGTAGTATGCCAACACATTTTCCATCTGCCCCACCTTCTTCCCTACACACAACACAAAAAAATCCAAATATAATTAGCAAGGGACATAACAATATCTTTCTACAACATAATAATGCATTGTTTGATTTCTTTCTACAACCAAGTCTCAAATCAAACAGTGTATCAAATTCAATTTCAGCATCGACATTCTAAAACAAAATTGAATTTCAGCATCAAATTAAAGTTGTAACAACCTAACAGGTTTAGGTTTTGGGGGAGTAATCGCCTCCTACGAGGGAAGGAGAACTCGCAACCAAAAGGGTTCATTTACATGGAGGCCAAAACATCACATTTTGTGTCAAAAACTCAAATCATATCACACAACAATGATAATGTAAAAAAAAACATAGCAAAGCATATCCATATAGCTAAAGATCTTTTTGTGATAAAATAGTACCGTAAAAGTGTTGACTTATTCTATTAGAAGAGTAAAATGAATGAATGATAGATCATAGATCTGATCAATTACAAGCGAGCTCTGAATTATTCAATATAGGTCCCAACTTTGGAATGCCAAACACAATTGCATAAGCACACAATTAAAGAGGTTTCACTACACACCTCTTATCATATAAAGGTAATGCATAAAAGTATAATTCTCTCACTCTTCTTTGAATTAAAAAAAAATCAAACATTATAAATTTATAATTATATGTATTAGCATATCAAGAGAAAACCTTCTACATGATTCTCTAAGCAGTGTCGCCAAAGAAAACTCCAAGACAGTAACAAGCCTAGCTGTGAAGGCATTAGCAAGGTACTAGAACAATTAGAAATAAGAGCATAAAGAACTCTGCTTACTTTGTCAATCCTAAGCTTTGCAACCGTGTGCAGTCTTTTGTCTATCCTGGAGACCTGTGTATCATCATTAATTATGCAGAAGACATTATTAGATATGTGAAATGTAAAAAAAAAACAACGAAATTATAGCCCAAGCTTACCACTACTACTGCTTGGAGTAAGTTTAGTGCTTAATCCTGGAGATTCGTTCAACATCTAGTAACTGTCAAGGATAAAAATAAATCATGATCAAACTAGACAGAAAAAAGCATCTCTACAATACCCAAAGGATTTAATCCCCAATGGATACTAAGCAATTAATTTGTTATCTCAGTTAACAACAACAACAACTGTTGACAAGTTACCAATTATTTGTTAATAGTGGATAACAACAATGGACAACACCGATGGATAGCACTATCAACAATTAAGTTAACAACAACAATTGAGTTTTCCATCTCTTGTAGAGATGAGTTCCCCATTCGACCTTAGTGCTTAATCCCCAATGGATTGTTCCAAATACATACCAAAACAAGTTAACAGCAACTCAGCAATTAAGCATCCAAGAATAGGAGAGGGAGACCACATTTAACCAACCTGCACTTACCGATTTTGGCGATCAGTGGAGGAGCCACAGCGGGGTTAGGAGCAGCCAGGTCGAGAGGAGGAGCCGCGTGACCAGTGGGGAGCAGCAGCGGAGGTCTTGGTGAACGTCGGCGAGTGGTGATGGAGAGGAAACCAGGGATGAGGAGGCGGTGGTAAGGCTTAGGGTTCCGGCAGTGAAAGGGGGGAGACGGGTATCTATGGGCAACAGAGGAGGCGGTGGGAGGACTGGTGGGGTGATTTGGTGGAGGGCTATCGCTGGCGAGAGGTGGTGCGAGGGCAAGAGGGCAGCAAGATGAGGAAGAAGGTCGGTGATGGGAGAGAAGAGGCGGTAGAAGGTGAGCGCTCCGTCCGGTGGTGGTCTAAGGAGGAGGTGAGCGCATGAGGAGGAGGTGAGCGCATGAGAGAGAAGAGGAGGTAGAAGGCGGCGCTCCGTCCGGTGGTGGTCTGTCGGCGTCGACGGGGAGGACGAGAGATCTGAAATTTTTAGGAGAGAGAAGTCTGGAATGAAGGAGTGGCCAAAGGGATGAAGAGAGAGATCTGAAATGAAGAGGAAGCCAAGAAGGCGGTGCCCAAAATCAATTAGGGTTGTTCTCAATTGATCTAAAGTGCGGGAAATTGACCGCTCAAAATTCATTTGGGCGGTAAAAAAAAATTCGACCCTGCACATGAATTGCTTTTTTAATTTCCATTCACAATTTACATCTAGAAAATAAAACCATCAATACAAATAAAAATATAATATATTTTAAATAATAAAATAATGGTAAAAATAACAATAGTAATAAAAATATAATATAATAGTCATTATTATTATTCAAAAAAATTAAAATATATATATTAAATAATAAATTAATGATAACAATAAGAATAATCATAATAATCATAATAAGAATAATAATGACAATAATAATAACAATAATAATAACAAAAACAACAATAATAATAAGAATATAATAGTTAATTATATAAGGTTTTATTGAACATTTGTTAGTTACTTACATGAGTTTTCCTCAACACATACTATATATAGTATTCTAATAAGAATTTATTAGTCAATATAAGGTTTTATTAAGCATTTGTTCATTACTTATATGAGTTTTCCTCAAAACATACTCTCATAGTATTCTAATAAGAATTTAGTAGTTAATATAAGGTTTTATTAAACATTTGTTAGTTACTTATACGAGTTTATCTCAAAGCATATTCTTATAGTACTCTAATAAGAATATAATAGTTAATACAAGGTTTACTGAACATTTGTTAGTTACTTAAATGAGTTTTCCTCAAAACATACTCTTATAGTATTTTAATAAGAATTTAGTGATCAATATAATGTTTTATTAAACATTTGTTCATTAGTTATACGAGTTTTCTTAAAAAAACTACTCTTATAGTATTCTAATAAGAATTTAGTAGTCAAAATAAGGTTTTATTAAACATTTATTCGTTACTTATATTAGTTTTCCACAAAACATACTCTTATATAGTATTATAATAATAATTTATTAGTCAACATAAGGTTTTAATAAACATTTGTTCATTCGTTATATGAGATTTCCTCAAAACATACTCTTATTGTACTCGAATAAGAATTTATTAGTTAATATAAGGTTATATTAAGCATTTGTTCATTACTTTTATGAGTTTTCCTCAAAACATACTCTTATAATATTCTATTAAGAATTTAGTAGTTAATATAAGGTTTTATTAAACATTTGTTAGTTACTTATATGAGTTTTTCTCAAAGCATATTCTTATAGTATTCTAATAAGAATATAATAGTTAATACAAGGTTTTATTGAACATTTGTTAGTTACTTAAATGAGTTTTCCTCAAAACATACTCTTATAGTATTTTAATAAGAATTTAGCAATCAATATAATGTTTTATTAAACATTTGTTCATTAGTTATACGAGCTTTCTTAAAAAACTACTCTTATAGTATTTTAATAAGAATTTAGTAGTCAAAATAAGGTTTTATTAAACATTTATTCGTTACTTATATTAGTTTTCCTCAAAACATACTCTTATAGTATTAAAATAAGAGTTTAGTAGTTAAAATAAAGTTTTATTAAACATTTATTCCTTAATTATACGATTTTTCCTCAAAACACTCACTTAGATTATTCGAATAAGAATTTATTGCATAATATAAAGTTATATTCCACAATTATTAGCTACTTATATGATTTGTTTCTCAAGATAAACTCTCATAATATTCTCATATGAATTTATTAGTTAATATAAGGTTTTATTCAATGATTATTAGTTACTTATATGATTTTTTCCCTCAAAACACATTTGATTTAACAATTATTAGTTTTGTTTATATTCTAGTATTTATTTAGATATAAATACATATACCATTAATGGGCCTATTGGCGAAAATTATAGCCATATTTGGGCCCATAATAAATTAAAACCCATTAGAAATTAAAGTGTGTCATTTGAGGTTAACTGTAAATAGCCACGGCATTAGCCACAGATATGACCGTGACTATTAATTGGGCTTCTTAATACGTCGGGAGTTATTAATTGGGCTTACATATTCATTGGACTTTGACTAATACTAATGGGCTTGACCCTTTTTGGGCTTTGACTCTCTAAAATTGGGTTTGACCATCTATAGGCCCTACCTTTTTTTTGGGTGAGATTTTGGGCTTAAAAATTGATTTTTTCTTTCAAATTAATCTGCTTTAATTTTTGAATTTCCTCAATTCGGATACACCAAAGTGATAATGGGCGTCTCCATGTTAGCGTCGAATACAGCCACGGATAATCCAACAGTGGCTAAATTCGTGGTTGTTCACCTCCAACACGGATATTATTCGTGGCTAAATTCGTGGCTACACTGACATGTCGGGTAAGACTCGCAAAAAATGGCGTCGAAATCGGCCACGGAAAAGGTGAATGTGGCCAAAGTCGTGGCTAATAGCCATGATACCAGCCACGGCACTTATATTCGTGGCTAAAAACCCCGAAATTTCGGACACGAAATTATTTCTTCATCCCTAGCCACGGGCTTTGCCACGAATATTTTCATTCGACGCTATTATAGCTACGACTTGTCAGGTCGTAGCTATAGTCGTGGCTATCAGGTACGGATTTGGCAACGACTGTACGACGTGGCTAAAATTCCGTGGCTATTTCCTGTGTTTTTGGTATTGATGTTTCATAGGATCTATGTGTTGGTTGCAGGAATGGGAGGAGTTGGAAGATGCCCAACAAATAAGCAAGGGGGGCCAATGACTGTGGAAGTTGTAGAGAAAAGGAGAGAGTTAGAGGAGAGAGCCAAGGAAGGTCGAAGCTGATATGCAACACGCAAGGAAAAAAGTGCAATGAGCTAAGGAGGAAGCTGAGAAAGCGAACAAGAAAGCTACTAAACAAGCGGACGAAAAGTCAGACAATGTGCTTGGCGAGAATGCATTGTTGAAGGAGAGGATGTTGCACTGAGGCGTGTGTGCTTAAATTCATGGAATCACAAACACAAACAAGCTCTCGGGTGCCAGAAAGAGAGGATGGCTACACTTGAGCTCCTTCTATCCCAAAAGTTCCTGTTTAGGCAGGCATGACTTGCACCTTTTAGAGAAATTGGTTATTGTGCAGGTTTGTGAATATTGATGTTATTTAGTATGTAGGGCTTGTGCACTTTGTGCTTTTGGTTATGGTTGAAAGACAAACTAGGCAGTGAGCAGGTTTTGTGCACATTTTGGACTTACAATTGCTTGTGTAGATTGTTGTTTGGTTTTATGCATATTTTGGTTTGGTCTTGTGCATATTGTGTGTGCAGGCTGTGTATTTATTGTGTCGGTTTTTGTATTTGTTTGTTGTTGTGTAGGCGTGTAGGTTGCTTGACTCGTATTATATACTCGTATTATTTTATATACATGCTCTAGCGAAAGACAAAGATTAAATTTGTTATTCCAAATATATAAAAAATATTAATACTAACTCAGGTGTCAAAGAATATCATTATTTTGTTGGTTAGATAAAAAAATTAGAAAAATTAACTCATGCGACGAACTTACTATATATCCCCCTCGCCTAAATAATAAGCTACGAACAAAGAGGAACACATGCATTTTACTTCATCATTTAAACATTGGAGTGACGAACTGACGAATTGTTTGGTCACCCGAGAAATCAGGCAACGGATCATACGGTCGCTCCACTCTTACTTTGGTGTTCTTGGATATCTACCGGCAACATTCTTCCCTCCCTTGTACTTCTTTATCGGTCGCCAGAAAAATCAAGTGACGAGACTGATAACTCCCTCCCTTGATGAAAATTGGAATAAATGTTTCAAAGGCTTTGACAGGTTGTTTGCGTCAAAGGCCTTGGAGCATTAACAGTTGATGAAATACAAAACCTATCTTATTTGTCCGAATATTATTTAATCTTAATATATACTTCCTTTATATTATATATATATATATATATATATATATATATATATATATATATATATATATATATGTTTAACTAACCTTTTCAGGAAGTATTTCGATATTATATCTTTCCTTTAGTACATATTGAGGAGATCAAATTCAAAATAGATCATGGCTTCGGAGTATCCATATATAGAAGATTCAAGATCAAGCCATGATTCGAAAGAGCCGTTGATGAAGATCTGGTGTTGAAGACCCTCACGCTCCATGCTCTTATATAAAGGAAAGAAAGAAGAAGACAGAAGACATACAAGTGCTACACGAGCTTTCATTCATTCAAGCAAGATCTGTCTTCCAAAGTGTCTCTCTGCTAAGCGCTCAAGAGTTTGTTGTTTATTTCAAAGCCTTTGAGAGTCACTGTGAGCTTATAGGATATATTCATTTATAGTGTTACTCGAGAGTTTATAACTCGGGAAGTTGCACTAGGCTATTGATTTGTGAGAGTAAGAGGATTGTACTAGATAGCTGAGAGAGGTGGGGCTCTTCTAGATTGGTCTAGGACTCCAAGGTAACGTGAGTTGACTAGATTGCAATTGTATAGGAGAGAGGCTTCTCGGTGAGCTATTAGGATCCTAAGCTAAGCGAATCAATAAAGCCTTTGAATCCTAGGGTTGTGGAAGAACCCTAGACAGGGACGTAGGCCAAGTTGTGCTGAACCTCGTAAACAATTACTTGTGTTCTTTACTTATTTGCTTTACCTTATTTCCGCACTTGGTTCGATTGTCTAACTTTGTGATTCAGGTTAATCTCAAAGGTTTTGGTACGAGCTCCAAAAGTCTTGAGACTTTCTGTGAAAAACGGGCATACTCTATTCAACCCCCCTTCTAGAGTATTTCTTTATTACATTGTTTTATATTATCGAACCTTCAATTGGTATCAGAGCTTTACTCACTGTTTTTGATCTAACAATCTTGTGAGTTTTCGATCATGTCTGGTGAAGCAAGCGGAGGATTTGCACAGGGAAGGTCCACAAGCGTACCGCCACTCTTTCTAGGAAACAACTTTGTCCACTGGAGATCTTTGATGAAGATGTTCATCATAGACCAAGATCTAGAGCTTTGGAACATTATAGAGAATGGTCCGAAGATTCCAGAGAAAGATGGACCAAATGATACCAAAGTTGCAAAGAAGAAGTCTGAATACAACCAAGCGGATCTTGAAACCATCTCCAAAAACTACAGAGCTATTAACTTACTTTATTGTGGTCTTAGCTCTGATGAGTTTAACCGTATTTCATCTTGTAGGTCAGCTAAAGAGATTTGGGACAAGTTGGTTGTCACCTATGAAGGAACAAGCCAAGTGAAAGACACCAAGATCAGCATCTTTCTTCGAAAGTATGAGCTCTTCAAGATGAAGTCTGATGAGTCAATCAAGGCCATGTTCACACGATTCACAGAAATCACCAACAACCTTGATTCTCTCGGCAAGAGCTTTACCAACGTTGAGAAAGTGAGGAAGATACTGAGGTGCCTTCCAAAGGAGAAATGGGGTCCAAAAGTAACAGCTATAGAGGAAGCCCAGGACATCACCACTCTACCCCTTGATGGCCTTCTTGGGAAGCTGATCACGCATGAGATGATCCTTAATGAAGACGATGGAGAACTTCCAGCTAGCACTAAGAACTTGGCACTCAAGTCTAAGAAGGATGAGCCCAAGGATGGATCTGATTCCGAAGATGAGGATGACGATGAGGATGATCCTTTTGCTCTTATCACAAGAGGCCTTGCTAGAATTCTCAAAATGAAGAAGCAATTCAACAACAAGGATGGATCAGAGTCTTCAAAATTTCGAGGTAAGCCTCAATACAACAAGTATGAAAAGAAGACTAAACTGTTGTTCTGTTTTGAATGTGGTGAAACAGATCATCTTGTGAAGGACTGCCCTCAAAAGACAAAGAGCCAGCCCAAGAAAGGTGAAAAATGGAAGAAGAAAGCCATGGTGGCAACTTGGAGTGATTCCGACTCTGACTCCGACGATGAGAAGGCCAACATTTGTCTTATGGCCTCAGAAGATGAATCCCACGATGAAAAGCTTGAAGCTACTGTAAGAGAACTTATGGAAAGTCCAAAAGAGGTATTATCGGAATTCCTTTCCAATATGATTGCTAATGAAGAGAAGCTCATTGCCCAAACTAACATTCTTATTAAGAGAACTGTGGACCAGGAAAGAACTATTGAGGATCTGTCGATGAGGGTCAAAGGTCTTGAAGCTTCTTATTCAGGTCTTGACATTAAAGTCAAGACGCTTGACTCGGAGAAATCTGAACTCAAGCAAGATCTCTCCTCTCTAAGAAATGAGCATCGTGACTTAGAGAACGAGAAGATCTCCCTGAATAATAAGATTCAAGACCAACAGACAACCCTCATAAGTTTTACCAAATCCAAAAGTACTCTCGATAGGATGTTGGGTGAGCAACAAAGCTCTCTAAACAAAAGTGGTATTGGTTACAATCCAAAGTTTTTAAAGAAGCAACACATTACCACTTTTGTAAAGGAAAAAGGAAGCAGAACCTCTCCTATATGTCACCATTGTGCTAGAAAGGGACATGTAAAAGAGACCTGCCCTTATAGAAGAAAGGATCCATACATTATTCGCAATACATTTCCTGTTCATTTGAGAAAAGAACGGATAACACAAGTTTGGGTCCCAAAAGGCACTATTTTACCAAATATGGTTTACCCTAACAATGGATCCAAATTTGCTTATTGGTCTAGCCACAAAGCTTGATGTTTGTCTTGCAGGAGATCACCAAGGTGAAAGATCACAAATGGATTATTGATAGTGGATGCTCGAGGCATATGAGTGGGAAGAGTTCTCTCTTTCATGATCTAAAGGAGCAATCCACGGGAACAATCACTCTTGGTGACAAAGGAAAATGCGACATCGTTGGTATTGGTAGTGTTGGAAGTGATTCCAGCCATAGTATTAAAAATGTCTATCTTGTTAATGGTTTAAAGTATAATTTGCTTAGTGTCTCTCAATTATGTGATAGTGGCAACAATGTCAGATTTAACAAGAAAAGATGTATACTGTGCATAGATGATACAGGTGAAGTTATATTAACTGCATATCGTTACAACAACATATACGCCGTAAATGCTGATCAAGTGGCACAAGGAAGCTTAACCTGTCTAAAGGCTTTGAGGGACGATCCAAAGCTCTGGCACAGGAGACTCGGTCATGTGAGTCCACATACACGGCAGAAGCTTGTGTCCAAAGGGCTTGTAAGAGGGCTACCTGAGATGGACTTCAAAGGTATTGACATGTGCAATGCATGCACACGAGGTAAACAAACACGTAGCTCTTTCAAACCCAAAAAGGTTATATAGATCTTAACATCCATTAAGAGAACGAGGAAGGTGATGTTGCTGTTACCAAGAACACAGAGAAGAGAAACATGCAGGAACCGATTCTTAACACTAAAGAATTGGCCCAAGGTGTTGAAGATTCGTCCAAAGCCCTTGGTGTCCAATCCAACAGTGTTGAGACGTCAGAAACTGCTGTAACTGAACCTAACAAGACCACGGAGTCAGATGTACTACAAGTCAATCCTACAAGTGTGACGAATCAAGGAGCTGAGACTAGCAAAAGGAAATTCAAATACTCCTCATCATACTCATTAAAGGATATCATTTCTGACCCTACCTCTAGTGTTCAAACTCGTTCTAAACTTAAAGATCTTTGTGCTTTTCACGCGTTTGTTTCTCTTATTGAGCCAAAGAAGGTAGATGAGGCACTTCAAGAGCCAGACTGGATCATTGCTATGCAAAGTGAGCTTAACGAATTTGAAAGAAACAAAGTCTGGACCTTGAAGCCTAGGCCAAAGCATCAATCAGTCATTGGCACTCGATGGGTATTTCGAAACAAGCTAGACGAGAATGGTAAGATTGTGAGGAACAAGGCAAGGCTTGTTGCTCAAGGCTACAATCAAGAGGAAGGTATTGACTACGAGGAGACCTTTGCTCCCGTAGCCAGGCTTGAAGCCATTCGCATTTTATTAGCATTTGCATCTTTTATGAGCATAAAGTTATATCAAATGGATGTCAAGTGTGCTTTTCTCAATGGTTTCTTAGAGGAAGAAGTTTATGTGGCTCAACCCCCAGGTTTTGAAAGCTCAGAATTTCCCAATCATGTTTATAAACTTGACAAAGCGCTTTATGGTTTGAAACAAGCCCTAAGAGCTTGGTATGAGCGCTTGTCAAAATATCTTTTAGAAAATGATTTTAAAAGGGGGTTGATCGACAAGACTCTTTTTATCAAGACCAAAGGAAAGGACATTTTGGTTATTCAAATTTATGTTGATGATATATTATTTGTTGCTACTAACACATCTTTGTCCAAGGAATTTTCTGACATCATGTGCAGTGAATTTGAGATGAGCTTGATGGGTGAACTCAACTTCTTTTTGGGATTACAAGTTCATCAATCCAAGAAAGGGATCTTTGTCAACCAAAGCAAGTACACTAAGGATCTCTTGAAGAAGTTCAAGATGGATCAATCCAAGGCAGCCAAGACTCCCATGAGCTCAACATTGTCTCTAGATCAAGACAAGACTGGAACAATTGTCAATCAAAAGGAGTATCGAGGAATGATTGGATCTTTATTATATCTCACGGCTAGTAGACCTGACATCATGTTTAGTGTTTGCATGTGTGCTAGGTTTCAAGCTGATCCTAAAGAATCTCACCTCGTGGCCGTGAAGAGGATCTTTCGATATCTCAATGGCACTAAGGAACTTGGACTATGGTACCCGAAGCAAAAGGATTTCACTTTAATTGGATATTCTGATGCAGATTTTGCAGGCTATAAGGTGGATAGGAAGAGCACATTAGGATGTTGCCAATTCTTAGGAGCATCTTTGATCAGTTGGCACTCAAAGAAGCAAAACTCAGTTGCTCTATCCACTGCAGAAGCCGAATACATTGCAGTTGGAGCCTGTTGCTCCCAAATCCTTTGGATAGCTCAACAAATGCGAGATCTTGGCATCAACCTCAAAGGTATCCCAATTAAGTGTGACAATACAAGTGTCATATCCATCACTAAGAATCCTGTTCAGCATTCAAGGACCAAACATATCGATGTAAGGCATCATTTCATTAGAGATCATGTTGAAAAAGGTGATGTGTCCATTTCGTGTATTTCAACTGATTATGAATGGGCTGACATTTTCACTAAGCCTTTGGCAGAGGACAGGTTCACCTTCATAAGACGAGAGATTGGGATGCTTAACAAGGATGCACTTTCGTAGGGGGAGCATTCCCTTTACGAAAGATAAATTCTACTTAGTGTCAAGACCCTTGAGATCTATGTCAAGGTGTGTGAACTAAATGGTGGAGTACATATATCGGATCATATATTTTTGGTTAATATCTTTTTAGATATTTAATCAATTATATTTTTACTGAATTTCAAAATTGCCTATTTATGTGATTTCCTTAACCGTTAAGATATTTTATTTTTGGAACTAAATCACTCGGTTTTTCAGTCCGATTTTAATGGAACATTTGAAATTTGAATTTGAAACCTTTCAAATCAGCAATGTAATGATTTCTTTCCTTGGAACTCCAAACCCGTCCCATCACTCCCTCTACTTAAACCCAATCCTGTACCCGATTACAACCCACACTCAGAACTTATCTAAATCCCTTCACCCTCTCCTTCTTCAACCTCTCAATCCATTCTAAGAAAACCCTAACCGATTTCCTCCATGGCACCCAAAACCAAGAAAGTTGTCACACCCAAAAGACTTGGCGCCATCCCCAAGGGACGTCAGGCCACCGCTACCTCTCCCACACCTGAACCCGCTCCTCAAGCTATCGTCCCAACTGTCGTCCAGAGCACCATCGCTGAGAGCACGGCCATTGTTCCCAAGGGCTCTCAAAAGCGCTCTGCTAAGAAGCCGATCAGTGCTAAACAGAAAGGAAAGAGGAAGATTTTGGCTGAGAAAGTGGACGAGGAAGAGGAGGAAGAAGATCTCGACGCCCTCCTAGAAAGAGATGCTGCCAAGGAAGCCGAGGAGGAGGCATTAAGGAAGAAAAAGGCCGATGAGGAGGCCGAGATTGCTAAGAAACTAGCCGAGGAAGAAGCTGAGCGGATTCGGAAGGAAGCCGAAGATGAGGAGGTTCCATCCGAGGAGGAGCCTGAGGAAGAAGAAGAAGAGCAAGAGGGATCTGGAGAGGATGAGGAACCTGAAGGAGATGAAGCGGGGTTCGGTGAGGACTCGGGGTCTGAGGAAGAGGAAGAAGAATCTCCCTCTCCTTCTCCTCCTCCTCCCCCGTCTCCGAAGAAGCGGAAAGCCCCTGCTGTTGTCAAGCCTCCATCCCCCAAGCGCACCAGGAAGGGCACTGTCAAGAGTCTTGTAGCGCCTGTCAAGAGAGCTGCTCCAACAGTTGCGCGCAGAAAGAATGCAGACCCCCCGGCCTATATCCAGGTAAATCAATCTTTGCCCTCCTCGTAAGATTAGATGTTCTGATTTTTTGGATTTTGAGTTCTTCGAAGCTTTGAAGTTACCATGCATTGAGCTCCTCAAAAAATCTCCAGCCTGGACCCTTCTTAACCTTGAGACTGTCTACTACCCCCAGCTTACTCGACTCTTCTACATTAACCTAAAAGCCAAAAACGACGCCGATGGTTGGTCTTTGGAGTCTGTTGTGAAAGGGGTTAGAATCTCTCTCAACTCCAATGATTTTGCAGACTTCCTTGGCCTACCTACCCCAGTTCCACCCGCTGACATACACCCCTCAAAGGAGAATTGCATCATCCTTGCCCGAGCCAAGTATCTCCTACCCGAAGCATCCAACAGCACCTTAAAGCAACTCACCCACTCATCCCTAACCCTTGAGGCAAAAATAATTTTTAACATCATTGTTCGATGCTTCTTACCCCGTCTTAACTCTGGCTCACTCCTTACCGACAATGCTATGGTCCTGCTCTACCGCATCTTAAATGGCCTTGATCTTGATCTGGCCAACACTATCCTTGGAACCATGGCTCATGCCAGAAAAGCTAGAAAAGGCTCTCCCCTCCCCTTTGCTACCTTTTTGACCCCTATCTTCAAAGCTTCTGGAATTGATGTCAAAAATGAAGAACAGTTGCGTCATACGGGTAAGTTCGACTCTAAAGGCCTTGAAAAGATTGGCATCACTCGGTCTCCCCAAGGGACCTTGAGTCTTGCCACTCCTTCAAAAGCCTTTCCCACTGCTCCAGCTTTCGATGAACGCATGGACAACCTAGAGTTGGGCTTGGAGGAAGTTCGCCTGGATATTAACGAGCTGCAGAAGGAGATGATGACGGAGATGAGCGGGATTTCCAAGATGCTGGAGGGACTGTGGACAAGGCTCACTGATGATGCTCCGGATGACTAAGCCTAAACCCTAACCCACCCTATCCCACCCCTGAAACTTGTTACTTTGCTGGTTTTTGGAAACGTTTTCAAAAGTTTTGGTGACATTTTTGGTGACTGTTTTTACCTCCGCCCTTTGTTGAAAGACAAAAAGGGGGAGATGATCTGTGGTGCTTAGACTTTGAAAACCTCTGCTTAAAGGTCTTGGAAGACCTTGGTTTTTTGAATTATGGTTTTCGGTTGGATGGTTTTTGCATGCTTTAAAAATTTGATCCAACATTTGTCTAACCCTTGCAAGTACTTAGTCCGATTTCTATTTTATTATCTATGATTGACTAAGTTGCAGGGATGCACAGGTTTTGTCTTTCATCAAGGGGGAGATTGATAACTCCCTCCCTTGATGAAAATTGGAAAAAATGTTTCAAAGGCTTTGATAGGTTGTTTGCGTCAAAGGCCTTGGAGCATTAACAGTTGATGAAATACAAAACCTATCTTATTTGTCCGAATATTATTTAATCTTAATATATACTTCCTTTATATTATATATATATATATATATATATATATATATATATATATATATATATGTTTAACTAACCTTTTCAGGAAGTATTTCGATATTATATCTTTCCTTTAATACATATTGAGGAGATCAAATTCAAAATAGATCATGGCTTCGGAGTATCCATATATAGAAGATTCAAGATCAAGCCATGATTCGAAAGAGCCGTTGATGAAGATCTGGTGTTGAAGACCCTCACGCTCCATGCTCTTATATAAAGGAAAGAAAGAAGAAGACAGAAGACATACAAGTGCTACACGAGCTTTCATTCATTCAAGCAAGATCTGTCTTCCAAAGTGTCTCTCTGCTAAGCGCTCAAGAGTTTGTTGTTTATTTCAAAGCCTTTGAGAGTCACTGTGAGCTTATAGGATATATTCATTTATAGTGTTACTCGAGAGTTTATAACTCGGGAAGTTGCACTAGGCTATTGATTTGTGAGAGTAAGAGGATTGTACTAGATAGCTGAGAGAGGTGGGGCTCTTCTAGATTGGTCTAGGACTCCAAGGGAACGTGAGTTGACTAGATTGCAATTGTATAGGAGAGAGGCTTCTCGGTGAGCTATTAGGATCCTAAGCTAAGCGAATCAATAAAGCCTTTGAATCCTAGGGTTGTGGAAGAACCCTAGGCGGGGACGTAGGCCAAGTTGTGCTGAACCTCGTAAACAATTACTTGTGTTCTTTACTTATTTGCTTTACCTTATTTCCACACTTGGTTCGATTGTCTAACTTTGTGATTCAGGTTAATCTCAAAGGTTTTGGTACGAGCTCCAAAAGTCTTGAGACTTTCTGCGAAAAACGGGCATACTCTATTCAACCCCCCTTCTAGAGTATTTCTTTATTACATTGTTTTATATTATCGAACCTTCAGAGACAAATTAGTCGCCTTAATCTTAGACACTTCTAGCATTAACAAGTGACGTCTGTAAAGTTCACCAGTTGAACGTATTCAAGCGACGATGATACATACAGTCATCAGTACCCAACTCAGACAAGGAAAGCTCAGCACCCTTCAGGTGACGGAATAGTCGTCACTGGAATGTTCCAACGACCGAAATCCCTTTCAGCGACGACTTTTGACCCATCACCTGATATGCACAATTAGGAACGCCCTAAGTGGAAGATTCAAAAAATAGGAGAGATCCGGAAGTGAGACCAAGATCCAAGGTGTACAGTCGGTTAGCTAACGAGCAATGATATGAGCCTTTGGAGTTGGTCGATGGTCGGGGTCCAGCGGCGGTGCACGTGGGCAGTGATGAGGTTCGTCTATGTTGAGGCTGCATGTCGAATTAATATGTCACTCAAGGTATTGGGTGTTAGATAGAATATATATATATAGGGATTGACTCCGGTGAAAACCTCTAATTGTGGTAAAAACCCGTGAGGACTACGTTATATCTCGGTTTTTTTGAAACCCGTGCTAAAAACCTCAATCACACGGTGACTTTACAACTCGGTTCAACCTAAAAATCGTGCTAAAAACTCCAGTTTTAAAATAACACATGACTTTATAGTCCGGTCAAACCAAAAAATCGTGCTAAAAAGCTAATGTTTTAAAATTACATAGTGACTTTATAGCTCGGTTTTATTCAAAACCGGGCTAAAATTTATGACTTTATAGATCGGTTCTATTCATAACCGGACTATAAAGCAAGTGAACCGAGCTAAAAAGCCGATCCTCACGGGTTTCTACCGCAATTTTGGTTTTCACCGGAGCGCATCCCTATATATATAGGCCCAATTACCGTTTTGTAATTAGGGTTAACTATCTTGTACTCCTATATATATTATAATGATAGCGAAGACAACCCCAAACAGGGATTATTCACTCTGACATGGTATCTGAGCCTCTAGGGTTTCATCTAAATTAACCCTAATTTTGTTTTTCCGATCCCTCCCCGCCTAATCCCCTACCGGACGTCCTCGTCCTCCCTGCCTACTGCCATCACAGGACCTCCCCGCCGGTCATCCTCTCGCTCCGGCCTCCCTCTCGATCTTTTGCCTCTCCATCCCCCACATCTCTCCTCGTCCTCCCAGATCTTGCAACCTAAGCTACCAAGAACCGTACCCCTTGCAACCTTCCACCCACCTCTCTCCTTCGTACACAGGTCACCGCCACCACAAAACCACATCCTCTCCGACAAGATCCGACCTCCTCTAACCATCGCCGGCACCTCGAAGAACAGATCTGGTCGCCTTAGACTCCTTCCGGCCTCCCTGCCTCACCCGACACATCCGGCATCCCTCCGGCCTACACACATACCTCCATCCCCCACACCCTCTCTCTCTCTCTCTCTAGTCGTCTCCGGTTGCCGCTGCCCGTCGCCGCCTAGCCGCCGCCCCAGTTGCTGGTCGCCGAAGCAGAGGAGAGTCGCGCTCGTGCATAACCGATCGATCGAGCTCTGTCGTCTCTCTGTCTCTGTGTGTACATAGCCGATCGATCAATCGAGAAGAAAGCAGAGATTTTTAATCTCTTTTGAAGAAATTACAAAAGCGTCCTTTGTGTTTTTCCTATTCTTGTTTCTAGCCCTGAGTTAATTATTTATTAAGTTAGTGGCCAATAAAAAAACAACCCTCTTACCATGGCCTTCTACAATCAGCAACGACCTCTCGTCGGGATTATCGCCCCTCCAAGTCATTTACAGAGGGGGTATTCCTCCATTGGAGCCCATCCTCAGGGCTATCCGGCCTCTCCAACGAGGCCATACCCGAGCCAACAGGGATTCCTTGGGCCCTCTCCGCACCATCCAGATCAGGCCTTAGCAGCGAGATCATCGTCATCGTCCCAACACAGGCAACCTGCCATCATGACACCTACAGGCGTGTCACCTGTCGATCTGAACTGGTACATGGATAGCGGAGCCACTTCGCACATGTCGCATAACCTAGGTATAATTTCTGTCCCTGCTTCTAAGAGTCTTTCTACCTCCATTATTGTCGGCAATGGTGAACGCATTCCTACCTTGGGTCTTGGGCACACTACATTACGAACTCCTACCACCGACCTAAGCCTTAACAACATCCTCGTCTCCCCTGGCTTAACAAAGAAACTTGTATCCATTCGTCGCCTCACCATAGACAATAATATTTCCATTGAGTTTGACCGCTTTGGGTTTGCTGTCAAAGATTTCACAACTGGAGCCCCGCTCATGAGATGTAATAGCGTTGGAGACCTTTATCCTGTCACCAACAACATACATCCTGTCACCTCTCCCGCAACAACCAATCTATCAGCAGTTGCTCGTTCGGCATCTCTTTAGCACGCCCGTCTTGGTCACCCTGGTTCCCCGGCTTTCGAGTCTCTCAGATCCAAGCTTATTCCCTACAATAAAGGCCCTCCCTCCACTAGTTGCCCGGCGTGCCAGCTTGGCAAACACACTAGATTGCCCTTTGCCACGTCTTATACTCAGGTGCACGCTCCATTTGACACCATTCATGGTGATCTATGGACATCTCCTATTATCAGTCATAATGGTTTCCGCTATGCACTTGTTCTGGTCGATGTATTCTCTCATTATTTTTGGGTGTTTCCCCTAAAGTACAAATCTGAAGTTGTTACACACCTTATGATCTTCCATAGCTTCGTTCGCACTCAATTCAACCTCCCCATTAAATCCTTTCAATGTGACATGGGCGGTGAGTTTAACAACAATGCCCTTACATCCTTCTTTGCTACTCATGGCATTCAATTCCGCTTCTCTTGTCCCCACACCTCCTCCCAGAATGGGAAAGCCGAACGGAGCATTCGCACCCTTACCACTTACATGAGGACTCTCCTTATCCACGAGCATGTCCCCCTACAGTATTGGCCATATGCTATTGAATCGGCATGCTATCTTATCAACATCACT
The DNA here is from genome assembly GCA_963922045.1 of Persicaria maculosa. Classification (NCBI taxonomy): domain Eukaryota; kingdom Viridiplantae; phylum Streptophyta; class Magnoliopsida; order Caryophyllales; family Polygonaceae; genus Persicaria; species Persicaria maculosa. Next base: position 28,607,945 of record OY998256.1, on the reverse strand, counting down.
CCTTCCACAACCATCCAGAATTGGTGCCCTGTTGAAATCTTATTCCGAGTCACTCCTAAATACGACCACCTCCGTGTGTTTGGCTGTCGGTGTTACCCCAACCAAGCATCTGTTGCCCCTCATCAACTTGCTGCTCGATCCAGACCTTGTGTTTTCCTCGGCTACCCCTCCAATCATAGAGGGTATAGGTGTTTTGATCCCATTACCAAACGTGTCATCTTCTCTCGCCATGTCACATTTGATGAGACTGACGCAGGGAAAACCTGTCGTTGATCTGTCAAAGAAAACTCAAACATATAGCTAGTATAGCAATAAGCAAGAGGTCGATCCACAGGGAAAGTTATAATTCAAGTATGATTCAAGTGTCAATTAAAGTAACCAAATTGGGGGGTTTTGAGTGTGAAAGTTTCGCCTTTTATCAAAGCTGATTAAAGGAAATAAGAGTAAATGATTGTAATTCGGACAATTAGGATAAGCAATTCTACCTACAGTTTTCCACTTTATTTGGTTGAAGGGATCCTTGTAACTTCTTCTCGTCCTATTAAGTTTCCTATGAATGCCCTTGTCCTGACCTAATATAGATACTAGTCCAACCAGTCCTAGCAACCCTTATCAATCGAACAGTCCCTAAAGAAGGATTTAACCCAATTGATAGCTTTAAGTTCAGAGATTAGCCAAGGTATTTGCAGTCCCTAAAAAGGGATTTAACAACACATTCAACTTCCTACTCATTCAATTAGTTCAACTAGCACTAAAGGAACAAGTTTGCCACTTAGGTTAAGGTTCACTACCAGGAATCTACAAAACCTTAGCGATTGAATTGATCTAACAAGTTGGCCAGACAAGATAGAACAAAACAATAAACAATCAAGCACAAAGAAGTTGAAGCATTCAAATATAGGAAACAAGGAACGAGAATTAGAAACTCACAATCAATCCAAATAAAGCTTCAAATTGCAGGCAGAATAGATGAGTTTAGTTCCTCATGGAAGACATCGCTCAAATCTCTAAAGTGTCTGATGAACGTAAGAATAGAATAGAAGTGATAGAAAAATAACTTAAAATCGGCCTTATAACAATCTAAGTCGGCCATAAAAACCAAACAAAGAAAACTAGGGTTTTCGTAAACAAAACGACGCCCATACGTCAAATTCTGCGGCCGCGACATATGTTGCGGCCGCGGCCACAACTTCTTCCAAACCCGCTGCAAATTGATTGGCCGCGGCCGCGGCATAGTTGCTGCGGCCGCAGCCAGGGGCCTTTCACAGAAAATCTATCCCGAATTTGCTCTTCTTGTCAACAGGAAAGTTGTAGTTCTCTGAACGAGCTTTCCAACGCATGGTTATAATAGTCAATCGGACAAACGAAACCTCCAGAAAGTCCAAACAAGTTCAATATGTCTGGCGACAACTTCTGCAGACTTGTTCTTCATTTAGGTTCGCTTCTTCTTCTCAGGACCTCTTAAGATATTCATGTAAGCTTCTCCGATCAACTAGACATTCTCATCTAATGCGTTAACAACTCCTGTCTCATCATCGGTTCCACGATTACCTGAAATAATCAAGAAAAGTGTGTAGATTCCGACTCCACCAACATAGAGACAAATATGCAAATTGTACTTAATCCATGCATGAAATGCATCTTAACTAAGATAAATGCAACCTATTCTGCCTACCTAAATGCATGCTATCAAACTCCCCCACACTTAACCTTTGCTTGTCCTCAAGCAATGATAGAATGAACATGAATCAATGCATCCCAAAGGAAATCCTTTCAAGTTTCAACCTCATCAAAAAGCAACATCATAGCAAGTGAAAACATAAGCCAATCAAACAAACGTGATAGCATGTATTCTAGTGATCAAAGCTTAGAAGTAGACATCATCCAACCTCACCAGAAATATGTGTTTCACTCATGTGTTTAGGCTTTAAGGTACAACTCTCAACTCAATCCAAAATGCACTAAGCTCATAGACATTGACCACCATATCACCAAATATCTACCGAAATGTCATTACTTGTGGGACACAGTAAAGACAACAAAATAAAATGCGACACTTTTTTTTTCTTTTCTTTTTTTTTCTTTTTCTTATCTTGGTGATTTCCTTACGCGAGGCGCAAACATGGGTGTCATAAATGGCCCCGGTCTATTAACACCTCAACCTACTAATATGAAGTCCACTTGAACATCTTTTGGCACAAGTTGCAAACATGGGTGTCATGAATGAACCTAGTTACTCAATGATCAAGCTTTCTTTCCTAGTGGATAGCTTTCAACACCTTTTTAAGCGAATCATACCCATGGGTGTCATGCGTAAATCTGGTTACTAAGTGCATTAACCATTGCCACCTTATTCACTAAATATGTACAAATTCAAACAAAAGACTCAAAATATAACATAAACTCCGCAAGCAACAAACATGTGAGTGTTGTGAGCTGAATTTGCCATGTTTTACAGTAACTTTTATATCAATTTCTGCATACATTGCATTCATTTGGGCTAAGATAGTACAGAAGCTATGTAGTTTATGTTTATTTGCCAAATTATGGAGTCTACACCAGTTTCTGTTTAATTCGCAGAATTCGAGGCATTTTACAGCAATTCTACAGAAGGTCGGAAAAGCTCGGAAATCCACTACAGAAGTCCAAAGTCAAAGATGCAGCGGCACCAGTCGAATCGAGCCGAGAAACCAGACTACTCGATCTCGAGTAGCCCTTACTCGATTTCGACGAGCATGTCCGAGCACAGCCTTGTCGACCAGGAGCAACATCGAGAGCCAGACCAACCCAGCTCCGGAAGTCTACTCGATCTCGACAAGCCCTAGTCGAGATCGACGAAGCCCAGTGCCACACCCGAAGTCGACAAGGAGAAGAGCTGATCGAGAAGCCGAGGACGAGAAGCCGAGCACAATCCTACTCGATCTCGACGAACCCATGTCGAGATCGACGAGCCAGAGTCCAGATCCAGGCTTGTCGAGCACACCTACCCGAGAAGACCTAGTCGACGGATCAATGCTACTCGAGGTCGACTAAGGCTACTCGAGGTCGACAAGCGCCGTGAACCAAGTCCGAGCCACATCGAGCAGAGCTAGCCGGGAAGTCCAGTCGACGAACGATCCTTGTCGAGGTCGACAAGCCTTTGTCGAGGTCGACTAGACTGGATTCCAGAAACGCGTCGTCGAGGGCTGTCCTAGTCGAGTTGGGATTCCTTGGGGCCGAAGAAATCCGATTTTGGCCGAGATCTATCAAAGTCTATCCATGGAAAGGAGATCTATCAAGACATGAAGACTTACCTAGTTTAGATTTATCTTTTCCTTAAAGATTTATTTGCTTTTAGCATTTTATTTATCATTAAGCATTTTAGATATAATTTTAGATATAGATAGGAGATTCTATCCTTGAATAGCGAGGATTAGAAGGCTATAAATAAAGCCCTAGGGGCTGGTTTTTCATGGATTCCAATTCCAATTCACAATCAATTCAAGTAAGTAGGATAGAGAGAGAGAGTTTGTAGCAAGCAAGGTGGAAAGGCGAAAGCGGATTTGTCTTGTCGGTTGTAAGCTTTCTTTATTTAAATTAATGCAAGTTAGTTTCTTTTGTTATTTGATGTCTTTCTTGATGATGAAGAGCGAGTAGTCCACCCACTTCTGGGGCTGGGGTGAGCCCGACGGTGGCTATGTGAGGTGATGCGGTAAAGGTCAGATCTTGTTATGCAATTCGTCTTCTATCCCTATGAGCATGATTCTTTTGCGAGAGTTGAAGGTGATCCTTGTTTGTGTTATTGAAGCGAAAGTGATCTTAATGCAACTTGGATTAATTATGTGAAAAAGGGTTAGTAACAATTAGGGTTTATGCGAAAGCCTCTATATGCCTATTTGTTAATAACGAAAGTTATTTGATGGAAAGCATGATCTTTTATGCCTTTATGTATTACTTTGCATGGTTATCGTTGTGGTGTTGAAACCCTGGCTTTGGAAGTCTTTTAATATATTGAATTTATTTCTGTCAAAAATCTGAATTCTGCATTCGAAAATTTGCAATTTAAAGTTTCTGTTTCCAGTCGACATAGAGGAGCCCTAGTCGATCTCGAGTGGGAGTTACTCGATCTCGAGTACGCTTGGTCTAGGTCGAGTAAAGTTTTTGTCTTTTGTCGATTTCTGAAGTTTCTGTCTTGACTTGCCCTAGTCGATCTCGAGTAGGTTTTGTCGAGATCGAGTTGATTTGTCTGTCGAGTTGTTTTGTTTTCGTTTCTGAGTTTCTGTTGTCGACTGTCCTTAGTCGATATAGAGGACAGCTACTCGAGATCGAGTAGCTTCTGTGTCCTCGATTTAGTTTCTGCGTTGCTTTGTCTTTTCTGTCTTCGTTTGGTTCATTGCTTTTGTTTGTTATTTTCTGTGTTTCTGTCTTTCTGCTGCTTCTGTGAGAATTTACAGCTACCTAAGAACTGCTGACGTGCTTCCTCGTGGATTCGATCCTGACTATTCTCTTACTACAACGGGAGGAAGTCTTGTATTCATTTGCTGGGACAGGGAAGTCAGACTGAACTTTATTTTATATTTATTTCATACTTGACCATCCTCCTGCAACAACAGTGAGTCGGTTTTTAAAAATAGATACTGCAGTCAATGCCAAGAGGTAGCAACACAAGGAGAGTAGTTCACACAATTGAGCAAAAGATTTCAAATAAGGCTAAACATTCTCACAAGGTCATGTTTTTAGGATCTCAATCATACTTTAGCTCAATCATACATGCTCAATTATAATTGCTAGCTCATGTTCCACAAAAATCAAATAATAGACAAAACCAAAACATCTAGAACTCCATGGGATTTATATGATCATGCTTGAAATTTAAATTAGATGACAAACTAAGCTAGATGGGTATTTGAATAACACATTTGTATGCAATGCATGCTTATTTTTTTTGGTGTTTTCGAATTATATATATATATATATATATATATATATATATATATATATATATATATATACGAAAATAAACAAAATTAATAAAAATATGATTACAGAAATTAAACATGATGTAGAAATTGAAATATGATCTCCTATATGCAACTATATATACAGAATTTCTCTCCCCCACACTTAAAGTTTTCATTGTCCTCAATGAAACAGTAAAGACAACAAAATTAAATCAAATATACTCAGGGTGAAGGAAAAGGAAAAGGAAAAGAAAGAAAAACTTACCTCGGGTTGCCTCCCGAGAAGCGCCTTTGTTTTAAGTCGTTGGCTCGACGTAATGGCCATTGATTGGCCTAGGTTCCTCCACCCGGGTCACCTACACCTGTCATTTCATTGACAAAAGCGGGCACCCTGGGAAGGTGTAGCTTTCTGTTCCAACATTCATCCATTACCCTTAGCTTCTCTCCTTGAGCTAGTCCTGGGGGTTGTCCTGGAATCACAAAAGGTTTCAATTTGTTATGGGGCTCAAATTTCCATAAACTATTTTCCTTAGGTGTTTCTAACAAATCTCGAAAATTATTGTTGTGATCCATATTGTTAGCAATAGGCATATCTAAAGAATTTTCAGGAGAAAGCTTGTCATGATTAAAGAGAGAGAATTCTATCTTTCTTCAATCAAACTCCATAGTCAATAAACCCTCACAACAATCAATTTTCATTTTCGTAGTTTTCAGGAATGATCTTCCTAGTATAATGGGTGTTTCTGGGGCTCCCTGCTCCATATCTAAAAGAAAGAAATCAACAGGGAAAAACAAATCATCTACCATAACCAAAACATCTTCAATAACACCTCTTGGCCTGATTTGTGATCGATCAGCAAGTTCCACTGTAACCCCCAGTCTCAGTCAGAGCACTCAAACCCAAAGACATGTACATGTTATAGGAAATAACATTAATTGAGGCTCCTAGATCTAGCATGGCTTGTTTGAATCTAGTATTCCCAATTGCACATGGAATTGCAAACATACCTGGGTCTCCACATTTTTCAGGCAATTTCTTTTGCAACACAGCAGAGACACTTTCATTCAAGTTTACCTTTTCCTTCTTTTTCAATCTTTGCTTCTTCTTGATGGTGCATAATTCCTTCAAAAATTTAGCATATCTAGGAATGCTCTTAATTAATTTAAGTAAAGGAATATTTACCTCGCATTTGCTGAACGTCTAAAAGATCTCCCTATCGTTCTCATACCTTCGTGTATCCTTTAGGGCCTCTGGAAAAGGTGGAACCGGCTTTGGAGTCTCTATAGGTAAAGAAGAAGAAGGAGGAGAAGAAGAAGGAGGAAGAGGAGAAGAAGAAGAAGATGAAGAAGAAGGGGAGAAAGGCGAAGATTGCGTACCTGACACCGAAGAGTCGGCGGGGCTACTAGCGGCGGGCGCGGCCTTTGGCTGCGGGCGCAGCACATTTGATTGGCCGCGGCCGCGTCATGGTTGTTGCGGCCGCAGCCAGGGGCCGGTGTCTTGTTCTTCGATTATTACTTCTATCTTCTCGTCCAACGCTTCCTCGTCGTCCTTTTGAGGTGTGACAATCAGTTCCTTTCCACTCCTAAGCGTTATTGCACTGACATTCTTCTTAGGATTCTCAACCGTTTGCGATGGAAGCTTCCTTGAATCGTTTGCCTCCTTCGCACTCAAAACCTGAATGAGCTGACTCAATTGATTCTCCAAATTTGTGATCCGGTCTGATTGTTGTTTCTCAACCTTCAACACCAACCATGACAATTTCTGTATTGGATCCTCAATGGCCTCATTGGATTGTGGTTGGCCTCCCTGTCGAGGTTCAAATTGTTGTTGGGGCCTTGCCTGTTGCCCCCCTTACTAATTAAAAGAGGCTTGGTAGTTCCCATAGCCCTGCTGATAGCCTCAGTTATAGTTGTTGTTGTTGAAGTACCCAGGATTTCCAAAATTGCCTTGTCTAGGCCCTTGTGGAGCGAAATTCCCAATGGCATTCAACTCGACGTTGGGATCTTGCAGAAGCGGGCACATGTCCATAGGATGAGTAAATTGATTGCAAAGTCCACATGCTTTCAGTTATTGGGGAGTTCTATCAGTGACCACCTATTTGATCATCTTCTTCATCTCTGCCATGTCTGTCTGAAGCGTAGCTACAGGAGCATCAATAGAAAGTACACCCCTAGCACAAGCGCTCTTGTTGAACGTTCTAGAGCCCTCAGATAACTCCTTCAACACATCACAAGCTGCGGCAGGCGTCTTATTCAGCATGTTTCCTCCGCAAGCAGAGTTCACTGTTTTGCGCTCTATATCAGTAAGCCCATTGAATAGGAAGAGAACCAGATCCTTCTGAGAGTACCCATGGCAAGGGCAGCTAGCGCAGAGTTTCTTGAAGCGCTCAAAATACTCATGTATAGACTCCGTCGCATACTGCTCAATGCTGCTGATTGACCTTTTCAAAGCATTAAGCTTTGTCGCATGAAAGTACATCTCTAGGAAGACCCACTTCATCTCAGCCCAAGTAGTGATAGATCCAGGTGGTAGATAGAAGAACCACTCATTTGCCTCATCCTTCAAAGAGAAGGGAAAAGCTCTCAACTTGATTTGATCCTCAGTGAAGTTCTCAGGTTTCATCCCAACTACCACAGTATGGAATTCAGAGAGATGCTTGTGGGGGTCATCCCCACTCAAACCATGGAATTTTTGTAACAGATGAATTACCCCAGATTTCAGCTCAAAGGTGACTCCTTCCCCTAGCGTAGGGAATTGGATTGCCAGAGGTTGCTGTGCCAGATCAGGATTAGAAAGCTCCTTAAGAGTGTGGTTTTCGTTAGCCATCCCTGCTATGGTTTCTCCTTGATCAAAAGGGAGTTCGCGAAAGCGATCACGAGTTTCTCGCCTTAAAGAGCCAAGGGTCCTTTCAATCTCTGAATCAAACGGCAACAAAGAAGAATTAGTAGCACGGGTATGGACCATATAAGATGGTCCACACCAAAAATCAACACTAAAAACACACAAGAATTAATAAATTTCCCCGGCAACAGTGCCAAATTTGACGGAGGGAAAACCTATCGTTGATCCGTCAAAGAAAACTCAAACCTATAGCTAGTATAGCAATAAGCAAGAGGTCGATCCACAGGGAAAGTTATAATTCAAGTATGATTCAAGTGTCAATTAAAGTAACCAAATTGGGGGGTTTTGAGTGTGAAAGTTCCGCCTTTTATCAAAGCGGGTTAAAGGAAATAAGAGTAAATGATTGTAATTCAGACAATTAGGAGAATCAATTCTACCTATAATTTTCCACTTTATTTGGTTGAAGCGATCCTTGTAACTTCTTCTCGTCCTATTAAGTTTCCTATGAATGCCCTTGTCCCGACTTAATATAGTTACTAGTCCAACCAGTCCTAGCAACCCTTATCAATCGAACAGTCCCTAAAGAAGGATTTAACCCAATTGATAGCTTTAAGTTCAGAGATTAGCCAAGGTATTTGTAGTCCTTAAAGAGGGATTTAACAACACATTCAACTTCCTACTCATTCAATTAGTTCAACCAGCCCTAAAGGAACAAGTTTGCCACTTAGGTTAAGGTTCACTACCAGGAATCTACAAAACCTTAGCGATTGAATTGATCTAACAAGTTGGCCAGACAAGATAGAACAAAACAATAAACAATCAAGCACAAAGAAGTTGAACCATTCAAATATAGGAAACAAGGAACAAGAATTAGAAACTCACAATCAATCCAAATAAAGCTTCAAATTGCAGGCAGAATAGATGAGTTTAGTTCCTCATGGAAGACATCGCTCAAATCTCTAAAGTGGCTGATGAACGTAAGAATAGAATAGAAGTGATAGAAAAATAACTTAAAATCGGCCTTGTAACAATCTAAGTCGGCCATAAAAACCAAACAAAGAAAACTAGGGTTTTCGTAAACAAAACGACGCGCAGACGTCAAATGCTGCAGCCGCGGCATATGCTGCGGCCGCGGCTGCAGCTTCTTCCAAACCCGCTGCAAATTAATATATCCCAAATTTGCTCTTCTTGTCAACAGGAAAGTTGTAGTTCTCTGAAAGAGCTTTCCAACGCATGGTCATAATAGTCAATCGGACAACTGAGGCCTCCAGAAAGTGCAAAACAAGTTCAGCATGTCTGGCGACAACTTCTGCAGACTTGTTCTTCGTTTAGGTCCGCTTCTTCTTCTCAGAACCTCTTAAGATCTTCATGTAAGCTTCTCCGATCAACTAGACATTCTCATCTAATGCGTTAACAACTCCTATCTCATCATCGGATCCACGATTACCTGAAATAATCAATAAAAGTGTGTGCATTCCGACTCTATCAACATAGAGAGCAAATATGTAAATTGTACTTAATCCATGCATGAAATGCATCTTAACTAAGCTAAATGCAACCTATTATGCCTACCTAAATGCATGCTATCAGAGACCATATTTCCTTTTTCTAGTCCCTCTACATCCCCACACACCCCGCCCCCTTCTGATGACTACCCTACACCCCACCTTCTTCGCCAACTATATCCCTCTTCCTCTCCGAATGCTCTTACATCTCTGGCCCGGGCACCCAACCCTCCCTTACCGCAACCTATCCTGCCACCTCCTGCCCCCGTCCAGCCCCCTGTGGCCCTCACCTTATAACCTCAAGCCTTTGTCCCATCAGCTACAGCCCCTACCCTGCCACCTAACTCCACACAGGCAGTCAACCAGATCCAAACTCGGAGCATGAGTGGCATCTTTCGCCGCAAATAGATTTTTGACCTCTCTGTTTCTCAACTATCACCCATCCCTACCTCCCACAAAACAGCCGCCTTAGACCCAAATTGGAATGCTGCCATGCTCGATGAGTACAAGGCTCTTATTAGCAACAACACTTGGGTCTTGGTTCCTTGGCCTCCTGGGACCAACATTGTACGGTGCATGTGGCTCTTTCGGCACAAGTTTCGCTTTGACGGATCTCTTAAGCGCTATAAGGCGCGACTGGTCGCCAATGGGAACTCTCAATAGGTGGGGGTTGATTGTGATGACACTTTTAGTCCGGTTGTCAAACCAGCTACCATCCGTACAGTCTTGCATCTCGCTGTCTCCAAGGATTGGTCTATTCGTCAGCTTGATGCCAAGAACGCATTTCTTCACGGTGATCTGAAAGAGACAGTGTACATGTTCCAACCGCCTGGTTTTGCTGACAGGACCAAACTAGGCCATGTTTGTCTCTTGCAGAAGTCTCTGTATGGCCTTAAACAGGCACCTCGTGCGTGGACCGCGTGGTATCTTCGCTTTGCTACTTACCTGCACATGCTTGGCTTCGTCAGTAGCAAGAGCGACTCCTCCTTGTTTGTCTTTCGCCGAGGTAATCAGATTGCTTATTTGTTGTTATATGTCGATGATATCATCCTTACTACATCTTCAGAGACTCTTCGGGCTGCCATTTTTACTCAACTCAGCAAGGAGTTTGTTATGTCTGATCTCGGGCCTCTCAGCTTCTTTTTGGGAGTCTCTACATCTCGATCTGTATCTAGTTTGTTACTCTCACAGGAGAAATATGCCAAGGAGATTATTCCCAAGGCTAACATGGCTAACTATAAGCCTGCTGCAACGCTTGTTGAGACCACTGCCAAACTAGCCCAAGCTGCGGGTGTGCTTGTGTCTGATCCGACTTTGTACCGTAGCCTTGCTGGTGCTTTACAGTACTTGACATTTACTCATCCTGATTATAGCTATGTTGTTCAGCAAGTCTGTCTATTTATGCATGACCCAAGAGAGTCTCACTTTGCTGCTCTTAAGCGCATTATCAGGTATGTTCAGGGTACTACTTCTCTTGGCGTCACCATTACCCCATCAGCTTCACCTCTCTCCAAGGTTGCCTACACGGATGCTGATTGGGCTGGTTGTCCGGACATCAGACGGTCTACGTCAGGATATTGTGTGTTCCTCAACGACTCTCTAGTCTCTTGGTCTTCTAAGCGCCAACATGTGGTTTCTCGCTCTAGTGCTGAAGCGGAATATCGCGGTGTTGCCAATGTTGTCGTTGAGTGTGTCTGGCTTTGCATCCTATTGCTTGAGCTCCACTGTCCGCTCAGTCAAGCGTTTACTGTGTATACAAACAATGTCAGCGCTACTTACCTCGCTCACAATCCGGTTCACCATCAGAGAACCAAGCATGTGGAGATTGACATCCACTTTGTTCGTGAGAAGGTAGCTATGGGACATGTGTGTAACCTACATGTCCCCTCCCCGTACCAGTATGCAGAAATATTCACCAAGGGATTGCTTCGCCATTTATTTCTTGATTTTAGATCTAGTCTCACTATTAGCTGCCCTCCTGTTTCGAGTGAGGGGGTATGTTAGATAGAATATATGTATAGGCAAAATTACCCTTTTGTAATTAGGGTTAATTATCTTGTACTCCTATATATATTCTAATGATAGCGAAGACAACCCCAAACGGGGATTATTCACTTTGACATTGTAGACGTCATTTCCTTCATATGCAACTTCAAAGGTGGACTCTTTTTTTTTTGATACAAGACGAGGATTTGGGGATGGTCAATTGTGGTTTACCCATCGCCCAAGAGCGTCCAGACGGACGATGTCGACAATTTCAGCAGGAACTCGCTCAGCTGAAGGAAATTTAGATGCTTAAAGTGGATATACAGAACAGTACTGAACATCTAATTCAAGGATCTTCATGCATAAAAATGATAGATCAATCATTGTTCATAGGAGATACTTATTGATGCGTGAATCGGGTCTGATCGGGTGAGAACGGAAGAGATGAGAGCCCCACGTGTTGCTCCTCTACTTCGTCCACATGAACCCGATTTCTAGATCTCTCTTGTCTTCGACTGCTAGGATGAAGAACGAAGAGACAAGCAATCGAATTGATTTTGGGATGACAGTGTTATCCACCTTGCTCACCGTTGAAATTTCAAAAAACTTTGGCAACAAAATTGCCTTAGGAACTATGTACTTTTCTTTCAAAATACACTTTTCCTCACAAACACTATGCTTAATATTTTCCTTTTACAAATTCCAACGATCCCTTCTTGACCGATCCAAATCGGCAAAGTTCAACTTATAACATGTAGTTGTTTTGTTTAATTAGGAGGACATTGATTCCATTAACTAGGTGAATATCAAAGGTATTTTGTAACTCCCCTATTAATTATTCAATTGCAACTCTCCTAGTTAAACCTTTTGATTATTTATTTTCAAAATAAATAATATTACTTATTAATAATGTCAGAGTGAATAATCCTCGTTGGGGTCTTCGCTATCATTAGAATATTTATAGGAGTACAAGATAGTTAACCCTAATTACAATTAGGTAATTGGGCCTATACATATATTCTATCTAACATACCCCCTCAGTCGAAATAGGAGGGCAGCGAATAGTGAGACTGGATCTAAAATCAAGAAATAAATGGCGAGGCAATCCCTTGGTGAAGATGTCTGCATACTGGTACGGAGAGTGGACATGTAGGACACGCACATGTCCCATAGCTACCTTCTCACGAACAAAGTGGATGTCAATCTCTACATGTTTGGTTCTCTGATGGTGAACCGGGTTGTGAGCAAGGTATGTAGCACTAACATTGTCCGTATACACAATAGACGCTTGACTTAGAGGATAATGAAGCTCAAGCAATAAGTTGCGAAGCCAGACACACTTAGCGACAACATTGGCAACACCGCGATATTCCGCTTCAGCACTAGAGCGAGAAACCACATGTTGGCGCTTAGAAGACCAAGATATTAGAGAGTCATTGAGGAACACGCAGTATCCGGATGTAGACCGTCTGGTGTCTGGACACCCAGCCCAATCGGCATCTGTATAACCAATCACTGATGGAGGAGAAGCAGATGGGGTGATAGAGGTGCCAAGAGAGGTGGTCGATTCCTTCTTCCTCGACGAGCAAGCCACCAGACGACGAAACGCAGTCGACGTTGAGTAGATCAGAAGGTCCCAAATTGTGATTCCGTGATGGTAAGCCAAGGTAACGACATCTCTTCTCCTATTTCAGTTAAAGATTTATCTATACATGGGAGAGGTTTGCCTTGGTATGTGCAATTATGCAGGGTTTCCAATGACGATCCCAAGGAGTATGAAGTAGGAGACAAAGTCTATGTCTCCAAATCAAAGGATCATTGGTTTCCCAACAAATTCAACAAGAAAAAGATGGGACCTTTCACGGTGAAATAGATCCATTCAGGAGGACTACAGCTAATGGACAAGAATGGAGTCTTGTTTAAAGCCCAGGCTACATGGGCCCTGCAAATGCCACCTTGAGCTTCAACGAAGAAAGTCGGCCTAACGATTATAAAGTCTAGAGCTTGTAAAAAGACAATTAATTTTTGAATTTTTGGACATTTGTTTTTGGTTTTTCGCTCTGAAACAGTATTTTTTAGGTTTTTCTATTGTGGATATTTCCTTTCTGACGATTTCTGCAGGTAAGAGAAGCTATAGAAGTACTCGACGTCGAGTAACCTACTCGACGTCGACCACCCATCATGAGGAAAGAAGCCTGTGGTCGAAGAATGCACACCTGTCTAGTGAGTTTCTTTCTTTACCCCTTGTTTTTATACAATGAGGACATTGTAATGTTTAAGTATGGGGTGGGGGAAGGGCTTACTTTATGCATATTTGACTATATTTGACATTATGTGTGCATCTTTAAGTTTATTTCTCGAATTTCTTATACATGGCTATTTTGGAATTCATTATCAATCTATGTGCTTATATGCATGTTTTCCAAAGTTTATAAAAATCACCCCCATTTAAAAATGTTGATTAGTGTCATGGAAGCTTTAATTGAACCCGACGATGCAAAATTGGATTCATTAGAGATATAGCATGAAATTGCCTAGTAAAGCGAAGTCACAATGAAATGCATATTTCTTGAAAACTATGAAATGAGATAAAATTTCAAATTGCTTTTGACATGTTTCATGATAAGAGGATGGAGGACTTTATATTTTCCATATATACTCATATTGTTATATCCTAGCCTTTACCTATGCTTATGCATCACAAAAGCCATATTGAGCCTTATTTCATATTTGCTCCACATGATCTTAAATATTGCCCATTCTTTACCTTATTTTCATCCGGGGATTATGTTGAGAATGATGTCACATTATGGAGATTATTATATGGTGTTTGTGTTGATATTATTATATTTGGAGTTTGTTAGGAAAGTTTCAAAATATATGGAAAATTTAATGAGTGAAAGAAAATTTGATCACTTCAGGAGATAAAAGGTAGATCGACCCTGCCTGCGTTGAGATGTTAGTTCCACAGGATGGGACACCAAGGTGAGGAGTCTGAAGCATTAAGTCCGAAGCACTATGTATCCGGGGCCATTTATGACACCCATGTTTGCGACTCGCGAGAAGGCAGTGCTGCGATTAGAGAGGTAAAAGCATCATAGTGAAAAAAGCATTGAGCGATGAGCAAAAGGTGAGAAATCAAAGGAAGAAGGAATGTGGTATGAAAGCTTGGAAAGTACTCCATTTTCCCGGATCATTAGCACCACATGGCCAAAAATTGTCCACCTGTAGCCTTTTACCAATCTACTCCTTATTGAGCTTAAACTAAAGTCCTCTTGATTATTAATGCTTTGCCACATATGAATGTTTTTGCATAACCCTCATTTTGTGAGTAGATGCGTTTATTGCACGTGTATGGATTTGTGACATTAGTACCTTTTCGAGGATGGTAATTGATTCCAGGGACATATAAGAATGAATCTATATGTTAAGAGTTTAATTTCTTCCCCTGTATGACCATTAAAAGTATTGCTTGAGGATAAGCAAGCTTAAGTATGGGGTGTTTGTTGTGAGCCTAATTTGCCATGTTTTACATTGACATTTATATCGATTTTTGTATACATTTCATACATTTGGGTTAGAATAGCACAGATTCTATATAGTTTATGCTTAATTGCAAATTATGGAGTCTACACTAGTTTCTGTTTAATTTCGCAGAAATCGAGGCAATTTACAGCAATTCGGAGAAAGGATGAAAAGCTCGAAGTCAACTACAGTAAGTCTGAGGTCAAGGAGCAGCTGAACCAGGACAAATCGAGCAGAAATCAAGGAGGGAAGCACTCGATACAACTAGTCGATATCGACAAGACTTAGTCGATATCGAGTATGTCACAAGTCAAAAACGAGCAAGTCGAGCACGAGTAGAAAAGTCACTCGAGACGACCAATTCTACTCGACGTAGAGTACTCCTAATCGACGTCGAGTACACACGTCGAGTCCAACAGTTGCCTGAGCTTGAGTACAATCCGAGAGAAGAAAGTGCTAGTCGACATCGACTACATCTAGTCGAAGTCGAGTACCCCAGTGACGAATCCGAGTCTGAGGTCGAGTGTATGCCGAGAAGATAGACTACTTGCAAGAGAAGATATGTGGAATTCTATCCATCCACATGAAGATCTATCAAGACCAAGAGGGATTTATCCACTTTAGATAGTTTCCTTATAGATTTATTTCCTTTAAACATTAAAGTTTTATCTTATGTTTTTAGATAGAAAGTTTTAGATATAGATAGATTGTTCTTCCCTAGATTAGCTAAGGTTGAACACTATAAATAAGGCTTTAGGGGCTGGGTTTTAGAATCATCCAATCCAAGTCACAATTAGAGATTTTCGAGAGCTAGAGAGAGAGAGAGAGAGAGAGAGAGAGAGAGAGAGAGGCCAAGTGGAGCAAAGAGAGCGGAAGTTGTCTGGCTTTGTTCGGTTTGTACTTTCTTCAGTTTTATTTATTGCAATTAGTTATTTCTTTTATTATATTGATGTTTGTTATGATGAGAAGCGGTAGTCACCCAACTTCTAGGGTCAGGGTGAGCCCGACAGTAGTCATGTAAGGTAATGCGATAAAGGTACAATCTTGTGATGCGATTTCGTCTTCTATCCCTATGAGCATGATTCTTTTGCGAAAGTTGAAGGTGATCCTTATTTGTGTTATTGAAGCGAAAGTGATCTTAATGCAACTTGGATTAGATATGTGAAAAGAGTTAGTAACAATTAGGGTTTATGCGAAAGCCTCTATCTTTCTATTTGTTAATAACGACAATTATTTGATGAAAATGCATGATCTTTTATACCTTATGCATTATTTTATATGGTTATCGTTGTGGTGTTGAAACCTTGATCTTGAAAGTCTTTTATTTTATTGAATTACATCCACCTATTTCGGCATTCTGTCTTTCGTTGCGAATTTTTGGTACTGCGCTACTCGAGATCGAGGACTATAGTCGACGTCGAGTACACCCTAGTCGACATCGACCATCTTTCGTTCGTTTTTGTTCAGTTTTCTCTATTTTGCAGTTTCTATTTGACTGAGTGGTCGACATCGAGGACCTTAGTCGACGTCGAGTACTTCCTGAGTCAATTTCGAGAGTTTCTGGACTGAAAAAGCGGGCGCTGACACGCTTCCTCGTGGATCGATCATGACTGCCTTCTACTACAAAGGGAGGAAGTCTTGTAGTTATTTGCTTGGACATGAGTTGGTTTGCTTTTATTTAGTTTTATTTACTTTAATACTTGACACATCCTCTTGCAACAACAGCAGGTTTATGTCAAATTTGGAACAAGGGTTGATGATCTGATTGTGGACGGGGCAACTATCAAAAGGTTTATTCTACTAGAGATGTATATCAGATGCTTCTCTCACATAACATGGATTCATTCCCCAAGGATTTTACGGTAAGTCCCTAAATACATGAAGAAATCTTTTAATCATCATTGGTGTTGCTCACCCTCAGTGCTATTAATGAATCGATTCGCAACTGGCTAGCTTGTGGTTTTGATGAATAGTTATATACTTAAGTGGAAAATCAAGGGAAAAGCTAAAGCCATGCTAATATAATATCCCTCCGGAAATGTTTAGATTATTTTTATTTCGAGTACTGCTTACTCATTGCACTTAGCCATTGGATTGCAGGTAAACCAAATTGGAACAATTACTAAATAAATTCAAGCAGCTTTGGATTCTAAAGTCGCTGGATGGGGTGTTATGGTTATCCACCGCAGTGGTGAGACAGAGGACGACTTTATTGCTGATCTCGATGTTGGCTTAGCTAGTGGAGAGGTTAAACATCACACTCGCACATCCATAGTCCTGTTTCTTTTTTTTTGCATTATTCTTTCCTTTGTGATTTTCAATTTTCATAGTGCACTAGCGGTCATACGCACCACTGCACCAGCATCACACTTTTCAGCATGTTGCCAACCCTTACTTTAAATTCTTTTGCCTTAGACTGTGGATCAGTACAATTGCATATTTATAGTCTCTTTGTTGTGAGCATGCCTATTTTTTAGCCTTAAGCCTCAAGTTTCTAATTAACATGATTTGAGCGGGCATCTAGTTTCTGATTTTTTTATTTTAACTTGATAAGTTTATAATCCAAAGTACACAGCTAATTTATGATTTTTATTTTAACTTCATCCGTTTATAATCCTAAATACACCACATCATTTAGTTTTAGGGTATAAGAGGCGTACCTAATACTGATTTTAAATCTGAATTTATACGTCTAAAACTTGCTATTTTTACAAATTTTAAAAATAAACACAGCTCTTATGAATTCATTATTACTACCTTTGTTGGTTCTTTCTTCAAGCTTGGAAGCATGCGTAAGTTGATCATTGAAGATGTGGATAGCAAGGATCGTTTGGACGCTCTTATGAATTTGGTAATCTATCTAAAGGTCTTTCATACATATCTGAATTCCTGGCCTTTCGAAACTTAATTTGTTAAAAGATCAAATGTATGGAAGCAGTTCAGTCATGACCTTGAATGTGTACCTGCATTTTTTGAAATGTGGGGTTCTTTATATTACTATTGTAGTGGAATACTTTATCATTTAACAAATTAGTGTTCAAGGAAACAGTGTAATTAGCATAATACTTTATCTTGAAATCATTGCATTTGGTTTATGCTTGTGGTTTTCAAAGTTTTTGGGTTGATAATGTGTGGAATTAATGCTTGTGCATGGTTTGTAAAAACAGGTGGATTATTAAGAAAAAAAAATAGTCATTTAAAAAAAACACACCAAATAGCTCGGATCAAAATTGGTTGGGTTATTAGTATTTTTTTTGTGAATAATGATGGACCAAATAGCCTGGACCTAATAAATTACGAGTTATATGACTTGTATCCATGGGTTTAATGATGGGTCAAATAGCCCAGATCCCAAAATCTCCAGGCTGTATAATCTATTTACATGGGTCTTGGTTGGACCAAATAGCCCGGGTTTTTTTTTGGTCCGGGCTATATACCTAATATCACGAAGACCAATTCCCCGAACCTCATTGTGCCTATATCCGGGCTATATTCCTAAAAGTGCTCGGGCTAAAAAGTGTTTGTTCTACTAGTATGCATCAACCAACACAAGTGCATAGCGGAAACCATCATGACTGATAATGGGAGAAGTCCATAGATCACCATGAATGATGTCGAATGGAACGTGCACCTGAGTATAAGAAGTGGCAAAAGGCAATCTAGTGTGTTTGCCAAGCTGGCACGCCGGGCAACTAGTGGAGGGAGGGGCTTTATTGTAGGAAATAAATCTAGACCTGAGAGACTCAAAAGCCGGAGAGCCTGGATGACCAAGATAGGCGTGCCAGAGAGATGCAGAACGGGCAACTGTTGATAGATTGGTTGCTCCAGAGGAGGTGACAGGATGTATGTTATTTGTGACAAGATATATATTTGAGGTGACAGGATAAAGGTCTCCAGCGCTACTACATCTTATGAGTGGGGCCCAGTTGTGAAATCTTTGACAACAAACCCAAAGCGGTCAAACTCAATGGAGATATTATTGTCTGTGGTGAGGCAACGAATGGACACAGGGTTCTTTATTAAGCCAGGGCAGACGAGGATGTTGTTAAGACTTAGGTTGGTGGTAGGGGTCGGTAATGTAGTTTTCCCAAGACCCAAGGTAGGAATACGTTCAGCATTGCCGACAATAATGGATGAAGAAAGGCTCTTAGAAGCAGGGACATAAATTATACCTAGGTTGTGCGACATGTGCGCAGTGGCTCCTCTATCCACGTACCAATTCGGATCGGAAGTTGGCACGCCTATAGGTGTCATGATGGATGGCTACCTATGTCGGGACGATGACGATGATCCCGCTGCTAGGGCCTGATCCAGATAGTGCGGAGAGGGCCCGAGGAGTCCATACTGGCTCGGGTTTGGCCTCATTGGAGAGGCGTACGGGGGAGGCGGAAGGGAATCATCGTTGATCTGCTGGTGTGAGGTAGATTACCACCACAAAGAGGGTGACAAGACACAGAGGCAAGAGTGACAAAACATAGTGCTAATGGTGGCAGGACATAGTATCAGATCCGTCGAATTAGGGTTCGGCGGAAAAAAGAGAGCAATGGAGAGAGGGGAAACAGAAAGAGATGCGATGCTGAGAGAGATTGAGGTTGGAGCGCCGCCAGGAGAGGGAGCGACTATATAGGAGGAAGGAGGGTGGCCAAGGGGTAGTGGCCGGGAATAGAGAGGGGGAAGGAGAATCTAGGTAGTTGGCAACTGTCAGGGGATGGAGAAGCCAATGGAGGGAGGATGGAGGGTCGACGACAGGGAGAGGATGACCCGCGGCAGAGGATGGCCGGCGACAGAGAGGGAGGAAGAAGGATGAGATGATCGATGGTAGGCTAGGGAAAAAATGTAGAAAACCCTAGAGAAAGCCTGATACCATGTCAGAGTGAATAATCCCCGTTGGGGTTGCCTTCGCTATCATTAGAATATTTATAGGAGTACAAGATAGTTAACCCTAATTACAATTGCGTAATTGGGCCTATACATATATTCTATCTAACAAATTATATATCAATATATATCAATAATCAACTATCAATCCCATCAATCTATTCTGTCAACTCAAAATGTCTCACCTCATAGGACCCGTTTATAATAGTCGTGGATTTAAATTATTTAACCCCATTAATCGTAGTTGGCTTCTAGCAAAGCACTACGACTCCTAAAATAATCGGATTGAATATCTCTATCAATTGTCCTATTCCATGTTTAGTCATTGCACATTGAATTAAAGGACACAATTCCTTCATCAGCGACAAACGACGAAGACAGACTGATATGTGCCAGCCTATCAGCAACCTGGTTCCCCTCGCAGAAGGTGTGTGAAAATGAGACCTTCTCGAAAGCGCGGCAGAAGTTGGGGGCATCTGATACCGTCACCTCAATCTCCCAAGGACACCGCCATATCCCCTTTATGACGTTGATGAGCATCAAGGAGTCACCCTCCACCTCGAGTCGGGAGAAACCCCTCTTCATAGCTTCCTGGAGTCCAAACAAAAGACCCAAACACTCGGCTTACTTCGCGGACACCCTACCATGGCCCCGGGCACCACAAGAGAGAATTGACCCTTGGCTATCACAAATAACAAAACCAGAGGCAACAATGCCCGAACCAACCACAGCCTCATCAAAATTGAGTTTGACACAGTTGTCGGCGGGCTTTTTTCATTTTACCATTTTCTATTTTTTTGTTCTGTTTTGGTGGATATTTACTCTTGTATTGGGCATGTCATCTTCTTGTTCCTCCGATTGTGCTTTTCTCCAACTTATCATGTATTTTTTTGTATTTATTATCCATTCTTCCAGATTCCTAATGTCATTGTTGTCTAATAGAATTTTGTTTCTCATTGACCAAATACCCCAAAGGGAAAAGGCAAGGATCGATTTCTATTCTTCCGAGATATTTGCAAAAAATGTCTGTAATTATATTCTTGTAAGGTTTGTCTTCTTTGTCCATGTTCCGGATTATTTGCTCAATTTGTCTATCCATTCTTCTGATAAAGGATAAAGAAGGTTGGCATTCAGTAAAGATGTGGGTAGCATCTTCACCAATGTAGTTGCAGAGTAGGCACTCGAGTGGAACATCAACTCCTCTACTATGTAGTCTAACTTTCGTTGGGGTCCCGTTTAGTAGGTTTTTCCTTCGAATTTTTTTATTTTTGGCAGACAATCAATTTTCCAAATCCAACCGAGTGGGCAGGATTGGTTCTTCTAGTTCTCGTGACATGGTCTAGAGCACTCGTGGTTAAAAACCATTCGTTTCTGCTTGGTTTCTAGTATAGTCTATCTTCGATTTCATTTTTGGGAATATGAACTTCCAGGATTCTTACAACGATGTCCAAAGGGAGGAAGTCTTTTAATCTATCCACATTCCCAGTTTTATCTGGTTTTAAGAACTGATCGATCGTTTCTTATTCTTCACTGTTGTCTATGGAACAGATACTGTTTTCTCGGAGGTTTATGTCATAGTTTAGCCAGTTGTTTTTCAAAACCTTATGGTATTCCAGTTACCAACCTACCAGATAAGACCTTAGCAGAATTCTTCTTTAATCTCCATCAACTTCGCCCATTTCCATGATGTGTTCTTTTTCCTTGTATAATCCTAGATGCTCTCTTCCTTCAAGTATTTCTCTCTAACTATTTTCACCCATTCATTTTGCAGTTCCACTATTATTTTTCATAGTAGTTTCATTTGCAAGGCCTTGTTCATGCCTATTGTTTTCTATATTCCTAATCCACCTTCATTCTTCGGCCTACATACTTTATCTCACCCGATAAGTGGTTTATATCGTAGATCTTTGTTCCAGAAAAAAAAAATTATGTTAAGTCTATCGAGGTCATTATGTATACTTACAGGGGGCATGAAGTTCTGCATTACATAACTTGGTTTGGCAGCTAAATTAGCTTTAACTAGAATCGCCCGAACTTGTTGGGTTAGTTCGTTTGCTCTCCATTTCGTTAATTGGTTCTTTGATTTTCCAAGGACATCTTCAAACGTGCTTTTGTTCACTCTACCATTTATAACAGGACATCCAAGATATTTTTCTAAAGCACTTTGGTTAGTTATTTGCAAGTAGGAGTGGATTTGCTGTTTTTGGATGTTTGTGATCCCTTTTGTCACATGGAATGCTGATTTTTGGAAATTGACTTTTTGGCCAGATATTGCGCAATAATCATCGAGTATATTTTTCACTGTTCTACATGCTTCCTGGGTCGCTTTTGCAAATATCATTATCTCATCCGCGAAGGGTAGAAAAGAAATACGAGATCCATTTCTACATATCTTGAAACCTATCGTGTTTGATGATTGGTCGCATTGTCGTTAGAGCTTTCTAGCGAGAATCTTAGCACCTAAGCTAAAAAGGTAGGGAGATATCGGGTCGCCTTATCTGAGTCCCCTTTGAGGGCAGAAAGTCTTAGTAGATTTATCATTTACTAGAATGGAGAAAGAAAATTTTTGGATACATTGCTTTATCCAACCATAAAATTTTTGGCAGAAACCGAACTTTGACATAATCACAAAAAGGAAGTCCCAGTTCACTCTATCATAGGCTTTTTCCATGTCGAGTTTGATTGCAATCCATCCATCACGACCTTTCCTACTATGAAAGGAGTGAAATATTTCATGAGCGATGAGTACATTGTCTTGGATCGCTCTGTCCGATATAAAAGATCCTTGTAGTTGATGGATTATTTTTCCTAAAACAGTTTTCATTCTGTCGACCAGAATTTTTGCAATTGCCTTATAAATTGTAGAGCAGATGCTAATAGGTCTATAGTCATTAGTTGTTCTTGGGTTGTCACATTTCGGGATCATCGTAATAAAAGTTTGGTTAACTTGCTTCAGCATTCTTCTAGAATGGAAAAAGCCTTTGATCGCTTTAATGATCGAAGAACCCACAATGTCCCAGTAATGTTGGTAAAATTCTGCTATCATTCCGTCATGTCCTAAGGACTTGTCTTTTCCAATTGAAAAGAATGCCTTTTTGACTTCGTGGTTAGTAATAGGCTTTGTGAGAAAATCATTCTTTTCTTCTGTAATTTCTGTGTTTACTGATTCTAGATATTCTTCTAGCAATTGGAGATTTATTCGCTCTTCGCGAAATCTTTTTTCAAAATCTTGTTTGATTTCTTTTCGGATATTTTCCTCTCTAACTATTATCGTTCCTTCTTGGGTTATGATTTCTCTTATGAGTTTCCTGATCCTGCGTCCTGTAGCCACTTTATGGTGGTACCCTGAGTTTATCTCGCCTAATCTTAGGTGTTTTGTTTTCGCCCGTTGGCACCAGTACATTTTATGGTACTATAAGATCTTATTTGTTTTGTTTATCAATCGCAATTGTTTGCCCATATTGTACGTTGTTGTGTTGTGTGTGGTTATTGTTTCTTGGTAAATCTAAAAGTTTTTCTTCGATCTCCTTAAGTTGTCTGAAAATGTTTCCAAATGTAGTTTTGTTCCATTCTTTTGTCAATTTCTTGATTAATTGGGTCTTCCTTGTTACTTGGAACATATGGGAGCCTGCACAAGACAGTCTCCATGCTTGTGCAACGATGTGTTGCTAGTCCTTTCGTTGTGTCCACATTTTCTCAAATTTGAATACCCTTGCCTTTATTTTCTGTAGTGCGTTGAGTTCTATTAAAATTGGAAAGTGATCCGAGGATGAGAAGGCATAGTTTCTGGTTGCAATGTTTGGGTACCATTGTAGGATTTGGTCTTGTACTAGAGTCCTATCGAGAGCTCTATTTATAGTGATAAAAACCCTAGGAGTCGACCAGCTTAAGATAGAAGCAAAGCCTAATGAGTCGGCAAAATCCTCGGTAAAATCCGGAAAATCCAGGATCGGCCGACACCGACATAGTGAGTGCCGCAGTTTCTTCCGCGGGTGCCTCGGGTCAGCGGGCGCCGATATCTTTGTAGCCGCAAATCCTTTATTTCAGTGCGACGACTCATGTAAATTTTTTGATGTCGTAGAGCTCATCGATAGCTTTCCGACGCATGGTCATAATAGTCGATCGGACATCCGAGGCCACGGTAAATTGTGTTTTAAATTCAGCTCGTTGCGCGGACAACTTTCGCGACTCGCTATCATTTCAGCTCTTAGACCTTGATTACTTGCTCCGTTGTTCCTCATCTTGTCTTGGCTCTTTCATGGCTTGTCCTAGCTCTCCTTAGCTCCATTTGAACATGATTCCTCCACCATTCGAAATTCGGATCTATTTCTTGCAAGTAAAGACTAAAAACGCATAGATTCCGACTTTCGAGACTAAACGGCACAGGATGTGATTTATGAATAAATTATGTAAATATGCAACCTAAACTACCTTCAAACTACCTAAATGTCTATGCAACCCCACCCCAACTACATATACTCTCAATTTCTAACACCCATATGTTATCATGGGAGATCTCAATGATATTCCAGGGTCGAAGGACAACAATGACGGCCCTAACCCACACCGAAATAGATATACCCGGTTAACTGAATTAAAAAAATATATATAACATGATTGACATCCCAACCTTCGGAAAAAAATTTACATGGAGAAGAAAGAGAACGAATATTGATAACACATATGAAAAAACTAGATAGAACTCTTGTCTAACCTCAAATCCTTTAATGGTAACCTGCAATAGCAACAATGAATCATAGGGGTGGGCACAAATCCCGCAAATCCTTGTCCCGTCCCGGTGGGATTTCAAAAAAAAATTAGGAATCTCGTCCCGCAAAAATTATGCAGGACGGTACGCGCGACGAACCTTCTCAATCCCGCAAATCCAGTCTCGTCCCTCATATACTACTACTACTACTACTACTACTACTACTACTACTACTACTACTACTACTACTACTACTACTACTACTACTACTACTACTACTACTACTACTACTACTACTACTACTACTAATAATAATAATAATAATAATAATAATAATAATAATAATAATAATAATAATAATAAAATTGATCTGCTAGGGCACGGGCGATTTGCGACCGGCGATCTGCGACTGGCGTCCTACATCCGGCGTGCCTGTGGTTCAGCGGTCCCGCTGTCCAAATGGGGATGTCCTCGGCGGTTCTTGGCTCCCGGAGCCGATGCTACTGACCCCTCGATCAGCCTCCCGACGCGCGTTCGTCTCCAGGCTTGTCGTCTCTCTAAGTTTTATTGCACTGGTGGTGGAGGTCGCTGCGCGTTCAGGCCTATCCGTGGTGGTGGGTGTTGCGTGCTTCGACAGGTGGTGGCTGCACTGGTGTATGTGCCGCTGCGATTGGTTGCCATCACTTAGTTTTGGTGGATCGGGGTCGCTGCCATTGGTTGCCATCACTTACTGTTGGGGGCTTTATAATTTGTTGTTTATTAGGCTTTGCTTTGCTCCGTTGTTTATTGCTAATTTGCTATTGCTGGTGATGTTGCTTTGGTTGGTGCTATTGCTATTTTGTTTGCTTTTGGTGCTAAGTCATCCAAGAAAGTTGTGCATCGGTATGTCTCTCCCTCATTTAGATGATCGGTTTCATTGCCCTTTTCGGGGTTTTGAAGGGTGTAGAGATGGCCGTCCGGCGAATACCGGTCTCACTTCAAAGTATTTTGTTGATCACCTCTCTAGGCATTTCAGTACGCCGGAGGCAGTCGAGAAATACAAGAGGGTCATTTCTTCAGACAGCTCTGTTTATGATTTGCTAGCTGCCAACCTTGACCAGGCAAGTCGTTGGTTGTGTGGCATGTGTCTGCGTAATCACACGGTCAAGATGGCATGCAAGCATGAAGGTATGGGAATCCCTATTGCTGGACCGGGGTGTGGTGGTAGCGGTGAGTCGTTTGTCATTCATTGTATTCCTAGGCTGCCTGATTCTCCATGTTTGCTGGCTCCTATTTGTCAAGACTCCTTCGATGTCCGTAATGTCGATCCAGCTAGGCCAAGGGAATTGGTTTTTTATGAGCATTTATTTAAGCGTTTCCTTGAGCAACGGTTGGTGACTTCCAAAAGTATTCCTCATAAGCTTTGTCTTGAGTTCGGGAGGGTGTATCTTGAAGCTCTTTCAAAGGTTATTGCTCAACCAGCGGATGTTTCTTGCTGGGTTCAATTGTTTGTTCTCCCGACATGTGTTTTAAATCTGGTTGCTCTACGAGATCGCCCTAAAGGCATGTCTGATAGTAGGAAAAGGGATCAAGTTGTGTCTATGGTTGTTGCCTTGGCCTTGTGGAGAGAGCCCGGAGGGAGGCAATCTTTGGTTCATGATATACTCACTCCCTCTGCCTCTTGCGACTTTGGTTTGTTAAAGAAGAAAAAAGACATGTCTCAGTTTGAGTTGAATGTGGTTCAGTGCAAACGAAAAATGGGAGATGGGTATTATGTTGCTGCTATTAGGGTCCTCACATCCTCTAGGGTTGCTCCGTTCAAGGATGAGATAGTTGATGAGCTTCTTGCTAAGCACCCTATTTCTCCCCCGCCGGTTGTTTCATGTGATCCTTTCTCAGTTCCTGCTTTGTCGATTAGTAAAGAGTTAGTTCTCAATAGAATCAGGAGCTTCCCCAAGGGTACCTCTTGTGGAAAGGATGGACTTAGAGCGCAACATTTCGTCGAGATTCTGAGCGGAGCTTGTGACGGCATCGCCGGTGAGCTTCTTGCAGCCATCACAAGGGTTGTTAACCTTTTTTGTCAGGTGCTTGTCCTCGGGTATTGGAAGAATTTGTTGTGAGTGCTCCCTTGACGCCGTCGCTGAAACCTGGAGGGGGTGTTCGCCCTATTGCAGCAGGATCTATTTGGAGGAGGTTGATTTCTAAATCGGCTGCTTCTATCATCGTTAAAGAACTCAACAGTTATTTAGGCACACATCAGTTTGGCGTGGGTGTGTCTAGGGGTGGAGAAGCTATCCTTCACTCAGTTAACAGACTTCTGGTTGATAAGGGTATGGATGTCGGAAAGTCCTTACTTCTAGTGGACTTTTCAAATGCATTTAATCTCGTCAATAGAAGCGCATTGATTCACGAAGTGCGTACCCGTTGCCCCTCCATTGCTCCGTGGGTTGAATTCTGCTATGCACAGCCCGCCCGTCTTTATTGGCAAGATGTTTCTTTGCGCTCTTGTCAAGGTGTGCAACAAGGTGATCCTCTTGGTCCGCTTTTGTTTGCTCTAATGTTGCATCCGCTTATCACCAAAATTAATACAGTTTGTGCTCTTGATATCAATGCTTGGTACCTAGATGACGGTACTCTAGCAGGAGACACCAGTGAGGTTGCTAAAGCTCTTGATATTGTGGTCAGGGAGGGTCCGAAGTTGGGGCTATTCATTAACATTCAGAAAATTGAACTATTTTGGCCGACTGTAGATCCGAGGAGCCTCGAAGCTGGTTTGTTCCCGCCTGACATTTCTAGACCCGAACTAGGAGTGAAATTATTAGGAGGACCGGTCAGCAATAGTGGTACATTTTGTAATAGCTTGGTTATGAAGAGAGTTGACAAATCGATAGAGGTTCTAAAGGCTGTGAGGAGGCTAGAGGAACCCCAATGTGAACTGCTTCTTCTAAGGAATTGTATCGGTGTCTCAAGATTGTTGTTTGCCCTTCGAACGTGCCCCCCTCATGCCCTTCCCGGTGCTATTAGTTGTTTTGATGATGAGCTTCGGGTCTCCCTTGAACATGTTATTACTGCAGGGGGTCCGGGGTTTGGTCCATAGCAGTGGCGTCAGACCACTCTTCCGTTAAAACTTGGTGGGTTTGGTGTGCTCACTGCGTATGATGTTAGTCATTTTGCTTTCATCGCATCTCGTCTCCAAACGGATAAGCTCCAAACATCTATTTTGAGTAATTTAATGCCATCATCGTCTAGTTGTCCCGACATTGGCTCTGACTATGTCCTCACTCAATCCATCTCGAGGTATTTCACTTGTGTTGGTTCGAATATTGATGACTTAGTTGTATCCCTCGCCCCCAAAAAAATCATGTCAGTATTGACGGATCGATACTTCAAGTTCATTGACGACAACTTAGTGACTATGCTCAATCCGACGCCAAGGCAGTTACACATTCTGCAAGCTGTGAGAGGGGAAAGAGCGCAAGATTTTTTATTGACTGTTCCCATTGAGGGCCTTGCTCAAACCATGCCACCTCGGCAGTTTCGTTCTGTTCTCCAATACCATCTCTCGATCCCTATGTTTAGTGGCTATCCGACATGTCCCAGTTGTAAGCTTGACAGAATGGATCCTTTTGGAGACCATGCTTTACATTGCAGTCGAGGCATCGGTTCTAAGCACCGACATAACATGGTCAGAGATGTTTTGGTAGACATTTGTTATAAAGCGGGCATTGCAGTTCAGAATGAAGCGCATACAGGTATGAGTAGTAACGATGGCGTTGAGCTGAGGCCGGGTGATCTGCTGGTTTATGGGTGGGACAAGGGGAGAGACACTTGTATCGATGTGGTTGGGGCTTCGCCGTTCACGACCAGAGCCAATGACTCATTTGTACTCGACAAGGCGGTCTCTCGAGCCACTGAAAGGAAGAAGAAGTACGTCGATGTTTGTGTTGTTAAAGGGTATTGCTTCATGGCTTTTGCGTTCTTCACCTTTGGTGAATTGGGAGACGATGCTATTGGTTTTCTAAAGCGGGTTCAGCTGGTTACGAAGAGTCAAGGGTCACCGTCAGTTAATGACGATTTCATATTTCATAGAGTTGGTTTTACTATTCAAAAAGTTGTTGGGGCTCAATTTGTTACGAGGCTCCCAACTAACTTTATGTAAGTCATTTCTATAATAATAAAAATTATAATAATAAAAATAATAATAATAATAATAATACTGTAATATATATAATCTATACATATATTAGATACACTTTTAGTGTGTATATGCATACGTAACTACACAGTAGCATAATGCTACTGCATTCCACCAAAACAAAACTAATGGTACTGCATTCAACCAAAAAAAACTAATGGTACTGCATCAGTGTATGTATATATATACACACATTCTACGTATATTATATTGTTGAAGTTCATTACATTGCATTTAGTTTGTTCAGGTTGTTAAATAGCAGTTAGGATCTTAGGGACCTTGTGTGTCCACGTCACCTTGTACATAGCATATATACTCTCCTCTGTTCAGCTGTAGAAACCAATTCATTCATTTTACAGAAATGCAAGAATCAGTTGCTTCCCTCTCTCTCTCTCTCATTCTCTTTGATTGAGTTCTTCACTTGCATTTCATGTGGAATTGAGCTGGATATCATCTAAATTCATGCTCAATTCATCATCATGGTATCAGAGCTTACTCACCTGTGATCTGTGAGTGCTCAATTCGTTTCCGCAAATCTCTGATCTGGTGTTCGAAGCTTTAGTTCTTGCTTCCATGGCGACTCCGACTCCGAATGGTGAGAGAGTTGGAGAAAGGACCGTAGAGCGACGACGAAATAAAGTGATTACTGCCGCAGACTTGCTGAGTCCATTGTTCATCCATCCGTCGGACAATTCGAGCTTGGTGCTGTCCACAATCCAACTTACAGGGGACAATTACAGACGATGGAAGCGATCAATGTTGAAGGCGCTCTCGATGAAAAACAAGGTATGGATCCTTGATGCTGCTTCTGCTAGAACTGAGGAGAATCTTATGCAATGGAATAGATGTAACGATATTGTTTGTTCATGGATCTTGAATACTGTTTCTAAAGAAATCTATAATTCAATCGATGAGTATGAGACAGCCTATGAAATGTGGAAAGATCTGGAAGAGAGTTACGGTCAAAAGAATGGGCCATTAATCTACCAGATCAAGAAACAGATATCTGATTGTGAGCAAGGAAATGCTCAATTGACTGAGTATTTCACACAGCTCAAAGGTTACTGGCAGCAATTGTCGTCAATTTCCACTCCGATTGTCTGCAAGTGTGGAGGTTGTATATGCGACCTGCAGATGCAACAAGAAGAGGCTGATCAGGAGGCAAAACTCATGAAATTTCTCATGGGACTGAATGAGAAATATGACAATGGCAGGCGTCAGATTCTGCTAACTGTGCCATTGCCTAATGTGAGTGCAGCTCATTCTTTATTGCTGCAAGATGATCTAGGAAGGAAACCAGTGAGAAATGGCCAATCTGAGAGCACTGCACTCATGGCAAACAACTCTGGTGATTCCAAACCTAGAAAGGATAAATGTGGTCACTGTAATGGTAATCACAAAATGGAAAAGTGCTGGGAGTTGATAGGTTACCCCGAGTGGCACTCCAAAAGCAAAGATAAACCACAGTTGGGCAAAGGGCAGAAATACACTGATCAGAAGTATGGTGCTTATGGTGAGCAGAAGAAAGAGTTCAAGAAATATGGGGATCAGAAGGGACACAAAGCAAATGCAACTAGTTCCACATCTTCATCCCAGGGATTGCTTGGCTCATCTCCGGACAGCAGTGGTGCAACTGGTGAAAGATTTGGTCAACTCTCACCAGATCATATGCAACTAGTGACAAATTTCATATCCTTTCTTGGAAATTCAAACTCCTCTAATCATGCATCTCACCTAGCAGGTAACCTTTGCCTTAATGCATCTAAAGTCTCTAAACTGTGGATCATGGATAGTGGTGCAACCGATCATATGGCCTATGATGTGTCTTTGTTCACAAATCTCACACCCTTACAGAATACCTTTATCCATTTGCCTGATGGAAGTACTTCTTCTATCTCTCACAAAGGCACATTACACATAGCCAATCTCACCTTGCACAATGTCTTGTGTATTCCCAATTTCAAATACAACTTACTGTCTCTAAGCAAAATCTGCATTGATCTAAACTGCAATGTAATGTTACAACCTGATAATTGTCTTGTCCAGGACCGAGCAAAGAAGAAGATCATTGCATTTGGTAGTCAGAATGGAGAGCTGTACTACATGGATCCTGACATAGCTTCTCCAGACTTCAAACTAAGTGCAGCTGCTCATACCTCCCTGGATTTTAATCCATTTCCTATCTTTTTACCTAGCCAAAATAAAAGCATTCCAAGTACTGCTACCTTGTGGCATCTCAGACTTGGACATGCACCTTTTGTCAAGCTTAAACACATTTCTGCCATACACAGTGATTTAGATAGCTCTCATGAGCATGTATATTCTGTGTGCCCCATGGCCAAACAGACAAGAAACTCATTTACTTTTAGTAAATCACATGCTGAATGCATTTTCCAAGTTTTACATTGTGATGTTTGGGGCCCTTATGAGCATTCCACTTATCATGGTTTTAAATACTTCCTTACTATTGTTGATGACAAGAGTAGAGGTGTATGGCCATTTCTCATGAAACATAAGCATGAGGTGTCTCATCACCTTCAATCATTCATCAAACTTGTTGAAACACAGTTCCATTCCACTGTCAAAGTTGTCAGGAGTGATCTAGGAACTGAATTCTTTAATACCTCTGTCAACTCTTTTCTACAAGACAAAGGTATTATCCATCAAAGTTCCTGCAAAGACACTCCACAACAAAATGCCAGAGTTGAAAGAAAACATAGGTACATCCTTGAGATTGCTCGATCTTTAATGATCCAATCTATTGTACCTATGCAGTTTTGGGGTGACTGTATCCTTACAGCCACCTACATCATAAACAAACTTCCCAATCCTCTTCTTCAAAACAAATCTCCCCATGAGGTGATCTATGGTACCTCTCCTGATTACTCTCATATCAGAACCTTTGGTTGTCTATGTTACATTTCCACTGCCACTGAACCTCTCACAAAGAAGTTCCATCCTCGATCTCACCCATGTATATTT
Source organism: Persicaria maculosa (assembly GCA_963922045.1). Lineage (NCBI taxonomy): Eukaryota > Viridiplantae > Streptophyta > Magnoliopsida > Caryophyllales > Polygonaceae > Persicaria > Persicaria maculosa. The sequence continues at coordinate 28,576,405 of OY998256.1, read as the reverse complement.
CTGGGATACCCTTATGCTCAGAAGGGTTACAAAGTCTACAATGTAAAGCTTGGGAAATGTCAAGTAAGTAGAGATGTGGTTTTCTTTGAGCATATTTTTCCATACTCTCAATATAATATCCAGAAAGCTCATACACAAACCACTACCCTCTCTGATGTTATAGATCATTACTTTCCATATGACTATATCTCACACCTTGACATATCCAATGAGCAAGTTGTACAACCAACTACTGTTCCTGCAGAGTTGGATACCCATCACCATGAACCTCTTTCACCAGCATCTTCAACTACACCACCTGACCTGGATCCATTTGATCATATGGATTTTGAAACCTCTATTGCCCCTGAGCCCACTGAAATTGCCATTAGGCATTCCTCTCGAACTCATGCCCCACCTATATGGATGAAGGACTATGTAAGTATGGCCTCCATGAAGACACCGCCTGCATGGTCTGATTCTAGTAAGGTTACTCCCCTTTATCCTATTTCATCTTTCATGTGCTATTCCTCTTTATCTTCCTCTTATCATGCCTTTATCCACAATGTTGTATCCCACAAAGAACCTTCCTCTATCCATGATGCCATACAAAGCCTTGAGTGGTGTGATGCAATGCTAGTGGAGTTGAGTGCCCTTGAAAGGAATGATACCTGGACACTCATGCCTCTGCCTGTTGGTCAATCAGTGGTTACATGTAAGTGGCTCTTCAAGCTCAAATTTAGAGCTGATGGCTCCCTTGAAAGGCACAAAGCCAGATTGGTTGCAAGGGGGTTCTCTCAAGTGGAAGGACTGGACTACTCAGAGACATTTGCTCCTGTTGCCAGATTAGTGACTGCTCGAACTCTTCTTGCTGTGGCAGCTGCTAAAGGTTGGCACACTGTCCAGATGGATGTCACCAATGCCTTCCTCCATGGAGAGCTTGAGGAGGAGGTATTCATGGCTCTTCCTCCAGAATATCAAAGACTCAAACTACTTCAGAAACAGAAAGAAACTGGTGCTGCTTGTGCTCAGGAGGAGTGTGGAATTAATGAGCACAAGACCAGGATGGTATGCAAGCTGAACAAATCCCTATATGGTCTAAAACAGGCACCAAGACAGTGGTTTACCAAGTTTGCTCAAGTGATAAAGCTGGCAAACTTTGTTCAATCTGAAGCTGATCATGCCTTGTTCATCAAACAAGATGGGAGTACATTTACAGCCTTACTTGTGTATGTGGATGACATGATCATCACAGGAAACAGTAAGGAGGAGATAGGAAAACTGAAGGAGCATCTACACAAGCATTTCCAGATTAAAGACTTGGGAAATACCAGGTACTTCTTGGGAATTGAAATTGATAGAAACCATGAAGGAATGTGGTTGAATCAAAGGAAATATGCAATAGAGCTGTTAGAGGAAGCTGGAATGGAGAATGCAAAGCCTCTCTCCACACCTCTGGATGTGCATTGCAAACTGACAAGTGAAGGAGAGAGCTTTGATAAGCCAAAGCTGTACAGAAGAGTAGTTGGAAAACTGATCTACTTGACTGTGACAAGGCCAGATATTACATACTCAGTTCACATTCTGAGTCAGTTCATGCAAAACCCAACCATAGTGCACTGGCAAGCTGCAAAGCATCTACTAAGGTACATCAAACAGGCTCCAGGTCAAGGAATCTTCTTGCCAAGCAAATCAGACTTGAAGCTCAGAGGATACTGTGATGCAGACTGGCAAGCTTGCCCTATAACTCGAAAATCTCTCACTGGATATTGCTTCTTGTTGGGTGATGCCTTGATATCATGGAGAACCAAGAAGCAATCCTTTGTCGCCATGTCAACTGCTGAAGCAGAGTACAGGGCAATGGCCATGACATGTTGTGAATTAATTTGGTTGGTAAGGGTGTTAAAGGACTTGAGAATTGAGCAAACTCAAGCTGTGACTCTACACTGTGACAACCAAGCAGCTCTACACATCTCCAGAAATCCAATGCTTCACGAAAGAACTAAGCACATAGAGGCTGATTGTCACTTAGTCAGAAACTTGGTAATGAGTAAGGAAGTTGATACTCAATACATATCTACCAAAGAGCAACCTGCAGATGTATTCACCAAAGTGGTGAATCAAGTGCAACATGCAAAACTACTAGGCAAGCTTGGAGTTAGAAATCAGTTTGCCTAACTCTAAGCTTGAGGAGGAGTGTTGAAGTTCATTACATTGCATTTAGTTTGTTCAGGTTGTTAAATAGCAGTTAGGATCTTAGGGACCTTGTGTGTCCACGTCACCTTGTACATAGCATATATACTCTCCTCTGTTCAGCTGTAGAAACCAATTCATTCATTTTACAGAAATGCAAGAATCAGTTGCTTCCCTCTCTCTCTCTCTCATTCTCTTTGATTGAGTTCTTCACTTGCATTTCATGTGGAATTGAGCTGGATATCATCTAAATTCATGCTCAATTCATCATCATATATGTGTATGTATATTCTACATTGAAGAACATGAAATGGTCGATCAATTTATAAAGGCAAATGAAACCTAAAACGTAGAAAGATTAAAAGACTCCCTCCCTTTGGACATTGCCGAGAGAATCCTTGAAGTTCACATTATGTTGTAGACCACATAATGAGAACTAGAAGAACCAACTCGGATCAACTCGAATGGATTTGGAAAATTGACTGTCTGCCGAAAATAAAAAAAAAAAGATTTCCTATAGAAAAACCTACTAAACAAAACACCAACAAAGATTAGACTCCAGAATAAAGGAGTTCGTGTACCATTGGAATGCCCTCTTTGCACCCAAAACGAAGAAGAGGCTACACACATCTTTACTTAATGTCAGACAACCTTAACTTCTGTTGGGTTGGACGAAAGGACAAACAGATTGAACGAATAATAGGAAACTCATATAAAAATACAAAGCACATTAGGATATAATTACAGAAACCTTCATCAATGGAGCAGAAATCGACCCTCACTTTCTCGTTATGGGGAGTGTGGTCAATGAGAAACATAATTCTTTTCGACAACAATGACATCAGGAACATGGAAGATTGGTTAAAATATATAAAACAATATATGTCAAGCTGGAGAAAAGAACAAGTTGAGGAACAAGAGGAAGATATGGAGATAACAAGACCAAATATCCCCCAAAAGAAGACAAAAAGGAAAAAAATTTATCAAATAAGAAAAACCCAATGACGGATTCTTGAAACTCAATTTTGATGGAGTAAAGGTTAACTCTGATTTTGCCGCTTATGGGTTTGTCATTCGAGATGACCAGGGTGCAATCCTCTCTTGCGGTGTCCATGGACTCAGGAAGGTTTATGCTTTAGAGGCAGAGTGTCTCGATTTTCAGGCTGGTCTGCTAGATGTTTTAAAGCATGGCTTCACTCAGCTGGATGTGGAGGGCGACTATCTGACTATGATAGGCTGGCGTAGTTGGGTCTCACTTCGGCTTTCACTAAGGAGTGCGTTCCAGTCGAGGTCGACGTTTTCGTCCGTCAAGACGCCCTTGGGTGGTGGGTCAACCACGGTTGATCGCCCACAAATCCTTGCCTTGTATCAAAAAAAATATATTATAAAACGCGGCTTGATCCCGCGTTTCTTTCTTTTGTTTTTTTTTTTCACTTTCAGATCTTACTTCTTGTGAATGAAACGTTGTCTGAAACCGCGTTTCTCTGGCATACTTGCAAATTTTGAATATTTTTGTAAATATTTTCAAGTTGTGAATTATTATTTTTTGTAAATTTTTATTTTTCTTTGAATATTTTGAAAAAAAATTCCAATTTTCTTTAAATTACCCTAATGTTAACAACATTAAACAAAAAATAATTAAATGACCCTAATTCCACACCACAATAAGTTGTATTTTCAGATGATTTTTTCATAATCAAATTAAAAATTGGTAATGGTTTTTACTAACTAGCTCAACTCGTTGTTACCCGGCCCGGAAGCTCCAACTACGTGAATGGCATTTCCTATTTTCGTTTCATAGAAAAGAGTTATCCTCTAGTAAAGCATTATCGTTGGCATGAGTTGAGTATGCATGTATTGTACTATTTATTTATGGTTTCAATCGGTCAAGAGTTATAGAAAATTTTTGTTGTGCATATTTTCGGTGCATGGGTTAAAAAAGATGTTGTAGGGAGGGTCGAGTAGGGGTGTTATTCGAGTCGAACGAGCCGAGTACTTAGGTGTTCATGTTCGACTCGTTTTTTATCGAGCCGAGCTCGAGCCGAGCCTGATTTTTTTACGAGCTTAAAGTCGTGTTTGTATTCAGCTCGCGATCTGTATAAGGAGCTCGAGCTCGAGCCGAGCCTGTTTTTTTACGAGCTTAGAGTTGTGTTTGTATTCAGCTCGCGAGCTGTATAAGGAGCTCGAGCTCGAGCTCATTTTGCTCGTTTTTGTTCGAGCCGAGCTCGAGCTCGCGAGCTCGTTCGAACTCGTTTTTGCTCGTTTTGAAGTTTCCAGCTCGTGTGAAGCTTTTTTTGTTGAAAGCTCGAGTTGAGCTCGTTTTGAGCTCGTGAAACATACATTTGCTTGTTTGACGTCGTTTTGAGCTCGTCAAACGAGCTCGTTTTGAGCTCGAGTTGAGCTCGTTTTAAATAAGATAAGGGAAATTACATAAGTACCCCTTTAATACGAGCTATACGAGAAGGCTCGTATAAAGCTCGAGCTCGGCTCGAGCTCGTGACGAGCTCGAAATTCTGCTCATACTCGTTCGTTTTTAAATATGAACGAGTCCGAGCCGAGTTTTTTACAAGCCGATCCCGAGCCGATCATGAGTAGCTTATCTCACATAACACCCTAGGGCCGAGGGGTAGATTGAAAGCCCAACTAACTAAGACAAAAATGAATACAATTAATATATGGGCAGGGCCACAGCCATGTGAAACATTTAAGGAGACTGAAGAAAGCTTGTGTTGTGGGGGTGGGGGTCTATTTCTATATAGGGAGAACACGTTTAATGTAACACAAGGAGAAGAAGATTTATGTAAGGCTGCATATATATAACAACGTACCGGCCTCAACGCAAGTCAAAAGGGTTTGATTTATGTGTGGGTTGGTGAGTTCTGTCAGAGCCGAGGGAACTAAAACATGCTACTCTCACTCGCTCAGTATTATTAATTTATTATACTCCATTGAGTACTGAGTAGTAGTGTATTGTTTGTTGGTGAATATATTGATGATGCTACTCACTTATTCAATAGATGATTGATGAAGGGTTTATTTTCAAATAAATAAATTTATAAGATCCAAATCACGCTATAGTATAGTAGGGTCAAGTTCGTCCGCATGGAGAAAGTCGATGACTCAATTCTATTTACCAAAGATGGTGAAGGGTTTGAGCAAATCTAGCCGTTGATACTTTATATATGTTTTTATCAATGGCCAGTATTCACCCTCTTTTTTTTTTTGTCCTAAGTGCGGCATTGCGCCAGTTCTCAAAATCCATCCCGGCCCTTCTTCTGAAAAATCTGAGGGCTCACAGCTCTTCTCCTATGTAATCTCTTATTTGCCCCTTAAACATTGAATTTGAAATTATTTGTTTTTTTGTTTTCATGTCCTTTTTCGTCTTTTCATCTCATCGCTCCTCTCTCCTCGTGGTCTCTCCTCTAGTCCTCTGTGCTCACCGATCTTCATCTCTTCGGGAAGAAGGTTCTCATGGCTGGTTCTTGCTCTTCATGGTGTTCCACACGTCCGAGGAGTAGAGGAGGGAGTTGCTGGTCCGCCATATCCTCGTCAATAGGTCTTTTCTCGTCCTGTGCATCCTAAATTTCTAGGGTTTCAGATTCGACTCCCGAATTCTCTAGCTAAGGTTTTCGAATTCATGCTACAGACAACCTCGCGCAGCTATTGATATCTAGTTTTTATCCTACCTCAGCTCTAATTCAAAACTAGGTAACCCTCTTCTATTTTTCTCAAACTGGGCGTTGTCCTCCTCCCATGCTACAGACGATAGTTTGATTTTGGCATCGGGTTTGGGACTTGTAACCCTCTCCAGTTTCAAGTATCTTTGTTTTTTTTTCCTGAATTAGAAATTAAAAGGAATTTAGGTTTGTGATTGATCAATCATGATAATATCTAATTTAGGTTACAAAACTTATATTTTAGGGTTAGAGATGGGCATATTCGATTCTGTTTGTGAGATGTTAGAGATTTTATACCCGCCTACAAGGCGTTCGATTAAATGCCTCATAGTTTTGAGATGTTGAAATTCAGGGTTATGGCCTTCAAATGGTATGATTTGGTACTTTGGTAGTATACTTTCATGAGAGATTCTAAAGTTGATCTATTTTCTTCTATTGCGAAGGAGGTATTAGTATGTAAGCTTTCATAAGATCCAGCAAGCAACCACCCTTCAATGCCACTATTAAAATTCCTATCAATTTGCTACATGGAACTATGGAAACCAATGTGCTGTCCATTTAACATATTTTAAATACATGAAATATCTTGTAATTGAAGAAACATTGAAAATAATGATTGGTGATGCCAGCACTTATCCACCCGTGTTATAATAGTATTGAGGACAAGGGTAGGGATTTGATTTAAGGTGGCTGAAATAAGGGATGAATGATGCTTGATGGACACTTTTACATGGATGGTGATCCAGGGTATGAAACAACAAGGAAAATTATTGTGTTGTGATTTGGTGGCAGAGTTGAGGCGTGAAAATCTCTATTAGCGAAGCTTTGTGAGTTCTGGCTATCCACTTCTTTATGGAGCTTCAGAAGTTATCTCCCATCTTTGTGCTAATTTATATTTTATCATTATTTTTGGTCTTTGGGTTATTTACCTAAATTGTGTATGCTTTTTTTTTAAGTATACTTATTTGTTGTGGTGTCTCCATTGCTTTCCTTGACATAGTAGAGGTATATTTTCCTTTTTTTTCCCCATTCATGAGCTTTATCAATTTCTCCATCTTTCTCTTCTTTCCTAATTTGTATAATGGTTTCATTGTCGAAGTCCTACTTTTACTTCATACACTAAACAATGTTTTCAAAAGCTAGAGGCAAGGTAATACACATATCTATAGCTTAATCAGGCTTCAAAAGCAATGATGATGTTTTTTTTTTCATAAAACACCTCAAAACACCTTCAAGTAGGAAATAAAATGAAGTTTTTTTTTTTCATAACCCATCCTTGATGAAATAAAATGAAGTTTTAGGTAGGAAACAAGTAAAAAAAACCCAAATCTAAAGCATCACAAAGTTCTAATTATAAGTGTAAGCATAGAAGATTAAAGAATAGAAAGAAATCAAGCTGAATGGGAAGGAATATGGTTAGGGAGTGGGCCAAGTAAAATCATCAATGTCATTTGCGTCCTCTTCGTCTTCAGCTTCAAGACATGGAGCAATTATGAATGTTGTTACATAGCAAGAAATTTTACCTTTTTTAGAAGGAACAATCTGAGAGCAACAAATCAGCACCACAACAACTCCACCAAAAGGAAGAAGGGCAGAGAAAGGAGGGAGAGAAGTCAAGTGAAGAAAAGGAGAATTGGAGGCGTAAAGAATAGGAGGGAGGAAAGCGTTTATAAGAAAGAAAGTTGCTAAACTCTTCAAAAAAATCAATAAACTATTATCCAAATAAAAAAAATGATTAGCCAAATGCGGCTGAGATATGCAATATGTCATGATTAATCAAAAACAGAAAAGCCCATTGCAAATGTTTTTTTAGCATCTGGGGCTGAGGCAGTGCACGTTGTGCCTTCACCAAGACAAGCACTACACCTGACACCTTGTGGTTAAGCAGCCTTAATCGTGTATGGACTGGGCATTATAAACCCTGACCCTAAATATACAATACACAAACAATTGCATTTTGTTTAGCTGCTAAAATACTGCCACGTAGGTTAATGGTCATCATGTTGCCTTCTGCATACATAAATTGGTAGTAATTTAACTGTGATAGCGAGAGGGCGCTTTTCAGCAAATTTTGAAAGGTCACAAACTAATACCATCAAGAAATCAACTTTAAATGTTTGGGGCTAAATGTTTAGTTTACCCTTATTGTTAATGTGTGGCTTCCAAATAATTGAGTACTCTTTCCCATAACATGCTTCTTCAGGTTGACCACTTGACACACTATTTGCTTTTTGGAAATGCTAATTAAGGAATAACCTGCAATCCTTGAGGGATTGCACAGGGTAAGTACCTTAATGAAAGATCGTGAAATATGGTATTTTAGGGGACGTGCGGATGAGATAATCATTTGTTTGGAGAGTGTTTTCCCTTGACTTACGTGTTGGTGGATCCTATTTGGTGTTTGCTTACTCCACTTTAAATCTCAAACTACTGTGTCTTTTCCTCATTTATGTAGCCCAGCGTTTATGAACATCACCCTTTCTGTTGGACTTGCACCTGCAAGTGGTTGTCATTTGTTTCACAAGCCTTTCTTGCTAGGGTGGATTAGCAGTTAAAAAGCTGGTTCATCCTCTTATTATAGGATGCAATTTGCACAACTCTTCCTGTGTTTAAATGCCCACTGACTTTAGTCCTCGGCAACTTGGAGTTGACATGTTTATCTAAATATTTATCTCTTCAATAAGTTTCATTTTTGCTGCTTTTTATAGCCTTGTCTCCGCATTCTCATCCACTTTTTGCTGCATGGGGCCCAAAGTCGCAGGGAATGACCACTCTCTACCTTGCTGCTGAAGGAGGGCACCTTAAAGTGATGAATATATTGCTCGAGCGTGGTGCTGATATCGATGTCAGAACTAAGGGTGCTTGTGGCTGTAAGAAACCTCTCATTTCCTCTTTGCTTCTCCATGTATTGAATTTGCTTTTAATTAAATTGAATGTGTTATGATATATTGTCTACAGTTTTCTTGCTTCTGTTGGCTGGAAGCGGAACCTTTTCTGGAGGGTTAACCTTTATATAGCTCATCTTTGTTTTGCATTGACACCACTTCACATTGCTGCCAAGGAACGTAACAGGGAAGCAGTGAAGTTTCTGGTAGAGAATGGATCTTTCCTTCCACCTGACATCAAAGACTGCAGGTTCAATCCACCTGTTCACTACTGCCCTTGACTTGAATGGGCTTATGAAGAACTGATGTCGAATGCGCCTTGAACATGATAATTACGAGTCATCTACTTCTTACAGCTCAGAGAGCTGAAGACTTCATATTCTCTTCCTATATAGCTTGTACTACTGCAACACCTGTTCCGGGCGTGCTTCGGTTGTTTTTTGGAGTCTATTGCGTCTTTATGTTGGCGGTTTCCCAATAGGATTCATGTACTTATTTATGCTTGTGTCCGCTTTCAGGGTGAGGTCCGTTCACTGTTCTCAGCCCATGTGCCACCACCACCACCGTCGTCCTCCATCTCCCTCACCATATGGCCACCGCTTGCACCTCTTTCCATCAATTATCATGTCAAAGAGGTAAGTTCCCTAACCTAGGACCTCTTAAATTTCAATGGAACCGTTGACATTGGAAAATTATATAGTGGAGTACAAAAAATGGACTCTGGTGTGCGGCCTCCTAATGCGAGGGTTGACCATGAAAATGGTGCTCTTTTTGGTAAAGAGAGGCCTTCTGATAAGGAGAGAGTGGATCTTAGAAATATAAATAGGTAAGCATATATAAATAATTAAATACAGACACACTGGTATATTTTTTGTAACATGTTGCTCTTAGTTTCTGCCATGATTTGTCAATATTTATCAAATCCGACTAAAAAGACATGCTGAAGTTGGATACTGAGAAATGTTGATGTCGATAATACATTGGAATAATCCCCAATCAAATTAAAAGACAACGCGACAGGACAGGAATTAGCGCTATTAAAAACATCGCTATGATCTGTGTTTCCAGTAAAGGAGAAATCCCCAAATACTGGAATGTGCCCGGAAATTGCAGAACTTTTTAATACCTTCCATCCAAAACTGCAAATACAAACCTGAAAATTAATCCTTTAGATAAAAAAAAAAAAGATGGTTGCTTGAGGCTAATGATTAAGAGGGAGTAAGGAGAACGAGTACCATGAAGCATTTACCAGGTAACTCTTAGCCAGGGGAGATGAAACTGCAAAATGAGGATACTACGAATCGTGCCCATGCCACATCAAGTCAAGATCAAAAAGCCAAACTTCCGCAAGAGCCAGTTCAACCCCTTAAAGCATAATGTGCAAAATAATCTTAGCTAACCTATTTACATTCATATTAACCAAGAGAAAAATAAATTAAATTCCCTATCAATAAGAACAAAAAGTTTAAAATTTTTAGTTGACTTCTATTCTTTAGCAAAATCATCAGTGAAGTTTGTATTGAATCACTTTCTCTTATGTACGTGCAACAATTTGTGCAGCAGCTTCTTCTGCTTAGCAGAAACTTATGCTTAGCAGCCCCTAAACCAATTCTTATTTGAATTTATATAGCAATGACAGGCATCGTAAAGGGATCACAATCATTACAGTGCCAGCAGCTGCTAAGTTAGTGTGCTAAGTTAGTGTACTGTTACAACAGGTGTCTCCCTGAATTTGCCTTCCAAGACTTGTCCTTTATGACTCATCTCACCTGTTACCTTAGCCTATCCGTTTTTGAGTATTTTAGGTTTAGGATTTTAGAATTTAGATAATTTTTAACGCATATTAGTAACAAATACAAATATAACATGTGAAAAAAAAGGTAGTTGAGTTGATTAGTAGACCCCATTTTAAGGCCTCTTGGACCTCTACGTCAACCTCTAGCCCTTTAGCCCCTCTAACCTTTTCTTATTGAAGATCATTTTTAAGAAAGTAGGGTCAATAGGCTTATCCCCTCTTATTTAAGATGACTTTGGATTCTCATCTGAATATTCCTTGCTGTTATATACTTATATGTACTATCTTGTGTATGCTATCCAACTCATCAATCTTGCATTTAATTTAATTTCACTCTTAATTTGAACCTCGTACCGATGCAATTACTACTTGTTAGAGCTTTTATTGGAACATTTTATTATTTACAAGCTTTGAACATGTTTGCGCTTACTTCTTCATTGAGTCTTCTTTTTCCAACTCCATCAATAGTCTTTCTTTGATCAAGCCTTCGAAAACCTAGAACTTTTCTCATACATAAGGCAATCTTAGTTTTATGTCCCCCCATCAGTTTTCACCTCACTTCACAATCACCTCACCAAGCACCTCCGGATCCTCCTCTTTCATTTACATCTCTTCTCTCCATGACCTCTCCTTGCCATGCTGCCCACCCGTGATCGAGTTAACTCCTTGCATTATTAGGGATGCATATTCTTAAATCTGAAAATTCCTTTTGTTTTATAGGGGTCAATGTTTGAGTAGATGTTATGTGGGAACTGATGAATAAAGGAGTATGAGTGAACACAAGAATCCTTGCAAGAGAAGCCTAGCCTTCCTATAAACAATAAAACTTCTCATATGAATCTTATGCGTATTTTACTTTTGAAATTGACGGTGTATTTTAGTTTCCTTATCCTAATTTTGTTTTTTCCTTATTGCAGGGTTAGATTAATTTTAGGTCCCTGTCGGAAGATCTGACTTCAGACAGAGACCACTGGAGGCGGTGCATTCGGGTTGCGGAGGGATAGTATTTTGAGCTTTTATGTTTTGTCCTTTTGCCCTTGCTTCTTTTTATCTTTCCCTTGCTTCGTCTATGATTATGCTTCCTTTTTATGAGTCATGCTCTCTCATAATTCTAGTATCCTATTATTCAGGGTCTCTCGGAAACACTCTCTCGACCTGCTCGGGGAATGAGTGCGTACATCTTGACCCCCCAGACCCTGCTTTGACGGGATATACTGGGTAGTTGTTGTTGTTGTTGTTGATCATCCATCCAAAATTGTAATGATGAAGAGGATAAGAAACTTCCGGCGGCTGGTCTTGTAGAAGTTCCAAGATGCCTCTTTTCTTTACTGCATCAAATCAAGGAAAAAGTTCAGGTGAGTAACATACCGTTGCCTCTGAATGGAACTTGCATAACATAGATTCATTTGCAACGTCTCTTTAATTCTATTAATAATAGGTACATTCGTAATGGAACTTGCATAACATAGGTTCTCTTTTCCTACATTTTCTTACATCTCTTATTTGATCCTCTCCTATTATTTGAGATTTGATTTTGGTATTAGATATTCCATTTCGATATTTTAAAATTTTCCTTTTTTATTTGGTTCGTTAGTAAATTCTTTATATATGTTGATTGTACTGTATTAGACGCTTAACTTGGAGGCAATGGACAAAACCAGACACTGGAAAATCGTGGGTTGCAGTGCATACATAGGTGACGGGTTGCTCGATGGGTTTGATTGGTCACGCAACACAGAATGTGGGCTGCGCTGTCCCTGAAACAGCATGTACTGGTGTTCTTGGTGACTTTGTACAACCTTGCAGATAGACTAAAACTTTTCACACATGATTCATGGATTTGGTCTGGAAGTCATCAATAGGTTTTGTTGTTTTAGGCACCTATCATATAAACAAAATGACTGGAATTATATCATTTACTCTTGCTCATCTCCCCATATTAACATAATTGTAAGCTTCTTTTTCCACTCGGATTGCTTATAGGTTTCTTCATTACCAATACTTGTAAGCTTCTTTTTCCACACACAAATGTTTTTATTATGCTATATGATCGCTTAAAATGTGCAGTAGCTTATAGCCCTAAAGTTGGGATGTAGGTTGATCGAATCTTATTGTCATCTTCTTAATATTTCCTATGTAGTATGCTTTCCAATGCTTGTCTCTCTTTCTTTTTTTCTTATTTTAGATACAAATGTGCACAAGACAAAGCTTGCAATGTAACAATACTTGTCAACATACAGTTAAAAGCCATGCATTGGTAGCTTATCATAATTACATGTATTTCATACAGATGCACATTTACAGTATTCCTACTATAATCTAGATAAATAGATCATCCTTAGTACTTTGAAATTCGTATTTTTTTTAATTTAAAATTTGTATTCATTTAGAGCTTTGCTATGTAATTTGATCACCTCATTATCTTATACTTATATATATAAGTAATTACAACAGCAAATTCACCGTGTGAAGCACGGTTCATTCCTAGTATAACTAAAAACATGCACATCAATGATAGGGCCGGAGTTAGATATATAGATCCTGTACGTACATTAATGTCGATGGAAAGGGCAATGACCTTCCATGGCACGGGGTGATGCTCTTGGAACTTGATTGGCTTGAATTGTGCTCAGTACTTGGTAGTTACATGAGATAGGTCTTGAGATAAGACATGTTAGAGATCTCTAAATTATCGATAGAAAATGTTTTCATCCATGAACCAATTTAAACAATATATTGTCGCACCCCTTCACTAACACAACCCAATACCCATTGTCCTTTCCCTACAGGTAAAGAGCAGCTAACGTACTTGATTATGACATAAATTTGGGGAAAAAGTAATGATGCATAAACCTTGATAACACACAATTTGGGGAAAGTAATGATTTGCGGAAAAAATAGGTCCTACCGGGAGTCGAACCCAGGTCGCTGGATTCAAAGTCCAGAGTGCTAACCACTACACCATAGAACCATATATGCCTTACGAAATGAATGTTAAATAAAACTATTAGAACTGTTGGACGTGGAACTGTTACAGTTACAGTGGTCGTGGAACTGTTGGACGCAGACATTGGAGAGGAGAGATGCACAACTTCACAACATCACTGTCAAGGCACTGCCGGAAGATCAAAAATGGCGGACTCTACTTTACTGTTAGACACCTTTCCTCTCTACAAAAACAGTCGATTTTGCCATCCGATCTTAACGATGAGGTTCGTCTTCAATTTCAGTTTTTCTTAATTCAAATTTTCGTGAGCTTTACTGTGTTTGTTAATTAGTTGCTTGTGGAAGGGAAAGCCCATTGTCGAACTGCGATTCTCAACAGACCCTCCGCCCTCAACGCTCTTACTCGATCCATGGTAAATACTCTCCATTTTAAGCTTCAATTGATACTTTTATAGGGTGTTAGGGTTTAATTTGCCCCCGGTTTGGGATTATCGAATGAAACTTCAAGGCCAATCCAGTTTTCAGTTGATGATTTAGATGCGTTCTGGCAACATTAGTTTTCTATTTCATCTTTCAAGTTCATTTCTCCCCAATTGTACTTGACAAAATTTGCGGAGGAAAACTGGCCAAAAAAAAAAAACATGGCATCTGTTTGCGCCCAATTATGATACATCAGTGGTTCCCTGTTGGAAGAGGGTGGTGACAGTGGCCCAGGGTAAGGCTTGGATGCTAAATGCATTGTTGTTCCTTCCTTAGGCAGTATAAATTTGGTTTTTGAACCTCAATGGTCATGATTTGCTGTGGTGTGTACCCTACCATAGTTTTAATGTTGCTTGTACTGTGCAATAATTGCAACAAAAGTGTAATTGGTAGGATCTTTATTGCAGTCGCTTGTTGTTTTTCCATATTTCCTAAGTGATCACTGCAGCTCTATGGAAAGCACTCATGATTTGACTGAGAATTAGGCATCAAATCAAGTTGAACACAATGTGTGATTTCTTTTCTTTTTTTATAATGGTTGGCTAAAAAAAACAGACGAATCTCAATATCTTGCATCACATCTTTGTTGTTTCCCTGAATGCACCAGCACCACATATTCATGAGCTGAAGTCAGTTACGTTGCTTTTCAGGGTATTCGATTGCAAAAACATTACAAATCCTGGGAAGATAATCCTGACATTGGTTTCGTGATGATTAAGGTGATTCATGTTTCTAATTTTGAACCTTGGATGTGTACAGAGATGAATTCTTTAAAGGTGTTTCTTCTTCAATTTTTTTAGGGGAGTGGAAGGGCATTTTGTGCTGGTGGAGATATCAAAACTATCTACCATTCAATGAAGCAAGGTGTGTACTAATTCTTTAAAGAACTATTTTTTTAATATTATTATTTTCATAAAGTTGCTAAATTTTAGAGTATGACACTCCCAACTGTTTCTAAACTGATACATTTAATCTGTACCCTTGAACTTGTTGTCACCCATGTTCAAGTCTTGCTCTTCCTTTGCTATGATTAGAGGTAGAGCTGGGCTCCAAAAACAATTTCAGGATTTTTTTTTATTTCAAGAACAAAGGAATTGTACAAAATATTGGGAGAGAACCATGAAATTGTGGTTTAAGCACGTCGTTTTCGTAAACAAAATCACTAAAAACATTTAATTTTTCAAAAAAAAATTAGGGAATGATTGTTTTTTGAAATAATATACAAAAGAATTTTTAAATCCCTAGGACACCATGATTTTTTAGTATAGAATGTGTAATTGCACTAATACAAAATTCAATCTATGTGACATTTTGCTTATAGAGTTTGTTACAAAGGTTTTTCTTATGACTATAATAAAATGGGGGGAGGAATATTAGTAATTCTGTTAAGTCATCACGTCCTCGAGGCTTGAGCGAGACATTGCCTAGATCATTACCGCTGGTGAGACATGAGACATGATAGGAACTCAAAGTTGTGTTACTAAAGGTGCTGGCGTATCTCGAAACCAACATCTAGAAGTTTCTTGGTTTGAGAAGGAATGGAGAAAGTAGAATTCAAACCAGACATGTGAATTTGTGTGGAAAACGCACGGCACAGCACAAGTGTTAAGGGTGGCTAGACATGGTGCACAGGGCTACAATATATTCGGTTTTCGTTGGCACTTTGCGAGCCCAAGTAAAGATGTCTCGAGCCTTTTGACTTAGATAGACTTATGTAGCTCAAGAAGTTTGAAACAAAATTCTAGAGCAATTGGAGCTAAAATGTTTGATGATGTCCGAGTGAGAGCTAAAGATCTCTTAAGTGCTCGTATGAGCTAGGGCATTGGGCATTTTGGGGCTCAGAGCTTCTTGTTATAACAAGTTTAAAGAGCTAAGGGAATGTGGTGTCACATAAGCTAATAGAGGTGAGTGATGCTAGCTCCGATGAGTTAAGCTTGTTCGGTTTTGAATGGCAATTGGGCTTGATCCTTCGGGATGATGTTCTTGGGCCTTATGGGCCATGTGAGACTCGGAAAACAGGCCTTAGTAACTATCATAACGGGCCATAACCACTCACAACCGCCCTCTCCATTGCCTATATAAAGCGGTGGACTCTTGGCTTGACAATTCGCTCAAAACTTGTATTGACAACTACAAAAGATCAGTTGTATTGACATTTTATAATACTCTTTAGGGGCCGAGACTACATTTGCGTTTTTCAAGCTTCTTATGACTTTAACGCATAGTCTAGTCATGAATTGATTTTCTTATCCCACGTGAGATTTGCAGAACCTTGCGCCTTTATAAGGCGAAAATACTCATTGTAGGAAAAACGCTTATAAAGTGTGATTCATCCATTATCCAAGTCATCTAATTAGACAAAATGAAACAAACAACTAGACTACTTGGATGTTGGACTACTTCTTTGGAAGTTTACAACCCCTTGTCTACTAGTTTGTTGAGTGAGATTACCCTCTTTATCTACTCACTCGGTCCTTTGTCTTAAGAGATCGAACGACTTGTAAGGTCCTAGATACCGTGGAAGCCTCGATCAATAAGTGTAGGCGGCACTAGTATGTCAAACACATTGTAAGGTTGTTGAGACCTCGATCAACGTTGTTTGGAGACCAGGACAGCATAGGCGTGGCACCAGTCCTCTTAGTTCCTACCCCTATATACAGCTAACAATTAATATATCAATACATTCTGTGCATCGCTGTTATTAACATGTTTATTCTTTTGTGCAGGGAAATTAGAAGAAACTAAGGAATTTTTCAGCGAGATATATACTTTTATTTATATGCTTGGTACATATATGAAACCACATGTGAGAATTGATCTCGATAACTGTGTTCATTACAGCATATGTCTTTATTTTTAATAACAAATAGACACTTTGATAATGGTATCCAAGTGTTTTCATGAAATCATTGTAGGAAGGTCACATGGATATGTTATTGTTAGCTAATGGTTTAATACTGTGAAGTTGCTGAAATGACTTGTTGTTTAATAGTCTTACGCTATTTACTATTGATGGTTTATCAACATTCATCACTGTGTTGTTGACCATTTTTTAGGTTGCCCTCCTGAATGGAATTACAATGGGTGGTGGAGCAGGGGTTTCAATACCAGGAATGTTTCGTGTTGCTACTGAGAAAACTGTAAGTATAATATTGTTTTAAACCAATTTATGCCCTTTATTGTTCGATATATTATGTAAGATCTCATTCTTTTAGAATTACAATGTGTTGATTATTTCTTTTTCCAGCTAATAATGACTCTAAAGTCTAAACTCAAATATTATATGATACTCTTACACTTTGTTTATGTTATATGAATATGTGTATCTTCTAGTACTTATGGTTTATGGATCTCATTCCCCGCAGGTGTTTGCTACCCCAGAAACATCAATTGGTTTTCATTCGGATGCTGCAGCTTCTTTCTATCTTTCGCATCTTCCTGGCAATCTTGGTAGGTGTTGCTTTGCTTACTTCCTTGCTTACTTCCTCATTGACCTGTTGATTTCATTTTATGGTGTTTTTTTAATTTTAAGCTGGTGCAGCCTTTTTTGCACATGTAAAGCTCTAAGTTTGTGTACACTTTATAGTACATAAGAGTTCGATTCCCAACGGATCTATACTATGACTTTGGAATTTTGTGCTCATTTCTTGTAGCATGATGATTTCAGGAGAGTATATAGCTCTAACAAGTGAGACTCTCAGTGGAGCTGAAATGTTTGCTTGTGGACTTGCAACACACTATTCACTAAGTGTTGTATGTGCTACTAAACCCTTTTTATTGAAAAAACATATTTCATCTGCTTACATGATCTTTTCTATATATGTTTTTGTATTAACAGAAGCTTCCTCAAATTGAAGAACATCTAGGCCAATTGGCTACTGATGATCCTTCGGTTATTGAGACTTCCTTGCAAAAGTTCAGCGATTCTGTATCTCCGGATGCTATGAGTGTCCTACGAAGGTTTGTGATTACTTCTACCCTGGAGCACTTTAATACAGCCTTTCTTGGTAGGATTTTATGTGAATTTGGTTTTAGCCGGAAGTTTGGTACCTCTCTCTAGTCCTTCACCTTTGTGATATAAGGAGTTTGTTCAAGCATAATGGAAGGAGTGATTGAGCTCAGTTAGCTTTATTATTGGCTCTACTCTGCATAAGATGAGTGTTAATGCATACTTAAAGAGAATGAAACTGATAACTGTAGCAAAGAGAGGTTATTTTAATACATCTCTGGTTAAAAGATCATTAGGATAGGAATAATGCTTTATAAGTTACAGCTAAAGTTAAGTTCTTAGATTACTTCTTCCATGACACTGTTTGGAATCTTAAAAACCCTGTCTCCTATCAAAAGGAAGCGGTGAACGGGAAGTGCACCATTGATTGTGCATAGCATTTTTGAACCTCTATTTGTCAGCTGAACTCAAGTTTGCTAACCTGTTCAGGATGGAGACCCTTGACAAATGTTTCAGTTGTGATACAGTTGAAGAAATAATTGGTGCTCTGGTAATCATTTGTTCATAAATCTTTCTTACATTATATTCTTGTCTCGAATGAGGACAATTATGACATGCCTAAATGTTGGTGGATAATTTTATATTTCAAATAGCCCAATTTTAATGAATGGTGGAAGAGTGGGTATTAGGCTATAAGCATGGGTCAAACAAATTGGATAGTGGACTACTCCTTTGGACCGATCAAGAAGATATGGGCTTACACAATTGGAGAATGTAAAAGGTCTAGATTATTCTAGGAACTAAGAGAATAGAAATGCCTAGAATAAAATCACTAGAATAATCTAGTAAATTTTTTATAGGAAGTAGTGAAAGTCGGCAACTATCAACCGACTTACTTACCTTATATAAATAGGCATGAGAGGTGTCATCTTTAGTGTTGTAGAGTAACGTGAGTACAAGAAGTAAGAGTGGTGAGTGGTGAGCCTCCAAATTAAGGGTGTGAGTGAGTTTGTGGTGAGTCAAGTGTGAGTTGGTCTAGAGTGTGTAAAATTAATTGTGAGAGTTGTACAAAATACTTTGTACATTAATACAAAGTGTCGTTTGTAAAGAGAGTCACACAGTCGAATGTTAGCTATCCGTATTTTTCCCAACACTAAATGCCATAATCCCGCTGCATATTCGGTTTTGGGAAAATGGAAAGAGAACTTTTACAAGCACATCTAAGCTATCATGGTTTTCTTACACCTATTCTTCCATGTGACATTCTGCATTTTGTAGGAAAATGAGTCTAGCAAGACAGATCATGCATGGTGTGTGTCAACTTTAAAGAGGCTAAAAGAAGTTTCTCCTTTGGGCCTGAAGGTTACATTGAGATCGGTCAGTTCATTCAACTTATCCTTGTTATGTACAGTAGTGAATTCACAGTCTATTCTGACAGACTCAGTCCTTTCTTCTCGGTCTTATCTTTTTAATATGCGGGTATCTTCTAAGATTCGGGAAGGAAGAAACCAAACTCTAGACGAATGTCTTGCCCGTGAGTATCGTATGACTCTTCAGGCAATATCTGGACAAATTTCCAAAGACTATTTCGAGGTATGATATGAACTTGGCAAGTGCTTCTTGAACCATCTTTTGTTGCTTGCACCTATTATGGTCTAATTGTTGTTCATCGTTCCAGGGTATACGAGCTCGCGTTATTGATAAAGACTTCTCCCCAAAGGTATTTTCAAAATGCATCGCATTAGTTGGAACTCGAGGGAAATCCTTTCATCTCCTCCACATATATTAGTTCGATTCTATGATCATGTACTATTTTCGTATCTAAAAACACGCAGTGGGACCCACCGAGCTTGGATAGAGTATCAGAGGACATGGTGGATCAGTACTTTTCACGTCTCAGCGAGTCAGAACCCGAACTCGAACTTCCGACCAACCAGAGGGAAGCCTTCGCCTAATCAGTCCCAGGGAAGTTTGGTCCTCATGGCTTTCATATACCATATTCTTAAAGGGCTTTTTATTGGTTTGCATAAGCACAAAGATGTCTTTGAAGCTATGCTCTATTTTTTCTTTCTACTATGCTACCCTATATATAATGAGAGAACCAAGTGATAGTAATCTTTTGCACATTTGCCTATATACACTTTCAAAATTTTTATATTCTCACAACAAAGGCACGCAACATAAAGTGGTGGCCCTTTTTTCCACTATTCACCATCGGCTACACATTAGGAATGTATTATCCCTTTGCACCAAAAAAAAAAAAAGGAATGTATTATCCCCGTAAAATATGGAATTTTTTTTATTAAGTATTAAATTAACATTTAAAGAAAATAAAAATTGTATTTATATTTCAAGGGCACATTGGTATATTAAAAAATTCAGAGACAAATAGACATATTAACCCCCGTTTATTTTTTGATAAAGAAAGGTAATGATTACGGGTATGTATGGATGCACATGTTTTTTTTATTAACTACTAAAAAATATAATATCTTGTCTTAGAGATTACGGGTAATGATTACCGGTATGTATGGATGCACAGAGATTGGGTGATACCTTGTCTTAGAGCAATGGCTTCTACCATTAGGGGAGTTTGGTTGCCAATCAAATCATAGCCAATATGAATAGGACGGTCTTCCCAATCACAAATAATAAAGCCAATCGAGCTAATGTTATTCGGAAGGGTGGAACCGTCAAAATTAAGTTTGAACGTGCCTAGGGGAGTTTTTTTCACTTGGCTGTTTTTTGTGAAGTGATTATCTTGGTCCTCTGGTTAGTTGCTTTGGCATAATTTATGTTTATGTTGAGATTTTGTTCATAAGTGGCCGTTTTCAGCCAGTTTTCCAAGTGCAAAGTGGTTATTTGTTTGATGGTTTATGGTGATGGTAGCGGTTCCTGCCGAAAGATCATTTGGTTTCTAAAATACCAAGTTGTCCACCATGTGAAGGCTAGTTTTTCCTTTTCTGTTTTTGATAATTTGTTGCTTAGAAGCGCTAGGATAGGCTTCATTTCTCTTGAGATTGCGATCATGTTGTTGATGATTTGACGGGTGTCCACTAGTAGTGTTGGTTGGATGCTATTGTATTGGCATTCAATGAAAAGGTGTGTATCATCCTGAGTCGCTTGGTTGCACAGCGTGCAAGTCAAAGGGACGGAAACCCCTTTTTGGGAGAGTCGGGTTGCTGTTGGAAGACCTTGTTGACTCAATTTCCAAAGGAAATTTTTTATCTTAGGGGGATATTGATTTTCCAAATCCACGAGTTCTCGTTAGTAACCGCTCTATTATGAGATGTGATTATTTTGTAGGCGCTAGCCGTTGTGAACCACCCTTCTTTGTCCGGCCACCAATACATTCTATCCTCAAATTGATTTGGTGGTAATGGGATGTCCACGATATCTTTTACAATGCTTTGTGGCAGGGTTGAATTTAGTTTTTCCACCCATCATTTTCCCCCTATAATATATTCACTAATAGTTTCTTCTGTATCTGTAATAGTCGAGCAATCATCCCTGCTCGTAATTGGTGTTGTTGTTAACCAATTGTCCTTCCAAAAATGAATAGACTGGTAATTGTCCACCGACCATAATAAACCAGTTTTGAATTTCTCAATGAGGGGCGACAATTTTGACCATTGCCATGACACACCACCCTTTCTTTCTAATTTAAAATGTGAGAGGTTTTGAGATATTTATATTGTATTAATTTGACCCAAACATTATCTGGTTCTGCTAAAATCTTCCATAAAAGCTTCATTTGAAGTGCTTTGTTCATATCCTTGGGTTCACATTTTAACTAGTTTATAGTTAAAAAAAAAATTAAACCAACAAGCTTATTTGGTGTTTATTTTGTTTATTTGGTTTGAAATTACCATAATACCCCTAA
The DNA here is from genome assembly GCA_963922045.1 of Persicaria maculosa. Classification (NCBI taxonomy): domain Eukaryota; kingdom Viridiplantae; phylum Streptophyta; class Magnoliopsida; order Caryophyllales; family Polygonaceae; genus Persicaria; species Persicaria maculosa. The sequence continues at coordinate 28,554,618 of OY998256.1, read as the reverse complement.
TAACAACCAAATAAACTCCACTTTTTTCAAATAAACTCTTTTTCGTCCCATACGGTGTTTATATTATTCCATAATCTTTCAACCTTTATTTTACACAATTTTTCAATTTCAGTTGTTTTTACTTTTTAAACACTTTTTTAACTCCGCCTAATATTTAAATTAATAGAATTTCACGAGGTACCCCCGAGGTATCGCTTAATTCACGCGGTGACTAATTATTTTACTCCTTTCATGTGGTACCCCTGAGGTTTGGAATCCTTTCACCTCGTGCCCTTCTCCCTTAATTTTAACAGCTCCGTTACTTGGAAATTAAAAAAAAATCAATTTACTTAAAAACAATCGGGGGAAAGAAAAGAGAGAGACACGAAGAGCACAGGGGAAGACGTGCATAGGAAGGCCAAGTTGTTGGTGATCGGACTGCTAGTCGCCGGCGTTGGGGCTGGAGGGAGACTCGGTGCACACTACTAAAAAAGAAGGAAATAGCTACGGATTTTTAGCCATGAATGTCAGGCGGTGCTGTTTTCGTAGCCAATAGCAATGACATTGGTGACGACTATTTTTTTACCGTGGCAATTTTCGTGGCGGGTGTTACCCAAGAATGCCACATCATCAACTTCGTTGCTAACAGCAACAAACACACTGCCCGTGGCTGGGTTCGTGGCTGAAAAAGCGGATGATAGTGGTAATTAGCCACGACATTAGCTACGAACGCATATTTCATGGCTGTATTTGATGCTGATTTGGCAACAACATCAACTTCGTGGCTAAATCCGTAGCTATTCAGCATCAGAAGTCCGACGATGGAATGGACACGAGGTGAGTGGGCTTGGATCGGTTTTTGTAGTCGGGTCGGACATGGGGTCAGTGGACTTTAATCGTAGCTGAATCCGTGGCCAACAAAGAAAAACAAATGTTATGGGCTCGGCATGGATCAATAGCCCATTAGAAATGATCGGCCCAATTACTTTATTAGCCCGTAGAATGAAATGTGGATTTAGCAACGAAACGATTCGTGGCTAAATTCGTTGCTATTACGGATGAGATCGGAGTAAATGCGCATTGTACTTTACCTGCCATTTAGTAGTTGGGTGCATTAATTGGGGCAAGCCACTTGTTTGTCTTCTAGCTTGGTTAAACACGGCCATTTGCAAATGGATGAAGAGCTAGCAGAAATTACCTCTCCAACTCACTGTTTGTACGAGGTAATTTTCACCCTTTAATTTCTTAAGTACTTACATATATTATACTGTATTTTAGTTAGTCCACTTAATTTCAAGAGTATATATTGATTATAAATATAATGAGAGTTGGGATCTCAAAAATAAAAAAAGAGTTGGGATCTCAAAAAAAAAATGAGAGTTATAAGGAAATGGGTTTTCATGAGTTTTAATTGGAAGAATTTCTAATGAAATATGCTATATATATGTAATTACATAGGATGTCAACAAAATCTCGATTGGAAATTGTATTTTTATGATATCAATTATTTATACATACAAATTTTATTCAATGCATGTTATATGTATGTACGTAATATATAATTTGAAAGTGTGGGTTTTGGGAATTTGTAATATTTAAAATTGGTTGTATATATGTTGACATTAATTTGTAATGTGTGTTTACTATATATACAGATTGATTGAATTTAATTGATAAAATGGATGATCGTACATGGATGTATGACATGTACTTGTCCGATCGTGGAGGATTAAAGCCTGAATACTTCGCAGGGGTGGATAAGTTTATAGATTTTGCTTGTAGTCAAGAGTTATACGTCGATGAAGGTAAGATAAAGTGTCCATGTAGGGAATGTGTGAATTGCAAATTCAAGAAAGTAGATACTGTGAAGAACCATTTATATCATCGTGGGTTTATGGTCGGTTATTATCGTTGGACAGCACATGGTGAAACTATTTCACGTCCATATAATGAGCCGATGGTAGGGGGAAACCAGTGGGCTATGTATGATCAGTTAACGACAGAACAGAGGATGGTATTTGACGTTGCAGGGCCAAGCTTTGTTCCTCCGTCATGGTTTAGCCCGTATATTAATGTCGACGATGTTCCGAATAATGGGGATGATGTTCAATTCCAACCAGCTGAAGTTAATGAGGTCGATAAAATGAGGGAAGATCCGGTAGCAACCGAGGAGGCTAATCTGTTGTCCATGCAATTTGCAGATGTGCTGAGAGCAGCTGATGAACCTGTGTTCTCTGGGTGTACTACACACACAGTTGTCTTTTGTGATCCGACTTATGAGCTTGAAGTGTGAATATAATGTTCCTCAAAGTTTGTTCAATGGTTTCGTGTAATTGTACGATGAAGTGCTACCTGATAACCACAAGATTCCCACCAGTTACTATGAAACTGAGAAGATAGTTCGAAATTTGGGGCTACTGGTGGAAAGAATAGCAATGTGTCCCAACGGATGTATGTTGTATTGGAAGAGTGATGCGAATGAAGAATCATGTAAGTGTTGTGGTCAGGCAAGATATGTTGTTAGTCCTACAGGGAAGCGTCGTGAACAGAAGGTTTTATTCTACTTGCCTTTAACTCCGAGGCTACAAAGACTATATGCTTCCGAGGTGACAGCCAGCCATATGACTTGGCATGCAGAACACGTAACAGAGGAGGGAATGATGTCTCTGTAAGACCTTGCGTCTTAAGAGGCGCCAGCCCATGCCACCTAGCCTTCTCAGGTCCGTTGTCCTCAGTTGGAGCCTGAAAAGGAAGAGCTCTTGTGACATAGGTAGGGCTTGAATCACTTATAAATCACTCCCAACATCCTTATGATATCCGATGTGGGACGGGGTGTTACAATCTCCTTCACTTAAAGCACTGACGACCCCGTCAGGCCCAAGGGACTGCCCTCCGGGAGGAGCGTACCCGAGCATACTGTCGGCGCACCTCCAAGCCCGAAGTTGGCTCTGATACCATCTGTAAGACCCTGGGTCTTAAGAGGCGCCAGCCCATGCCACCTAGCCTTCTCAGGTCCGTTGTCCTCACTTGGAGCCAGAAAAGGAAGAGCTCTTGTGACATAGGTAGAGCTTGAATCACTTATAAATCACTCCCAACATCCTTATGATATCCGATGTGGGACGGGGTGTTACAGTCTCATCCCTAAGATGGAGCAGCATGGAAGAGGTTGGACACAAAGCATCCTGATTTTGCCTACGAGCCTCGTAATATTCGTTTGGGCTTATGCACGGATGGTTTAGCTACATTTAACAACTCTGGTCATAGTTATTCATGTTGGCCTGTGATTCTCACTCCTTACAATTTTCCACCGTATTTGTGTATGAGAACCGAGCACATGTTTTTGTCGTTGATAGTGCTAGGTCCTCGAAACCCAAAGAAGTTGATTGACATTTGCCTCCAACCTCTTATTGATGAGTTGATGCAGTTGTGGAATGTTGGTATCGTAACCTATGATGCCTCGAGGAGAGAGAACTTTGTTATGCGTACGGCTTTACTTTGGACCATCAGTTATTTCCCTGCATATGCTATGTTGTCCGGATGGAGCACTGCCGGTCAGTTGGCTTGTCCGATTTGTATGGAAGCAGGATCTGATGCTTTTCGCCTTCAACATGGACGGAAGGCTTGTTGGTTCGATTGTCATCGGAAATACGGTGGTTGATCGAAGATGACGAGTGGAGGGCCGCACACACATACGTGTTGCTCAACTATCCGGAGGTGCAACCATACATTGAGTAAGGAATAATTACCCCAGCACACGTGTATATATATATATTGCTTATGTATAACTATAAATATATTTATTTATCTTGCTCAACTTTATTACGGTGTAGGATCTTTGAGACTGTCATGGGGGTAATGTTGGAGATGACCTCATTGAAAATGAATTCGCGCAATGGTTTAAGAATTATGTAAGTTTATATTACCAAAATGCTTACATTAATTTATTCATGTTTAAAGTTTCACAAATGTGTATAAATGTGTTCTGTAGGCTTTAGATAGAGGAAATGGAATTGGTCATGGAGATCTGCTGTGGAGTTTGGCATGGGGTCCTAACGTGAAAGCAATTTCTTGGCCAGCATACTTCTCCAATGGTTATAAGTTCCACACTCTACAACATGGTGCTGGGAAATCTACAATGAACAGTGGGGTTTGTGTTCGAGGGTCCAACTACGCGAGTCCTGAATCGGATTTTTTTGGTCTCCTTGAAGAAATCATCGAGCTCGAGTACCCAAGTGCACTTGCTCATCCGCTGAAAGTTGTCCTGTTCAAGTGTCGATGGTTTGATCCGACGACACGTGGGACACAGGTTCAGGGAATCTACCAGTTTGTCGAAATCAATTGTATAGACGGTATGAGCCTTTTTGTACTCGCACAACAAGCACTGCAGGTTTATTATCTTCAATATCCAGGAGCCACACGTGAGCGTATGGAATGGTGGCATGTGTGCAAGACAAGGCCTCGCAACCGGATTGAACAACGGTGGAATGCCGAGGGCCAAGCTGTACCAGATGCTTATCAGTCGGCTGAAGTCATCACCCCAGAATTCTCCATCAACATAGAAGTAGACAACTCGATCACAACCTTGCGAGATCCTTCAGGTGCGATCGAAGTCTGTGAGGACACCGACGATGTGGGGCTTGTCGACCACGTCGAGGATGAATTTCATGTTGAACAAGAAGAGGACGAATTTGAGGCCACAACAAGCTACGACGATTGCTCTGACTAACAACCTTGCGAGATCCTTCAGATTTAAGCTAAAAAATCTTCTAGCTGCATCAAATTCCGCTTGCTGTTTGTTGTTTTGAATTCCTGAAACTACATCAGATTTAAGCTAAAAAATCTTGAAACTGCTTCAGCTTGCTGGCTGGTGTTTGTTGTTTTCATTCGCTTGCTGTTTGCTACCTGTTTGTTGTTTGTTGTCCCAAAAAATCTTCTAGCTGCTACCTTGATCTCTTATTTCTTATAAGCTAAAAATGCCATGAGTAAATCAGACATGCATAGTATGCAATCAGTTATGCATTGAAAATCGCCTGCTGTCTGATCAGCTTTACATAATACACCTTGTGTGGATAAAAGTTTTACATAATTCACCAACACAATTCCCTTAAGACATAAACCTACTACTAATTTCAAATTTTCACCTACACAATCAACAAGATAACCAACATGACACCTACTACGATTTTCAGCACTACATTCTCCCTTTGGACTTCACAAAATCAGTGCTCGACTTAATAAAATCAGAGGCTCCATGATCTTCATTTGTGATAGCAACACCATAACTCTCTCTTTGGATCTTCATGCTCTTGTTAGTGTCATGAACATCCAACCATCTAAAGTAGGTGCACTTTTCATCTTCCTACAAACAAGTTAAAGAATATATCAGACCAAGTAAACAGGGTAACAAGCTTATTTCAACTTTCATTGCTAACAGATTAGACAGAAAATCAAAACCATATTATGCATACACCAGTGCTATACCGAATTCGAAATGCCGGTTTCATATCTACAGTGGAATCCTTAAAATTGAAATAAAATTCAAAAACCCTAACAGTTTCCCCAAATCGAAAATCCAAAATTAAAGTTAGATAAACGAATGATTGGAATCATACCTTTCATAATGGACAAACGTAAAATTGTCTTCCCGAATTTCTAGTGTATTTGCAAGTTTGCAATCACGCAGGGAAGCCATGCTTGCACCTTTCGATTGAAGATTCGTCGTCGACTCTTCTCCGAGCATTTGATTTCATGGATGAGCGTTGTTTTCCCCAACCCTTCGTCATCCTTAGAAAGCCTCTGCCCTTTAATTTGTTGTCCCCAACCCTCCGTCGTGGACTCTTCTCTTCGATATCTGCTAGATCGCTCCGTCCAAGCGTCGTTCGTCTCTACACATTTCTCTCCGGCCAAGCTGCGTTCTTTCATTTTCCTTTGAAAAGAATATGGAAAATAAATTATACATGGAAAATTGGTAATTTCTCCAACAGTAATCCTCCGATTTAGGGTTGAGGGTTTAGGTTTAGGGTTTAGGGTTTAGGGTATAGAGTTTAGGGTCGATATCACTTAATAGATTGAGTGGTGAATATAGTTGTTGTTGCTTGTCTATTTTTATTTATGAGGTGGCATGGATGCCACGTATGTGTTTTTCGACGTCCATGTGGCGTGTTTTCCAATGTAGGGTTTAGGGTCTAGGGTTTAGGGTTTCGGGTTAGATGACGATAGCTAAAACACTCAATATATATATATAGATCGAGTGGTATAGTTGGTCCTCCAACCTCTATTTGTTAATATGATTCTTACATTTCGTTTTTAGTACGTTATCATAATTCTTACATTTCATACACATTCCGTCATATGTGATATCGTGATCGATCAAGATAGTTTGTTTCGTTTTTCATAAAATATGTGCCTCTTATAGGGTTGAAATAAAAAAAAAGCATTTTTCATACACATTTCTTATATTTGGTGTTGTGACTTGTGATCGAGATATATAGTTTTTTCCGTTCTTACAAAATGTGAGTTGAATTGTTTAGGGTTTACCTATTTTCTCGATTCACCGAGGTAGTGCATTTGGTCGAGGTAGTTTCGATCAAGATATATAGTGGAGTGTCGAGTATTCAATTAATGTAGTGATCAAGGTATTATACTTAATCTAAAACCTAAAGTAACTTTTCAAAACTTTAGCAATGTAATTGTTGTGTGTGTGTGTGTGTGTGTGTGTATATATATATATATACACACACACACATATATATATACACATATACATATACATATGTGTATATATATATATATATATATATATATATATATATATATATATATATATATATATATATATATATATATAGTGATAATCAATAGTATAATACATATGCTACTTATACATAATCATGACAATAAAATAAGATTTATTTCTTATAAAATGAAAATAAAATAAAAATTTTAATCTCTGTCTATATATTATATACTCCGTATATAGGTAGTGCACAATTTTTACTTTCTTATTGAATGAAAATAAAATAAACTAGTGTTGTATTGTGTACAAATTCCATAAAGTGAAAAATTGGGAGGGAAATCGAAAAGTTGAGAGGGAAATCCAAATTTCGAAGTGAAAAGTTTGAGATTTTAGAAAACCCTGAAACGATCCTCTCTCTCCTCACATTTCAATCGCTCAAACCCGATCCTCTCTCTCCTCACTCTCAATCGCTCAAACCCTAACTCTCTCAATCGCTCCTCTCCCTCAATCGCTCAAACCACCACTCTCTCAATCGCTCCAATCAAGAGAGGAGGCGTGACACGGAAATCTACTCGCAATACGAGCTCCACCTCCAGACCACAACTGGCTCCGACCAGAACACCGACGAAGGCAGTACGGCCGAGGACTCCAAAGCTCGCATCTCCTACTAGGTTTTCACCCCAGAAACATCCACCTACCGCCCCCTCTCCAACGGTAACCGACCCTAACCCTAAACCCTCACTACTAGAATTTTGTCCATAGACATCGGTTAAAAACCGATGTTAAACAAAAAAAAATTCTACGTGTTAGTGGGTGGTGTTAAAGATCCCAACTTTACCACATCGGTTTATACCCGATGTCTTTAATTATTTATTACATCGTTTTCCTTTGTTATAATGACTTAAATCCATGAATATAGTTACATTTTGATTTATTCATCTAATGGTAAACCATTATTATTTTTCATTACTTGCCATATGAAGGTTTGTATGACAACCCAAAAGTTCACATTAACATCGCTATTTTTTATACACCTGATGCTATTTATATATTTTCAAATCATTTTTTATATGAAAAACGATGTTTTGGTATTTTATAACATCATTTTATATTACCGTTTTGATATATACTGTGTTTTAAAAATCAATTTGTATCTTTATAATCGACGTATCTATAATGATAGACATCGTTTTTCTCTCTAGCCCGACGTTTTTTTATCAAATTCACCATTCATCAAATACCGCTATTGATCTATATTGTTACCCTGTTTTGAATAATAGAAACTTAAACATTGTGAAAGACCAACACGTGCATTAAAGAATAAAAAATTAAACATTATTCTTGATTGCAACAACCCGTTTAATATACATTCATGTCTCTAAGTCCCTATACATGTGCTATCTTCCATTTTTCCATTCTTGAAGTGAATCGTGGTTGATCATGAGAGCTCTATAATTGCACGTTCACATTCTCCTCCAAGATCTTCACAGCTTCGATGAAGAGCACCGTCGGGGGTAAAGCACTCGTTGACTCAATTGTGACTAAGTAGTAAGAGAAATTAAGAATATTAGATAATGCATTTTACAAGCAATAGCATGCAAGGCTAGGAAATAAATCCTTATCTCTACTCTCAATACACATTAATTGAAGCTCTTTTGCCTTCTATATTCCTAAGTCATTATATAGCAGCAGCTCATAATATGCTCAAAATGCACAAAACATGAAGAAACTTGCGTAAATAAGCCTACTGACATAGAGGTCTTGAGCTCAAATCTACATGTACAACTAAACCAAACATTAATGCAACATCTCCCAAACTAATGTATGGCTTCTACAGTTTAACACATGCACATACAAATATGTTCTCACATACAAAAATCCATCCACCCTAATTTCATACTTTCCCCTTGTCCAAAAGGCATCTTCAATAGACCATTATTTATTCATTTTATCAAATCTTGGACATTATTGTGCAAAATAAAATATACATGTACAACTAAAATCTTGGACATTGCCTCATAATAGTAGCCAGGTTTAATTAAGAATCATGTCCAAATGCTAGTAGATGAAATACAAAGGAATCATACCAAAGAAGTGATCAAGAAGCAACCTCATGAAGCAAAAATTGAGCCTTTTTCCACATCAAGCTGTCTTCTACAATCCTATGCCTCCCGTTAGAAACATAACTGAAAAGTGAATGCAATAAGAGATGAACAACAAACAATAGATGAGATCTTCCAGCAACATGAAGAATTCGTGAATGAATATCCAATAACGACTATAAGAGGGACATCAAAGTTGCAAAAAGAACAAGGTCTTGTAAATAATAAGTCTACCAAGTATGACCTATATCCTCAATTCTAAGGGAGCGTGAAGATGCATGTAAATTATCTAAGCAACACAAGAATATATTTTAGAGACACGAGAGTCTTCTATTTCATCAACGACAATCAATTGAAAGTCCATAATAAGTCTACCAAGTATGAGCTATATCCTCAATTCTAAGGGAGCGCGGTATTTAGTACTGACAAAGCTCCAAGAGTTCAACAACTATCAGTAAAGTAGTGCAGTTGATTCATCTCCGCTTCTCAACCAAGAGTTAGATGTGAATTCAGCTACTGCAGTGTCTACAACTACCATTAAAAAGGGCAATAGAGGAGGCCGAAACAAAGATTCTGTTTTTTGAAAGGGAAAGAGATCAATGGTCCTGGAAATTTGAGTTTTAAAGATATTTTCAAAGTCAAAACTCCAAGCAAGAATAATCATGCCTACAGAGCATGTGAGCTGAAGCAGGATGGTTCTTCTAAAGTTGATGCTACTATTCAGAATCCATCTATCAATAAAGATAATATATTACCACAAGAGGATAGTTTGAACAATAAAGCCAAAAGAGAGAATACTGATTTTCATGATGCAGGTGGATTGAAATCACATAACAATTTGAATGCTACATCTATAACTAAGGATCACAGATGTGGATCCATCCAAGTAGCTTATTACTGACACACATGATGCACATGTGAAAACATACAAGAAATGACACATATAAGAAAGGACACACTCAGTTAATGGAGAGAAACAAACACTCAGTTAAAAAGAAGCAAATTAACATTGGATTCCCAAAGTCATTTGTAATTGAAAGAAACACACACTCGGTTAATAAGAAGCAAATTAACATCCCAAAATCAAGACATGTATTTTTCTCACACAAGAGAAACATTAAGATATTCATAATAACATCTCAAAATCAGGACATGTATTTTTCTCACACAATAGAAACATTAAGATATTCAAAATACAAGTGACAAATCAAATCCAACCATTAAGAATGAAGAATAGGAAAACATACAGATAGGTTGAATTTCTCCATTGCAGATTGAGTAGCTTCAACATCTCTATCATAACAAATATACTTTTTTCCCTCCCTATGTTATCATTTATCATCCATATAAAAAAAATCAACTCACCAATCAAACCTAATCGAAAACTAAAGACAAACAATTTCAATCAACGAGAGGAAAAAGAATGAGACCTCAATTTGGGTGATAGAGCCCCATTCAGCGAACATGTCCTTGATACTCGTCAATAGAGAAGTCTAGCTATGTAGGGCAAATTTAAAATATCATCAAATTCGAGTTAGAATTGGGGGTTTCGACTTTCATCAGCTTTTCTTGGATGGTGAGCACCTCGATGACAATTGAAACACCCAAAGAAACACTTTAAAACAAAGAAAAGGAAAAAAAAAACACAAATGAAATACCTCCGTGATGCTTTTGTAAACAGCTAAAAACAATCTAGAGAGGTCTGGATCCCATAATTAATCAACTTGACGCTCCTTGGCAATTATATTTCGGTTCTGAAATGCTAAAGAAAACCCCAACAAAGACAAATTCATCAAAGCTTGTAATAAATCCATGGTGTCATACCATATACATCCCTCGGATCATACACATCTCCTAGATCCAGCACCGTGTCGAACGTCTCCAAAACCTTCAATAAAATCGCGAAATCTAAACACCTTGGCTTCCTCACCAATTTCTAATAACCTCTACACAATTAACTGGGAGAAAGAATGGGAACCTGGGAGTCGCGAGTGCGAAGGATGTCGGCATTTGAGATCTTTTCGGGGAGGCAAATCACGAAGCATCCGAGGGCTTCTACACAGTGGAAGCTGACGTTGTGAGTGCCTACCCGCTTGACTGCGTCGGAGCTATTGAAGGAACAAACTCTGTCCTTCTTGTCGTCAAAGGGAGACTCCATGAGAGAACGACGAAGGGAGAAACGGAGGAGGAGATTTTGGTTCAGATTCATAACCTTCGCCACTCCAAACACAGCACGGCGGTGCGTGTTCGAGTCTTCGACTATTTGGACGTGTTGCAACGCTAAAATCGCCGCTCTTCAGATTCATCTCGAACTGTTGGAACCCTAGATTCGGAGAGGAAGTGGGTCGTCTGAGAATGGCGATGGGAAGGAGAGTATGGAAATCAAGGATTTTGGTGGAGAGTTTAGATCTGAAAGATAAAGGATGACAGTGAAAATTAAAGAAAAATAGCTCTAGATCTGAAATTGGGAGAAAGATAGGTTTAGATCTGAGGGCAGGAGAAGAATAGAGAGGATGAGGGTGTGTGTGTGGGTGACATAAAAAAGAGAGATTTGCCTATTTTGAAAAGAGAGCGTGTTTTCAAAATTTTCTAAGTGTCAAAATTTTAATTACGCGCTTTTCCGAAAATTTTAAACAGTGTTTTTAACATTGGTCGATAAAAAAACCGATGTCTTTGTTTTTATTGACATCACAAATTCAGATATCGATGTTATATAGTTATTTAACATCATGCGTTTTTCTGACTAATGTAAATTGTGTGATGTCTGATGACAAAATTCTAGTAGTGTGTCCCATCCCGATGAACTATTATCTCAACGAGCAGGGTCGATCTACCTTTATCTCCTGATGTAACCGGATTTTCTTTCACTCATTACATTTTCTATAAAATTTTCAATTTCCTGCCAAACTCCAATAATGATAACAATACAACAACCATATAACAATCTCCAAAATGTAACATCATTCTCAACATAATCCCCGGATAGGAAATAAGGTAAAGAATGGGCAATATTTAGAACATGTAGAGCAATAATTGAAATAAGGCATAATATGGCTTTTGTGATGCATAAGCATAGGTAAGGCTAAGGATATCAAAATATGAGCATTATATGGAAAATATAAAGTCCTCCATCCTTTTATCATGCAACATGTCAAAAGCAACTTTAAATTTACCTCCTTTCATGGTTTTTAAGAAAATAATGCGCTTCATTGTGACTTTCCTTTACTAGGCAATTTCATGCTATATCTCTAATGAATCTAATTTTGCATCGTCGAGTTCAATTAAAGCTTCCATGACACTTATCAAAAAATTTCAATCGGGGGGGGGGGGGGGGGGGTGATTTTTCAAACTTTGGAAAACAACATGAAAGCACATAGATTGATAATATGAATTCCAAAGTAACCATGTATAAACAATTCGAGAAATAAACTTCAAATATGCACACATATGGTTAAATAAAGTCAAATATGCATGAAGTAAGCTCTTCCCCCACCCCATACTTAAACATTATAGTGTCCTCACTTATAAAAACAAGGGTAAAAAAAGAGACTCACTAGACAGGTGTGCAGATAGTTGGGATCGAGTGCAAATGTTGCTACAAAGTGGTCGGCATCGAGGATAAGTAGTCGACTTCGACTACAATTACTCGAAATCGAGTACAGTTGTACCTCAGGATGGCCATTCTTCGACCACATGCTCCGTTCCTCGTTATGGGTGGTCGGCGTCGAGTACAGTACTCAACGTCGAGTACTTCTGTAGCTTCTCTTACCTGCAAAAATCGTCAGAAAGGAAATATCCACAATAGAAAAACCTAAAAAATAATGTTTCAGAACAAAAAACCAAAAACAAATGTCCAAAAATTAAAAAATTAATTGTCTTTTTACAAGCTCTAGACTTTATAGTCGCTAGGCCGACTTTCTCCGTTTAAGCTCAAGGTGGCATTTGCAGTTCCCATGTAGCTTGGGCTTCAAACAAGACTCCATTTTTATCCATTAGCTGTAGTCCTCCTGAATGGATCTTGTTCACCGTGAAAGGTCCCATCTTTTTCTTGTTGAATTTGTTGGGAAACCAATGATCCTTTGATTTGGAGACATAGACTTTGTCTCCTACTTCATATTCCTTAGGCTCATCATTGGAAACCCTGCACAATCGCACATACCAAGGCAAACCTCTCCCATGTATAGATAGATCTTTAATTGAAATAGGAGAAGAGATTTTTGTACCTTGGTTTACCGTCACGAAATTAGCGTTCATGACCTCCTGATCTACTCGACTTCGAGTAGAACTACTCGACGTCGAGTACGTTGTTTCTCCTGGTGGACTGCTCGTCAAAGATGGAGAAGTCGAGTGTGAAGGGGACTGGTCGACGTCGAGGAGTGTACTCGACGTCGAGTACTCCTCGGCTCCGGGTATGTTGCTCGATAAAGTTGCAGTCGATGGAGGGCTCTGGATCTGGTCGACGTCAACTAGAGTACTCGACGTCGAGTACTTCTGGTCGACATTGACCCCATACTTAAGATCTGGCAACGATTCTGAATAAAAATTAGTCGATATCGACTTACCTTGGTCGATGTCGAGTAGATCTTCTGTATTGTTGTTCAGATCGCCATGATTTCCTCCACCTGAGCTTCAATGTCCCTCTTTTCCAGTTCCTCATGAGTCATATTTCTTACCTTTGTTTCCCCACAAGTGATGTACCTAGCTGATATGGATTTTACCTCTTCCATGGGACCTGTATGCCTTTCAGTTTTATTGAAAGAGTACTCAATTACCTCATCGCTGATGTTGAAAGTGAGTACTCCCTTCCTTACGCTTATGTTGGCATCCACCATCGCTAAGAAGGGCATTCCTAATATAATTGGACAAGTAGGGTCCTCTGCCATATCAATAACTAGAAAATCAGCGGGGACAAAGAACTTACCTACTTGCACCGGTACATTATCCACCATGCCTGTTGGGATGACCACAGTGTTGTTCGCCATGTATAATTTTGCATCCACAGGCTCTAAAGCACCTATCTTGACTTTGGACCAGATTGATAGAGACATAATACTTACACTGGCGCCTAAGTCACACAAAGCATTAAATTTATATTAACCAAATCCAATGGTTATAGCGAACTTACCTGGATCTGGCCTTTTCTTTAGGACGTCCATCTGCCTGCATTCCTTTGTGATCTCAGACATCGATTGCTTAATCCTTAAGATCTCCTTGAGGAACTTTACATATGATGACATCTCATAAAGAGCTTCTGTGAAAGGGATTGTAACATTGAGCCTTTGAAGCATCTTCACGAAATGCTGAAACTTCTTTTTTGCTGGATCCTTTTGAGATTTCGTTGAGAATGGTAGTGTTTTCTTCTTCGGAGGTGCATGATTGTTGTCGATTTGGGCAGAAGGCTGATGGACGTCGACTGGAGGCTCCTCGACGTCGACTACAGTAGTTGATTTCTAGGCAGGTGCAGCTTTCTGGTCGACTTTGAGTGGAGTGTCCTCGACGTCGAGTAAAGTCTGGTTGACGCCGACTGGTTTACTCGACATCTAGTACTCCTCTGCAGCTTCTTCTTCTGTGTTGTGCTCGGGCGTTTGCATCTGACGCCCACTCCTCAGATTCATAGCAGCTACCTGTCCAGTAGATTTAGTTTTAGGATTAGGTTCAGAGGATCCGGGGAGCGTACCTGACTGCATGGGGACGGATGTTGCCAATTGACCAATCTGGGTCTCAATACATTTTTGCCAGATATCGATTTCCCCAAGTCTAGAGTTGATGTCATGCAGTTGAGTGTTGATGAAATTGATCGATTGCTTGCTATCTGAATGATTCCTCCGCATTTCCTCGAGAATAACCTACATGTCATCCTTCTTATCTTCTCTGTTAGGGTGACCAGGAGCTATGTAGGGCGGGGGGTCTCTTTGATGCTGGGGCTTGCGATAGTGGCTCCAGTTCTGCTGTTGCTGATGCTGCCCTGAGTAGTTTCCCCCCGTATACCTCTCCTCTTCGTGGGTTTCAGCCATGAGTATTTGATCTCCATGTGGACATGTAGTAGTGTTGTGCCTCACAGACCCATATTCCAAACAAAGTTTATCTTTAGAAAGGAATTTAACTTGTTTGGTAAGGTGACGTACCTGATCATTGTGGAACTGGTCCCTGACGTCTGGATCGATCTCTTTAGATGGCATATATAGAGGCATAGATGGGGCAGACCTTTCATACATTTCGTCGCCAGAGGTCGCAGAAGTCCCATAGTGTTATCATAATTTGCCAATGTCTCAAAGGTCTCCCAAGCACGCCGTAGGGTGAACTCGAGATACCTATAAGCGGTGTAGTTGTTGATCCGATCCTTAGTAGGTGCATCCAGGCAGTTGAAGATGATCACATGGATGACGTAGGGTGGATGTCCATGCGTAGAACAGGATTTCAGAAGCCTGTTGTAGCGCTCCCAGACTTGTGCTAATGTTTCCCCTGGCTTTTGTCTGAAAGCCGTGATCTGTTATCTGAGTGCAGCTGTCTTTGCAGGAGGAAAGAGCTTGTTAAGGAACAAATCATGTAGTTCATTCCAAGTGCGAATTGATCATGCTGGCAATCCTTCAAGCCAATGTGAGGCTATTCCTGCAAGGGACCAACGAAAAGCCTTTAGTTTTAAGTATTCTAGATTAACATCATCTGCAATAGCTTCGCATAAATCTAGAAAAGTGGTAACATGCTCTAAAGGACATTCATTGGGTCTTCCCCTAAATTGACTCCTCCTAATTTCAGTAATAAAAGAAGGATGAATTTCATAATTAAGAGGGGGAAGAACGGTCGGTGATTCTGGAACTTCCAAAGTAGGATGCAGATACTCCTTTGCGTTGGCTGGGACATTCCCAATCTGCTCCTCAAGTTCCCTTCTCGCATTGACCTCACGATCTACCCTTGCCTCCCACCTTTGTTGATTTTGTGTATATTCTGCCTCTCGTCAGACGTGTTCTACTTCTCTGGTGGATAATTCCTCAATGCGTAGGGGGAGTTGCTCAAGATCCTGCGATGGTGTGAGTTTGACCTCATTCTCATTGTTGATTTGCGATATCCTCCTTAGTCTTTGTCGAAGATGGAAGTATCACTCAGGTTCGAGAATATGATCAATAAGTGTGCGATCAATTCTTCGCATGCACCTGCAAAACAAACAGAAAAAGAAAAAGAAAGTAAATAGGAACTAAAAAGGGCGCGATTGATTCCTTCCCCGGCAACGGGGCCAATTTGTTGTTGCAGGAGGAGTATGTCAAGTATTAAAGTAAATAAAAGTAAATAAAAGCAAACCAACTCCTGTCCAAGCAAATAAATACAAGACTTCCTTCCGTTGTATAAGAAGGTAGTCAGGATTGATCCACGAGGAAGCCTGTCAGCGCCCGCCTTTTCAGTCCAGAGAACTCTCGAATTCGACTCAGGAAGTACCCGACGTCGACTAAGGTCCTTGACGTCGACCACTCAATCGAATAGAAAGTGCAAAACAGAGAAAACAAAACGAAAATGAACGAAAGATGGTCAATGTCGACTAGGGTGTACTCGACGTCGACTACAGTCCTCGATGTCGACTAGCTCTGGTCGAAATCGAGTAACACAGAAACAAAAACCGTAACTTTAAATTGCAATAAAACGAAAGTAAACACGAAATTTGGAATAAAATAAATAAACTAAGAGACTTCCAAGATCAGGGTTTCAACACCACAACGATAACCATATAAAATAATGCATAAGGTATAAAGGATCATGCCTTTCATCAAATAATTGTCGTTATTAACAAATAGGATTATAGAGGCTTTCACCATTCTGGAATGGCTCAACCGGAAAGGACTTGTGGGTAGTACCCATAGGTCCCCGGTTCGAACCTCGGATGACCGCTCTTTATTTATCAATTCAAGGAATATAGAGTCTTTCGCATAAACCCTAATTGTTACTAACCTTTTTCACATAATTAATCCAAGTTGTATTAAGATCACTTTCGCTTCAATAACACAAACAAGGATCACCTACAACTTTCGCAAAAGAATCTTGCTCGTAGGGATAGAAGACGAAATCGCATCAAAAGATTGTACCTTTATCGCATTACCTTACATGGCTACCGTCGGGCTCACCCCGACCCTAGAAGTTGGGTGACTACTCGCTTCTCATCATAACAAACATCAATATCATACAAGAAATAACTAATTGCATTAATGAAATAAAATAGAGCTTACAACCGAACGAAGCCAGACAACTTCCGTTCCCTTGCTCCACTCGGTCTCTCTCTCTCTCTCTCTCTCTCTCTCTCAAATCTCTAATTGTGACTTGGATTGGATGATTGAATGATTCCAAAACCCAACCCCTAAAGCCTTATTTATAGTGTTCAACCTTAGCTAATCTAGGGAAGAACAATCTATCTATATCTAAAAACTTTCTATCTAAAAGCATAAGATAAAACTTAATTGATAAAGGAAATAAATCTATAAGGAAATTAGACTAATGTGGATAAATCCCTCTTGGACTTGATAGATCTTCATGTGGATGGATAGAATTCCACATATCTTCTCTTGCAAGTAGTCTATCTTCTCGTCTCCACTCGATCTCGGACTCGGATTCGGACTGGGGTACTCGACTTCGAGTAGACTTACTCGACGTCGACTAGCACTTTCTTCTCTCGAATTGTACTCGATCTCGGGCAATTGGTGGACTCGACGTGTGTACTCGATTTCGACTAGGAGTACTTGACGTCGAGTAGAATTGGGCTCCTCGAGTGGCTCTGCTCGACTTCGTGTGAAATTCTGGGCCCGGGAATACTCGATATCGAGTAGTGTTACTCGATATCGACTAACCTTGTCGAGTTGATCCTTTCTTGTTTCTTGCTTGATTTGTCGTTGCTTAGCTGCTCCTTGACCTTGGACTTTCTGTAGTTGACATCGACCTTTTCATCCTTTCTCCGAATTGCTGTAAATGCCTCGATTTCTGCAAATTTAAACAGAAACTAGTGTCGATTCCATAATTTGGCAAATAAGTGTAAACTACATAGAATATGTACTATTCTAACCCAAATGCATGAAATGTATACAAAAATCGATATAAAAGTCAATATAAAACATGACGAATTAGGCTTATAACATCGGTCTTAGTCAACAACGGACCAGCAGAACCCTTCAAACCTACTATAGGACTACGTCAGGAAGACCCTCTATCACCTTTTCTTTTCCTACTAGGAGCAGAAGTCTTAGCTCGGAAAATCTCGGCTGATGCTGAATCAAACCATAATAATGTAGGTTTCAAATTTGCACACTTAGGCCCCTGTATCCCATTACTCGCCTTTGCAGACAACATAGTTATATTCGCTAAAGGAAGCAGCACAACTTGTTTAAAAGAAAAAGAAATAATTGAGAAATACTGTAAATTCTTCGGACAAAAAGTTAACTACAATAAATCTTCCTTTCAAACAACCCGGGGAATCACGAGAGCTCGAGCTTGGGACCTAGAAGGAATACTTAACATCCCGTTAGAAAGGAATTTTGAAAAATACTTGGGTTGCCCAATCATTAATGAGCGGGTTACAAAGGACACATTTGGAGAATTAGTCTGCAAATCGAAAGACCAACTGAGTAGATGGCGTGCTAATGCACTATCGCAACAAGGAAGAGCAACCCTAATTGCAGCAACTTTACATCAAAACCTCTATACTCTATGCAAAGCTTCATGCTTCCTGCTTCGGTGCAAAAGCAACTGGATCAAATAAACAAAACCTTTTTTTGGAATAAAGATGCACAACATAGCCCGTTGATTAGTTGGGATAAAATATGTAAATCAAAACCGGCCGGAGGACTGGGATTACGTAAAGCAATAGACATGAATGAAGCGCTACAATTAAAACTCATTTGGAAAATCCTAGCAGAACCACAAAATAATTGGGTAAGAATTATACAATACAAATATCTAAAAGAAAGTCACATCCTCACCTATAGTAGAAGTGGAAATGCCTCCTGGCAACGGTGGAAACTTAGTGCTTTGATTCCAAAATTTAAATCGAGACTCATATGGTCAGTGGAGGACGGACAATCAATCAACTTTTGGAAAGACAACTAGGTCTCTACGAAACCCCTGATAGATAAGGAGGACTCTCAATAGAACATAAATACAACTGAGGTTGTAAGTAAATACATAATGGTAGGACAATGGTGGAAGGAGAAACTTAAGTCAGTACACTCGAAATCCGTTACAGAGGACATTATAAAAATACCCTTACCAATCACCCCCATTGCAGAAAGGCTGTACTGGTAGGCGGCTAGTAAAGGTTGGTTTACAACGTCGAGTGCCTATAACTTTATCACCAGTAGCCCTATTACATCATCGGATGACTACAATTGGATTTGAAAACTTGACGCTCCACCCAAAGTCAAAAATTTCTTATAGAAAGTCAAACAACAGAGATTACCTATAGACTCACGCTTATCCCTTAAGGGTGTTGTTGTAACTACAACATGTGTATTCTGCAATCAACACTCGAAAGATGATATTCACGTATTTCTTGAATGTCCCCTCAACAACTACCAGCAACAATTCCCTAGGGAAATCTCCGATAAAATCAACGCTATTCTATCCCAAAACAGAAGCAATATGGATCAAATACTACAGTTACTTGGAACATCTCCATCAAAGGAAAATAAACAAAACATAATATTCAGATGGTGGACTTTGTGGTTTGTTAGAAATCAAATAATCTTCAGAAATGCCGGTATTCCGTCCTCAGAGGGTCTAAAAAAGTTAGCAGGGGATAATATCGAGAACTGGAAAAGAGAATGCTCGATGGGCTCGACAAATTTTGGGGATGAGGAGTCCCCTACTCATAAAGGGGTGAAAAGACAGACAAGGAACAAAATAAAGACCATTCAATGGAAGAAGCCCCCTTGGGGAAAATACAAACTAAATTTTGACGGATCGTTTATATCGCCTACAAAAAGTTCGATATGCTACATTATCCGGGATTTGTTGGGTAATCCAGTTAGTATAGGAGGGAAAGTGATTAGAGGCCAGTCTCCATTAATGGCAGAAGCTTTAGCTCTAAGATTGGGGGTGGAAAAAGCAAGAGAACATCGCATCGACAACCTAATCATCGAAGGAGACTCAAAGATAATCACAAATTTCTTACGCAACCAAGCAAACTACCCCTGGGCGATAGAACTTATAATGTCCGATGTTCAATCCATCCTTACAGGCCTAAAGATGAACTGCGAATAAATAAAATACGAGGAGGCAACAAGCCACCACGACGTCTTGCCAACGGAGAGACGGTAGCAAAAACCCACAAACGAAAAAGTGATGTCTCTTAGTACGTAGTATGGATCAACGACATTCCGCTCACCTAGATGAGGGATCTTCGAAAGTCACATACACGACCACGATCAACTCGTTACTCAAGCCGTACGAGACTGCAACCTCTACCGAAACTAAGACCAGACACACCTAAGGAAACAACTTCACTAGATAGGACAAATCAGGACATAGACGAGTAAGACGGATCACACGTTGGTTTAGGCTTTTTCTTTTCTCCAATTTTTTCCAATATTTATTTCTTTTTCCATTTTTATTAACCATGTATGCTAATTTTTCAAATGAATTCTTTTTTAACTATATATGCTTTTTTTACGCAATATAAAGATTAAGAAGGGTCATATGCGACCGAATGATAGAGATATTTTCGCAGTCGTTAAATCTTATCAAATAGTTCTGAACTAACCTAACTAGTATAGCTTGGCAAGTACAGGTCGAACCCAAAGAGACTTGTGCAATTCGTATGCTCAATTTGTATGCTAAAGTGAGAAGATATGAAAAGGGGGTTTTGGAAGTATGCAGAGTAACACAAAAGCAAGCAAAAGAAGGAATGATGGTGATTGATAACAATATGTGAGAAACACGCTTGATTAATTAGTATTCACTCTCAATTTGGATTCCGATCCTTGAAATTCCCTAAACCTATTATCTTGAGCAACCTATTGTGAAAATCAATTGTACCTTGACAATTACTTTCAATTCCTTCCCTGCAATTAGCGAATATGTCAACTAGACTCTAAATACCCTTATTGATGAATAACCTAGAAACTATCCAGATTCAATTCAACAATAGCAATGCACACCAAGGAAATTCAATAGGAACAATTGAAATAAAGCAACTAGCAATAAACCAATTGTATCTTTATCTTCATGCAATCAACCAAGTCAACTAGCCCTAGATGATCACAAGTTGCTACTACGATCTAAGTTCTTCAACTAGCGTCCCTATAGATCTAGCGATAGATTGAATTCAAGTAATATTAGGTAGCTAATCCAATAGAACACAAACTCAATCATAAGCAATGACAATGGAAGATAAAAATTACTCAAAAGTAAATAGAGTAGAGAATATCTCACGGAATATCAAATCAAAAGCTTCAAACTAATCAATCAAACGAAAGAGGAGTTTAGTTCGCCATAGCACAAAAGCTCTCCTCTAGGGTTTCTTCAATTGCTAAAACGGTCCCTAAAACATCTCCTAAAAACCCCTTAAATAGGCGTCCAAAAGGCCACCAAGGTGAGGAGTCTGAAGCACTAAGTATCCGGGGTCATTCATGACACACATGTGTGCGACTCGCGAGAAGGCAGTGCTGAGGTTAGAGAGGTAAAAGCATAATATTGAAAAAAAACATTGAGCGAATGAGCGAAAGGTGAGAAATCAAAGAAAGAAGGAATGTGGTATGAAAGTTTGGAAAGTACTCCATTTCCCCGGATCATTAGCACCACATGGCCAAATATATCCCACCTTTAGCCTTTTACCAATCTACTCCTTATTGAGCTTAAATTAAAGTCCTCTTGATTATTAATGTTTTGTCACCTATGAATTATTTTTGCATAACCCTCCTTTTATGCGTGATGTTGCTTTTATTGCACATGTTAGGATTTGTGACAGAAGTACCTTTTCGAGGATGGTAATTGATTGTAGGGTTATATGGAAATGAATATAATATGTTGAGAGTTTTGATTTCTTCCCCTGTATAACCATTAAAAGTATTGCTTGATGACAAACAAGCTTAAGTATTGGGTGTTTGTTGTGAGCCTAATTCGCCATGTTTTATATTGACTTTTATATCGATTTCTATATACATTTCATGCATTTGATTTAGAATAGTACAGATTCTATGTAGTTTACACTTATTTGCCAAATTATGGAATCTACACTAGTTTCTGTTTAAATTCGCAGAAATCGAGACATTTACAACAATTCGGAGAAAGGATGAAAAGCTCGATGTCAACTACGGAAAGTCCAAGCTCAAGGAGCAGCTGAGCAAGGACAAATTGAGCAAGAAACAAGAAAGGATCAACTCGACAAGGCTAGTCGATATCGAGTAACACTACTCGATATCGGGTACTCCCGAGCCCAGAATTTCACACGAAGTCGAGTAGAGCCACTCGAGGAGCCTAATTCTACTCGACGTCGAGTACACACGTCGAGTCCACCAGTTGCCCGAGCTCGAGTACAATGCGAGAGAAGAAAGTGCTAGTCGACGTCGAGTAAGTCTACTCGAAGTCGAGTACCCCAGTCCGAATCCGAGTCCGAGATCGAGTGGAGACGAGAAGATAAACTACTTGCAAGAGAAGATATGTGGAATTCTATCCATCCACATGAAGATCTATCAAGTCCAAGAGGGATTTATCCACATTAGTCTAATTTTCTTATAGATTTATTTCCTTTATCAATTAAGTTTTATCTTATGCTTTTAGATAGAAAGTTTTTAGATATAGATAGATTGTTCTTCCCTAGATTAGCTAAGGTTGAACACTATAAATAAGGCTTTAGGGGCTGAGTTTTGGAATCATTCAATCATCCAATCCAAGTCACAATTAGAGATTTTCGAGAGCTAGAGAGAGAGGCCGAGTGGAGCAAGGGAGCAGAAGTTGTCTGGCTTCGTTCGGTTGTAAGCTCTATTTTATTTCATTAATGCAATTAGTTATTTCTTTTATGATGTTGATGTTTGTTATGATGAGAAACGAGTAGTCACCCAACTTCTAAGGTCGAGGTGAGCCCGACGGTAGCCATGTAAGGTAATGCGACAAAGGTACAATCTTTTGATGCGATTTCGTCTTCTATCCCTACGAACATGATTCTTTTGCGAAAGTTGAAGGTGATCCTTGTTTGTGTTATTGAAGCGAAAGTGATCTTAATACAGCTTGGATTAATTAAGTGAAAAGGGTTAGTAACAATTAGGGTTTATGCGAAAACCTCTATATTCCTATTTATTAATAACGACAGTTATTTGATGAAAGACATGATCTTTTATACCTTATGCATTATTTTATATGGTTATCGTTGTGGTGTTGAAACCCTGATCTTGGAAGTTTCTTAGTTTATTGATTTTATTCCCAATTTCGTATTTACTTTCGTTTTATTGCAATTTAAAGTTACGGTTTTTGTTTCTGCGTTACTCGATTTCGACCAGAGCTGGTCGACGTCGAGGACTGTAGTCGACGTCGAGTACACCCTAGTCGACATCGACCATCTTTCGTTCATTTTCGTTTTGTTTTCTCTGTTTTGCAGTTTCTGTTCGACTGAGTGGTCGACGTTGAGGACCTTAGTCGACATCGAGTACTTCCTAAGTCGAATTCGAGAGTTCTCTGGACTGAAAAGGCGAGCGCTAACATGCTTCCTCGTGGATCGATCCTGACTACCTTCTACTACAACGGGAGGAAGTCTTGTATTTATTTGTTTGGACAGGAGTTGGTTTGCTTTTATTTAGTTTTATTTACTTTAATACTTGACATACTCCTCCTGCAACAACAATCAAGAAAAAAACTGTGGTCACACATTCCATAATTATGTTAACGAATCTTTCATGGAAGCCGAATCTTTGGAGTACTAATCTTGTAAATTGTCAGTCTACTCTGTCGTATGCTTTTTCTATATCCAGTTTGATTGCAGTCCATCCCTTGACGCCTTTTCTTGATCTAAATCAGTGGAAAATTTTATGTGTAATGAGGATATTATCCTAAATTACTGATAAGAATAATCCTTGAAGTGGGTTAATTATCTTACCAATTATCCTTTTGAATCTTTCGGTGATAATTTTGGTGATGATTTTGTAAATGGTAGAGTAAAGGCTAATCGGTCGATAATATTATGAATAGCAGACATGGTGATGTACGTTATTTTGAATCATTGCCTCCTTCCAAAAAAAAAAAAAAAAAAAAAAAAAACCCTTGGAGTTGCGGTTGCGGGCCACGTTGTGAGACCAAAGCAAGGGTTCTAAAAATGAAAATAAAATAAGTCACACTCCCGCCATTCGGTGTAAGGATTGGAGGAGAACTTCTTCGAGAAGCCATTGACGAGCAAGTCTGTCTGTGTATCTGTGATAGAGAGAGATGAGTTACCAGCAGAGGCTTAGTGCGGCGGCGAAGATAGTAATCCACAGCGATTCCGGCGCAGGCGACGCGCAGTTGAACTTTGAAGAGATTGGAATAACAGCAACTCTGAAGCCCCACCAGTTGGAAGGAGTCTCCTGGCTTATTCGCCGCTACACTCTCGGCGTCAATGTCATCCTTGGTACTCCACCTTCTCTTCCCCTAAACTAATTATGTCAATCTCTGTTCCAGCTTATCATGCATCATGTATGCGAATTGGATTCCCTAAAATTTGACCTAATTGATTGGTTTGCTTTTAAGATGGTGATGGAAGCTCCTTGCCTTACTCTTAACATGTCTAGTTTGCGAGTCAGTAGGTAGTTTCTTCTCACGACATTTCGCGCTGCGGTCTGATTTGATGTTCTCTCGTTCAAATTCTGTTTCTAGATTGTAGTTTTTTTGAAATACTTTTGAGATTTCAAAAATATCGGTTGAAAGGATGAAATTTATGATACGAATCCCCTAACTTTCCGCCTTAATATCCCTAGAAGATGAATCAAACATATATGATGCCATAGTACTTCAATTTTCATTTCTAGAATAGTTTGATTTTGCAGAACTAGTGCAGTGAAGTCCATCTACTTTCCATAATTATATGCTCTAGCACTTTTCTATGTCAGATTGCAGTTAATTTGTCAGCTTTATTTCATAAGTCTGAATATATTAATCTACTCGATGTTGTTCCATAATGGACTAGTACACAATAATGTGATAATGAGATATAGGAATGCACTATTAGCCTAAGGTTTTACTTACTACTTTTGTACCTTGAGATGTTACATACATGCATGTATTCTGAACATAATTTTATTATTTATGCAGGAGACGAGGTATATTAATCATCTTGTGGTACTTGAATGTGTAATGGATGGCTAGATGTTCAAAGGTGTTGTATATTTTGCTAGAATGGCTTTGTATGCAAATTATACTCATATTTATCTTTCTGGCGTTGAAAACCATCAGAAGGGATATTCTAAGGTCTAGGCCGAATAAGGGATAGATATGTGGGATTACTTTGTATTTACGCAATTACGCAGCACTGAAGAAATGTTTGAATGGGTTACTGTCTGCCTTTTTGTATGCTTTGGGTGAATTCTTTGTAGATGGGACTGGGGAAGACCTTACAAGCTATTGCTTTTCTGAGCTATTTGAAGTGTTGCCAAAAATCACCGGGACCATTCTGTAAGTTAACTGATCAATGGATTGTGTATGTCTAAATTCACAACATTAGAACTGAAGCGGTTGTTAATCTTCTTTGTACACTTACTGTTGGCAGTGGTTCTATGCCCTTTAAGTGTCACAGATAGCTGGGTGTCAGAAATCGAAAAATTTGCTTTGAAACTGAGACCTCTTAGGTATATTGGAGAGAAAGAACACCGGAAAACTTTCCGCAGGAAAATATATGATCACGTGCAGTCACATTTGACATCTACTGTAAGTGCTGCATTTTTATATATTAATGCTGATGGTATTTAAAGTGAATATTTTTTTGTTTTCCTTTTGGTACCTGGAGTCTTGGGGATAAGGGTGGATTACATATTATTTATCCACTTGAAGGTTATACATTCTAATTCTCCAGATTTTCTGCTTCACAGGTACTAGAATTTCCTTTTGATGTACTGTTAACAACATATGATATAGCACTGTTGGACCAGGATTTTCTCTCTCAATTTCCTTGGCATTTTGCTGTAATTGATGAAGCTCAGAGACTAAAAAATCCTTCAAGTGTAAGTTTATTTCAGGAAATTACCTTCTCAATAGTTGCTATGATGCAAAATGTAGAGTTAAATCACTACTGAGATGACTGCGCTTATCATAAGGGTTGTCCTACAAGGTCACCACTCTTCTTATTCAAAGTTAGTGGAGACTGCAGTGCTACCATTGGGTGCATGGCACTTTTATCTTTTGCAAGTTACATTCTTCTGTCCATGGTTTGACTGCCCTATTCTTCTGCCCACTCTTCTAATTTTATTTTATTTTATTTTTGACAAGGCCACTCTTCTAATTCTCAGATTACTATGCATTGCACTTGTGCAGTCTTCCTTTCTTCTTTTTGTTCTCATTCTATATTATTTAATATTGAACTTCATGTCATCCATAGGTCTTGTACAATGTTCTCAAGCAGCGGTTTGTCATCCCAAGATGCTTGCTTATGACTGGAACCCCTATTCAAAATAACCTTACTGAACTATGGGCATTATTACATTTCTGTATGCCTTCTATTTTTGGGACACTAGAGCAGTTCCTAAGTGCATTTAAGGAAGCTGGAGATCCTTCATCAGGTTATGATTTGCTTAGTTTACTCATTTCCTTCCGAAAGATTTCATTGATTGCTTGTTGGCTGTATGCTTTTTGGTCTATAGTACAAAAGTATATCTGGCTTTAAAAAATGAAGCAAGCTGAAGATCTGAATTTAATTACATTAACTCCCTTTTCCAACAGTTTGTGACAATGACAAGGTCAATGAGCAACTTAAGGCTTTAAGAAGCATATTGAGGGCTTTCATGCTCCGTAGAACAAAGTCCAAGCTTATTCAGTGTGGAACACTAAGTTTGCCACCTCTTACTGAGATCACTGTGTTGGTTTTCTATTGCTCTTCCATTGCCTTTATTTATGCTATTTGACTTAATTTGATATTGATTTCACTGGTTTGTTTAACACACTGAGAGAACTATATGAGCTAGAAATGTGTAACTATCTTTGATTTTTTCTTAATAGGATGGTACCGCTAGTAGCTTTGCAGAAAAAGGTCTATTTATCCATATTGAGAAAAGAGCTTCCCAAACTTCTTGCATTTGCCTCAGGAACGTCTGGTGTCCAATCATTACAAAATATTGTATGTGAATTTCTCACCTTCATATTCAAAGTTTCTCTAGCTTGATGATTGCTAGCTTGCTACTAGCATGCTGAATTGCAGTTGACTGCTATATTTATTTCTATGTACTGTATAGGTAAGACGAGTAAGAAATTTTATTAAATGCAGTTTATATAAACACTTGTAATCGTATGAACTTAAATTTAGCAAGTTTGAACGAGCAATATGTAGAACATGATCCAAGATCTTTTTGTTCATGCCTTATTGGGGACGGGAGTGCGGGACCAAAACAACTATTTATTCAAACTTAGAATGGATCATATGTACCTAATTAGAAACCAACGTCTGTTCCTTTTTTGGTCAAATAAAAAAATATGAGGTTAGCTTCTTCTTGGTTCACCTTTTTACAAGTACATCACCAAAGGCCAGGGACTAATTTGAGCAGATAAAGTTAGGCACAAACGATCTCAGAAGGTTAGGGACCACAGAGGGAACATAACTCCCCCTCCACACACACACACACACCAATTCAGCTGGTGTGGTCCAGTAAAGTCCTGAACAAAATGTGTACCAAGCTATTAGTGTTAGTTTTACTGAAAGAGAATATTGCTGGATGCATTACAAAGGGAGAAACCCAGAATAAATACAAGAAAGGATAGAAGTCTAAGGGTTACAATATGAAAATACAAGGAGTAATTGCATTTAATACCTAGAAAACATAATAATTATGTCTAAAAGTAGACTGGGAATGCTTGTAGTTCACCTAACACCTTTTACAAGAAAAGTAAGACTACTATATTTCCAACAATTAGCCATGTCATGTGTAAGACTTTCCATGATAACACTGTATATGAAACACATTGTTACTAACCTTTGGTTGATTTGCAACTGAGAATAGTTCCTCTCACTTATGTAATTTCATACTCTATAAGGTTCTCTCTGAAAGTGAGTTAAAAGTGTGTCTTTTTCTTCTTTGGCACATCCATGCAGGTAATCCACTTGCGGAAAGCTTGTAGCCATCCTTATCTCTTTCCTGGTATTGAGCCTGAACCTTATGAAGAGGGAGAACACCTTGTCTTGGTACCCCAACTTTCTTGTGATGTTCTTAAAATTATATATTATTTCAAATGCTCGTATTGATACGTATACTAAAAGAAGCAGGTAAATCTGCAGACTAAAAGCTAAAAACCAAGTCTATGCTTTCAGTCTGACAATTGCAGCACCATATTTTGCCTGTTTTTGTTTTGCTGCATATTTGTCCTTGAAGATTCCTGTCTAAGTAACAGCATTCAGCTTTGGCTTTCCTTTACTATTTCATTCTCAGGCTAGCGGCAAATTAATTATCTTGGACCATCTTCTTCAAAGGCTGCATAGTTCTGGACACCGGGTTCTCTTATTTGCTCAAATGACCCACACACTAGATATATTGCAGGTTTGTTCATTATATTATGCTAATTCCCTCTATACTCATTTTCACATTGATGTTCACTTCTTTGAACTAGTTTATTGCACTACTGTTTTACAATGCTAATGTAACAGTAATGTAGGATTATTTCGAGTTGAGGAAATATTCTTATGAGAGACTTGATGGATCAATTCGAGCAGAGGAACGATTTGCTGCCATTCGAAACTTCAGCCTGCCACCATCGCATGGACAGTCTAGTTCCAAATCTGATGAAAGCAGTGCATTTGTCTTCATGATATCAACAAGAGCTGGTGGAGTCGGTCTGAATCTTGTAGCTGCTGACACAGTGAGTTCTGTAACGTCGTACTTTTTTTTTTATATGCTGAATAGACCTTCTGCAAAATACATGTCTTGATCCCTGATTGACATTCTAGTACTATGATTCTTATCATCTTATGGGATTCTATATTGACTAATTGATTTTATCATATTGTATTCTGGATTCTTGGTTCATCATAATTCCATGAATATCTTTTGATATAAGGAAAAAGAAAATCCTAAAACTCTTCAACTCTTTCAGGTGAAACTCTTTCCTTTCTTGTAGTGTTTGTGGAGGTTAGGTTATATTTGGCGGGAGGTTTATAAACTAGTTGAACTTAGCAAATGGGTTTTTGTACCAGTGAAAACGGTTGTGTGCTTTCTCGGGAAGATAAATAAATGAAAACATAACTTTTGTGCCCAAAACACCCATTTATGTTCATGTTGAGATAATATCATCAAAAGAATAAATTTTTTCATGGTTTTGATGGAATATCATAGCCCAGAAGTTAAGCCAAGATGGTAGCATTTGATTGTGACTGATGTACTCCCTCAAAATGGAGACAATTCATGGTTGTTTCTCTTATGTATCGGAGCATTGTTCTTATACTGGAGAGGAGAAGATTGAGGCATGTGCTACATTTGGATGGAATGCTTTTTTTGTTTTGGGCAATGGATGGAATTATTTGGGAAGAGGAAAGAGGAGTGCATAATGGTTAACTGGTGGATCTATTATGAATTAGGTTCAACTTTCTTTGTTGATTTGTGTCTAGTTTAATGTTCTTAAAGCTAATGGTCCAAAACTAGTTAAAATTGAATTACTGTATCCAGAAAATCCTTCGTTCAGTGTAGAGAGAATTAGGGGGCATAGATTCACGGTTAGATGGGACCTGTAAGCCAAGGTTGTTACTTTGACATATAGTTGAAGTGATTTTTTTTGCTCAGTTTATTCAGTCGGTGATTGCCAAATTCGCTTCGGAGAGGCCAGGGTCCCTGACACGTCTGTGGTTCTAGGGGAAGATCTTATTCCTAGGAAGGAGGTTTTCAAGTACCTGGGATCTTACGTTCAAAGTGATGGTGGATTGGATAGGGATATCGATCACCGGGTTCAAGCTGGGTGGTTGAGATGGAGAAAGGCTTCAGGGGTGCTTTGTGACAAGAAAGTCCCAATAAAACTGAAAGGGAAATTCTACAAGGTGGTGGTTAGACCGACACTTCTTTACGGCTCAGAGTGTTGGCCAGTCACTAAAGCTCAAGAACAGAAGTTGTCAGTGGCAGAGATGCGTATGTTAAGTTGGATGTGTGGGCTCACGAAACTTGACAGAATCAGGAATGCCGACATTCGAAGGAAAGTTGGAGTGGCAAGTATTGTTGACAAACTGCGAGAAGTCAGATTGCGTTGGTTCGGGCATGTGCAAAGAAGACCTAGATCGGCCCCGGTTCGAAGGTGCGAGACTCTGGATCTTGGAGCCTTTCGTAGGGGGAGAGGCAGACCGAAGATGAGCTGGATGGGGGCTATTCGACAGGACCTCAATTTACTGCAGCTTTCAGAGGATATGGCATTAGATAGAGACTACTGGAGGAGACGCATACGGGTGGCTGACGTTTAGTGATGCGGGAGTGGTGTTGTGTGTGTTTGTATTGCTTTTGCCTTGATGTTATTTTGCTTTTGCCTTGATGTTGTTTTGCGCTCATGCTTTACTAGGGTTCTTGTTGCATTTCGTTATGGGTCTTTCGGAAACACTCTCTCGGGCTCCCCGGGGTAAGAGTGCGTACATCCCGACCCCCCAGACCCTGCTTAATTGCGGGATACACTGGGTTGTTGTTGTTGTTGTTGTTGTTGCTGCTAAGCTTATTTTCTTGTTTGTGCTTTACTTTAACTATGTGTTTTTTTTTTTAATTCAGTAGTTCCATTAAAAATAAATGAACCATGATTTTGTTAGGTTATATTCTATGAGCAAGATTGGAATCCCCAGGTTGATCGTCAAGCATTGCAACGTGCACACCGGATAGGTCAAATGAACCATGTCTTATCTATAAGCCTAGTTGCTGGAAACACAATTGAGGAGGTAAGAGTCTTAATATCGATCTATAGGCACTAACAATCTAATAAATGAAAGATCTTATTTAGTAAATTTACTGCATAGGTTATTATGCGGAGAGCACAAAGGAAGTTGCAGCTTAGCGACAACGTCATTGGTGAGAATGTATCAATTCAGGAGAAAGGACTCTCAGGAGCTGAGCCTGGTGATTTACGGTCAATCATATATGGATTACATAAGTTTGATTTGACAGAGGCCAGTGAGGAAAAACTGGGTGAGCCAAATATGTCAGTATTAAGTGCCATAGCTGACAAGGTGATTTCTAAGCGCTCTGTGCTACAAGAAGAGGATAATGGTAAACTTGAAATCAGTCCAATGGATCTAGATGGAAGAAAATTGGAAGCAAATACACCAGCTGAAAGCTTAGATGTTGATGAATCTTCATACCTTTCATGGGTTGAAAATTTTAAGGAGATGTCGCAAAGAGTTGATGATTCAGCCTTAGAACCAGGCTACAGAAAGAGATCCGATGAGGAGAAGAAACAACGTATCGAGGCTGCTAGAAAGAAAGCCGAAGAGAAAAAATTGTCCAAGTGGCAATCCCTTGGATACCAATCACTGTCTATAGGGGATCCATTCCTCCCCCAGGGTGATGATATGATGTCAGACAGTGGTGCTGTCCAATTCGTTTTGGGAGATTGTACGCGGCCGTCAACCACAGAACCTATTATAATCTTCAGGTAGTGCTTTATTTTATTTTGAATGACTCTAGATCGTCATGGTTAATTTTTCTTTATGTGAAGAAGTGAGTCATCGTTCAATTGTATAGAATTTGCTTTCCAAACTGGGAAATCATCATTTTCCTCTTCGGGTGTGTTTGGCATTGCCAAACAGTCAGCTTATCAGTATGTTTTCACCTCATCCAGGACCTTATCAGGCCTTAGCAACTACTTTATTAGGCTTGTTAAGCACACCTAAAGATTTGTGAGTTCATATTTATATTGGAATGCACTAATGTTGCATGACGTGTTAAGCTGTGTGTTATCCCTCTGTCACGGGATAACAGTCTAGCTTCTAGTTTCAAGTATATCATTAGTATATTACTGCTTAGGAGGATGCTCTTGCTCTTAATTTTGTTGTGAATATATTTTCTTGTATTGAGAATTCATTTCAAGACCAATTTGACATTATTATTATACTTAATACTACCTCTTCAACAAAAGATATAATTTTGCCAAATATTAATTGCAAACCTCTTCCCATCTTTTTTTCTGGATGGAGTAGTACATTGCTTTCTATTGAAGTTGGTGTAAAAGTAGCTCAAGCAGCTCAGCAAGTACCTGCATGTATGCAATTGTGTTGCAAGGCTCCTTTTGGGATAGTCACCATAGTCATTTTTACCCTCGGGTTTTTGTGTATGCAGTTGTTGCGATGACTCTGGTAACTGGGGCCGTGGGGGAATGTTTAATTCATTGGCCAAGCTTTCCACAAGAGTTCCCGAGGCATATGAACGAGCGTCGGAATTTGGAGACCTTCATCTCGGTGATCTCCATCTTATAGAACTTAATGGTATGTTTTCTTTTGTTTGTTTAATCTTTGTTACGGCCACACCATTGTTCTTTATCCCATGTCTTATTATCTTGTTCATCGACCAGTATCCTTTCAAAAGTGAACATTTCAACCTCCTGAATGTGACTTCTGTTATCTGATTGCTAATTGCCTTGCTCATCAACTTGTATCCTTCCAAAAGGGAACTCTTTAGCCTCTTCGTCATCTCCTGTGACATCTGGTGAATGTGCTGCTCATTTAAATTCCTACTAAAACATACTTAAGATTTCGGTAGCTCTATAAATCTTCTATACATTCATGTCAACTATAGCTCGTGAGTTGCCACTATGTGAAGCATGTGCACAAAATGGTTTAGGTGAGAAGAAGTTGGAATTGCAGTTTAAAACCTGAATGAATTCAGTGGCTCCTAATACAGGGATATGGTACACAACTAACTTGTGAATGGCTTGCAGATGACGCGGACAAGGATGGTAGTCCTCCTAAATGGGTTGCTTTGGCCATTGTGCAGTCATACAATCCCAAGCGCAAAGTCCCTCGTAGTGCCATCTCTATCCCTGATTTGGAAAGCTGTATAGCCAAAGCGTCATTTTCAGCTGCTCAAAAATCTGGTAATTGAATCCCCCATGAGGAAAAACATATATATCTGCTTCACTTTAGACGCTTTTGTTTGATACTTGTTTATTCCATTAGCTGTCAATATTACATACAGATTATGCATGACAGAAAAATGTTTCATCTGTTAAAACCACTTCTCATTGGAGAACTTTGTGCAATTATATATATATAGAAATAAGGAGCCTATATTTTTCGATATTGATGCAGGAGCAAAATTCTATCTTTTAAGAGCTATCTTTTATCTTTTAGTTATGGATTATTATTAAGGTTTTATCTTTTCCTTTTTGACTTGATGCATAAGTTTAGATAGTTTAGGAACTTATATCTTTTATGTTAGGATATATTTAGGAAAGTTATATCTTTTATCTTAGGTTAGTTTTCTTCTATTTAAGCAATTGTAGACATGAGCCATAATCATTCATTCATATTATTAATCAAATATTGGTTTAGAGAATTTTCTCTTTATCTCCTTGGTGGATTCCAAGATCCCTTTCTGGTGGATTCCAGGCATATTTCCTAGGGTTTCGTCGCTTGCGAACCCTTTATCATCAAAGGCTCGCGCTTGCGTGCCTTCCACGACTTCCTACTGCGTCAGATATTCACGATTCTACCTTTTCCCTTGCATGGATTGATTCATCGGAAAGCTTCAATCCACATGCCAAGAGTTGGCTATCAAGATGGATCAGACAGAGCCGTTTGGTATTCCACAGAGCGCCTTCTACGAAAATATGCCTCCATATATGGCGTAAAGATTTTTGTGTACGTTTGTTGTTCCAATAACATTGTCTCTTGAGTCTTGACCTCTTGTTTATATTGTACATCTTCCAATTCTCATGTCACTTGCGCTTTATCTGCAGATACTACTACAAGCGGTCCTTGGCACAGGTATGATTCAAGACATATCTGTAGGAATTGCTAATGACGAAGTTGAAGTAATATGCGGTCTCAAGTCATGAATGTTTTGTCCTTGTGTTTTCTTGTTAATTTTGCTCAATTAGGAAATGTAATGTATTCATACGACTGTTCTTTGCCTTTAGTTTGCTTTTTTTTGTTGTTGTTGTCTCTTGACCTCTAGTAAATACAAAGTTTTTAGTGAAAATCTTGACCCCCAGTTAATATTCCCTCCGTTTATATTTCGTTTTGACCTTTTTAGAGTTAAAACTATATAAACTATAATTTTTTTAATTAAATAATTTCGTATTTGTTATTAATAAATATGAAATTGTAAATAAAAAAATTATATATTTTTTAGAAAGAACGTATCAAATATTAAATGAAAAGTATAACTATTTAACATTGTTTCCTGACCTCTAGGAAATATCATTTCAACTAGTTTATTTTAATCTTATTTGATACTGTAGAATTATGTGTTTATGAAATGTTTCCACTTATTCCATGACACATTTAAAAGTAAAAAATGTCTTGGCGCTATGGATTGATCAATTGAAATGCAAATTCTAATGCAATGCAATAAAAAGTTTAGTTGAAAATTATGATAACCAGTCTGAGTCCCGTCTCTTAGGCATGAGTATTTATTTAAAATTTTGAGGTACATTCTAATATGAGTATTGTTGAAAGTTAAGTGGTAGTGATATGTTAAAAAACGTACAATTTTTTTTAATAATGTATGGAAATTAGAGCTGGCAAGTCGGTCGTTCGGATCGGGTTCGGGTCAAGCTTGCTAGGGTCGGGTCAATTCGGGTAAAATTTATGGTCAGGCATTGGTCGTGTCGGGTTCGGTCAGAATGAATTTTAGATTGGTCGGGTTTCAGGTTAAGTCGGGTCATGCCCATTCGGGTTCGGGTCAAAGCGGGTCGGTCTCGTTCGGGTTTCGGGTCAAGAGACGGGTCGGTCTCATTTGAGTTTCGAATCATGGTGGGTATAGCGGTATAGTTGGTTTGAGTTTTCGGTCGAATCATATTCGACCCGTTTGGATAATTAGGTTTATTTTGACTCGGCTGAATACTTAAATATGTAATTTACTTAAAATAAATGATTTTGACTCGGTTGAATACTTAAATATGTAATTTACTTAAAATAAATGATTTTGACTCGGTTGAATACTTGAATATGTAATTTTGACTCGGTTGAATACACTCATTGTTATTGACTCATCGGTTGTCGATCGATTTTCAAAAAAGTCATAATCGGAAATTTGATATTCGGTAACATCGTCCTTTTTTTACATTTAAACCAATTGATCGGTGGTATAATTAAATCAAATTAATTGTACATTTAGGTTTTAACCTTATTTTAACTAGCAAGTTGTAAATGAGCTTATTTGTGGTTTGACTATATCATTGGCCAATATTATTTTCAATGCCCATTTCATTTTTAGCTTTTGGCCCATTAGTTTTTTTTCATTATTATTATTAGTTTTTAACAAATCTAGATATAAATAATTAATTCGATCTATCAAAATATAATAATATAGATAAAAATAAAATAACAACTACAAAATTATTGATTTGGATATAAATAATTCTTTCCGCAAAAAAATAGAATTATTATACTTATATTTATAAAAAGAATTATTCATAACCATAATTATGAAATTTAATAGAATTATTATACTCATATGCTGTTGGGTTGCAAGCTATATCATCTGCAACGATTAATGAACTTTTAGTATTTCCGACTCATAGTATGTATCGATGTTTTGATGTATGGCGGTTGACTTACTTGACTCATTGACTTATCTACTTATCTATTGATTTTACTTGGGTTCTTATTCATATGATAACAATTAACAAAAATAATTGGTGTTTTATATGTTAAAGTATAATCATAAACTTGTGTTAAAATAAAAAAAAAACATTTAAGATTCAAGTATTAAAATGTTGATGTTAAATAACCATTTCAATTCGGGTTGGGTAGGGTCGGGTTGGGTCGGGTTGAGAGTCGGATCGGGTTCAGAGTCGGGTCGGGTTTGGGTCGGGTCGGGTTTATCTGTGTTCGAGTCGGGTCAGGGTTGGGTCGGGTTCGGTCTCGGGTTCGGGTTATGAATAACTCCAGATTTTCGGGTTTCGGTCGGGTTCGGGTTCGGGTGAGTCGGGTCGGGTTTTCGGGTCGGGTCAGATTTTGCTATCTCTAATGGAAATGATGAAATAATACAAACAAAAATAATGGTCTGTAGATTTTTATAATATGTGCATGTGAACCTAAAATTAGAACATAAAAGGGGAAGAAAAGTCCTGGAGTTGTACTATGTATAAACCCTAGGGGCTAATGTATTAAAAAAACATTTTTTTAAAAATCTAAATATAGCATGTTTAACCATAAAACTCCAACTATTATAAATATATGAGGGTTAATCAGAAAATTCTAAATATATGAGGGTTATATATAAAATTATAAATATTTTGTATTTTCAAAAATACTTTTATTTATTTATAATATAATAACTTGAAAATAAATCGTAGAAAAAATACATTACTGTATTCCTTAATTATATCATTCACTTTAATTTTTATTAATTAAATAAATAGCTTGATAGTAGGTTGGTTAGTAGATGTGTAGTGGTTACCATAATGATGTGATAAAAATCAATGGAGTAGATATATATTAGTGATTTATATGAAAATGAGAGAGGAGAGGATGTGGAACCATCGTTTGATGACACATGAAATGAAGCCTCTTGGTGGAGATGCTTCTGATTTTATAATAGTATTAGATGATATGAGAAAGAAAATGGACATTGAATAATTCAAAGGAAAAATGATTTTAAATAATATAAGTATCATTTTTGGATTAAAAAATAATATGAATTTTAAAAATTGTAAATTTATATACAAAGTATTGTCATATTAATAAAAAATAATAATATGATTTTTAAATTTGGCAAAAATTACAGCCCAAAAGTGATGTGATAA
Source organism: Persicaria maculosa (assembly GCA_963922045.1). NCBI lineage: Eukaryota > Viridiplantae > Streptophyta > Magnoliopsida > Caryophyllales > Polygonaceae > Persicaria > Persicaria maculosa. Next base: position 28,517,742 of record OY998256.1, on the reverse strand, counting down.
AAAATTATTTTGGGCTCAAATTTGACCAGTAGAATTAACAATAAAACGTTCAAGAATATTTAACAAATCAAAACAAGCAAATTCAAGTCTAAGTCAAATTGAATTTTGGTGCAGTTTACCAAAATAATTTTTAAGTTCTCACATCATTGCATGGTTGGAATTTTGGTCAAATTTTGAAATCATATTATTATTATTTTGATAAAGGAACAAATTTAAGGAGAAGCCAACGGATCAATAGACAGACTAACCGCTATGATATACTCCGTACAAACTAAAACATCATTTTTGCTTGCCGCTTGAATTGAATAGAGATCCCTTGAATTTGATTTGAGTTTCGATCCAAGATGTCAAAATCTGAAAGGGCTTTGGGCTGATTTATGATGGAGAATTGGAAATTAGAAATATCGGTGGAAGAAATCCATGGTTGATTTTGGGATAAATTTTGGTAGATGAATCGGCCTAGAATTGGGCATAATCGGGGGCTTGAAATTTTAGGAGCATTGTGTATTGTTGTTCAGGTGCTACAGTAAGAGATTTTGCCACATTTGGAAAATCTTACTCTGCAACTGTAAATCATAACCAAACACCTAAACCTATATGACATTTGTCTCAGGAGACCTAAGTGAGATTTCCCTAACGACCACTTCGTAAATTGCAAGTTTACGAATTGCCAGATTATAAATTACTAGAGTAAGAAACTTGTAAAAATCCTTCATTGGAGGTGCAACCATGCTTTCAATTCAATCACAGTTGATCATACATACAAAGAAAGTAGAAACAACATACTAGCGCTTTAAGAAACATGTTAAACCGCATAAAACATTCAGTGCAGAGAACACAACAGGGCGCAAAATGAAATCTTGCTTTGAGAAAGCTGTGGACTTAAGTTTACATTATTGTACGGGAATGGATCCCAAAAACAATGCTACATCCCTGCAGTGCAGCAACTATATAGAACTTCATGCTTTCTTGTCAATGAGATTCCTGAAATCAAAACAGCATCATGATAAATACCATGAAATCAAAATTAAGTTAGTATAAAGGGGCAACTGCAAGTGAAGTGAAGTTGCCAGAAAAGACTTGACAAACACTGAATCTGATTAAATTAAAATGACCTAGAACTTTACTAATGAGGTAATCCTTTTTGGTAACAAAAGCTAGACTTGAATCTATCTTATGATAACCATCTGACTTTACAATGTTAATTATCCATCAGCTTAGCAGAAAGATTCCAATTGAGGGAATTCATGATGTGCTAGCAAAGCAACGTTTTTTTCATTACAAGCAATGTTTTTTTCGTTCTTGTACGGTTGTACCAATATCAGAAGTGACTGAAGTGTTATGGATATCATGAGTATACTTCTTTTAAAACGAAAGTCAATGTAGGTTATATTTGCACCCAACAGTTGAGCAGAAATATACTTTGACAGAAAATATAAATAAAGAAATGCCTGAAAAATACCTCATGTCCATGCCCATGGTCATCATGTCCATGTCCTTCCCAAGGATGTCTCCAACCCTATGAAAAAGAGTACCAATTAAACATAAAACTACAGAGTACTGAATCGGTAATTAATAATAGAGGGATTATCGTAATTGTAACAGTTAGATAACTAATCACTCACCAGTACAACAGGACCATCTTGCTTAGCCCTGTAAAGAATCCAAAACCTGGAACAAACCAAATTTGAACAATCATGTCTCAATAGTTACCGCATGTTGTTTACTGCCTAAACAAAATAGACCTGCACATCCATGAATTAGGGGAGATAAATTGTTCACAACAATTATCACATTGCATGTGAACATATAGTTGTCCTCTCAAAGTTATGTCAACAAATCTTCCACCATCACTGAGATGAGGGTAGGTAACTGATAACAGAAGTGCAGAATGAATAGGAAATTTTATATAAGATTGTGGACTACATGTAGGGAACATATATTGCTCTGAACTAGTTATTATATTGTTCAGAAATGTGGATTACATGTAAAGAACATGTACCTTTATGTTGTTCACAAATGTAGTCTTATCAGCAATACACATCAAAGGTAGGATAGTTGCACTATGTTTGGAATCGGATGTTTCCTTAAAATTTTCTTCATTTTGCTTAAGATCATCTCAATCAAAATGCCAGCAAATAATCTGTAGTCCTATCCAATAAGATGCATGTCGTAAGTTGTCATTTGTCAAAACATGCATCTGTAGTCCTATCCAATAAGAAGCCGTCAAAGCTTCACTGTTGAATGAAATTCAGAAATCAAAAAGACAAATTTAGGCAAGTCACTTCAACTAAATCCAAACTTGCATCTTCCAAATGTCTTTCTGGATAGAAAGGGTGCATTTCAAGTTCACAACACAACAGTGGTTGCATCCTTCAAGAGTCAACTGACACCCATACAAATCGGAACTACCTAAATATACCGATTCACAAAAATGTGCTCGTTCTTAATATGTTACATCCACACCACTTGCACTATAACAAGCCACATAATTCATCACAGCATTGCTTGACTGGAATTAAGTGAAACTTTACATATCAAAAGCAATCCGAGAAGAATGAAAATACCCACAAAACCTTCTCTAGATAGCACGCAATTACTATGCAGTCCAAACCCTAATCACATTACTCAATTCATTTTGCAAGGATCCAGAAAGCCTCCTTCGAAGTTATGATGGGAAAACCACAAGGTATACTGCTATACCCAGCAAATCACCGACAAATACAATAAACAACATTTCTATGCCTAATCTCCACCGATCGAAGACCTCCCTTCATTACAATTCCTCAAATATCAAATTGGAACTACATAAACTATAAAAAGATACTCCCTCAATCCACAAAGGCCTATGGATTCGTATAGTTGACATAAGAAAATAGGTAGATCTAATAACATTCTACAAATAAATGGAAAAAAAATCCCAACAGGCAAAAGACCAACAAACAAATCCCCATTTCTCCCATCTTCGAAGGCATTGATGAGAAAGCACAAGTACAACAAACATGACTGATGAAAAAGAAGCATCAATCCCTAAAATTTTGACAACAAGGTAGGTTTTCTCTCGATCACGACCGGTTCTTAAAAATCGGAGGGAGAAAGAGGAATTACCACATGATGGCGCACATTCCCTTGCCGGTGATCGAGTGCCATCGCTTGGGAGCGTGAAGAGTTACACCTTTGTAGGTAGTACCATGGCCTCCATGTCCACCTCCCATCTTCTTCTCTCTCCTCTTTCTTCGTATAATCGCCTCTCTGGGTCTGTATCTCAAACTCCACACTTGCTACTCTCTAGCAGGGAAAGAACACAGAAGATACAACAAACTGAACTAAACAAAGCCCTAACTTTTTGGGCCTTTGTTATATATGAGCCCAAAAGTTAATCTGGCCCGCTTATTGCACACCCATCGCCCCAAATAATTTTTTTTTTTTTTACTGAAAACATTATTTCATTTTTATATCACGATTTTTGTTTAGCGCATGGCCATTTTATCATTTAGCGCATGGCCTTAGGGTCGCAACGACCATATGTCAAATGGTCGTTGCGACCACCTTTTTTTTTTTCTTCCAAACCACAGTCATTGTGACTAATTTTTTTTCCACATTGTGGTCGCAACGACCAAAAGCATACTGGTCGTTGCAACCAAGGATGCATTGGTCATTGCGACTAGTTTCCTTCCGGTCGTTGCGACCTTTTGTTGTTGGTTTGGTTACAACTGGTCGCAACGACCATATGGCATATGGCAAGTGGTCGTTGTGACCATTTGCCATATATGGTCGTTGCGACCAGTTCGTTTACGTGGAAAAAAGCTAAATTGGCCTATATATACATGCGTAGTCGAAAACCCTAGACCGTGCAGTATCCTTGATTGAGCCTTGAATTATTTAGTTGTAAACATGTCGAATGAGAACAATGAGTTGAGTAAATGCCTCGAAGACATCTCGCTGGAATTCGGACATCAACGGGTATGCATCTCATCAATTCATTTATGTGTCAAATGTTATGATACTTGAATTTATTACTCTCATACGTGCATTGTAGAAAGCTTTATTGTTCATGATTAATAAGCATTGATGATTTTTACATATTGTACATAATATAAAATTGCAATCTTTTTTAGGGTTAATGAAATATTAGTAGGGTTAATGATATCATCCCATTGAGAATATAAATTTGCCAAATTTCATGAAATTGCAATCTTTTTAAGATTAATGAAATATTAGATGGGTTAATGAATCATGGCATTGAGAATATAAAATTACAAACTTTCATAAAATTGTAATATTTTTTAGGGTTAATGAAATATAATGGCATTGAGTTGCATATTTTCTTGATCAAATTATGGAAACATGTGGAAGAAGCTTCACATATCCATCAAGCTCTGCGAGAAAGCAAGAGAGGCAACAAGAGGAGCCTCATGATCGAAGGTGCGCATTTTGCGCCTCACCCAACCTAGTATAGTTAAATGCTCTAATGAACAAGGAAAACCATTTGCCTTGATGGTACGGAGCGCTGAAGGATTGCATGGTGTCCCAATTTCGAGTCGGTCAAGGACTCTCGAGGAGGGTTTTAGATTAAAATAACATAATGATTTCTATGTAATATGACAATTATAAATAATGTTATTTTAGGATAACATAACTTCGATTTATGATAACACTATGTTTTTTTCTCAATTAAAAAAAAATAAAGAAATACAAATAAATAATACAAATAAATAAAGGGTGATTTTGGTAGATGACCCTTTTTGAATGTTCAATTGGGTACTTAGACCCCAAACTAATTTAATTAGTTTTATGTAGACCCCTTCCCAATAGAGTGGAATGGTCAATGGTCAATCGTTTGACCATTGACCGATCAACGTTGACCGTTGACCAACCCATCTGGAATTTTTTTTTAAGTGATGTCATATTTTACCGTTTTGATGCCAAAATTTTATTATATTTTATTTTCACTTTGATGCCACTTTTCTAATGGAATGATTGGATGACACTTTTTTAATGCCACTTTTTTTAAACCTTGATGACATTTTTTGTTTACTTTAATGTCACGTTGACCATTGATGCCATTTTTTTTACTGTTAACGACTGATGCCACTTTTTTTATGTCAATTTTTTGATGATGTTTTTTTACCGTGATGCCATATTTTTGATGATATTTTTTCAAAGTAGTATTTTGATGATATTTTTTCAAAGTAGTATTTTGATGACATTTTTTTCCTTTAACGTGATACAACTTTTTCAAAATGGTGTTTTGATGTCATTTTTATAATTTAATTATTTGATGCCATTTTTTTTAATCAAATCGATTGATGCCGCATGTTTTTAATTTAATCAATTGTATATTGATCTATTTTCATCGATTATACTTTCATTCACTGATGACACGTTTGTGATTACACTTCATTGATGCAATCACTTGTGGTGACTGTTGAACAAAAATGCACGATATAATTGTACAACACATTTTATTTAATTTATAATATTTGAATTCGACCCCTTTTGGTTATCCTCTTGATTCGAAGTCATATCGATACCAAGATTTTGGTGTTTTTGGTGTTTTTGGTGATTTGGGCTGCACCCGAATTTTAACGGGTTGCCTACGTATCTCTTGGAAGAGAATCAAGCCTCACGTAGTTCAGAGTGTTTAGTTGGTGTGTTTTATCCCCTTAAAGGTTTTCATGCATCATTGGATCGTATTGGGACCCACCTTCTCAGAAGGGTAGCCCTCACATAAATCACACTATCATATGCATGAGATTTTCTCGTGTATCATCCGAATAAATCAAGCACACCTTCTTGGAAGGGTTTCTCGACTTAACGGCTATCACTTACACAGAAAATCATGTGTATTTAATTTAGATTTAATTTTTAACCCCATTTTCATTTTAAAAGTGAATTTAGGGATTAACGACTGTACCCGACATATTTTTATATTTAATATGGGTTACCTACGTAGCCGTTTTTACGGCGTCAAGTCCTGACGTAGTTCTTTTGATACCCGTTTGATTTGGTATTAAAAATTTGATCGTTTGAGATCGTGTGATTGAACCCGAATAGCGATAGCTTTGTATCGAGTTTCCTACATATCCGGCAAAGCGGAATCAAATCTTATGTAGTTCTTTTATTTTGAAACCATTTGATTTAATTTGTAACCAGTGACTGAATTCGGCGTATTTAGAATTTTATACCGAATTTCCTACGTAACTCGTAAAAGAGTATCAAGTCTATACGTAGTTCTGAATAGAAACCAAGCTTGATTTGGTTTTAAAAGCATGATCGTTTGAAGATCGGGATTGAACTCGACGAGCCCGTAGCTTTATGTCAAGCTTCCTACATACCCGTTTGAACGGGATCAAATCTTATGTAGTTCTTAAAAAAAAGAACCATTTTAATTTATTTGGTTTTGACCTCATATTCATTTAAAGGTGAATTTAGAGGTTGACGACTGTACCCGATATATTTTTGAGATTTAATATCGGGTTACCTACGTAACCGATTTTACGGTGTCAAGTCTTTACGTAGTTCTACCCCAGAACCAAGTTTATATTTGGTAAAACTCGATTTGAGATTTTGACTCCGTTTTTATTGAAGCCGGTTTAAGATTGACCCACTAGAATTAATTGGCAAAGAATATTTGACGAGTTTAATTTTATGTTTTGATCAAACTCAAATTCTTAATTTGTGCCAATTATAATTCGTATATTTTAGTGGGTTGATTTTACAATTAAATGAAATTTCTTATCAAATAATTGCATGTGAGTACGTATCTCTAGTGTGCAAAGACTAATTGCACAAATGTGGTTAATGGGCCAATACGGACTAACATTATTTGAAAGATGTAAAGTCCATTTTTCTTTTTAAATAATTCAGCCCAATTTTTTTACGTTAACAATCTCCTAAGTTTTTGTTATTGGGAGGGCAAACCCAGCTCAGCTCGGTCTCCTTCAGTTTTCTTTTCATCAACTGAGCCGTAATTATCTTCAACCCTTCCCTTCTCCTTTCTCTATTGCACTTGTTTTCCGCCGACAGTAAAGATAAGATCTGGGTACTCAAAGAGCAGAAGCGTGAACAACAGGGCTCGACTGGGTCAGAGAACCAAGGGGCATTCGAGGGTCGAAGATCCGGGGAGGCTGGGATCCAATTTGGCGACCCGACAAGAGATTGAAGCCAAGAAGGCGGCTGAGGCGATTTTTGAGACGCAACGGCCAAAGGAGCTTTGGGAGCTTCTGCGAAGTGAAGAAGAACCAGGTTTGTGCTCCTTCCTTTGCCCTTCAGTTTGTCTTCAATTTGAGGGATTTGGGTTTTGAAAAATCATCTAGGGTTTGTGTTTAGGAATTTCTAATGTGGATTTTCCTTTGTTCTGAGCAACGATCGAGAGGGCGGCGGAAATCTTCGATTGCCGCTAGCCAAGGCTGTCACAAAATGAAGAGGCGTTCTTACTCAAGCCAACCGTGGGTCAAATAAAGCCATTGCAACCTCAGGAACGGTCACAACCTCCACCTCTCGAATTGGGTATGCTCGGTTCATCATTTTTTTCTTTTGAAACCTGTTTACTCATTTCAATCTGAGACTGATTTGTTGAGCCTACTGATTGATGATTCCACAGTGATTTTGTTCCCTCCCAATTACATGATTTTTCTTTTTTTTTTATGAAACCCAATTAAGCTTTTTCTTTATGCTAAGTGGATTTCAGTTTGGTATTGTGTTTGTTGGTGACTGCACATAGCCAACAAACTTTGTTTAATTCACTTTGTTTTGAATTGATGGTCTGTGGAATTCGGCAATATGCTTGTGAATTCCGGGCTGCCTTTTGTCTCGAGCCTCTGTTTTTGACATGGCTTGAGTCACTGGTAAAGGGCAGAACGAATCTGAATATAGCCCTGGTGAAATTTTGGCAGCAATTTGACTTATTTTTAGCGAATTGATGATTCCGGAACCCAGGCCACGAGAAAAGCTCTCGAGGTTTTCAAGGGCGGGGTTCCGAGAATCTAAAAGGACTGTATGACATAATTTTAACAGCATTTCGACAAGGTTTAGGCGAATTGATGATTCCGGAACCCAGGCCACGAGAAAAGCTCTCGAGGTTTTCAAGGGCGGGGTTCCGAGAATCGAACAAAACCGCTACCTGCTGAATTTTTTCCTCCTTACTGTGGTTGCAGGTGTATTTCGGGATGAGGAAGCCGAACAGGGAGGAGGAGAATAACTGCTTTTTTTTTGTTTTGCAGATGGAGGTGCTGATAACAAAAAAGAAGGCCCAAAAACCCACTTCTTGTAGTACAGACTTTCTTTTATAGGGGCAATTTAGAGCAGTTATTTGATAACCACTACTATTGTACAGTTTTTCTTTTACTATGTATAAACTTCTCCCCACTACACCAGTGCACCACCGGTTTCACTTGGGTCCAGTTACTTTTGTTGTAACTACTACCTTTGGATTGGGCTTGTTTGATTTCCTGGGCCTTTGGAGAAAACTTGTATTTTTTTTATGTGACAAATTTTAACCCAAGTTATTTGTAGCCCATTCTTCCATTTTAATAATGAATATCAATTAAATTAATCACAATTTGATACATGATTAATTTAACATGAAATTATTAATATTCCCAAAGTTGTGAAAATTTACCCTCCAACAGTGACATATTCATTAAATTTTTATTCATGGATGACATTTGTTATTACGCTTCATTAATGAAATTATTGGATGACATTTTTTAATGCCACTTTTTTAAAATCTTGATGACATTTTTTGTTTACTGTGATGCCACTTTTTTATGTCAATTTTTTTGGGGAAAACTATTTAAAATACCCCCACCTTTGGGGTTATGGTAAAAATATATTCTTAACTTTCAAATGTAATAAAAATATCCCGGCCTTTGAGGGTAGTGGTAATATATTATCACAAGTTTTTTCACGAGTCAAAAATGCTGACAAGACAGCCTACGTGGATTTTTTTACAAGGGTTTTCTTAAACAGTGTCCTTAGGAAAAAAAATAAAGAGCTTGACCGGGTTCATAACCAACGCTTTTTCCTCTCTCATATCTTCTTCCATGGTCGCCTCTTGAATTGGCTTCTAGGTCTTTCAGGTAGCTCATGGTTCCTCTTCAATGTCAGTCTTCCTCCCTCGTAGTCGACTATCTTGAGTTGTCTCTATCACATCTTCTTCACCTCTGATTCGTTCACGGACTTGTTTGGGTAAGTTTTATTTTTTTCCCTCTTCATTGTTGTTGTTGTTGTTGTTGTTGTTGTTGTTGTTGTTGTTGTTGTTGTTGTTGTTGTTGTTGTTGTTGTTGTCGTCGTTGTCGGTTTAGTTTTGTTGTCGGTTTGGTGTTAGAAATAGTCGTGTTATGTTAATTTGAGGCAATTTGGAACGGATTATTTGCTTGGTTGAATCAATTTCTTTTTTCGGGTTTAATTTGTTATCGTTTTAGTTTTTTTTCCCTAAGGAAATTGATAGAGCATGTTTAGTATTGCATTATAGATTACATTTAGCATAGTTTAGTTGTGAATAGTGCATATTTTAGTTACAATTACATGTTTACCGGTGATGTTGGAAGAGTCGGAATCTATGCAATTTTATGGTTAATTTCAGGTAAAGGTGGATCCGACGAGGAATGAGGAGACTCTTGGATGAAGGAAGATTCAAGTTAAGGAAGAAAAGTGAAGAGCACGGGAGCGGAGTCGAATTTCGAGAGCCTAAGTGAATAACAAGTCATCAAAAGTTGTCGCCAGACATGCTGAACTTGTTTCGCACTTTCTGGAGGCCTCGGTGGTTCGATTGACTATTATAACCATGCGTTGGAAAGCTCTCTTCGAGATCTACAACTTTCGTGCTGACATCGAGACCAAATTCGAAACGGAAAAATCTCTGTGAACAGTAAAAGCCGCCCCGCGGCCAAGCTAGCCGTCCCGCGGTCCGAACCTCTGACGAGCGATTTCGCTGATCGCCGGCCGCCCCGCGGCCTGGGTTGGCTGCCCCGCGGCCCTCGCAGAAACACGCCGTTCAGAATTGGACTTTAATTAGGGTTTTTGTTTTATTCTTTGGGCGACTTGTTAGAGGCTTTATAAGACTTTTCTAGTTTATTATTTCATTAACCTTATGCACATTATTCCATTGTTGAGAGCGCCGTTGAGCATGAGCAACTAAACTCTCAAGGTTTCGCCTACAGTTTGGATCTTTGATTGTTGAATTGTGAGTTTCTTAATCTAGTTCTTATTCCTATTCCAATGTTTTGACTTCTTTGTGCTTAATTGCTTGAATGTGTTTTATTCTCTCTGGCCTGATCAACTAGTTAGAGTAGATTCATTCAATTGCTAGGGTTTTGTAGATTCCTCGTAGCGAACCTTAACCCAAGTGGCAATCATATCCCTTTAGGACTCGTAGGACTAATTGGATGTGTAGGAAGTTGAATACATGTTGAATATCGACTCGTAGCTTGATATTATGTGTACCTTGGTTAATTCATAATCTTAATGCTATCTCTAGGTTGAATCTTAACCGTGTTAGGGTTATTTAGAGATAAGGGTTGCTAGGACTCGTAGGACTAGTAATTTACCTAAGATCTGGACAAGGACATTGATAGGAAAAGACAAGAACTAGAGGCTGAAACAAGGATCGAATTCATCAATCGAAGTGATAAATTGTAGGTGAACCTATTTCTCTCCACTGCATTCTAAAATCAATTTACTTTGTTTGCTTGCTTCCGCTTTGCTAAAAGGCGGATCTTTTCACACTAAAAACTCCCCCTTTTCTCTCTTAGCAATTAGAATTAGACTTGAATTTAATAGATTTCCCTGTGGATCGATCTCTTGCTTACACACTATACTAGTTGTGAGTTTGAGTATTCTTTGGCAAGAACAACGACAGGTTTTCCTCTTGTCAGAAATCGTTCAAGAAAACTCAATTTTCATGCTAATTTGTAAAAAAAGGCTTCCACGTATGTTGTCTTGTCAAAAAAAAATCCACGTAGGCTACATTGTCAGCATTTTTGATCCGTAAGAAAACACAGGGCAATATATTACCACCACCCTCAAAGGTCGGGATATTTTTATTACATTTGAAAGTTGAGGATATTTTTTTACCATACCCCCAAAGGTGGGGGTATTTTAATTAGTTTTGCCATTTTTTTGATGATATTTTTTTACCGTGATGCCAAAATTTTTTAAAGTAGTGTTTTGATGACATTATTTCTTTAATGTGATGCCACTTTTTTAAAGTAACTCAAATGTAATTATTCGATGCCACTTTTTTAATCAAATCGTTTGATGTCACTTTTGTAATTCAGTAAATTGTATATTGATATATTTTCATTGATTCTACTTTTATTCACTGATGAGTGATAACACACTTGTGATGACATTTTATGTTGATGATATTTTTATACAATTGATGACATATGAGCTTAATACGTAGTTACACTTAATTGATGATATCTTTTTATTGATGACTTTTATTCATTAATGACACATTTGTAAGTACAATTAATTGATCTCAATCATTTGTGATGATATTTTTATAAAATTGGTGACATTGAAGTAAGACTTTTTTTCTTTAATGTGGAGCTAGAACACCGACCTGCATCTCAAATCATTGAAAACAATAAGATAGCAAATGAAGTTTAGAATACAAAAAGCAACAGATTAAAGTGGAGAAACGAGGCCACGTGTACAACCTAAGATTAAAAAGCAACAGTTTAAAGCAACAGATTTATGCATATATTGTTTTTTTTCTTCCTTAAAGCTCACCCAAATTGGGCAGGAGAGCTACTGAGCTATACAACGATTATGCACAGCCATCGCAACCGGCACCGTCCAAAGGGAGCAGCCAGGACCGGCGATGAACCGAGGGGAGCCGGAGACGAAGGATGCAGGATAGGTAGGAAAGGAGAAGGCACCGAGGAGGACAGTCGACCCACCACCGACGGATGCATCCAGGTGCGACAACAGACCAACCGGACACCCAATCGACAACGAAACACTTTAGAATCGAACGAAAATCACCCAAATCCACCCAAAACCAGGCTGATTGGGTGCGAGGAAGCCGAAAACGAGACCTAGGGTTTGAACAACGACTTTTACACAGGAGGATGGAGAGGGACAGAAATTAAAAACCACCCAACAGGAGCATAAACCGGTTGGGAAGGCTGATGATGAAGGGTACCTAGAGCCGAAACGGACTAGGAAGAATCCGAGGATTGATCGGAAGGGCGGATTACATGGCGAGAATGGATAAGCCAGGAGGGTTTCAGGAACGAAATTGGGGGCGCGTGGGGCAAAGCCCCGCGCTTACTTTGCGAACCCAAACGACAGACGCCTAATTAATTTTGCAAGGGATCTAGGACGGCTCATTAGTATTTTAAAGGGGCCAAATACCTAAGAGCATTTTCAAAAAGGTCCATTGTACCAAATTTCCTCATAAATAAATGAAATAGCCAAAGAAAAGAAAACTAACAAAATAAGGATGTATAACGCAATAAATAAACATTGAGTCAATATTTAACTTGTTATATTCTTAATATGTAATAGTTATATAACTAGATATAGAAAAAATAAACTTGCGTAACTTCTTACCAAATTATCAAAATAAGTAATATTATAACCTATGGTTTTGTAAGGGCCGAAAATTTAAAATCATTATTTTATTATTATGACTAATTTTATTTAATTCGATTCGGTATTTTTGAAATAACCGCCCTCGAGCGATTATTTTATTCAAACCTCTTTAAAAAGATTCAGGCATATATTTCTTTTAAATGGACTTTCAGATTTATTTTCACTTCCACGTGCTAAACCTTGAAAGTATGATTTAGTTATATTATTTGTTTCGGTTCGAGAATTTGATTTTGATTTAGTCGGGATTAGCGGGTTTCGAGTTTCGATCTCGGGGTTTCAAATTTTGTCGTTGTGGGACCCACTCATTCCCTTAATTTCTTTCTTTCTTCTCCCTCTTACTCTTCCGTTGGAGATGTTCTGCAGTACTCCCCTTTTTCACACATTGCCCAGCTAGCAACAAGGTCCCCCACTCCCCCCATCCTACAGCTCATAGTGTGGTCCTTATCCCTCACCCTCTTCTTTAATTGTTGTCTCACCTCCTCTCATGCTCTCTATTCACTCACAAACCCACAAAAAGAACTCACTCCCTCTCTCTCTCTCGTTTCACCCTCTGCACAAAACCTGAACATCCAGAAGACCACCCCTCCTTCCTGGTTGCCTTCAGAATCAACCCTCAAGAAGAACAGCCTGACTGGCCTACCTTGCCGAGCCGTCTCCACCACACCTCCCCCTCCGTTTCTGTTTGTCACCCACGCTAAAGCTTTCCCTATAGCTTCTCCTTTTCGTCTGAGCTCAGCCCAAGTGAGCACCCGAGAGCCTCCGAGCGTTTCCCTGTCTCCCGGGAACCCAAGCACCCTCGACTTATTTCTTCTCACTCCTTCGGCAATCAGCAGCAGCACCTTCTCCCACTCTTTCCCGACGCCGACGAGCCAAGGAATTCGCCTGGAAAGTCCCCGACGAGACGGAGCCAGTGCCATCGCCTCGCCATCTCTTCCTTCCCTGTTTGAATCCGAGAGGTGAGAACTCCGATTCCTCTTGTTCGGCTCGAATCTGCATAAAATCCTCTTCTAACTCCTTTTCCCCATCGTTCTAAGACTCAGAGCAAGCTTTTACCTCGCTTTTGAAGCCGTCGCAGACCCTCGCCGGAGCTACCTTGGCCGATTGGTAATCCTCTTCTCCTTCCCTCTCTATTGCTCTCGCTTCCTTTCTATTGTGTGGGTTGTGGTCGAAAATCTATTCCGACCTGTCTGGGGTGGGTTGAGTCGAGAGAGGAGCCGCCGGTGGCCTGAGATTTCATCTTCTTCTTCCGTTCTTTTCTTCCGCTGAGTTGCAGAGCTCGCTGTTCGTTCCTAGGTTGGAGACGGCGTTTCCTTTCAAGTCTGTTGGGCCTTTTCCTTTTCTTCTTTTCTTTGGGCCGGGTCTGACATTTGGTAACCGGGTTATACCACTTATTTGAAGAATCGGGTCCTCCTTCTCCTTTGAAAACTCTGAACCCGGATCCATCCCCTCATTTCATTTCAGCTTGGGTCGTATCCCTTCCTTCTATTTCTGCTGGGCTTGGGTTGAGGGTGTTGGGCCTTTTCTTCCTCTTCTGGGTTCGGGTCTGGGCTTGCTATTCCGGGTTGCATCTTGGGCTGGGGTCTTGTATTATTAAAGGTTTCGTTGTTAGTTTATACTATATGTTATAAATATTGCCTTGGTTTTATATTATGTTAGAATTGTTGTTATATTATTTCTGACCCTATAAAAGTATAATTCTGGATTTATTAATTTATATGAGGAAATTATTTTGAAAGTAATAGTAGAATTTAGATTATGTATTTTGTGATATGAGTTTAGAATGGTAAAGTAATTTGGTTTGGTTGTTTTATAAATGTAGGTTATTAAAATAGAATTGTTTTGGTGATTTAATATCAGAATTTATTTATATAAAGGTTTTGAAATAAAATGCCGGAATAATTTTAATAGTATAAATTTGCAAGTGAAGTAGAGATTTAATGTTTTATAAATGGGTTTTTTTGGCCAAATAGGATTGAGAAATTGTTTGAAAACGAGTTGATTTAACTTGAGATTTAAGAGTTTGGAAATATAGTTGGTACGATTTTATCAATGGGTTTGATTGGAAGTTAATGATTTTTGGTTGATGTTGATCATATCGGAAAGGTTTTGGAAAACGGTTTCACTATCGGTTGGTTTTGAGTATGTTGAGAACTTGGGTTTCGTGCGTATGAATGTTGGACCGGTAGCTTATGGAAATGACTTGATGATAGGTGTGTATTGCTTTCGGATTGTTTTGGACTTGCATTTGGGCCCTTGCTTGTATTATCCTGCTGTTCTGCATCTTCAGGTAAGTTCCCTAGGGGGCTTACTCAGGTTGGACATTCATGCCTGTTGTTGCATTTTATGTTAGGTGTTGCATATTTATAAAAGCATGCCATGTAGTATCCTGTTTAGGTTGCACTAATTGAATGAGCATCTACTTACTTTATGCGTTTAAAACAGAACGGCCGTTATCTGTGATAGTCCTAGAGTCTTTGCTAGGGTCATAGGGTAGCCCAGCCTCATCGGGTACCCTGAGTCAATCGAGTCATTGTTACTATAGCCCAGCACCATCGGGCAAGATTGGTTACTTTATGATGATGATTATTCCGTGGTCCGTGCACCACCACGATGAATTGCTATGCTATAGCACCGGCTGGCCAGGCTCTGCACTAACGGGAAGGGGTGCAGAGGTAGGAGAGGGATATGCCATTTGGCATTGTCTTGGGCCCTTTACAGTATTTCTGCACATTATTATACCTAGGGGCATGCTAGTGTGTTTGACTTTCGTACTGCATTAGAGCATCTTTATTAGGTATAGCACATACTATGTGGCCTCAGCGAGGACTGCCGGTCCCGCATGAGTGGCTCGATCTGACTTCTTTCCCCGTTCTTTTTTAAAGGTATTTTCTGCAGATTTTGAATGCTCGATGTCTATATGACGGGGTTCCCTTTTGGCGAATCGAAGAATCTGGCTAATACCCTAACTTAGTAAAATGGTAATTTTCCACTCATGATTTGGTTTTGACCCGGCTCTGCCGTGGCACTTGTGTCTTTACTTTGCTTCCGCTTTACTCCTGTTTGAAATGGATTCCACGACATAGTCTTAGGACAGGTTAAGGGTACCCAATGGTCCTTCGAGGTTTTTAGGGTTTGAAATCCCTCTTTCTACTAATCTTAAATGAGTTTGAAACCTCGACCCGTACCTGGATTGCAAGATCCGAACAAGGGGTTTTATCCCTTGAAACGTAACCCGGAAATCATAATTCTGGGCCGTTACAGGTTTCGAAGCTCTCGAGATGAATTATAATATGTGAATATCAATTTAAATAAAATATAAAAGTATTATAGTATATTGAAATAAAATTAAAGTGATTAATACACCTACAATTTTCAAGCATTCCTAACTTTTTACTCATATGTCAGATTATGACATATTATATATCAAAATAAAGCTACCGACGAGAAAAATACACCAAAGTAATTTGTCGGATGAGGGAGCGGGCATGTGCTCCCCCATGCCCCCTCTTTTCTCAGCCTCTGAATGTACGTGTATCTAAGTTTTCCATGGGAGATCTATAATAGAAAAGGAATTCACCAATTGTTGATTTATCCCTGATTTTCCAGCTAAAGAGTTAGCTGATGACAAAGGTTTATTGCCATATTTTTAGTTTAAAAAAAAATGAAGCACTAAATTACCTTTGTTATTTTTTTTTTATTGATATTTGTTATATCATGATGGTCAACCCCTTTGGCATTCTTACAACATCTCGGTTTATCAGGTTTATGAAACATTACTACATTATTATGTGATATATATATATATATATATATATATATATATATATATATATATATATATATATATATATATATATATAGAGTATGGATCTTTTGTTCACAACCCTTACGGTGTACCTTGTACACAAATCAGGATCGTTGATAAAAAGAAAATAAAAGGTCAAGATTACACCACGTCATAGGGTGGTTTTATAAAAAAAATGAAAAAAAAAGCCCCAACCTCACCCGATGCTTGGGTAAAGCGCGTGTAAAACCATTCAATAAAACCCTACCACTTTTTGGCCTGTGCAACACAGAGGGGAGAGGTGGCGAGCGTTTCAATCGGAGAGGCGAGGGCGAATCTAGTTGCTGGGCGGAGCGACGTTCGGCGAGGATCGACGACGGCGAAGCCTTTTGATCAGGTATGCTCGGATCCCGTGCTTTTTCAGGGTGGTGCTAGGCGGTGCAAGGCGAATGGCTCAATCCTCATGAATTAGGGGATCAGTCTTCAGGGCGGTGCTAGGCGGTGCAAGGCGAGAGATTGCCGTCGCACCAGGCACTACTATGCTTTCTCCAAATGGAAGGTAAAATAGAAACCCTCAATTGAATCTCTCCATGAACAAATCGCGCCTCCTTTGAATTTGAATTTCTCAAATCCGAATTTGAGCAGATCCTGATCGGGACATCGGATTGGGAGGACCACTGGCTCATCAAATCCGAATTTGAGCAGATCCTCTGCAGGTCGTCTTCTTCTTCCATCGACTGGCCACAGAGGGAAAGGCGAGGCCGTCGGCGAAGAGTGGTTGTTCCCGGTGAATCGAGGGCAAGGCAAGGCGGATTCGGACTCGCCACCAGATCTCCGGAGTCCCTCACGATTAGATTTCGCACTGGGGGAGGCGGCGAAGGGTCAATGTGGCTCCGAGGGCTCCAATGGTGGCTGTGGGTTCGATGGCATCGACAGTGCTCCCTTCTTTCAAGTTCGAGTGGTGACGCTTCCGCTTGAACTCAGTAAATGGGGAAATAGAAATTTGAAGAATTATTCGGTGGGATAAACTACAATATAGAATTATTAGGTGGGATATGGAATATTATTCGGTGATATTGAATAATTATTCGGTGGGATATTTTTTTTAAATTGTGATTTCTGAAATATGAAACATTATTCGGTGAATTGTGAAGCATTATTCGGTGAAATATGAAATATTATTAAAAAAACAAAATATTATTCGGTAGCTCTGGGCAAATTATTCACTAGAATTAATGGATTTTCATCTGAACGGGAGAGAAAAAAAACATTATTCGGTAGAACGTGAAATATTTTTCGGTTAAATTGGTTAATAACATTGTTCAGTAGAATGTGACATATTATTCTGTTAAATTGATGAATTTTACAAATAATAATAACATTATTCGGTGAAATTATCAAATATTTAAAATAAACTAAATCAGGTGGTTCCACAAATGAACAAATATTAGATATATATTTTTTTTAAAAAGAGCCGGCCACAAAAAAAAATAAAAAATAGAAAATAAAAAAAACAGCGGACCAAAACATATAAAAAAAAAAGAGGAGGTGGGTTCAGGCACTTTCAAGAGTGGGTTGAATTCCTTTTTTACGTGGACCCCACAAAAAATTAAACAAAATTAAAAAAAATTCCTTTTTATCTTGGCCTTCCATCCTCTATCGATCGACGATCCAGATTTGTGTACAAGGTACACCATAAGGCTTGTGAACACCAGAACCACACCCTATATATATATATATATATATACCCAGGGGCGGAGGGAGGGGGGGCATGCGGTGGCTCGAGCCCCCCCGGGAAATTATAAAAAAAAAATTAATTTTTTATATATATAGTAAAAGAGTTGTTTATGAATCAGAAATACATTGCAGCACAATCGGTGAGAGGTGTGTAGGGGGAGAATGATGGTCGCGGGTTCGATTCTCCTATCTGCTCTCAATTTTAATATATTTTTTTTACCTTTTACCTCCTAAACTGGATTTTTTTTTAATTTTTTACCTCCTAAACTGACTAAACCCTCGTTCATTTGTGGTCTTATTTTCATTCCCCTTTCACTTAGAAGTCGGAGGCGTCGACTAGGCAAGCGACAGTGAGAGCTCGCCTTGCCTCGCCGTCCAGGTTCGGTCGCCATCTCCCTCCGGGCTCCAGCCTCCAGCGATTAAGGCTCGGTACGTGGTGGCTGGCGCAACAGCAGCGAGAGTGCGACGGCAGCCAGAGATCTCATCTGAACGGTAATTTTCGATATTCAAATCTTCAAATTCAGTTTACCATTGAAGTGAAATCATATGAATTTATGAATTTCAACATGAAATTGTTATGGCATGAAATTGTGAATAAGGTTTGTGATTTGTAGTTGCAACTTTGTATTAGGGTTAGTGGTAAGAACTTAGAATTTGTGATTGTGATTTTGCAAATTGTGAATAAGGTTTGGAAATTCGGAATTGCAATTTTATGAATAAGGTTTAGAATTGTAGTTGGTTTTTGAATTTGGGATTTTGGTCTAATATGGTATGGATTTTGATGTATGAATTCAATTTGTATTTGGTGCTCTTTTATTTTTAGGATTATGGATAAGTCTACACGATCTAAGAAGCCATCTATTGCAAATTTGTGTGAACTATTTTGTAGTATTGAAGTCCTAGAGTTTCAATGAAAACTTCTGTCATAGTTTTTCTTGAATCTGTAAAAAAAAATTGAGCCCCCCTGGACAGAATCCTGCATCCGCCCCTATATATACACACACACACACACTAGGTTAGGCGCCGCGCGCATAAGCGCGCGGTCTATTCGTATTTAGATTGCAAATGTTACGTTTTATATATGTGTAAATATTCATATATGCAAATAATTATGATTGAGTTATTTTCCATATATAAATTAAATTTTATAGTAATGAAAACAATAATTATATCATTATAAGAAACTGAAAGGATAGTTTTTTTAAAAATTTCATCAAAGCAGTAAGAATGATGACTTTCAATTAAAAAAAATAAAGAAGGGTAGTCTTTTAAAAAGTTTATTAATTAAAACAAAAAAGGAATCCAAAACTATAGAGTTCGGAAATCATGATCATTAAACATAAAAAATGATATAATAATAATAATTATTATTAATTATTATCTAATTAAAAATATAAAATCGGTTTAATTTGAGAAAACCTTAAAGTTACAACTTGGGTACCTAAATTAAAAATACAAAGTGTAGTTGATTTGAGAAAATCTTGATATTGTAACTTGGATAGTTTAATTAAAAATATAAAATAGAATTGATTTGAGAAAAGTTTCAAGTTGTAATTTGGGCATTTTAAGAAAAAAAATATAGTTAGGTGAAATTGATGAAATATGACAATTTATAATTTTGAAAAGACATAAAAAGGACCTTGAAATAAAAAAATTAATATTTTGAAATTCAAACTTTTAAGGGTAAAAAAGAAATTTTATAAAAAAAGATGAAAATTACTTAAAAGGAAATAGTTAATATAAGATGATAATATAATTTATGAGGGCAAAATAGGTATTTTTTACCCAAAAAAAAAATTTCAACAAAGCAGTAAGAATGATGACTTTCAATTAAAAAAAATAACGAAGGGTAGTCTTTTAAAAAGTTTATTAATTAAAACAAAAAAGAAATCCAAAACTATAGAGTTCGGAAATCATGATCATTAAACATAAAAAAATGATATAATAATAATAATAATAATAATAATAATAATAATAATTAATTATTATGTAATTAAAAATATAAACTCGGTTTAATTTCAGAAAACCTTAAAGTTACAACTTCGGTACCTAAATTAAAGAGGGAATTGATGTAAATGACCTTTGCCCCGAAAAACTTTAGCAAAAGGCCCTAAATTAAAAATACAAAGTATAGTTGATTTGAGAAAATCTTGATATTGTAACTTGGATAGTTTAATTAAAAATATAAAATAGAGTTGATTTGAGAAAAGTTTCAAGTTGTAATTTGGGCATTTTAAGAAAAAAATATATAGTTAGGTGGAATTGATGAAATATGACAATTTATAATTTTGAAAAGACATAAAAAGGACCTTGAAATAAAAAAATTAATATTTTTAAATTCAAACTTTTAAGGGTAAAAAAGACATTTTATAAAAAAAGATGAAAATTACATAAAAGGAAATAGTTAATATAAGATGATAATATAATTTATGAGGGCAAAATAGGTATTTTTTACCCAAAAAACAATTAAAAATTACAAATGGGAAGTTTTCATATGTACGTATGATTGAGTTATTTTTCCATATAAATTAAATTTTATAGTAATAAAAATAATAATGGTATCATTATAAGAAAATGAGAGGATATTCTTTTAAAATTTTCATCAAAGTAGAATGATGTCTTTCAATTAAAAAAAAATAAAGAAGGGCATACTTTTTAAAAGTTTATTAATCAAAACAAAAAAGAAATCCAAAATTATAGAGTTCATAAAAAAATGATATAATTATAATTATAATTATTAATTATTATATAATTAAAAATATAAAGTTGCTTTAATTTGAGAAAACCTTAAAGTTACAACTTGGGTAGTTAAATTAAAAATACAAAGTATAGTTGATTCGAGAAAATCTTGTAATTGTAACTTGGATAGTTTAATTAAAAATATAAAGTAGAGTTGATTTGAGAAAAGTTTCAAGTTGTAATTTGGGCGTTTTAAGGAAAAAAAAATATAGGTAGGTGAAATTGATAAAGTTGGTTTAATTTGAGAAAACCTTAAAGTTACAACTTCGGTAGTTAAATTAAAAATACAAAGTATAGTTGATTCGAGAAAATCTTGTAATTGTAACTTGGATAGTTTAATTAAAAATATAAAGTAGAGTTGATTTGAGAAAAGTTTCAAGTTGTAATTTGGACATTTTAAGAAGAAAAAAAATATAGGTAGGTGAAATTGATAAAGTTGGTTTAATTTGAGAAAACCTTAAAGTTACTGATGAAACCTGATTTTTGGAATCCCATGTCGGCGGGTTCCGGGATCAAATGGAGCGCGAGCGAGCTCAGACGATCGGACTTACCTGAGACGCGCGACGAGATTTCATCGGCGTACCCAAACCTGTGCCGATCCGAGCTCAAGCCATCCGCGTACCACCGTCCTCCTTCAGTTCCATCAATGTCGGTTTTTACCAGCCGAGGCTAATCCCGCTTGAAAAGGGGGGCTCAAAGCTAGGGAATCCGGCCTAAACCGTTAGAGATCCCAATTTCCGACCCCTTGAAATGGCCCATTATTTCGATATATATAGACCAAGATGAGCCCCTTTTGCATGAATCTTTGGACAAGTGGCTTGGTTTTTAGGACAAGTGTCGGGTTTTAGGACAAGTGTCGGATGAGTGATGCCACGTGTCGGTAGGGGTTTTTAGTAGGTTTTTCCACATGTTGGCCGGGTTTATAGTCCGCGGGCGGTTTATAGTCCGCGGACGTCTTAGGTCCGTATCTTTTATCATCCGCGGACATCTCAAGTCTGTATCTCGATTTGTATTCGCCCATTCTTCATACTTATAAGGTTCTATTTGTATAGCGGGGAACCTTTTATAATTATATATTCTTATTTACTCGTGATAGTGCAAATAATATTACTTATTTTTTGGTGTTTCGTCAGTTACAACTTGGGTAGTTAAATTATAAATACAAAGTATAGTTGATTCGAGAAAATCTTGTAATTGTAACTTGGATAGTTTAATTAAAAATATAAAGTAGAGTTGATTTGAGAAAAGTTTCAAGTTGTAATTTGGGCATTTTAAGAAAAAAAAATATAGTTAGGTGAAATTGATGAAATATGACAATTTATAATTTTGAAAAGACATAAAAGGACCTTGAAATAAAAAAATTAATATTTTTAAATTCAAACTTTTAAGGGTAAAAAATACATTTTATAAAAAAGATGGAAATTACTTAAAAGGGCATGGTTAATATAAGATATGATATAATTTACGAGGGCAAAATAGGTATTTTTCACCTAAAAAACAATTAAAAATTACAAATAGAAAGTTACTATTCATTTGAAAGTAAGGTGTAAGATATATATATATATATATATATATATATATATATATATATATATATATATATATATATATATATATATATATATATATATATATATATATATATATTTTGTAAAACCTTTTCTTTTTTGAGTCTATGATTTATGAGTTGGACTGTTTCTCCATTTGTTTGAAATAATCAGATAGATTGCCCGAAGCCTATAACTGAAATTGAAATCGAAAATCAATGCAATGTTATGTGTTTACTTTCCTAATCTTTTCCTTTGGCATGTAATATTGTTTTATGTGTGTATGGACATGTATGTGTGTATGATGTTTATATAGATGACTTATAGTATATGTTATACATATATGATGCACTATAGTGTGTGTTTCGACTGAGTCATATTGAGCTTATTTAAGCTTGGTCCTCTAACGAGACCATAACTATAGCGGGGTTAACATATATGTATAAACTATACTATATAAGTTATATGTATAAGGTATTATAAGGAGAAAGTTTTATTATCCGGTATTGGGCCTTTGCCCATTACTTGGCCCATGGTCTCTGTGCTGGATGAGCTTAGTAGCCCAGATGGATCCGGAGCTTACCTTGCCTTGCCTCTTTGTACTCAAAGCGCAGCGTTTTGATGCTCGGGTCTTGACCTAGCTATAAAGCGTCTCTTCTAGACGCTGGAGCTCAACACTTCAGTCTTCGTCTTTCTCTCTCCTCACAAATGCTCCGCTAAAGTTTGGAGATTCTCCTACTCTTGCCGTCGGCTTTGCAAGCGCTCGGAGAAGAAAGGTTGTAGGTGGCTTCTCTGGAAGGTGGATTGTTGTAAGAAGGAAAATCGAGACTTGCAATTCAAAATATAAGTAAAGTAAAGCAAACCAGATTCCGTCCCTTGCAAATGATTACAAGACTCCCTCCCGATGCAACAGTGGGAAGTCAGGATCGATCCTTGAGGAAGCGTGTCAGCGGATCTCAGGTAGCGGCAAATCTCACAGGCAGAAAATTAAACAGACAGACAGAAACAACAGAGAAAAGCAGAAAAGAAAGCAAAGACAGCAAACTTGGTCGATATTGAGTGCTATTACTCGATATTGAGTAGAAAAATCGACCACAGTGACTCAATATTGACCCAAAATAGAAACAGAACACAAGTGCAGAACCTTGGTCGATATTGACTGGAGATACTCAATATCGACTACAAAAATAGACAGAAGACAACTCAATATTGACTGCAGAAACTTGAAAACTCGGAACTTTGTGAAATAAATCAATGAACTAAAATACTTCCAAGATCGGGGTTTCAACACCACAACGATAATCATGCAAAATAACACATAAAGGCATAAAAGATCGTGCTTTTCATCAAATAACTTTCGTTATTAACAAATAGGAATATAGAGGCTTTCGCGTAAATCCTAATTGTTACTAACCCTTTTCACATAATTAATCCAAGTTGTATTAAGATCACTTTCGCTTCAATAACACAAACAAGGATCACCTTCAACTTTCGCAAAAGAATCATGCTTATAGGGATAGAAGACGAATTGCACAAAAGACCGTACCTTTACCGCATCACCTCACATGGCTACCGTCGGGCTCACCCCGACCCTAGAAGTGGGTGGACTACTCGCTCTTCATCGCAATCGCAGACATCATTGATGGAAAAGAAACTACTTGCATTAAACTCAACCAAAGCTTACAACCGATTGAAGCCAATTCCGCTCTCGCTTCACAACTCCACTCGGCCACAAACTCTCTCTCTCTCTCTACTACTACTTCTCCTTCTGAAATTGAATGAATAAAACTCAGCCCCTAAGGCTTTATTTATAGCCTTCATTCCAAGCTAATCTAGGAAAGAAAACTATATCTATATCTAATTCTATCTATCTTATAACATAAAGATAAAACATGGAAATAAATAAATAAATCAACTAGGAATTATATCTAAAGTAGATAAATATCTTCTCCTGTTGATAGCACTTGATAGATCTTGATGGAATTTGATCTCGAAAATATCTCCATCGGATTCGGGATAGAGACTTAACAAGAAGTTAGCTAAGCTCGGAATCGGCTTCTGTGGTCCAGTCGATATCGACTAGCATGACTCGATATCGACCTGACATTTTCCGTCTTCAGCTTCAGACACTCAATATCAGCTCTCAGGGTCAAAATCGAGTTGGGTGTTACTCGATATGGGGCACTCGATTTCCACTTGGTTAAGTCGATATCGACCACTGTTCTTCAGCCTTGTCGATTCTGGCCAACTCTGAGTCGATTTGGAGAATTTCGACCTAAATCTGGTCGATATTGAGTGTGCTTGGTCGATATCGACCAGTCTTCTCAGCATCCTGCTCTGTTCTTGAAACGCACTTTCCCAAGTCCTCGTTCGTCGGATTGACGCATGTGAGCATGCGTTGGAAAGCTCTTTTCGAGGGATACAACTCTCATGAAGACTTCAAAACTTGATTCGAAATGCTGAATGGTGAAAAATGGGATTTTCTCCAGCTGCACCATCCTTAGTTTCTTCATGATTTTCCTTTAAGCTTCGAAGTGCGTCCGATTTCTGCGAAATATAACAAAAACTTGTGTAGACCTCCATAATTGGCAAATAAACATAAACTACACAAATTATGTATTATTTTAACCCAAATGCATGAAATGTATGCAGAAAACGATATAAAAGTAACTATAAAACATGGCGAATTAGGCTCACAACAAACACCCCATACTTAAGCTTGCTCGTTCTCAAGCAATACTTTTAATTGTCATTCAGGGGAAGAAATCAAAATCTCTCAACATCTTAGATTCATTCTTATATAACCCTACAATCAATTACCATCATCGAAAAGGTACTTGTGCCACAAATCCATACATGTGCAAATAAAAGCAACATCTACTCACAAAAGGAGGGTTAAAAAAAATTCATGTGACAAAGCATTAATAATCAAGAGGACTTCAATTTAAGCTCAATAAGGAGTAGATTTGGTAAAAGGCTAAAGGTGGGCAATTTTTGGCAATGTGGTGCTAATAATCCGGGGAAATGGAGTATTTCCAAACTTTCTTAACCACATCCCTTCTTCATAAGACGCATCACCTTTCATAATGCTTTTTTTCAATAATAATGTTTTTACCTCTCTAACCTCAGCACTGCCTTCTCGGGAGTCGCAAACATGGGTGTCATGAATGGCCCCTGATACTTAGTGCTTTGGACTCCTCACCTGTGTGTCCCATCTCGCCAAACTATTATCTTAGCAAGCAGGGTCGATCTACCTTTATCTCCTGAGGTGATCGGATTTTCTTTCACTCATTAAATTTTTCATATATTTCAAACATTCCTGTCAAACTCCAATAATGATAACAACAACACAATCACCAAATAACATCTCCATAATGTAACATCATTCTCAACATAATCCCCGGATAGGAAATGAGGTAAGGAATGGGCAGTATTTAGATCATGTGGAGCATAATATGAAATAAGGCTCAATATGGCTTTTGTGATGCATAAGCATAGGTAAGGCTATGAATATAACAATATGAGCATTATATGGAAATATAAAGTCCTCCATCCTCTTATTATGCAACATGTCAAAAGCAATTTCAAATTTACCTCCTTTCATGGTTTTCATCAAAATATGCACTTCATTGTGACTTCCCTTTACTAGTCAATTTCATGCTATATCTCTAATGAATCTAATTTTGCATCGTCGAGTTCAATATAAGCTTCCATGACATTTGTCAAAATTTTCAATGGGGGTCATTTTTTTTTCAAACTTTGGAAAACATGGGGTCATTTTTTTTCAAACTTTGGAAAACATGCATGTAAGCACATAAATCAATAATGAATTCCAAAATAACCATGTATAAGCAATTCAAGAAATAAAATTCAAATATGCACACATAATGTCAAATAGATCAAATATGCATGAAGTAGCCCTTCCCCCACCCCATACTTAAACATTACAGTGTCCTCACTGTATAAAAAATAAGGGTAAAGAAAGAAACTCACTAGACAGGTGTGCATGATGTCAAAATCGAGTGCTATGCTGCTGGGCCTAGTCCGATTTTAGCTTGCTTCTATCCCCATGGACCTGAAAAATGTAGAAGAGAAATACGCACAATAGAAAAACTAAAAGTTCAAAAACCAAAAACAAACAAAAGCAACAATGTCCAAAAGTCCAAAAATAAATGTCTATTTACAAGCTCTAGATTTTATAGTTGCTAGGCCGACTTTCTCCATGAAGCTCAAGGTGGCATCTGCAGGGCCCATGTAGCTTGGGCTTCAAACATGACTCTATTCTTGTCCATCAACTGCAATCCTCCGGAATGGATCTTGTTCACCGTGAAGGGCCCCATCTTCTTTTTGTTGAATTTGTTAGGAAACCAATGATCCTTTGATTTGGAAACATAGAGCTTGTCTCCATCTTCATACCCCTTGGGCTCATCATTGGAAATCCTACATAATCGCACATACCAAGGCAAACCTCTCCCATGTATAGATAAATCTTTAATTGAAATAGGAGAAGAAAGATCCATACCTTGGCTTACCTTCGCAGAATTGGATGTCAGAAGCTCTTGAGGGTCTGGTCGATATCGAGTTAGGTCACTCGATATCGAGTTGTGCTGCTCTTCAGGTGGACTCTCAGTTGATATGGAGGGAGATGGGTCGATTTTGTCAAGTCGATATTGAGTAAGGTCACTCGATATTGAGTTGACTGGCTCAATATTGACTGGCTTCTGCTCAACAGGAGGAATTGACTCTGCAAAGGTTGGTCGATATCGACCCGGGCAAGTCGATATCGAGTGGCTTTCCTCGACATTCCTCTGCTCGATATCTGGTGGGGCTGTCTCGATATGGGGAGGTCGATATTGACATGTGGTAGTCGATATTGAGTGCCTTTGTGGCTCTGTCGACTTCTCCGGTCGATATTGGCCCCTTACTTAAGATCTGGCAAAGCATCCGAAAAATAGTTAGTCCAAATCGACGTACCTGGATCTATGTCGAGTGGATTCTCAGCTTCTTCGTTCAGGATGGCCATGATCTTCTCCACCTGGGCTTCCATATCCTTCTTTTCTAGCTATTCGGGAGTCATAATTCTTACCTTAGGCTCACTGCAAGTAATGTAACCAGCTGATATAGACTTTACCTCTTCCATAGGACCTGTATGCCTTTCAGTTTTATTAAAGGAATACTCAATTACCTCATCGCTGATGTTGAAAGTGAGCACTCCCTTCCTTACGCTTATGTTGGCATCCACCGTCGCCAAGAAGGGTCTTCCTAGAATAATTGGACAAGCAGGGTCTTCCGCCATATCAATAACTAAGAAATCAGCAGGGATGAAGAACTTACCTACTTGCACTAGCACATTGTCCACCATGCCTGTTGGGATGACCACTGTGTTGTTTGCCATATAAAGCTTAGCATCCACAAGCTCTAGGGCACCTATCTTAAGTATGTCCATATGGCTGCACTCCTCTGCGATCTCAGCCATTGATCGCTTTTTGCTTAGGATCTCCTTAAGGAACTTGACATATGATGACATTTCATCAAGAGCTTCTGTGAAGGGTATGGTGACATTGAGCCTCTGAAGCATCTTGATGAAGCGCTGAAATTTCTTCTCTGCTGGATCCTTTGGAGATTTTGTGGGGAAAGACAGCTTCTTTTTCTGATTCGGAGCCAGAACAGATGTCGGAGTTGCTGCAGACGGGTCAATATCGACTAGGGGTGACTCGATATCGACTTGAGACTGCTCGATATCGATTGGTGGAGTCGAAGTCGAGGTGGCTGGTGCTGCAGGGGCAATATCGACTGGTCCATGCTCAATATCGACTACTGTTTGGTCGATATCGACCTGGGTATGGTCGAAATCGACTTGCTGTTCAGTAGTTCTGTCTACTTCTTCGTTCTCTGGCTCGTGCAGTTTGCGTCCGCTCCTGAGTTTTACTGCTGTGATGTGTCCGGTCTTCCCTTTAGGATTGGGCTCAGAAGATCCAGGGAGTGTACCTGACTGTCTTGGGACACCTGCTGCTAGCTGGCCAATCTGTGTATCAATTGATTTCCTCCAGACATCGATTTCTCCAAGTTTTGTATTGATGTTCTGGAACTGATTGTTGATGGTGCCCTGATTCCGGCGCATTTCGTCAAGGATAAGCTGTAGGTCATCCTTCCGCTGGTCCCTTTCTAGATGTCCTGGAGCTCTGTAGGGCGGAGGGTTCCTAGGGGCACCTTGGTTCCATTGTGGTTGATAGAACCTTTGGTCCCCCATATAGCGATTGGGACCCCCTGCGTAAGCTACCTCTTCGTGGTTTTCTGCCATCCTGACTTGCTCTGTGTGTGGGCACTCAGTAGTGGTGTGCCGCTGTGATCCGCATTCGATGCAGGGCTGGTTGACAGAAAGATACTTGACTTGCTTGAGGAGCTTGCGATTATGATCTCTGTAGTACTGCTCCTTGACATCTGGGTCAATCTCCTTAGAAGGTTCATAGAGGGGCATGGATGGGGCTGACCTGGCATAGACATTCTCATCATAGTTGATTGGAGTCCCATACTGGTTGTCGTAGT
The DNA here is from genome assembly GCA_963922045.1 of Persicaria maculosa. NCBI lineage: Eukaryota > Viridiplantae > Streptophyta > Magnoliopsida > Caryophyllales > Polygonaceae > Persicaria > Persicaria maculosa. Next base: position 28,488,780 of record OY998256.1, on the reverse strand, counting down.
TGGTCAGCTTGTCGAGGGTAGCCCATGCTTCAGTTGGTGGCATTGTCAGATACTCATAATGAGTATACGTGTTGATCCTATCCTTAGTAGACAGGTCAAGAGAATTAAAGAAGATCTCTTGAACGATGCAGGGTTGCTGTCCATGTGTAGGGCAGGATCACAGTAGATCCTTATATCGTTTCCATGCTTTTGCTAGCGGCTCCCCAGGCTTCTGTTTGAAAGCTGTAATCTTTTGGAGAAGGAGCGCTGTCTTGGCAGGAGGAAAGAATTTGTTGAGAAATTCCTGCTTTACTTCAGCCCATGTTGTGAGGGATCGTGGACGGAGGCCTTCAAGCCACTTCAATGCTGGACCAGCCAGAGACCAACGAAAAGCCTTCATCAAGATATATTCCAAAGTGGTACCTTCAGCAAGAGTACGGCACATATCAGTAAAGTTGGTAATATGCTGAAGAGGACATTCATTAAATCTACCAAAGAAAGCATTATTTTGAATCTCAATCAGGAAAGGAGTGCGAATTTCATAATTATTTTCAGGGATTAGAATGGCCGATTCAGGCACGACAAGAGTCGGGTGCATGTAATCCTCTGCAGTGGTAGGGTATTGGGCAAGCTCAGTTTCCGCTATCTCAGTGGCGAGAGCAGTATCCTTGGCGGCTAGTTCCCTCTGAAGCTTCTCAGGCAACGGTGCCAATTTGTTGTAAGGAGGAAAATCGAGACTTGCAATTCAAAATATAAGTAAAGTAAAGCAAACCAGATTCCGTCACTTGCAAATGATTATAAGACTCCCTCCCGATGCAACAGTGGGAAGTCATGATCGATCCTCGAGGAAGCGTGTCAACGGATCTCAGGTAGCGGCAAATCTCACAGGCAGAAAATTAAACAGACAGACAGAAACAACAGAGAAAAGCAGAAAAGAAAGCAAAGACAGCAAACTTGGTCGATATTGAGTGCTGTTACTCGATATTGAGTAGAAAAATCGACCACAATGACTCAATATTGACCCAAAATAGAAACAGAACACAAGTGCAGAACCTTGGTCGATATTGACTGGAGATACTCAATATCGACTACAAAAATAGACAGAAGACAACTCAATATTGACTACAGAAACTTGAAAACTCGGAACTTTGTGAAATAAATCAATGAACTAAAATACTTCCAAGATCGGGGTTTCAACACCACAACGATAATCATGCAAAATAACACATAAAGGCATAAAAGATCGTGCTTTTCATCAAATAACTTTCGTTATTAACAAATAGGAATATAGAGGCTTTCGCGTAAATCCTAATTGTTACTAACCCTTTTCACATAATTAATCCAAGTTGTATTAAGATCACTTTCGCTTCAATAACACAAACAAGGATCACCTTCAACTTTCGCAAAAGAATCATGCTTATAGGGATAGAAGACGAATTGCACAAAAGACCGTACCTTTACCGCATCACCTCACATGGCTACCGTCGGGCTCACCCCGACCCTAGAAGTGGGTGGACTACTCGCTCTTCATCGCAATTGCAGACATCATTGATGGAAAAGAAACTACTTGCATTAAACTCAACCAAAGCTTACAACCGATTGAAGCCAATTCCGCTCTCGCTTCACAACTCCACTCGGCCACAAACTCTCTCTCTCTCTCTACTACTACTTCTCCTTCTGAAATTGAATGAATAAAACTCAGCCCCTAAGGCTTTATTTATAGCCTTCATTCCAAGCTAATCTAGGAAAGAAAACTATATCTATATCTAATTCTATCTATCTTATAACATAAAGATAAAACATGGAAATAAATAAATAAATCAACTAGGAATTATATCTAAAGTAGATAAATATCTTCTCCTGTTGATAGCACTTGATAGATCTTGATGGAATTTGATCTCGAAAATATCTCCATCGGATTCGGGATAGAAACTTAACAAGAAGCCGGTGAAGCTCGGAATCGGCTTCTGTGGTCCAGTCGATATCGACTAGCATGACTCGATATCGACCTGGCATTTTCCGTCTTCAGCTTCAGACACTCAATATCGGCTCTCAGGGTCAAAATCGAGTTGGGTGTTTCTCGATATGGGGCACTCGATGTCCACTTGGTTAAGTCGATATCGACCACTGTTCTTCAGCCTTGTCGATTCTGGCCAACTCTGAGTCGATTTGGAGAATTTCGACCTAAATCTGGTCGATATTGAGTGTGCTTGGTCGATATCGATCAGTCTTCTCAGCATCCTGCTCTATTCTTGAAATGCACTTTCCCGAGTCCTCGTTCATCGGATTGACGCATGTGAGCATGCGTTGGAAAGCTCTTTCTGAGGGCTACAACTCTCATGAAGACTTCAAAACTTGATTCGAAATGATGAATGGTGAAAAATGGGATTTTCTCCAGCTGCACCATTCTTAGCTTCTTCATGATTTTCCTTTAAGCTTCAAAGTGCGTCCGATTTCTGCGAAATATAACAAAAACTTGTGTAGACCTCCATAATTAGCAAATAAACATAAACTACACAAATTATGTATTATTCTAACCCAAATGCATGAAATGTATGCAGAAAACGATATAAAACTATAAAACATGGCGAATTAGGCTCACAACATGGATCAAGCTCCGACGTCCTCCTGGGTGGCCGCTCTCCTCACCTTCTGAGATCTAGCGTTCTTGGAGATCAAATCCTTCTTCAATCTTCCGGTTTATCCCATACAGGGGGATTTTCTCTTCTTCCTTGTACCTCTGATTCACATGCATGTTAGTTTAGGGTTGTTTGCTTTCATTGCTTGTATCATCCCTTATACGAATTCTCTATAGTGGATTCGGCCAACTCTTGAGGCCCTGTGGATGTAGGTATTTATACCGAACCACATAAAATCGCTTTGTTCTTTCTTTTGCATGTGATTCTTTTTGATCTTTCGAATATCGCCTTAGATCTTATTCGCTTCCGCTTATCAAAACCGATTTCTAGTTTGAATCTAGGTTTTACAATCAACGCTCTATATATATAGTTTTTAAATTAATAAGATAGCTCATAGTTTAAAACCTTACCTTATATGCCTGAATTTTTGCTCATGTAAATGGTGTTTTTGTCTTAGATGCAACAAATCCTGCCTCATAAAATAAGACACAGTATAAAGATCATTGATATAAGTTTCGTGGTTTGTTAACAACTCGTCTTATGAATTTAAAAACAGTATTTCCCCTTAAAAATCACTTCACACTTTTTAGCTCCTCCAAGCCCAAAAATGAACAAACCCTCATTAAATTATGTCAAAATCTCTAAATTCATGCCAATCTCCCTACCCACCAACTCCTCTCCAAGATTAGCCTTTGTGTCTCCTTTATATACCCCACATCTCTAATCTTGGATCATTAAGCACCCAATCTTATAGTGTTACTTCAAAAGCCCATTTCATAGCTATGTCGAGAAACCATACCAATGGTTCTTCCAATGGCTCTTCCAAGCACTCTATCGGACCAAATGGTCGCACTCCGACTCCGGGGAAGGCTACAATTCTTGCTTTAGGCAAGGCTTTTCCAAAGCAACTCGTCCCACAAGACTGCTTGGTCGAAGGTTACTTTCGCGACACCAATTGTCAAGATGTTGCTATTAAAGAGAAATTAGAACGCTTGTGTAAGTGAAAATATAACCAACTCTTTTTTCCAGTCACATTATTATCGTAGATTGAATCTTTCATATTAGTCATAAATGTTATATGTCCCATATCATTCAGTTACCATTTATTAGATGCCAACAAGTTAGGAAACATCAAACACGTACTAAGTTTTTTCTTTTTGTTGAAAAAGCAATTAGGATAGGTTATGCACAATTACTAAATCAACATTTTCAAATAACCTTAAATACATCAATATATCAATATGATATTGTGGATATTAAATTTTAGCGCTCTATGAAATTGGATCAGTCTCAAAAACCGGTAGCCTTGCCTAGTTGCCTCTAACACCAAACATTGCATTTTTAGTATGGGGGAAATCGTAAGATCGAACACAAAATTAAATTATCTTTTTCCTTTTTTTTTCATTTTTATGTTGATGAGTTCTTCATTGGGTTTGACTTTTGACTTTGGATATTGCAGGCAAAACCACCACAGTGAAGACACGCTACACGGTGATGTCGAAGGAGATCCTCCATGACTACCCTGAGCTCGCCACCGAGGGCACGCCGACGATCAAGCAACGCCTCGAGATCGCCAACCCCGCCGTCCTCGAGATGGCCGGCAATGCCTGCGCGGCGGCCATCGCTGAGTGGGGCCGCCCCGCCGGCGATATCACTCACCTCGTCTACGTCTCCTCCAGCGAGATCCGCCTCCCCGGCGGCGATCTCCACCTCGCCGCGCACCTCGGCCTCCGCTCCGACGTCGGACGTGTGATGCTCTACTTCCTCGGATGCTCCGGCGGCGTCACCGGCCTCCGCGTCGCCAAGGACATCGCCGAGAACAACCCCGGCTCCCGCGTCCTCCTAACCACCACCGAGACCACAATCCTAGGGTTCCGCCCCCCGAGCGCCGCCCGCCCCTACGACCTCGTCGGCGCGGCACTCTTCGGCGACGGCGCCGCGGCGGCGATCATAGGCGCAGATCCGGCTCCGACAGGCGAATCGAAGCCGTTCATGGAGCTGAATTTCGCGGTCCAGGAGTTCCTCCCGGGGACGCAAGGGGTAATCAACGGATCCATAACAGAGGAAGGCATCAATTTCAAGCTGGGGAGGGATCTACCTGTAAGGATCGAGGACAACATCGAGGGATTCTGCAGGAAACTGATGTCGAAAATGGGAGCGGAGAAAGAGGAATTAGGATTCAACGAGCTGTTCTGGGCGGTTCACCCGGGGGGGCCGGCGATACTGAATCGGCTGGAGAGCAAGCTAGAACTGAAAGGAGAGAAGCTGGAGAGCAGCAGGAAAGCGCTGAGGGATTACGGGAATGTGAGCAGCAACACCATTTTCTACGTGATGGAGTACATGAGGAAGGAGTTGCAGAGGAAGGGCGGAGATGGTGAGGAGTGGGGTTTGGGGTTGGCGTTTGGGCCTGGCATTACCTTTGAAGGGATCCTCCTTCGAAGTCTCTGATTATTTGGAGTCTCCCCATCCATCCACATACAATTGTTTTTATGGAATAAGCTTATAAACATTAGGTTATATGAAAGTAGTGAAACTTGTATTATGTGATGATGCCAAACCCAACTCAAATTTCTAAGTCCTTGTACTTTCACTAATATATATGCAATTGAGTGGAAATCTTATTGTTCAACTTTATGACTTCACTTGTAAACTATAAGCTGAAGAAAGTAAATCATTGTTTTTTTTTTTATTAAGAAATAATTCGGGTGAAATGCCTACCGATAGCATCCTTACGGATGAGATCCTGGAGACCTGTGTCATTGTTGATGTCGAAACCCTTGGCAAAGCGGCAAATGTTTGCAACCTTATCAGCCACTTTGTTGCCATCACGGGGTATGTGAGAGAAGAACACATCGCTCACTCTCAACAAAAGAGTTTTAATGTCTAACATAGTCATTTCGATTTCTCAAGGGCATTTGGTTTGTATTGTGAGGTGATTTATAATTATGAGGGAATCTCCCTCGATATTTAATTTGTTAATACCCAGTTGCAATGATTGGGTAATGCCTTGTTTTAAAGCAATGACTTCTGCCACAAGAGGGGTTTGGTTACCTATCATGTTATAGCCAATAAGAATGGGCCGGCATTCCCAGTCCCGAATAATAAAGCCAATTGAGCTGTTATTATTCGAAAGAGTGGATCCATCAAAGTTAAGTTGGAACGTGCCTAGTGGAGGTTTTTTCCAACCGATTGTTTTTCGTTTAATATTATTCTTGGTTTTTTCGTTTAATATTATTCTTGGTTCTCTGGTTGGTTGCTTTCCCGTGATTTTTGTCTATGTTGATATTTTATTCATAAGTGTAGCAGTTTTTAGCCAATTTGTCATGTGCATATTGGTTATTTGTTTGATCGTTTCTTGAGATGGTGGCGGTTCTTCCCGAAATACCATTTGGTTTCTTACATACCATGTTGTCCACCATGTGAAAGCTAATTTTTCCTTTTCTGTTTTTGTTAATTTGTTGCCCAGAAGCGCTAGGATAGGCTTCAATATTTCTCTTGAGATTGCAATCATGTTGTTTATGGTTTGGCGGATGTCTACCGGTAGTGTTGGTTGGATGTTTTTGTACACGCATTCAATGAAGAGGTGTGTATCATCCTCACTCGCATGGTTGCACATAATGCAAGTCGATGGGACAAAGACACCTTTTTGGGTGAGTCTAGTTGCTGTTGGGAGTCCTTGTTGACTTAGTTTCCAAAGAAATTTTTTTATCTTAGGGGGGTCATTGACTTTCCAAATCCATGAATTCTCGTCATTTACCGTACTGTTGTGAGATGTGATTAATTTGTATGCACTAGCCGTTGTGAACCATTTTTCTTTGTTCGGCCACCAGTACAGTCTATCCTCAAATTGATTTGTTGGTAATGGGATATCCATGAAATTTGCTACAATGCTTTGTGGCAAGGTTGACTTTAACTTTTCTTCCCACCATTTCCCTCCTAAAATATATTCACTAACTGTTTCTTTTGTTTCTATAATAGTTGGGCAGTCTTCCCTACTCGACATTGGTGTTGTTGTTAACCAGTTGTCCCTCCAAAAATTAAAAGGCTTGCCATTGCCCATTGACCATATTAAGCCAGTTTTGAATTTTTCGATAAGGGGCGACAATTTTGACCATTGCCAAGATGTTTCACCCTTTCTTTTGTGATTTAAGATGTGAGAGGTTTTTAGATATTTGTATTGTATTAGTTAGACCCAAACATTATCTGATTATGTTAAAAACTTCCACAGAAGCTTCATTTAAAGCGTTTCGTTCATATCCTTTGTTTTCCTAATGCCTAATCCCCCATTCACTTTTGTATTACATATTTTATCCCATCTTATCAGAGGGCGATGTTAGAGATCTTTGTTCCAAAAAAAAAAGTTATGTTAATCTGGTCAAGTTCTTTGTGTATCGCACATGGAAGCATGAAGTTTTGCATTGTGTAAAGTGGTTTGGCAGCGAGATTGGTTCCAATAAGAATCACACGACCTTGTTGCGATAATGCATTTGCACGCCACTTACTCAATTGTTCTTTTGATTTGCAAATAATTTCCTCAAACGTACCACTATTTACTCTCCCATGAATGATTGGACAACCCAAATATTTTTCCAGTGATCTTTCATGTGATATATTTAGACATCTTTCAAGTTCATCAATCCTTGAGCGTGGAATACCTTTAGTAGTTTAGAAAGCAGATTTGTGAAAGTTTACTTTTTGTCCTGAGATTTTACAATAGTCATCAATGATCGTTTTGACTTTTAGACATGCCGAAGAAGTACCTTTTTTGAATATAATGATATCATCCGCAAATGATAAAAAGAGATTTGAGGGCCATCTCGACCAAATTTAAAGCCAATGTGTCTTTCCATTGTGTTTGTTTCGTGAGAGAGTTTTCTTGCCAATATCTCCGCCCCCAGGATGAATAAGAAGGGAGAGAGAGAGGGTCTCATTGGCGAAGACCCCTCGACGGACGGAAGACCTCTGTAAGTCCATTGTTAACAAGAACTGAGAACTAGACAGTGGTAACGCATTCCATGATCCAATTGACAAACCTTGGGTGGAAACCAAATTTGTTCAAGATAGCCTTCGTGAATTGCCAGTTAACCCTATCATAGGCCTTTTCCATGTCGAGTTTTATAGCCATCCAACCTTCTTTACCTCTTCGGCTTCTAAATGAGTGGAAAATCTCATGAGCTATTAGAACGTTATCCTGAATGGCTCTGTCAGATACAAAGGCCCCTTGTAGGTGGTGAATTAATTTGCCCATTACCTTTTTTAGTCTTTCAGTAATTATCTTGGAGATAATTTTGTAGATGGTTGAACATAGATTGATAGGCCTATAGTGTGTTGTCATAGGGTTTTCACACTTAGGTAATAGAGATATGAATGTGTGATTGATTTGTCGAAGGAATTTTCTAGAGATGAAAAAATCGTTGACTGCTTGGGTAATTGTTACACCCACTATGTCCTAATATTTTTTGTAAAATTCCGCAGTCATCCCGTCGGGTCCGAGAGACTTATTGTTCCCAAGGCTGAACACAGGGTGTTTTATTTCACCGTTTGTTGGTAGTTGAGTTAGGTATCGATTTTCTTCCATCGTAATTGATGGATTAATTAACTCCAGGTATTCACTCAGGAGGGTTTCGTTAATTGGTTCATGTTTGAATCGTTTCTCGAAATCCCATCTTACTTCAATTATAATGTTATCTTCCCCCACAATCTGTGTTCCTTCACTCGTTGTAATTGACCGAATGATTTTTCGGTTTCTTCTACCTGTAACTACTCTGATACGGGGTTAGCCGTAGGATGGCCCGATCTTCGACAATCAAGACTCAAAGACAAGAACGGAAGCCAACGACTCAAGAAACTCAAACGACGACTCGATATCGACACGAAAGAAACAAAACGCAGCAACTTAGACTCAACAAAATAATGAATTAAAGACCGATATATGGGTGATTCGAACTAAAATAGAACGAGGCAAAGACCCCAGGCCTCCTAAGAGGGTAGGAACCAAATACCAACGACTATAAAGCCCGCCTCTACAACCTTACACAACCAAGCGGACAACTTGGAAGCACAAGGAGGGGACTTGTGATTACCTGGATCACCAAGCTCTCGCGAGGTTGACGAACTCAAAGCAAACCAAGTTAGATCTATAACCAATTGTTGCAATCGACGAGCCACGCTTCGAGTCGATTGACTTTCTCTCAATTGTGTTTCACACAAACTGAAGTTTTCATAAAAGAGACGTCTGAGTTACAATGGAGGAATCAGCCGTTCTAATATAGAAAACCCTAGGGCTGATTTTAATGAAAATAATAAATATAATAGAAATTAACTTAAGTCCCTAAAATACTAAAAATAACTTAAGTAAATAAGGTCTCTAAAAATAGCAATAAAAAGAGTTCCAACACTTAAGAATTTCCCGTCTAAAACAGTGACAGCCCAAAGAATGTGATTTTTGGCCAAGCTCTAGGTCGAATCTGGAAAAACCTTCAACAGCAAAGTTGTAGATCTCTTCGTCCTCGTTCCGACAAGTATGACACGATCTAATACGATTAATATTGAATCCGTACGACTCATTTTACTGAGACGTCGAAAAGCTGTCAACTGTGCATGAACGAACCCAAAAACGAACGACCCAAGGTGGAGCCTTCTTCTTCCTCTTGAGGATGACATCATTCTTGTGATCTCGAATCATAGGTACATCCCCAAGTATAGGTGTGTCTGAAGGTGTCTTGGATGGTCCCGCATCATTCCCCCTTTCTTGAAAAGGATTCGACCTCGAATCCAAGCTCGCATAAAATTCCACAACTGCATCCACACGAGCTCCTGGATCGAATACCTCATGCCCATGGAAACTCCTCTCAAGGCCATTAGAGGTCACTACAACACCAAGAAAAGAAGCTTGATTAGTGTATAATTCATAAGTCATATCATCTTCATAATGTTCTAACTTAATATGCACTGTAGCTTGTTCATTTATCTTTAAGTGTTCATCAAAGGCTAGCAAGTTGTCTTCCTTTGTCAAGGCTGGATTGTCAATTAACTCAAGGCTAGCAATATTAGAACAATGCTCACCATCAATGACCATATTAGAAACATTGCCTTTCTCTAAGCAGTTAGTATGAAACAAATCTTCTCTTTGATTATCATCACAAGGCACAGGTTGAACACTTAAATCAATCAAAGAATCATCATGCTCATATTCAATGCAATCATTATCATCACAGGCAAGTACACTAAGATCCTGATCATTATTAACATGCTCAACATTTTCACCACTAGAATTTTCAGATCCAGTTTTGCCTAGGTGATTAATCAAGAAAGTCTTCTTATATGGGCAATCCTTCATAACATGTCCTCTACCTTGGCATATAAAGCAAGGAATGTACATAGGTTTAAGAGGAGAAGAGTTAGGATTACTCCCTTCAGGGCCAGTAGATGCCCCAGACGAATCACGTCCGTTCCAAGGCGCTTTGCCTTTGTCGATGGGCTCCTGAGACATTCGGTCTTCACTTCTCCTTTGGGGTTGGCTTGCTCTCTCCCTTGAGCCGCCATCAAACCTCCTTTGGGGCTGCTGCACATGGCTTTGGTGCCACCTTTGGGGTTGCCCTCTCGACATTCTACCACCTTGGCTCCTGTATCTAGCATTCCTTTCCACTTTCATTGCTAAATGTAAAATTTCAGTAGGCGTAGAATAAGGAAAGTAATTAATTTCATGAGCTAAGGCGGGGTGCAATATTCTAAGAAACCTAGCATTAGTATCTTCATAGGGTTCAACTACATTAGCTCTAGCCATGGTTTCTTGCATTGCATAAAAGGTTTCCTCAACAGTTTTGCTACCTTGCTTAAGATTTTCTAATCGTTGTCTAAGCTCGCTAGCATAATGTGGAGGAGCAAACCTACTTCTCATAAGTGCTTTTAATTGAATCCAAGAAGCGACAGGCGCATCAATGGCTCTTCTTCTTTCTTTAACTAGATTATCCCACCAAATTAAAGCAAAACTTTGAAATTCTAGGGAAGCTAGTTGCACCTTTTTATGTTCAGAGAAGTTATGACAAATCCATATTCGATCCATTTTAGTTTCCCAATCAATATATGCATCTGGATCGGTGGTACCATAAAATTGAGGGATCTTTACCTGTACCTTACCTATGCGATCTTGTGCAGGCTCTCTAGATGCTCGATAGTGGTATCGACCTCCTCTATCATTTCGTCTAGGACGTTGCTCCCAATAATCATCCTCTTGGAAGTCGTCGTTGTCCTATGAGAAGTAGTACTCTTCTTGTTGCCATCGTCCTTTCCCTCGTCCCTGCATATTAGCCATCACAAAACAACAAACAAAGAAATATGTAAAGGTTAGAGAAATATAAACAACCTCACAAGTGTTTCACTCACACACTTCTCTCTAATTGGTTATGAGAAGCTTGTTGGGGCAATCCACTTTGGGCAAATCAACACTCAAGCAAAGACTTAGCAACACAAGGTAAGAGAACAAAAGAATGAGCAAGAAACAAGACACGAAAATTTCCAACAGTGGCAAAGTATCGAGTCGGTACTTGGAAGTATCGACTCGGTATGTGGCTCGGCAGAAATCCAACAGGGAGCAAGTATCGACTCGGTAGTCGAAGGTATCGACTCGGTATGATCAGGTTTCAACTCGGTATGTGTGTGAAACTCGACAGAAGTAGACACTCGGGCAGCACTCGAGCAGTACAAAACACACTCGACCAGACCTGGAAAGGCACTCGACACTTGCAAAAAGGGCACTCGAGTAGTACAGAGACACACTCGACACAGCAAAATAACAAAAGAAAAGAAGGAAAAGAAACAAAAACTTGGACTTTTACCTCTTGTTGATTTAAACCCTTAGTATGGATGTTGTAGTTGCAAGGTAGGGCTTAAAAAAAAATTATGGTTTGGGAGGTATGTGTTTGAGACTTTCGACTAGGGCTATAGGATTTCACCAAAATTGGTCCTTGAAAGTTCTTGCACTAGATCTCAACAATTCTTTTTTTTTTTTTTTGAAAGCTTACTTTTGCCCCTAGTGAATTTTATCCTCCTAGGACTAAGCTTTGAATGTAATTTTTTTTTTTTTTGACTAATGCAAGAAACTATATATGAAATAAAAGGACTCTTGAAAATTTAAGCTATGGTGAAAGAAAAATAAAATTTATGTAGCCCTATGAAATATATATAGGTGATGGTTTGGCTAAATATGGTAAATAAATCTATCTACGCCTTTTATAATCTATGATAGAAAATATGAGATATATCTACCACAAATTTCAACAAATTAAATAAGGCAATTAAATAGATAAATCTAGGATAGAACAAAATAGTCAAAGATAGAAAGCAAACTAGGGTTTGTGGGATTTAAGCAAAGGCCGGCCAATTCCCCTTAGAGAATGCCGAAACCACAAAAGGTGGTAATTGCCTCCACTTCAATCAAATGTATCGGCTGCAACAGTGGGTCAACTCGGCTCCAAGGATTAGTAGCAACCGCTTTCTAGTTTGTTTATTGGTGTAGATCACAGCTAGTGTGTTTAGGGTTAAAACAACCACAACAATCACAAACAAAGGTTAATGCAATCAAATTAAAAAATTCAAGAAGTAAAAATCAAGAACAAGAAAGACTCTATTTTTGTAGTTTTTGTGTTTAGGGAAACAAAAGACACAACTTTTGATGTCGGAAACCTAAGCTCTGATGCCAATTTGATACGGGGTTAGCCGTAGGATGGCCCGATCTTCGACAATCAAGACTCAAAGACAAGAACGGAAGCCAACGACTCAAGAAACTCAAACGACGACTCGATATCGACACGAAAGAAACAAAACGCAGCAACTTAGACTCAACAAAATAATGAATTAAAGACCGATATATGGGTGATTCGAACTAAAATAGAACGAGGCAAAGACCCCAGGCCTCCTAAGAGGGTAGGAACCAAATACCAACGACTATAAAGCCCGCCTCTACAATCTTACACAACCAAGCGGACAACTTGGAAGCACAAGGAGGGGACTTGTGATTACCTGGATCACCAAGCTCTCGCGAGGTTGACGAACTCAAAGCAAACCAAGTTAGATCTATAACCAATTGTTGCAATCGACGAGCCACGCTTCGAGTCGATTGACTTTCTCTCAATTGTGTTTCACACAAACTGAAGTTTTCATAAAAGAGACGTCTGAGTTACAATGGAGGAATCAGCCGTTTTAATATAGAAAACCCTAGGGCTGATTTTAATGAAAATAATAAATATAATAGAAATTAACTTAAGTCCCTAAAATACTAAAAATAACTTAAGTAAATAAGGTCTCTAAAAATAGCAATAAAAAGAGTTCCAACACTTAAGAATTTCCCGTCTAAAACAGTGACAGCCCAAAGAATGTGATTTTCGGCCAAGTTCTAGGTCGAATCTGGAAAAACCTTCAACAGCAAAGTTGTAGATCTCTTCGTCCTCGTTCCGAAAAGGTATGGCACGATCTAATCCGATTAATATTGAATCCGTACGACTCATTTTACTGAGACGTCGAAAAGCTGTCAACTGTGCATGAACGAACCCAAAAACGAACGACCCAAGGTGGAGCCTTCTTCTTCCTCTTGAGGATGACATCATTCTCGTGATCTCGAATCATAGGTACATCCCCAAGTATAGGTGTGTCCGAAGGTGTCTTGGATGGTCCCGCATCATACTCGATGGAAGTAGGACGTCTTTGAATCAGCAAATTTTAAGTGTTTGGTTTTAGCTCTTTGATTCCACAAATTTTTATGGAACAATAATAGATTCTTTTTGTTTTCTGTATTAAGTTCTTCTCCTTGAGCCCAATGTTCTATAAGGCGCTAGGCGGTAGGGTACCATCTAACGCCTAGGCGGCTTGGCGGGTGCCTAGGCGGCGCCTAGGCGGACTTAGAGAAAACTTGATTAATTTCTTATATTTTAACAAATAATACTTTTCAATAATTCATATAATGTAATAATAATCCATAATATCACTCTTAAACCCAAATTTGCGGTGTTTAACTCACACTTAAGTAAATAAACGCAAAAGTACGCATCTGACTAACAACTCTAAACCTCCTAAAATCCAAAACTATAGGTTGGACTCAAAAGCAAATGCATTTCGACTTGGGGGATAAAAAATCCCTAAGTCAAATAATCACATATTTACAAGCTAAAATTGAATAATCGTTGGAGTAGGCGTGACTAGGCGATGCCTAGGCGGGACTAGGAGAGGTGTAGGCGGTGCCTAGGCGGGTCAAGGTGAGGTCTAGGCGGATTTCCGCCTAGAGGACCGCCTAGGCTAAAAAATTCCTAGGTCCCGTCCCGCCTAGCGCCTAGGCGGCGCCCAGGCGGCGCCTAGGCGCGACTTTTAGAACACTGCTTGAGCCTATGTCCGAAATTATGATGTTGTAAATTTTGAGATTGGATTTTAAGCAGGTTGTCCTCTACCTCTTGTAATTGGCGGAAGATGTTCCCAAAAGTTTTTTTGTTCCATTTCTTTGCTTTCTGCTTGAGGATTTTTGTTTTGAATGCTAGTTGAAACATGGATGAGCCGTAGCAGTTTGCATGCCATGCTTGTTTGACAATATTTCTAAAGTCTTTTCTATGTAGCCAAATGTTTTCAAATTTCAATGGTGCGGCTCTAAATGTTTCCCAGTGGCTCAGTTCTAAGGATATTGGGCAATGGTCTGATGTAGAAAACACATGATGGGTTATTTGTAAGTTTGGATAGTTTTCTATAATCTGATATTGAACAAGTACTCTATCAATTCTTTGGTAAATGTTATCTGAGCCTGAGCGTTTTTTCCTCCAAGTATACAGATTGCCACAAAAAGGCAGATCAAACAACTCACAATTCCTCTTCAGGTCTATCAATTTGTCAAAGCGATTTGGGTTAATATTTGCCCCGCATAGTTTATCTTCCATACTTGCGATCTCATTCAAGTCCTCCATCACTATACATGGGATAGTTGAATCATTTATGGTATTTTTTATCTCTAACCAGAAGGTATTTTTCTCTCTTTCATCCGGAGAAGCGTAGACAAAAATAATTTTACAGATGAAGTTAGAGTTTGCATTCGTGTATTCAACTATGATGTGTCGAGGATATTGACCTACCAGTGTAATCCATTCGTGGGTGAGCAATTGGGACTTCCATAGGACCCCCAAATCACCGACTCCCCAATTGTTGGTGACCATATGACATTGTCAAAACCAGCACTTCTCCATTTTTCCTCATCTGGGAATTTATCTGTTTTTGTTTCCGATAACGCTAATACCTGAATGTGCTCATTCCTACAGAACGCATTAATTTCTGTCCAAAAAATTGATTTTCCAATTCCTCTACAATTCCATGCGCAAATCTTCATTTAAATCCGTCTTTATAGTTTCCCCTAATAGTTGCTTCTTTGTACCAAAGAATCCACAAAAAAAAAAAGATGGTGACTAGGATTGTTATAAAGGTATTCAAAACCAAAGACTTTATCTAATTTTGGATTTTTTTGCTCGACATCAATACCGATCATATCTCTAACCTCCTTGAAAGTGAAAGGAGTAGTTAAAAGGGAACTAGGCATCTCATATCCCGTAAAGAAATCATAGAAGATGGTTACAATAGGTTTTCGGGCATATCTTTGCTCTTTTAGTTGGACCATATTCACCAACTTGAATTGCATTTTATCATTGGGAGTTAGAACCCCCTTAAAGCGTGTGTCATCGATAATTTGATTACTCTTTCGAGAGATGGATTACGGAGTGTCATGCTCGACCAATACCAAGGTTTTTTCTTTCATCACCGTACCGACACAAGCCAAAGCACAAAGATGGGCATACACTAACTGATTTAACATTGAGAGGAAAAAGAGCAATATATATGGCCAATGAAAAGATGGTAAACGATGAGCTACTAGCTGGTATATCTTGCTATATAGTTTCATAAATATTCTACAAGCCTTCAAGGCAAAGAACCAAACGGCAATGATATCACAACTAAATGGTTCATGCCACAAGGAGATTATACACTTGTTAATACCACCACAACATCTCCAAAAAGAGATACAAGTAACCGACAAAGGGGCGAGAGTGCTTATAGACAGATGTTTATTTCTCATAAGAATGCTTATAGACAGATTGTTCCTTGTGGCATGAACCATTTATTTCTCATAAATGGTTCATGCCAAGGAAATATCTTCAGCTCGGACTCAGAATGTGACTCGGAATCGACCTCGACTTTGTTACTGGAAGTTGGTTGATATCGACCAAGTTTGGTCGATATCGAGTAACTTTCTCGGGTCCAATTTCTGTTGCTCGATTTCGGCTTCTGGGAGGATTTTCGAGCAGTCTTTGGTCGATATCGACTAATCTTCTCAGCTTCAGGATTTCTCGAGTCGATCTGGGATTTTCGACCAAGTTCAGGTCGATATCGACCAGTATGGCTCGATATCGACCACTCTTCAGTTTCTTGTTCCGTGCTCAGTTTTGCTCGATGTCAGGCGCTCCTCCGTTGATTTCCGAGCTCCTTCGGTAGACATCAAGTGCTCCTCTAGTCCTGCTTGGTTTTGCTCCGATTTAGCTCCAAATTCTGCAATATTAACCAGAAACTTATGTAGATCTCTATTTCTGGAAAATAAGCATAAACTACATAAATTCACTATATTCCCAACCTAGAATGCATAAAATGATAGAATAAGGAGCTGAAATAAATATAAAATCATGGCATAAATCATGGACATCAGAAATCATGGGCAAATAAAGCTAAGAAGATCCAAGGGACAAGTTATGGAAGAGAATGGAACAATTCAATGAAGATTAGAGGTCGAATTGGGAAGCTAAGGAGCATGAGAATAAGAACGGAAATTAAGAACATGGAGAAATCCCATCTTTAAGGTTCTGAGAAGTTTGATTCAGCTTATGAGGTCTTCATGAGAGTTGTATTCCTTGAAAAGAGCTTTCCAACACGTATTCATATGCGTCAATCGGACGAACGATGACTCCAAAAAGTGCATTACAAGTTCAGCCTGTCGAAGCTGTCAATCTGTTCGAACGGCGCCCGCCGGTCTCGCTGTTTCCGGATCTGCACAATGCGGCTCAAGTCTATCTTTATGGAAACTCTATCTATCTTATTCTAGGGTTTGTCACGTCGATTACATCCCTATATTAAATATATTTTCAACGTTCATTCAATCAACTAACACTTGAATAATCATTAACATTAAGAGAGATGAGAAGATTTAAGTTTAGAGATTCAAGGTACATTATGCATACCTAGAATTCTTTTTGTTTTGCTATGATTCAAGACTTGGTTAGTTGATTATAAGACTTGATTTATATGTTATTTATAAATTTATTTATCATCTTGTTCTTATTGATATATATATATATATATATATATATATATATATATATATATATATATATATATATATATATATATATATATATATTCCTTTCTATGATTGATCACCAGTTAGGAATTGCATATATGCTATGAATCTGTTGTTGGTTTCTCGATAGCAAACAAGGTCATTGATCTATTGATGTTTCGATTGCCTTTGTAAGGGATGATAACAATTAATCTATATCGATTCTTACGAAATTAGGGTTAAGAGAGTTGTTCCTTTTGACATTCTAATTGTGTTGGATAGATGTGCCAATTGGCCTAAGTACTCGGATCTTTATGCTATTCTTTCGTGATGCCACATTGAATAAGTGATTGTATCTTTGCAGAACAATCTAGTCTAGGCAAGTCGGCATAACTTTGAGAATAATAATGAATTGAGTCAAGGATTAAGCGAACCAACCAATGTTGCGAATTGTATGCGAAACCACACACTCTACTCTTCTATCTTTTATTCGCTCTGCTAACCTTTCTCATCGTCTATTTGCTTTCCTTACTGTTTATCTTTATTCATATCATATGCTATCTTTATTTGCATAATTAGTAAATACACATTGCATTGAAGTACTTGTTTCTTTGTGGGTTCGACCCCTTACTTATCCGTTATACTAGTTTACTAGTTAGTTTGGATATTATATTTCTTTGGCGAGGTGAAACCAACGACATTTCTCCTCCGTCACTTAGCCACCATAGCCAATTTGTAACCTTGTTTTTCTTAAGCTTAGTGAAAACTGGAACCGGATCTCCCCTCTTGAGATCCCGCAGAATAAGCTTCGTCCGAATTGCGTTAACAAATCGCATGTTCCTTTCTGTTTTCGTTTTATTTTGAGTATTTTTTATTTAGTTTTAACTGAAAAACGAACATCACGAACATCGATTGATCCATGCCTGTTTCACACACACATTCTCTGATTTACTTGTTCACCATTGTAATCATCAATAAGCTCATTAATTGTTCGCTTTGTTGGAAGACATCTATGGTAAAATTGAGACTTTCGATCAACATAACTAAAAAGGGACTACTTTCTATGTATTATTTCCTTAGTAATCTTTATATTATTTGATTATTACTTTTCGTTGATCGTTTTCCATTGCAATCATACAACCTAAGGAATAAATTTTACATCTTTGGTTATCATTACCCTCTATCAAGCAAATTGAGGTTTTATCCGAAATTTGCCCAAAACACCAAATGGGATCTTAGTGTTAAAATTGTAGAGGAAATGATACTAAATAACCCAAAAATAAAAACAATTGGCAAAATTAACAACCCTATTGAGAATTTATAAAAATAACCCAAATTCAAAACAGTGAAAAAGTAAATAGGTGTTTAACCATTTTAACGTTAGTCATCTGACAATAAATGTCTTGTTAAGTGTGGTGTCATTTTTTCCTTGTTTTAATTTGTGTTATCTCTAATTTTCTATGTTGTATCAAGATGATTTTATCAAACAATATGTTGTCTGATATCTCGAATCTTTTACTATTCAAAAAAAAAAAAGGTTTAACTGGTTATTTAATTAATCCTAGAGGGTTCTAGGGTTGTGGTTTACTGGTTACCATGAGAATTTACTTATCAACCCAATGTAATCCCACATAAAACAAGATCTAAGAGTACGTTTGAGACATTACACTCTTACCCAACTCTCCAAACAAATCGATAAGGTGCTTCTCAAAGGCTTGCCTTAAGAGCAATTATCTTCAATTTGTGTTAATATCTGTTATTAGTTATCAAACAAGCCAATTTCATATAAGCCACCCATATTGACTAGCCTTTGTAAGCTCATCTGAACTAGTTCTACAATCAAGTGTAGTAGTACTAGTAGGAACTTGGGATCGGTGATAGAGGATCCCCTTGTTGCAAGTGCAAGCACATTAAATAATAATACAAGGTTTAACCATGACTCTAAAAATGGTCACCCCAATCACATTCACTAAGCACTCACTTTCTTTTCCCCGCCAATTTTCCTTAACTTCCCTTTGACTTTTAAGAGAAGACATGACCATACATGGATATAACTATATAAGTCAGGGAGTGAAAGCTGTTAAAAAGCAAGGCAAGTTGAAGATGATGTTAAATCGGTTATGTGATAGAACATTTAACCAATCAAACAACATGATTGATCTCAAAATTGAGCTAATAAACCAAGGGAAACACATTGAAAGGATGGGAAGGAAGTGAGATAATGAAACTAAAAATAGGCTGGAAGTCGAATATTCATGCAACATTTATGGCTCGACCAATTCAATCTTGGTTAAAGAAAGCTCACAAATCATTAGTATACAACCATGCTGAGGGAGTGTGTGTTTACTCTAGGTAAGAGTTGGAGGAGTCGGTGGCGCTTTTGATAGAATTAAAAACTGGGGATGAGTCGGTGTTTATCTGGTTTCTTCAAAAACCAGATAAGTTCTCACATCAAACCCCTCAAAATCAATAGGCAAAGCTTTAAATAAGATCAATTGTCGTTGAAACGTAGAAGATATAGCTAATGCATGTTAATCATCGATTTTTATTTTATCCTTGTAGTAAAAAGAAGGCAATTTCCCACTCATCCCCAGTTTTTAATTCTGAAATTAAGGGATGATTCAATCCCTTGTTATTTCCCATCACAGCCTCCTGTTAATCGTAAAAAACAATTACAGATTAGGCACTGAATTTGAATGAAACCTTATACAGGAGATATGTTTGCATGCTTGATCATTTGAGAGGCATTGCTAGGATAAAGATTCCAACCAAGAAATCGAAAGCCTAAGAGAATTTCTACATGAACATGATAATATCCGACACTTCCAGTTTCAACTTTCAGCATATACCACTGCAATGCAAAATGATTCATTGATGTTGTAATGTTCATCCTAATCAGAAAAGAAAAGCAAGGGATATAGGAAATTGATTCTCAATTTTCATGGCCAAAACTACCAAAACTCTCATCTTAGTGTTCTGATAGACATAGACATCTTGGTGTTCTGATAGACATAGACTTGTATACAATCAATAGCCATTGATTCTTCTAAGAAAACAACCCTTTTTCAAGTTGACTTATTTGTGAAATTAGCAACAATTATGTTCAAATTTATGAAATTCTTTGGTTGAATTCATCATTTTCATCTCGAATTGCAATCCACTACCATAGCAACAGCCAATTCTCACAAAGGCATTGATTATCAGACAAAAAGAATGTGAAAAGAATTGAGCAAAACCCTAGTAAATCAACAAAAGAGAGAGACGACACCTTGTGGATACCGAAAACCCTGAGGGTTCCCATGGCGGTGGCGGCGAGGGATCCGACGAAGAGAGAGGCGACGCCGAAGGCTTTCAAAGGCATAAAGCGGGTGTCGCCGGATAGCCCTAATTCCCCAAGCAAGCTGGGCGGCGCTTCCCATTGCCCACCACTAGTGTGACACTTCGTACCCCATTCCCAGATCGCTTCTGGCCATCTGAATTTCAAATTCCGATCCGATTGATCAAATTCACAGCCCAAAATCCGAACCAGGTAACCCGTTGCTTACTCCTAGGTTTTTTTTTCTTTTTTTTTGATACAAGGCGATAATTTGGGGATGATCAACCGCGGTTAAACCACCGCCCAAGAGCATCCTGTCGGACGGTGTCGACGCACTCATCAGGAACACAAACGTCGACGAACTGAGAGGAAAGACCAATATGAGCGAGCTTGTCCGTCACACGATTCCCCTCGTGGAAGGTGTGAGAGAAAGAGACATAATCGAAGGCCCAACAAAGACCAATAGCTTCAGAAATCGCCATCTCGATCTCCCAAGGACATCGCCAAATCCCCTTCAATGCGTTAATCACCTTCAATGAGTCGCCTTCCACTTCAAGGCGTGAGTAGCTCCGCTTTGCAGCTTCTTGGAGGCCTGGGAGAAGACCAAAACATTCAGCACGATCGACAGATACCTTCCTGTGGTCGCGGGCCCCACACAAAAGGACCTCTCCTCGGTAATCCCGGATGACAAATCCGGCTGCGGCATGGCCTGAACCGACCTTTGCACCGTCAAAGTTGAGTTTCACAACACCACTCAGAGGTTTTTTCCATTTAACTGTGTTCTGATTTTTCGTTCTCTTTTGAATAGATCTTGGTCTTGTGTTATCCATGTCAATTTCTTGTTCCTCTATTTGTGCTTTCCTCCATGTTATTCTGTATTGTTTAATGTATCTCAACCAGTCATCCACCTTCCCAATTTCGTTGTTATCAAAAAGTATTTTGTTTCTCATTGTCCAAACTCCCCAAAGGGAGAAAGCCAAGACCGATTTATGCTCCGACGATAGCTTAGAGAAGATCTCCGTGATGATATTTTTGTAAATTTTGTTATCTTTGTCAGTATTTCTAATTGTCTGTTCGATCTGTCTATCCATCCTTCCAACAAAGAATAGTGTTGTCTGATATTCAGTGAAGATGTGAATGGCATCCTCCACATTATGGTCGCAAAGAGGACAGTTTGTCGGGACATGTACTCCTTTACTTTGCAGTCTGGTTTTCGTTGGGGTTTCGTTTAGGAGATTCTTCCAGAGAAATTTTTTTATCTTTGGTGGACAGTCAATTTTCCAAATCCAATCAATGTGGTCTGAATTTCTCCTTCTAGTCTTCGTAATGTGGTCTAAGGCGCTAGCAGTAGAGAACCACCCATGTTTACTAGGGTACCAGTACAGTCTTTCATCAAAATTAGTTGAAGGAATATGAACTTCAAGAATTTTGTCAACCATATCCATAGGGAGCACAACTGCTAGTCTTTCTTTGTTCCACATTCTATTTGGTTTTATAAAGTTGCTTACCGTTTCTTGTTCGTCAATTTGGTCAAGGATGCATTTATCCCTAAGCTTTCCTTAAATATCCAACCATTTGTCCTTCCAGAATTTAATGGTTTTTCCATTTCCGACTTGCCAAAATAGACCAGAGCAGAACTCTTCTTTGATTTCTATCAATTTCGCCCATTGCCATGATGTGTTCTTTTTCCTTTTGTAGTCCCATATGTTCTCCTCTTTCAGGTACTTTTCTCTAATAATTTTTACCCATTCGTTTCGGGGTTCTGCAAGGATTTTCCAAAGTAATTTCATCTGCAGAGCCTTGTTCATATCTTTTGTTTTATGGAGGTCTAAGCCACCTATACACTTTGGTCTACAAATTTTATCCCAACCTATGAGGGGCTTGTATTTGGGGTCTTTGTTCCAGAAAAAAACATATGTTGATCCGATCATGATCATTGTGGACATTTACTGGGAGCATGAAATTTTGCATAATGTAGCTATGTTTCGCCGCTAGATTTGTTTTAATTAAGACCGCTCTACCTTGTTGGGTTAATTCATTTGCTCTCCATTTTGATAATTGGTTCTTAGATTTTTCAAGGATTTCTTCAAACGTGTGCTTGTTCACTCTACCATTAATGATTGGACAACCGAGATATTTCTCTAAAGCAATTTGGTTCATGATCTGTAAGCTGGATTGGATTCGTTGTCGTTGGTCGTTCGTTATTCCTTTTGTAGCTTGGAATGCCAATTTTTGGAAGTTAACCTTTTGGCCGAAAATCGCACAGTATTCATCAAGTATAGTTTTCACTGATCGACATGCTTCTAGGGTCGCTTTGGAGAAAATCATAATGTCATCTGCAAAAGAGAGAAATGGGATCGAGGAGTCGCTTCTCGAGATCTTGAACCCAATTGTGTTTCTAGATATTTCACTTTGTCGTTGTAGTTTTCTTGCAAGAATCTCAGCGCCTATAATGAAAAGATAGAAAGAGATGGGGTCTCCTTGTCTAAGCCCCCTATGAGGGTTGAACGTATCAGTTGGTTCATCATTGACCAAAACGGAGAATGAAACCGTTTGGATGCATTATTTAATCCAGCCACAAAACCGCTGGCAAAAACCGAATTTTGTCAGAATGGCCATAAAAAAATCCCAGTTCACTCTGTCATATGCTTTCTCCATATCTAGTTTGATAGCGATCCATCCATCACGACCTTTCTTAGATCGAAAGGAGTGAAATACTTCGTGTGCAATGAGTACGTTATCCTAAATCGCTCTATCGGTTATAAAAGCCCCTTGCAAAGGGTGAATTAATTTTCCCAAAACAGATTTTAATCTGTCTGCAATGATTTTTGCAATAGCCTTGTAAAGGGTTGAGCAGAGGCTGATCGGTCTATAATTGTTCGTTGTTCTTGGGTTGTCACATTTAGGGATTAGTGTGATAAATGTTTGGTTTATTTGCTTTAACATTCTTCCCGAATGAAAAAACCCCTTAACAGCTTTGACAATAGAGGGACCCACAATATCCCAATATCGTTGATAAAACTCGGCTGTCATGCCATCAGGTCCAGGGACTTATCTTTTCCAATGGAGAAAAAAGCCTTTTTAATCTCGTTGTTTGTGATTGGTCTTGTGAGATTTTCATTCTCTTCTAGTGTGATTTTTGTGTCTATTAGCTCTAGGTATTCTTGCAATATTTGATAATTGATTCTCTCTTCCTTAAATCTTTTTTCGAAATCTAAACGGATTTCTTTTCTGATGTTTTCTTCCCCAACAATCGTTGTTCCATCCTGGGTTACAATCTCTCTAATGAGTTTTCTATTTCTGCGTCCCGTAGCTACTTTGTGGTGCTATCCAGAGTTTGTGTCGGAAAGTTTGAAGTGTTTTGTTTTCGCCCTCTGGCGCCAATATAGTTTGTGATATTGTAGAATTTTGTTCTTTTTATGAATCAACCTCAGTTGGAGGCTATTGGAGCTCCTAGATTGCGGTTGGCAATTTCGCTTTTGTAGGTTCGTCAGTTTTTATTCTATATCCTTTAGTTGTCTAAAGATGTTTCCAAATGTACATTTGTTCCACTCTTTTGTTAGTCTTTTAAGTAATTGGGTTTTCTTTGTTACTTGGAACATATGAGATCCAGAACACTGCATTCTCCACGCTTGTATTACAATATTTCGATAATCCTTTCTCTGAGTCCACATTTTCTCGAATTTAAATGGTCTTGCCTTTTTAAATTGATCCGATCTCAGTTCGATCGAGATAGGACAATGGTCGGACGAAGAGAAGGCATAGTTTTTTGTGACAATATTCGGATACCATTGGAAGATCTGGTCCTTAACTAGAGTCGTATCAAGTTTTTCGTATATATTATTTATATCAGATTTATTTTTCCTCCAGGTGAAATCATTTCCAAGCGTCGGTACGTCAATAAGTGCACATTGGTTCTTGAATTCTAGGAGTCTGTTGAATCCGGTAAGGTTTGGATGAGCACCACCCATTTTTTCAGTTGAACTTTGGATCTCATTTAGGTCTCCCATTACCATAATTGGGAGGTCTATCCGCTGGAGATAGTCGGTTAACGTTTTTCAAATTTCAGTTTTCTCATTTTCTTGTGCTGGTGCATAGACAATGCAACACACACATTTAGACCCAATGTTGTTGTCTTAAAGGAGTATGGAAGTAAACCGGTCTTCCTTCTCCAGAATTGAAATCTTTCCACCGGCTATTTGGTAATCTTTCCAAAGGATACATATACCCCCGGACCGACCCCGAGTCGGGGTCCAACAAATCGAGTCGAAACCAGCCTTACGCCAGACCGCATCCCGAGGTTGGACCTCAGTTTTTGTTTCCAGTAAAGCCAATATTTGAATGTTTTCAATTTTGCAGAAGATTTCAATTTCTGTTCATAGATTTCTCTTTCTAATGCCACAACAATTCCACGTACATATTTTCATCTTGGAATAATCGTTATTGCCGTTGTCTTGTCTCCTTTCTTATTATTTTTTTTTCCATTTTCTATACTTCAACTGGCTTTTTCTAGTTGCACTGCTCAATTTATAATTGTTGTTTCCAATTTTCTTATTTTTGCTGTGGGTCATTTCTTTTTTTCCCTTGTCTATTTCTTGGAGTTCTTGATTTGGTTCAACAGAGACAATTTTTCTACAGTCTCCATGACCTGAGAGGATGCCACAGACGGCCTCAGCAGGCCTAGCGCACCCATCCCCTAACAACAAAGAAGAGGAATGCTTAATTCTTTGGTGTCTACTGTTCAAGGACTGTTCATCATTGAAGTGACCAATACTCAGGCCCCTGTGCTTTTTGTTTCTTTGAGCCGTGTGCCTGCATTTGCTGTTCTTTTTTCCTTTTTCTAGATGTTTGAGTAGTTGAACAATTTTTTTCCAAGAAAACTGAGATCTTGTTACCATCTTCAAGCTCAAAGAATATGGATGCCAGGACTTGGGTGCCATCTTGTTCGACTTTTTATTTGTTCTCCTGTCTTTGTTCACATTTACCAGTTTTCCCTTTAGGCCTCTCGGCAATCTCACACGATTCCAATTGGTATAGAGCACTCCCAAAACAAAAACCATTAATGGGAGAGCACACAAACCCCTTCTCAAATCTTTCTTGCAGAAAAAAATCACAAAATATCGAGTGATGCATAACTCAAACAGTATTGACCGGAAAGTCAGTAGGTCCTGCTTCTCAATTCGGTCTTGTTTTCGATTTTTGTCAAGGGGGATTGTTTGTTCATAGCAAGATGCTTGCTTGGGGTTCGAAGTATCATCACGCAGGTTCAAGAAAACGGAATCACATTCGCAAACCCATTACAAGGAAAGTTTGCATATCAACCAACAACAAATATAATTTGCTAATTTCTCAAACTTATATTTAGATTCACATGTTTTTAGAAGGATTTCCCACATAAATTGTTCAAACAAAGGTTCTTGAGATAGGATGCAATTAGAACAAAAAAATTGATTTAGCTCATGGTAGAAAGAGAACCTGAACAGGGGAGTCCCAACCCCCAAACCCGGACCAGTCCTTGAAGGCGAACCCGATGAGGCACCGCCACACCAGCCCGCCATGGACAACCGGGCAGGAGAGAAAAGGAGGAGAAACCCGCCACCCGTCCACTGTAGCCGCCGCCAACGAACGTCCCTTTTCAAGAAGATCCGAGCTCTCGACTTTATTTGTCTTCTTTCTTCAAACTTTATGCCTTTTTGCTCCCATCTCTCTTTGATTTCAGAGGCGAGCTCTTCGGGAGGGCGAAACTTGAACTTGTCGCTCCTCACAGCTCTATCATCTTCATCGTTTTTTCCAGCATACGGGCTTCGATCTAGAGTAATCCTTTGTGGAGGGATTCGCAAAACCGGACATCTTGATGCTTTGCTTCTTTTTTTGGCCGGATCAGGAGAGTTCGAACGGCGGCGGCCAAAGGAGTCAGGGTTAGGGTTTCTTGTGTTTTGGGGGTTTCCTCTTTCTAATGTTTTCTCTTTCTCTCTCCTCATTTTCCGTTGCTTACTCCTAGCTGTCTGTTCAACTTTGTAACATTTTTTTTTAATAGGTAAAAATTCGAAGGTAAGACAGGTCTGACTTATCGAGAGTTTGTCGGCAGACGATGAACCGTCAAACGAACAACCAAAAATAAATAAATATAGATAACAAGCGGAATAAAATAAGCAGAAATAAGCTCTACAACAAAACATCCCACGAAGACCAACACCAAAAAAGTCGAGGAAGTCGCCGAAGAACGAAGTCAAGCACCATCGAACAGTAGCACCGCGGGCAGCGGTACAGCAGAACTCCATCTCCTGTCGGTAGTGCAGACGAACTCCAAGGAAACTCGACCCCAGCCAGACCCGACTTTAGACTCCACGCCCTCCAACCAAGCAAAAGATCTCCGAGAAACATCGGAAGCAGAGCCGCAAGCTGCTCGAGCAAAACACCAACAAAATTTCACCTACAAGAATATCGACAAGCCCTTACGGGATTTAGTCAAACCCTTTCGGGTAGGTTTACTCAAACTCTTTCGGGTGGGTATTGCAAGCTTTTTTGTAAAACCCAACTTTGTAACTTTTTCATTTCATCAAACTGAGGTGAACCAGGTAACTTTTTTTTAATTTTACTTTGGAAAAATGACAAAAAAAAAAAAATAATAGAAGATGACCAAAAATAATAAATGGGTTTTGAGACTATAGTCGTTTTTATGTTTTCCTTAGGTAGGACATTGTGCGGAGTAGTGATTTGTGTGTTGTTGATTTTTTAAAAAAGAATATAATTGGTTAAAATGTGTAGCATGTATTAAAAATAATACGGAATAAAATTTTATGAAAAAGTTAGTGAAATGATGATTATTTTTAAAATAAAGTGTTTTTTATTAAAATCCGTGCAAATGACAAAAGATCATATATTTTGGAATAGAGGAAGTACCTAGTATCAACATTGAACAAAAGATAATGCGAACTTTAAAATTGGTAATTTCATATACAAACTATCGCCCTAATAACCAAAAATAATACAGATGTGTTTTTTGGAGAAATTTCCAGCCAAATATGTCACTCATTCATGTCTATATTATTTCCAACATGTAGTGAGTTGAAAAAAAAAATGTCACAAGTATTTTCGACGTACACGTGACAAATTTGACCGAAAATTTCACCAGAAAACACATATGTAGAATTTTTGGTTATTAGGGTTTAGGTTTTAAGGGCGATCATTTGTATATGAAATTGTCAATTTTAAATTTTTTATTATTTTTTATTCAAGATCGATACTTAGTATTATTTTGTTCATTTTTCCTTTTAGTAAATCTATCTATACTACCAAAAAAGCACATGTATTAAAAATAATACCTTTTTAATTTAAAAAAAAAATAATACATGATTTTTTCAAAATAAAAACTTATAAACAAATTAAAATAGGTGAAGTCGCGACTGATATAAAGGATTTTACCCCTAAATATAATATTTATAGTTAAAAACTAGTGAAACCGATAAATTCGATATATCTCGATATATCCACGATATATCATTTTTACTCCTAACCGATACAACCCCTTTATGCGATATTTAGAACCTTGGTAGGAACTAGCCCAATCAAAAATCTTACTTTATAAAAAACAAAAAGGCATCATAGAAACCAAACGGACAATCTAATAAGGTAATCAACGAACGCCTTCCTTCATGGTTCCGGCTATGTATCTTGAGTGCTTGCTCGCTCTTGCATGTGTGTCCCGGCATTGTTTGCTTGTACTGCTGCCCTTATGTTTACTCTTATAGGTCTCGGCCTCTTACGGCGAGTTTTGGGTTGTTTAGTCGTCCTCGCTCTCCCATTCAGGGCACTTGGATTCACATATCACTTGGTTTCGGCTTTGTGGGGTGCCTTCTTGGCATCTGCAGTGGCCGTGAAGATTTCTTGATGTTGCTGTTTGCTGGCCCATTTCTTTGCTACACTTTGATGGACACTTTTATCACGTTTGACTCACCGACCTCCACTTATGATTACGTAAAATTAGATAAGCCTTACCAGGCCTTTTGAATACATATTTAGACTCTTACACCGTATGTGCTACTTATAAATAACCTTGTATTCTTTATTTATTTCATACCAAATATATTTATATACATTCTAAAGGGGATTACATCCCCTATGATATATATCATCAATATACAAACTCGTTTCAAGTTTGTCTGGCTCGGTACATAGTCGGTCACTCTCCCCTGTGATTATTATAGATTTGTTGTGTTTACAACATGCTCAACTGCAATTCTAAACCATTATGGCACTTCTTTACCCATCGTCGTACACGATGTTTTGAACCATGTCTTCGAAAGACTATAATCTCAACTAACTATTACACAACTGATCCCCAGTCCATTATTATTTTATGAATATATGCACTTGGAACTGTAGGGGTATGCTTATGCGTAATCTTTGGACTTCAATTGAGTCCTTCTGTGCAAATAATTTGATTAATGTGTTGGCACTCCTTGAAACTAAATCGGACACTGCTCCGAATGCCGGTGTCTGGAAACACAATGGGTTCTCAAATATTGCGTTTGCTCCTTCTGTTGGTTTTGCGGGAGGGCTCTGCCTTATTTGGAAAACATTGCCCCCTACGCAAGGGGTGATTGATTTAATAACAGTTTAGGAACGTTTTATTCATTTCAATTACCATGACAGAACAAACAATATGACTACTGCTATGCTTGTTGTATATGCTCTGCTTGACAATCGGGATTAAGATGCTTTTTGGGGAGACTTTATCCCCTACGCACAAAAATAACTTTCCCTTTCTGCATCATTGGGGACTTGAATGACATCCAATCCCCTAATGAAAAAGGGGGTGGGGTGATTCCCTCACGTGCTAGGTTTCGTCGGTTATACAGAATAAAAGACATTCTCGACCTCTGTGATGTCCCTTTCGTGGGAGGTGACTTTACTTGGCGGAAAAGTCCATCAGCAATTAACAACTCCTGTGCGGACTTCAAATTCGCTACCATACACTCACGACATCCGACCACTGCCCCATTTCGGTTGACTTCCGTCAAAAACCGGTTTACATTAATCGACCTTTCAGATTCGAAATGGCTTGGACAGCGGTCTGATTTTAAATCAGTTGTCCGTCAGGCATGGCGCCTTGACATTCTAGGGTCTTTAATGTTCAGGCTGGTCCATAAGAATAAGTTACTTAAAACTTTAGCTAAGAAGTGGCATAAGCTGACATTTGGTAATGTTCGCTCACAACTACAGAAAGTAGAACAAGATCTCCTTTTAGTACAATCGTCTCTACTCAACTCATTCTCTGTTAGGAATTTCTCTCTCTAAAAGCACTTATTAAACAAAAGAGAACGCTTAATGGATTTCCAGATAACCTATTGGCGTCAGTGTGCAAAAGCAAAACATGACAAGCTCACATACACAAATTCAGGCTACTTTCATTGTGTTGCTTCTATTAAACGCAACTGTAAGATTGTTAAATCTATTATTCTTCCTAACGGTATCCATACTACCGATCCAGCTCTTATTAGAACAGAATTTGAGCTTGAATATAAGAGAAGGTTCTCTTCTACCTTGGACCCATCACTGGATCTTATTGGAAATCTACAAATCTTAAAACAATCTGTCTCTGATTCGGACAACCAAAGGCTCACTG
This sequence comes from Persicaria maculosa, assembly GCA_963922045.1. Lineage (NCBI taxonomy): Eukaryota > Viridiplantae > Streptophyta > Magnoliopsida > Caryophyllales > Polygonaceae > Persicaria > Persicaria maculosa. The sequence continues at coordinate 28,458,868 of OY998256.1, read as the reverse complement.
CACCTATGACAAACTCTGAAATCACGGTGGCTGCTTTCTCGATTCAGTCTGAGAAGGCCCTTGGGCCTAGTACAGTGGAACCATCAGTCACAACAACTGTTAAAAGCATCTTCACATCTAAAAAACTTCTAAAACAGGTCAATCATACATTTATCAGCTTAATTCTGAAAGTGGATGATCCAAGTTGCATTAATCATTATTCACCGATCAGTCTGTGCTCCATTGTCTATAAAATCATTACTAAAGTTCTTACTACAAGGCTTGCCCCCATCCTCACACAATTCATCCACCCTCTTCAAGGGTCTTTCACAAAAGGACGGTCAATTCATGACAGTATCCTTATCGCCCATGAAAATTTCCACTCTTTCAAAGCTAAACGTGGTATGTCTAGTTGGTTGGCTTTGAAACTTGACATGGAAAAGGCATATGATCAAATCGAATGGTTGTACTTAAAAGTTGCTCTTACAAAGCTTGGTTTCAAAAATATCTTCATCACCTGGATCATGGAATGCGTGTCGAGAGTTTCCTACTCTATCCTAATTAACGATGCTCCTACGAAGCAATTTTTCCCTCAACGGGGGCTGCGTCAAGGGGATCCTTTGTCCCTATTGCTATTTTTTATAGCCTCTGAGTTCCTCACTCAGTCTCTTCAACATGAATCAACGACGAATGACAGCATTGGATTTCCCATTACGATAACCGACCCTACTATTCCATTCATTGCCTTCGCCGATGACATGATGATATTTTCTAAAGTCTCTGCTTCTGCTTGCAATACTATTACCTCAATGCTTAACAACTATTTTCGCCTTTTGGGGCAAAAAAATCAACTACCACAAATCTTCCTTTCAGGTGTCTGGTAATACCACTAATATCATTAAAGCAATGATCTCACCACACCTTGGTGTGGGCAGTTCAACATCTATGGAAAAGTATCTGGGTTGCCCAATCATCAACGGTAGGGTCAATAAAGACACCTTTTCAGATGTTGTCCTAAAAACAAAGAAACAACTCACGAAGTGGAAGGCTTCTTCAATCTCTGCGGAAGGGAGCAAAGTTATAATCAAAGCTAATCTAAGTGCTCAACCGGTCTTCCTCATGCAGTCTTTCATCCTCCCAGTTGGAATACTATCAGAGTTGGATAAAATATATTGTATTTTCTTTTGGAATAAACATGAAAGGTACACACCTTTGATAAGGTGGGATAAAATCTGTACTGACACCCTTAATGGCGGTCTGGGCTTGTACAAAGCAGAAAAAATGAACATAGCATTGCAGTTAAAGCTCCTGTGAAAAATCCTGGCTAAGCCCAATAATATCTGGGTTAAGGTTGTGTCGGCAAAGTATCTAAAAGGGGTTTATATAAGAAACTACAACAAAAAGGTAGCACGTCTTGGCAATGGGGTAAGTTGTGCTTACTACGCCCTATTTTTGAAAAGGACTTCGTTGGTCTATTTGTAATGGTTCGGATGTTGATTTATGACATGATAACTGGGTTTCGGAAACTCCTCTTGTGTTTAGTGTGGATCGTCCTCTTCTGGATGACCACCTTAACTGGAAGGTTGATCGTTTCATTTCTAACAACTCTTGGAATTTACACAAGCTTGCTAAAGAGCTTAACGGGATTATAAACCCAAGTAATATTTCTCAGATTGGAGATATTCCTATACCAATTTCTCCCTTAACGGATCGTCTATATTGGGGACCTAATTCTACAGGATGGTTTTCAACAAAATTTGCTACCAAAATTGTTAAAAATAACACAATGGATAACCATTTCAATTGCAATTGGATTTGGGATTTAAAAATTCCTCCTAAACTGAAACATTTCCTTTGGAAAATTGCTACGAATCGTCTGTATTGTGGAATAAGGGAAACAACGGTTACAGATAGCCCATGTTGGGGTGCATATGAGTTATGTCCTATGTGACTCCTTTTGTGAATCGTTGCACCATCTGCTTATGGACTGTCCGTTCACAAAAGAGGTTCTTTCTCTTATTCCACAATACAAGCACAAGTTGCAAACATACAATTTCGATGCTTAAAAACCAAATGTGGTGCTTAATGACATCCACTTAAAGTATTCTACTATTGTTTCATATGATCTTTTTTACTCTTAGTGGACTATTTGGTTCTTTAGGAATCAGGTGGCATTTGGACGTATGCAGAACGTCAATGTAAATCAAGTCCGCGTTCATATCAACACTACCAAACATAGTTGGTTTGATGCCTCACGGTACGACCTTGCAACTCAATCCTTTCAGAAAAAACATACTGGTATGCCTGGGAATATGCGGACCTCTGCTACGGCAGCTTCAGGTCAAAGGTTGAAAGCACGTTGGGATACACCTCCAGCACCGTTTTTCAAGCTCAATTTTGATGGCTCCTTCAGGCTGTCCGGCGAGGCATCATACGGTTTCATAATTAGAAATTCGGAGGCCTTAGTGGTTTCTGTCGGTTCGGGCTGCTTTAATAATACTTCTATTGTGTTCGTTGAAGCTTTGGCCCTTCGGAATGGGGTTTTACGTGTCCGAGAATTGGGGATTCGCCATCTCCTTGTTGAGGGGGATAATCTGCAGATTATCAATTCTTTACTTGATATTTGGACATGCTCTTGGAGCATTGATCTCGTTTTATCAGATATTCGTTCCATTGTTTCTGCTTTTGATTCGTTATCCATTCGTCATATTTTCAGAGAATCCGATGTTGGAGGATCTCGCCCAGAAGGACGCTCTAAATGGCGCTTTCTTCGTTAGGATTGCACCGTCTTAATTCTTTTCCTTATATTTAAAAAAAAAAACCGAACGCCTTCCGTTTTCATTACTGGATAAAGATGTGTAAAAGGGTGTTACTGATATGGCATCATTTTCTGGCAATTGGCAACCGCAACACTAAATAAAAGCTGAAACTCTATTGGCTTGCACCAACTTGCCAACATGAGTATAATGAAGTAAAGAACTGACGATGTTCATGACATTAGTAACACTGTATCAAAGGGAAGGGCGTCCTCCTCGAAGATGAATGATGCATAGAACATCTTCACTTCCCCAAGGCCCAAGTTTAAGTTGTATTCATCCGACGGGCGAGTCAAATCCCAGAGCAAATGACATTTGGACATCAATGATTTCTTGATCAAAAAAATTGATGAATGGTGATCTGTGAATGCATCACTGTATGGATCATCCAGTCATCTGTAAACATTCTACAAAAACTCTGCACTGAGTCACGATCCTTGAGATACTGATGTCTCTTGACTGCCAACTTCATCATTCTTACAGGCAGTGTGTTCATACCACAGCTTCAGAGCAGTTGGGTGAATCATGCCAAGTCGTGCTATGAAGTTCTTCTCGCTCGTTGCAATGATACTCCCCAGGCTATACTTTCGGGCGCTTAAGCCTTGTTTTTCAAGCCAATAATGGAATTTGCATCTGGGTTTGATCCTCTTCTCCAGGTCAAAACGCAAATAACCAGGGAAAGCATACAGGTAGTCCAAAGGTAACCCTAGTTCGTGGCGAAGGAAGTTGACCTTCTCTTTGAGGATTTCTACATCTTGGTTTAGGATTTTCGGTGACACGCTTAACATCTTGCATAGCTTCGAAAACTCAATGCCTGCAGCTAGTAAGCAATCAAATCGCTCCTGTACCTCAATGGAAGAACCATGGGTATGAGCGAATATTTTCACTGTATAACAGTTTTCTGCGAATCCAATGCTATGCAAAAACTTCAACTTCCCCATATTATGAACATGTGTTCTTATGGCTTTGGTTTTCTGCAAGCACTTCAGGTAATTTTCATCGATGCCTTCATCTGGGCTGCTCAAAGCATAACTAGCCAGTAGACGATGATGTCCATCCTTGATCTTATTAAAGAACCACTCGTGGAGATCCATGGCTCTCAGAGCACAAGGTAAATGACACATTTTGTTCCTTCCCAGTACGTAAGGATAGTTCTCCTCAATCAATCTCAACTGCTCCTCTTCGGCACCAAAATGCCTCAAGATCCCCAATACAGAAATCATTGGCGTTTCCAGATCAATGCTCAGAAGCTCAGGCTGCTCAAGGAGCAGCAAACCAACATCCGCCTTCGAGATTCCCAATCTGCTGAAAAACCTCACCTTTTCAATCAAGACATCTTCTGGGTACTCCATGAAAATGGCCTTGCACTTGCACATCACCTCTTCGACTTTGCCAATCTCTACACCCAGTTCGTAGAAAACCCTAATTTTCCTACAAACATCATACCAAGCATTCACTTCCCCCTCTACAAAGCTCTGTAGATCAAAATCAATAAGAACCTTTCTGAGATCATAAACAAGTTCACAACCCAATTCATCATCCCCACTCAGCAAATGAGGAAAAGCTAAGCAAATGCCAACCACAGGCAAAGTCCCGAATCCGAAAGCTTTGAAACCCTCAAGTCTAGAACGCAAGAACCCAGCAGACCTGCTAAAAATGGAAGCATCTCCTCTATACAAAACGCCCAGCTTGTTCCAAGGAAACCCGAACACGCAAAGCAAACATGCGGCATCGAAGACGCCGGGATCCTCAGAAAGGAAGAACACATTGGGCTTCAAAGACGCATTGTTGACCTCCCCATAATCGATCCCGATACTTTCGAAGAAAAACTCGAATTCGTTAATGGGGTTGTACCTGAGAAACTTCTGAAGGGTTCGGGGGAAAGTGGGGGTGGAGAAATCGAGCTGGGAGACGATCTGGGAGACGGCGAATTGAGAGTTCTTGACAATGTGATCGGCGAAAGTGAAAGGGAGGGATCTGGTGGAGTGGAGGTACTCGGTGAGGGCGAGCTTGGCTTGCTGAATTGCTTTGCTGCGGTACTTGGAGGGGACGTTGGAGAGGCTCGGAAGCTTTGGCTTGGAGCTGAAATGGCGGCGAGCGATGGCGATTGAGAGGGAGAGGATGATTGCAGGAGAAAGATTGGGCATTTGTGTGGAATGGTAGAAGAACTAGGGTTTTTCATTTTTGGGCGGATTTGAATCGTTAGGGTTAAGGGATTCATTTTTGTACTCCGTATTTAAATTGAAGGTTTTTTTTTTACCATCCTTGAATTGGTAAATAAGACAGCGGTGATTCGAGTTCGAATTGGGAAAATAAGATAACGGTGATCCGAGTTCGAATCGAAAACGTTTGAGTACTACCCCGCAAATCTTTTCCAGATGAAAGATTTGGCAGCAGCTACCAACAAGTTTTGGAGGTGCAAAAAAAAAAAAAGTTCTTCCACCTGGCGTTTGGCAACAGATTTTGAAGGAGTTGTGGGTGTGGCAGGTGGAGGTGTGGGGAGGTTAAATTCGCTGAAAATGGAAGCCCAAGGTGGGGAGCTTCCTCAGTTTATTTTATCAAGTGTCAAAAAACTGTTCACTTTTGCCCCTAAAATCGCTCGAAGAAGTCAGGTACGCCTCCTTCGTTCTTCTCTCGCCCTCCATCTTCATCCTTCTTCTTTCCTTCGGCTTTAACGTTTTGGGTTGAGATTGAGCAAGACAGATCTCGGTTTTGGCTTTTGCCTTTCAGATCTGGCTTTTGATTTTTGCCCTCAATCTGTTTCAACGATTTTTAGGGTTAGGGATTCGACTGGGGTTCCATCTTGGAGGATTCAATTGGGTTTACAAGGAATAACTTACAAGAGTGATTGAACAATAAATTACCTAAGAGGTGACTAGTGTCGACCAAGACAAAAGCCACACACAGCCAAATGTCGAAGACGTACACCTTCTGATTTTGGTCAAGATCGAAATCGGAACAACAGAGATCGAAATTTAGAGGGTTTACCTCTTCCTTTCCAGGTCGCAGCGACCCACACCGGCGTCGGCGACTCTTAACGACGTGTGGAGGAGCGGCCATACATGCACCCCCTAGGGTTTTAGTTGGTGAAGAATGAAGCTGATAGTCTTTCAGCAAATACAAAGGCTGGGTAGGTGAGTCTCAATTATTAAGGGCATTTTAGTAATTGTCATCATAAATACATCTCCTAAACCATATAACCACCAAATATCATTCAAGTTTTTTACAAGGTTATTTAAAAAAAAATAAACTCCACTTCACACGCCTCCATAAACCTCAAAAATAATCTACACCTCCTAAAAAACACACGACCTCTAAAAAAACTTTTTTGCCAAACACGTGCTTATAAAACTTATAAAACTAGAAGTACTAAAAAATGAGCCACATTAGGATGAGCAAAATCCATTAATTCAACCATAACACTTTTAAGATTGGAAGTAGAGTCTTTGTAAAAAATTGCACAATGACCTTTCCCAAGTAAACCTAAAAAGCCCCAATATACATTCTTTATCCCCACGTTCTCTCATTCAACTGCTTCCTCACAATTACATCAAAAAATTGGATTTTTTCCCGATAAAAAAATTAGAATTTTCTTTCATGTTCTTCCTCACAATTGATTGAGGGCTGTCGTTGTGGAGGCAATGCACGATTGGAGGGTGATTGGTGGGTGGCGATGCAGTCGGTGAGGGATGGAGGTACGTGTGATATTCGAGCCGAATAAGCCAAGCTTGACATGTTCAAGCTTGGCTCGAACGAAAAACAAGAGGAGCCCAAAAATTTATTCGAGCTTTTTTTGGCGCTCAAGCTTGGCTCGTGAGCCTAACATGAAACTCGAGCTTGGCTTGGTTAGGCTCGAATAAGCTGAACGAACAAGCCTAAACTCGTTCGAGCTCGTCAGTTGGGCACGTTCGAACTCGTTGCCTAAATACAAATTACATTTTAAAGTAGTAAAAAATTATCAAGTCAAATTCTTCAATTTCTCATCTCTAAAATATGAAAATCCTTAGAATTCAAGATGTAAATATTTCTAATCAACGTAATTAAGCGAAATTTCCATGCGAAATTCCAAGAAGCAAGCTATACGAATTTTACACAGACAATTCTTTAATTTCAACGTAAATAAGCAAAATTCTTCTACAAATTTCTAATCACATAGAAAATTTCCAAGCAAGTTGTACAAATTTCACATATAAATTTTTTTCAATCAAGCCAATAGGCACTCCCGCAGCCAGCACGGTAGTCGTATCAATCTCAAGCAACTAATATCCATAAGCCGAACACCGAAGAAAGAGGGACCACGAGGAGACGAGGAGTCGAGGAGGGAGTAATGGGTACCGTGCAGCTACGCAAAGGAGACGAGGAGGAATGTTAGGAGGGAATCAAGTTTAAATTAATAAGAATAAAAATTCAAACCAATCCCAATCCGTGCAAATAAAAATACAAGAATCTCTCCCGATGTAGTGGTAGGGAATCAGGATCGATCTACGATGAAGTGTGTCAGCGCTCGCCTAGATAATCTCAAAATCAGCCCCTGAAGTTGACCAGAAGCCACTCGATATTGACTGGAACAGTTGACGTCGACTCAAGCAGTCGATTTCTAGTGTGAACCTGCAGCAACAGAAACAACAAACTCGATCTCGAGTATAGAAGTACTTGATATCGACTCAGAGGACTCGATATCGACTCAAGTGGTCGATGTCGAGTGAGTTATGCAACAATATATAAACGTGCTGTAATGTTGGAATAGAACGTCCGAAGAATGTAAAGATGGAAATATGGAATAAGAAAGTAATGAACAGAAATAACGCAGATTGTTGTTGTTGATTTCAATAAACTAAGAAACTTCCAAAGATGGGGAATTTATGCCATAACGATAACCATATTAGAATTATGCCAAATTCATAAGAGATATATGTTTTCATCAAATAACTTTCATTATTAACAATTAGGATTATAAGGGCCTTATAAAAATTATGCCAAATTCATAAGAGATATATGTTTTCATCAAATAACTTTCGTTATTAACAATTAGGATTATAGGGGCCTTCGCATACACCTTAAGTGTTACTGCCCTTTTTTATAATTAATCCAAATTCATAATAAGATCACTTTCACCTCAATATCATAAATAAGGATCACCTACTACTCACGTAGAAGAATTATGCAAATAGGGATAGAAGATGAAAATATACAAAAATCATACATTTAGGCGTATACTCACATGGCTATCGTCGGACTCACCCCTACCCTAGAAGTAAGGTCACTACTCGTGCTTTATTGATTAGCGATTTTTAGTCGCCTAAACCGTATCAAAATAAATTCGAACTTACTAACTAATATAGCGTGGTAAGCACGAGTCAATCCCACAGAGAATCAAGTTATTTCTAAGTTAAGTTTATTTACCAATTAATAGAAAGGGGGGTTTTTGAGTGGTGAAACTAAGAAGAAAATAAAATAAACTATAAACAAATCAATGGAGATAACAATTAAGAATAGAGTTTCATCTATAAACATCCACTTTAATTTGACTAGTTGATCCTTGATTCTTCTTCAAGTTCTCTTTTCATCCTATTATTGTTCCTGTCCTGATCTTGTGTAAATTACTAGTCCTACGAGTCCTAGTAACCCTTACTAATTAGATAACCCTAACACGGTCAAGATTCAACCTAATAATAGCATTAAGATTAAGGATTAACCAGGATACATGCAACACCAAGCTACGAGTCAGCATTCAACATGTATTTGATTCTCTACACACCAGTTTAGTCCTACGAGTCCTAAAAAGGCATGATTGCTACTATGGATTAAGGTTCGCTACGAGGAATCTACAAAATCCTAGCAATAATCTCAACTAGTTGTACGGACTAGAAGAAATCAACAATATTCGCAAAAGAATCAATACGAATCAATAGAAATAGAACAAGAATAGAAATCTCACAACTTTATCAAACCAAAGCTTCAATCCATAGACAAAACGGACGAGTTTAGATCTCTATAAAAATAAGACAAAACATAATTAGGGTTAAAGGAAATAAATTTGGCTCCTGTTAGTTCACCCGGATTCGGTCTCCAACTGATTGTATATATAGTATAGCAATACTATCCTAATCTAACTAATCTATCTAATACTAATATATCTAATTTAAGTCTAAATATATATAATAATAATAATAATAATATCAATAACATGATGAAGCGCAGCACAGTGGTGCGCCTCCCAATAATTGGGTGGCTCCTTCCGCCTTAATACGCCCGGTCTCATGTATGTAGGCTAGTAGCCGGCCTTGGTGCAAAGACTAGCCCATTCATCCTCCGATTCATTATGCGTGTATCATCTTGACCATCATCCTTCCAATTTGTACAATAATCCCATATATTATTATCGACCTTCAAATTCATACGATCCAGCCCAAATACCTGAAATATATATAAACACTTGTGTAGACTCCGAAAAGTAAATAATACAAATTAACTATAAAATATGTAAAAATGCTCTAAATTAATATGCAAATCTATACTTAAAACATGACTAAAATAAACCCTATCAAACTACCCGATGCTTAGATTTTTGCTTGTCCCCAAGCAAACTAATCACAAACAAAGACAAACTCAAAAAGAAAAGAGAAAGACTCAAAGAAATTTCTATGAATGATCACTCATCAGTATAGTTCTCATGGCTATCGGAGTATTGATTATGTTAAAGCTCAAAATAGTTATGACACTATGAGACCCACATCAAACCCTTCATACTCATTGCTTTAAACTTCGATTAGGTTCAGGGGATGCTTGCATTCAGAATGTATTGAGCAATCAAATTCATTAAGCACATAAAAATCGTCATAAACACCCATAGATTACTAGGCCTTTTCTACTCGTGCTTTATCATATCAAATATCATCATAGTTGACATAAAAATAACTACTTGAGTTGAAATAAAAGAGAACTTACAACCGAACAAAGTCAAACCGCTCTCGCTCTCCAACCTTACTCGGCCTCCACTCTCTCTCTCTCTCTCTACTTTCCATTGCCTAAACTATGTAAACACAATTGCTTGTGTGCTGGAATGAATGAAATCTCAGCCCCATAGGGATTTATTTATAGGGCTCAATCCTTGCTACCCAAGGGGAGCAAATATCTATCATCTATCTAAAAATAAAAGTTTCCTAATAAATAAATATGAAAGAAATGAAAATCCCTTAGGTAAAATAGGATTTAACCAAAGAGAATAAATGTTTATCAAAGGTAGATAAAAGATCCTTGTCTTCATTCTTAAGCATTAATCTCCCTCGGATTAGGACTCCAAAAACACGTCGGACAGCTTCTTCAAGTCACTCGATATCAAGTCAAAGGACTCGATATCGACTCATCTTCAAGATCTCGAGTCATGCTTCACTCGACGTCGGGTCTTGTGGTGTGTGTCGAGTGTACCTCACTTGATATCGAGTGAAATGGTAGATATCGAGTGGAACATGTCAAGTTGAGTGTTCTTCTTGCTTCCTGGCTCGATGTGTTGCTTGACTTCACTAGACGTCGAGTCACTTCAGTAGACGTCGAGTGGAAATCCAGGTTGTTTCCTTGTTCTTCGAATTGCTCCAAAAAACGCTCTGATTTCTGCGAAATTAAACCAAAACTTGTGTAGATCTCCATATATTGCAAATAAACATAAACTACACAAATCTCATACTTTACTAACCCAAAAGTATTAAATATGGATAGCATTGGAAGTAAAAGTAAAGGTAAAACATGGTAGAATGAGCACACATGAACACCCCATACTTAAGCTTCTTGTCCTCAAGCAATACTTTTAATGGTCATACATGGGAAGAAATTAAACTCTCAACATATAGATTCATTCTTATATAACCCTGCAACCAATTGCCATCCTTGAAAAAGTATTAATGTCACCAAATTCATGTTTGTGAATAAAAGAAACATCGAACACAAAAGGAGGGTTATGCAAAAACAATTTATAAGACAAAGCATTGATAATCAAGAGGACTTTTAAGCGCATGGTGAAGAAAAGGTAAAAGATAATGGTGGGCTATATTTGGGCAATGTGGTTCTAAATCCGGGGAGAACTTTTTCCAACTTCGCTTTAATGCGCTTTCTCTCATCACATGATATTTCCACATCCCTCATCCTATCATAATTTCACTCTTTGCTTTTTTTTCACTATTATGCTTTTACCTCTCTAACCTTAACACTGCTTTCTCGCAAGTCGCAAACATGGGTGTCATGATTGGCCCCGGATACTTAGTGTCTGGGACTCCTTACCTCGGTGTCCCATCTCGCCGAACTAACATCTCAACGAGCAGGGTCGATCTACCTTTATCTCCCGAGGTGATCGGATTTTCTTTCTCTCATTAAATTTTCCATAATATGAATCATTTTCCTTCAAAATTTCAAATATGATGATAATTACACAACAACCATATAATAATCTCCATAATATGAATCAATTTCTCAACATACTCCCCGGATGGGTCATAAGGTAAAGAAATAGGCAATTTATAGATCATGTGGAGTAAAATATGAAATAAGGCACAATATGACTTGTGATGCATATATGCATAGGTAAGGCTAGGATATAGGTAAGAATATATGGAAAATAAAGTCCTCCGTCCTCTTATCATGCATATGTCAAAAGCAACTTCAAATTTACCTCATTTCATGGTTTTCAAGAAAATAATGCACTTCATTGTGACTTCTCTTTACTAGGAAATTACATGCTATATCTCTAATGAATCCAATTTTGCGTCGTCGAGTTCTATTAAAACTTCCATGACACTAATCAAAATTTTAATAAGGGTGATAAAATAGACTTGGGATAAAACATGAGGCATGTAGATAAATAACTATATCCAAATGTACCATGTAAAGAGCAATATGGAGAAATATGCATGAATAGAATATAAGTAAGTCTTTCCCCCACTCCATACTTAAACATTACAATGTCTTCACTGTATAAAAACAAGGGTAAAGGAAGAAACTTACTAAACATAGGCGTAGTGCAGAATCTCAAAAATAGGTGCTATAAGTGTCTGCCAGGAGTCGATATAGGGTGGACCTCAGTTGATGTCGACTGCAGACTTTAGTTTCAAGGCAGCCGAGTGAAAAGCATATGGATAACTCGATGTACTCACTCGATATCGACTGGATGAGTCGATATCGAGTAACTCTTCAGGGGCCTTGGTTCCGTCGTTTGTTGATCGATCGCGAGCACCTACATCTGTTAGAAGATTTAAAAAAAAAAAACAAAAAAAATAACAAAACAATAGTATCCAAGATAAAGTTCAAAGCCAAATATTCGAAAACCTAAAAAACTAATTGTCTAGGTACAAGCTCTAGATTTTATAGTCGTTAGGCCGACTTCTTCTTAGGATCAAGGGGGCATCTGTAGGGCCCACGTGGATCGGGCCTCAAATAGGACTCCGTTCTTGTCTTTCAGCTGCATCCCTCCGGAGTGGATCTTGTGGACTTCAAACGGACCCAACTTCTTTTCCTTGAATTTGTTCGGGAACCAATGATTCTTTGATTTGGAGACATACACCTTGTCTCCGATTTCATACTCTTTTGGATCATCATTGGAAACCCTGCGTAATCTAACATTCCAAGGCAAACATCTTCCAGGCATAGATAAATCACGAATTGAAATAGGGGAAGAGAGATCCGTACCTCGGCTTACCGTTGCTGTTTCTGCTTCATTCTTTGTCCGATGATTCACTCGATATTGAGTGGTATCACTCGATATCGATTCAGTCTTGGCTCCTGGTTGTTTTATCGAGTGAAGAGGAGGTGTCGAGTCGATATGGGTGACTCGATATCGAGTCATATGACTCGATGTCGAGTGACTTTTTGCTTCAGGAGACTCGGTCGATGGAGGTGTTGATGATTGGTCGATGTCGAGTGAACCACTTAATGTCGAGTGGAGTGAGTTGACATCGACCCCATACTTAGGCTCTGGCACAGGTTCTCGCTTCTCAGTTTCAGTCGATGTCGAGTTAGATGAGTCGATGTCGACTGGATTCTCAGTGTGTTCATTCCAGATTGCCATGATCTTCTCCATTTGGGCTTCCATAGCCCTCTCCTCTAGCTCATCAGGGGTCATTGTTTTTACCTTTGGTTCCCCACAAGGGATGTAGCTTCCCTTGATAGACTTGACCTTTGTTCTGTCGAGATTATCCATAGTCTTGTTGAAGGAGTACTCAAATACCTCATTGTTGTTAGTAAATGTGAGCATCCCCTTTCTAACACTGATGTTGGCGTCGACGGTCGCTAAGAATGGCCTACCTAGGATGATAGGACAAGTAGGGTCCTCTGTCATCTCGATCACAAGGAAATCTGCAGGGACTAAGAATTTCCCAACTTGGACGGGTACATCATCAACTATGCTATTAGGTATCACCACAATGTTGTTTGCCATGTATAGCCTGGCATCCATATGCTCTAATGCGCCGATCTTCACCTTGGACCAAATAGATAAGAGCATGATGCTCACGCTTGCCCCCATATCACAAAGAACTTGGTAGCGATGCTAGGCTAGCCCTATGATGATGGCAAATTTCTCAGGGTTAGGTCTCTTCTACGGAAGTTCCATTTTGCTGCACTCCTCTGCGATATCAGCAATCGACCACTTCTTGTTTACGATGTCCTTAAGGAACCTCACATAGGATGGCATCTTATGGATAGCTTCGGTGAAGGGTATAGTGACGTTGAGCCCTTGAAGCATCTTCACGAAATATTAGAACTTCTTTTCAGCAGGGTCCTTCAAATATTTGGTGGGAAATGGCAGCGTCTTCTTCTTTCTTGCAGCTGGTGTCGAGTGAATAGAGTTGATATCGACTGGTGTAGATTCGATGTCGAATGGAGAGGCTGGCTTCTGGTGATGATGAGTAGGTTTCTCGATGTCGATTGTAGGGGAGTCGATATTGAGTGAATGTGAGTCGATGCCGACTGGTTCACTAGTAGCTTCCTCTTTCAGTGTTTGTTCGGGCGTTGGTAGTTAACGCCCACTTCTTAGGTTCATTGCAGTTACATGTCCAAAGAATTTGCCATTGGGATTGGGCTCGGATTGTCCAAGGAGTGATACGGACGGTTTAGGGATCGATGCAACCAATTGACCCACTTGGGTCTCAGTGTTCTTTCCCCAAACATCGATCTCTCTCAATCGCGAGTTGATGTCGTGTAGCTGAGTATGGATGGAGTTGTTGGCTTGTTTGAATTCAGCGTGGTTCCGCCTCATCTCGTCAAGTATGATGTGCATGTCGTCTTTATTTGCATCCTTTCCAGAATACACATGAGCTTTGTAGGGTGGGGGGTCTCTTTGATATTGGGGTTGTTGGTATCCCCAATTTTGTTGTTGACGTTTTCTTGAGTAGTTAGGTATAAAGACCGAAAGTATTTTATATATTATATTATTATAATTTTAATTAAATATATTATTATTTTATTCAATGAGAAAAAGTGGGAGAAAACTCGTTCTCGAGCACAACTTGCGATTTTAAAATCCTTCCAACATCAGTTTAAAAATTGGGATTTTGACGGATTCCATTTCCGCTTTCGAGCTTCGAGTTGGGAAATTTAATTAAATTACGATCGTTTGAAAATTATTTGAAGATTTAGAATTATTTCGTTAGAGTCGGGATTACCGGGTTTCGAGTTTTAGATTTTGGGATTCAAAATATCTTGTCAGGACCATTCCTATATTTTATTTCTTTTTCATTTTTCTTTATTCTCTCTCTCTCTCTCTCTCTCTCTCTCTCTCTCTCTCTCTCTCTCTCTCTCTCTCTCGCTTGCCGTTGGGGAAAGCATCCCGTTGCCTTGCAAATTCACAACTGCCTCCCTTGTCTTATTCTCCTGCATTCCACCTTGCTCTCGGTAGCATACACTCCCTCACCTCATTTCGTCCAAATGCAGCCGCAATAGTATTGCCATCCTCTCTATAAAAAAAATTGAGACCCACGCAACTCCCACAAACACACCCACACTCTCCCTCATCGCTCTCTCCATCCTCCGACTCCTTTCCCCTTTCAAACCTCCCTTTCTTGTCTCTATTTTGCAGAACCCACAAGCACCACCGAGAGCCTTTACCGTGACCACCACATGTTATATCCGCCAACAACCACCAGTCTCTCCTCCACCATCCCCATAGTCCACCTTCACTTTTCTCGTTGTCAGCCAACACTATAAGTCGCTGTCGCGAGAAGCCAGGAGAACCCCTCCCCTGTTTCTTCGTCGAAGAGTCGGGCTCTATCTCCCTCTAATTCCGAGCAATCCAGCATCATCATCTCCAAGTTTCACCTTCCTTAGACATTTGTAGCAGGAGTAGAAGCAGCTGGGAGTCCTTAGAGCCCCGAACCGAGGCCAGGAGCCGCCTTCGTCCCCCGCCTCCTTTGTTCGTCTCCAAGAGGTCGGTGTAATGTCTATTCTAATCTTAAGCATATAGATCTAGGAATATTGGATGGTCCTAGATATAGACTAATAGGTAGACTTAGATAAATACACATGTAAATATAATATAGACTAATAGGTAGACTAATATGCTAAACATATGTTAGAAGTGTAAGTGAACACTTATGCTCACATATGTATATAGTATATATGAGTGTATGTTATATATATGGATACTTAGTATGCTTCTATGTAATTGGGCTTTTCAAGCCCAACAACCCGGCCTGCTTTCAGCTTACCTGACCGAGCTCACCTGATCTTGAGAGCCTCCAGCTCTTGGACGCCCGCAACGCAGCGTTTCATTTAAGCTCGCCTATATAAGGGAAGCTGGAGCTAGGGTTGCCTCATTCTTCACTTCGACTTCTCAGGTAATCCAAACCCTAGAGAGAGAGAGAAGAGGCGACGGAGAGAGAAAGCTAGGGTTTCATCAACCCGGCTCCGGTGAAGCTCACGGTGGTCCGATCTAGAGCGAATCTCATTCCGAGACTCTAGATCCCAGTCCTAGGAAGAAGATGAAGGTCCTTTGCCCTCTGTTCAGGCGAAGCGTCCCTTATCTGTTCGAATCCGATGAAGATCTGTCTCTGTTCTCCAGATCCAGGATGTCTTCTTCCTTTACTTGCTTTGTTTTTGCTTCTCTCGTGCATACTTGTTTCGTATCGTGTATTTCCGTCTTTGTTTGCCTTAGTTTAGATCTAGGGCAACCTGTTCTATAACCTTGCTTCTTGATTAGTGGATTGAGATCTCAAGCCGATCCAGCTGAGGCTCCGTAGACGTAGGCTCCGGCCGAACCACGTAAAACCGCTTGTTGGTCGCTCGTTTACTTTCCGTTGCGTCTTTCGCTTACAACCCCATTCTTGACCTTCGATCTGCAAGGTTGAGAACGTCTGAGGAATTACAAAGTGGTATCAGAGCGAGGAGTCCCTTTCCTTACCGACATGTTCCATTATTGGATTTCAGGGAGCGGGATCGGAGGCAGGACATTGGGTGGTGATTCAAAAAGCTCAGGCTTGGGCTATTCCTCTCCTGTCTGACGTACCACTTGTCTAGATCCGTTCGAAGACCTGTGATTCTAGGGTTTTATAGAGTGTCTTGTATACTGTTGCACTCTTCTTGCTTCCGCTTACATAAAACTTTGATACTTACCTGTTTCTTGGACACTGCAGGTACCAAACATCATGGATAGCGCTTTGAAAATCAAGCCTTTTGATGGTGTTATCGACTTCTCCATGTGGCAAGTCAAGATGAGAGCTGTTCTCATCAAGGAAGGCTGTTGGAAGGCAATCTTGAAGCCTGCAACCACAGCCTTTGAGATGACCACCCTTCTCAAGGGTGTTGACATCAATGATGAGGATCCCCCAAAGACTGATGAAAAACTGAAGAAAGTCAAAGGAGGATCCTCTACCACATAGTCCACAGCTGATGAGCTCGAGATGGACATGAAAGCCCACTCTGAGATAATGTTACGCATCACTGATGGCATTGTTCGACAACTGGTAAAACACTCTTCCGCTTTCTCCCTCTGGCATGCCCTGGAGGAGCTCTTTCTATCTAAATCCTTGCCCTCCAGGATTTCTCTGCTATGTCGTCTGTTCACTTTTGAAATGAATACTGCTCTCACTCTTGATGATAATCTGGACAAGTTTCTGAAAATGACTCAAGAACTGGAAAGATGCAATGATGACATAAAAGATTCTCACCAGGCTATCTTACTTATGAATTCTCTGCCCACTCAATTTGATAACTTCAAAGATGTCATTCAATTAAGTAGTGATGAACTTACTAAGGATAAGCTAATTGAGTCTATCATTGAAAAGAATGAAATCATGAAAGTTTTCAAGATTAAAGGTCTGAAAAATGATAAAGCTGACAAACCTGAGGTTATGTTCACTAAAGGAAATGACAAGAAGGGCAATAAGCAAAACAAGAATAAGAAGAACAAGAAAGATAAGCCTAAAAATGAGAAATCTAAGAAATCTGACCCTAATTCTAAGTGTAACTACTGTAGTAACATTGGTCACTGGGTCAAGGAGTGTAGGAAAAAGAAAAGAGCTGAGGAATTGGCTAAAAAGAACTACACTAAACTATCTGCTTCTGTGCTGGAGAATATGGGTGATTATTCTGCTGAATTGTTCATGTGTTCTGCATTAACATCTCTTGATACATCTGATACATGGATACTTGATTCAGGTTGCACAATGCATGCCACACCTAATAAGCACTTCTTTAAGAACTTATATGAATCTGTGTGTGGTGATGTTATGCTAGGTGATCACACTTCTCTGAAAATAAAAGGAGTAGGAGATGTTCCTTTACTTATGCATGATGGCATTGTTAGAATTTTCACTAATGTTAAGTGGGTCCCAAGTTTAAGGAGAAGTCTCATGTCTGAATCTGCATTAGAGGAAATAGGTTGTGATGTTAATGCTGCTGATGGCATTAGAACAATTTCTAGAAATGGTAAAGTTATTGTTAAGGCTGTTAGAAAGAAAAGATTATATCATGTGCTTTCCTCTATGCCTGAGCTCAATGTTACTGCTTGTTCTAATTCCATGACTCTCTCTGAAACTAAAAATTGGAACAACAGGCTTGGTCACATAGGCAACAAAGGATTCAACAAATTGCATAAATCTAGACTATTGCCTAAGAAACATGTTGACATTAAATTCTGTGAGCATTGTGTATTGGGCAAATCTGCCAAGCTTAAATTTCCTGTTTCTACTTATGTTGCTAATAATCCCTTGGCGTATGTACATTCTGACCTATGGGGACCTTCACAAGTCCCCACTGCAGGAGGTATGAGGTATTTTATTAGCTTCATTGACCAGTTCTCAAGGAAAGTTTGGGTAAGTCTTCTAAAGTCAAAGGATCAAGCCTTTGATGCCTTTCAGAGGTGGAGGGTAATGGTAGAAAGTCAATCTAACCACAAACTTAAATGCTTCAAAACTGATAATGGTTTAGAGTTTTGTAACACTGAATTTAATGAATATTGTCAATCACATGGGATAAAAAGACACTTAACAGTTCCAGGTACTCCACACAAAAATGGTACAGCTGAAAGGATGAATAGAACTTTACTAGAAAAAGTTAGATGTATGTTGATTAGTTCTGGGCTTAAGAATTCTTTATGGGGTGAAGCTGTGTTAACTGCTGCATATCTTGTAAACAGGTCACCTTCCAGTGTTATCAATTTTGATACTCCCCAATACAAATGGACAGGAAAACAGCCTAGCCTATTTGAAACCATTTGGTTGTGTAGCTTATCCTCATGTAAGTGAGGCTAAGCTCCAACCAAGGGATTTGAAAGGCTTGCTGCTTGGCTATCCTGATGGAGTTAAGGGTTACAGGGTGCTTCTCTTGCAACCTGGCCCATACAAAGTTATAACCACTAGAAGTGTGAGATTTAATGAAGAAATCTTCCCTCTCAAATCTGAACTGACAACTTATCTTGAGCTGACAGGTACCATTGAGCAGACTAAGGAGTTGATCCCTGATGATGATGATTCCTCTGATGATGAAGATTCTGAGCGCGACACTAGAAGGCATACAAGATCAGCTAATAAATCTATAACTTCCACATTACAGGGGGGACACAAAGGAGAAGAAGAAGTTACCAAAGAAGAAGAAACCAAGGCTGAAGCACCTGTACATGCTGACACCGACTCTGATGAAGAACAAAATCAGGGTGTTTCTCCTTCTACTTCTCCTCTTACTTCTCCTCCTCCCTCTCCTATTTCTGGTGATGTAAATGGCCGTTCTAATGACTCCCAAAAGGAGTCCTCTGTTTTCTCCTCATCCCCTTCTGATTTGCATGCTTTAAATGTTCCTGCTTTGCCTACATTGCATGACTATCAGCTAACTAGGGATAGAGAACCTAGAACTGTCATACCTAATAGGAAGTACACTTCATATATTGTGGAATATGCATTCTTAACTGCTGATCATGTTAGGCATCCTACCACTCCTAGCTCATATGAATCTGCCATTAAAAGCAGTTATGCCAAAGATTGGCTAACTGCAATGAAGGAAGAAATGAAATCAATTTACACAAATAAAACGTGGACATTGGTTCCAAGACCTTCTAAAACCCGGCTTATTGACTCTAAATGGGTCTTTAAGCTAAAAGAAGGTCTAAGCCCTAGTGAGCCCCCTAGGTTTAAAGCCCGACTTGTTGCAAAAGGGTTTTCCCAAAGAGAAGGCATAGACTATAATGACATTTTCTCTCCTGTAGTTAAATACAAAACTATGAGATTAATGCTTGCTATGTGTGCTGTTTTCGATTGGGAACTTGAGCAAATGGATGTAAAAACTGCATTCTTGCACGGGTCTCTGGATGAAACCATCTATATGAGACAACCTAAGGGGTTTATAAACCCCAAGTTTCCTGATCATGTTTGCCATCTTAAAAGATCCATCTATGGACTCAAGCAGTCCCCTAGGCAATGGAATCTGAAATTTGATGTTGTGATTAAGAAATTAGGTTTCACAAGAAGTAGTTATGATTCATGTCTTTACTTAAAGCATATTTCTAAACAGTCTTTGATATATGTGCTTTTATACGTAGATGATATCTTGCTTGTCTGCAATTCTATGATCCCTATTAGCACTGTCAAAAAGGACTTAAAGAAATACTTTGACATGAAGGATTTATGGAAAGCCAAGAAAATCCTTGGTGTTACTATCATTAGAGACCGACCTAACAAGAAAATATGGTTATCTCAAGATGACTATATTCTTAAGGTTTTAGAAAGGTTTCATATGACTTCCTCTAAACCAACATCCATACCCTTAGGAGGGCATCTAGAGCTTATCAAAAAGAGCTGTCCCTCTAAACCTGAAGATATAAAGGAAATGGCTAGGGTCCCCTACGATGCTGATGTAGGATCGGTGATGTATGCTATGCTATGCACCCGCCCAGACCTTGCTTTTGCCATATCTGTGCTTAGTCGTTTCATGTCCAATCCTGGTTCTGACCATTGGACTGCTATGAAATACTTGCTTCGTTATATTGCTGGTACTAAAGATCTATGTTTACATTATGGCCTGCATGAATCTGTTGATCATTTATATGGCTATGTTGACTCTGATTACGCTAGCAATAAAGATACTCACAAGTCCACTACTGCCTACTACTTCACGTGGGCAGGCAGCTGTGTGTCATGGAAATCTCAGCAGCAATCAATTGTTGCCTTATCATCAACTTAAGTTGAGTATATGGCAGCCACTGAGGCTGCTAAAGAGGCTATTTGGCTCAAAGGAATTCTAAAAGAAATCCTAAAGAAGCCATTCAAACCCGTAATTCATACGGATAGCCAAAGCGCACTCTACTTGTGCAAAGACCCCATGTACCACGAGAGGACTAAGCATATTGATGTTCGTTTTCATTTTATTCGAAATATGGTTGCTGCTAGAGAGCTAGATGTAAAGAAAATAAAAGGCGACATCAATCCAGCTGATTTCGGGACAAAGGTAGTCCCTGCTAACAAATTTGAGTTTTGCAGGGATTTTCTCCACCTTGGAGAACCGCCTTAGCTCACAGGTAACTTGAGCTGATGATGATACTGGATCTCTTGAGTATTTTTAATCCACTATGATATAGTAAGGTTTTAATAGGTCTAATGCTTCGATTAGGAGGGCAAATTGTAATGTCTATTCTAATCTTAAGCATATAGATCTAGGAATATTGGATGGTCCTAGATATAGACTAATAGGTAGACTTAGATAAATACACATGTAAATATAATATATACTTATATATATGCTAAACATATGTTAGAAGTGTAAGTGAACACTTATGCTCACATATGTATATAGTATATATGAGTGTATGTTATATATATGGATACTTAGTATGCTTCTATGTAATTGGGCTTTTCAAGCCCAACAACCTGGCCTGCTTTCAGCTTACCTGACCGAGCTCACCTGATCTTGAGAGCCTCCAGCTCTTGGACGCTCGCAACGCAGCGTTTCATTTAAGCTCGCCTATATAAGGGAAGCTGGAGCTAGGGTTGCCTCATTCTTCACTTTGGCTTCTCAGGTAATCCAAACCCTAGAGAGAGAGAGAGAAGAGGCGACGGAGAGAGAAAGCTAGGGTTTCATCAACCCGGCTCCGGCGAAGCTCACGGTGGTCCGATCTAGAGCGAATCTCGTTCCGAGACTCTTGATCCGAGTCCTAGGAAGAAGAAGAAGGTCCTTTGCCCTCTGTTCAGGCGAAGCGTCCCTTCTCTGGTCAAATCCGACGAAGATCTGGCTCTGTTCTCCAGATCCAGGGTGTCCTCTTCCTTTACTTGCTTTGTTCTTGCTTCTCTCGTGCATACTTGTTTCGTATCATGTATTTCCGTCTTTGTTTGCCTTAGTTTAGATCTAGGGCAACCTGTTCTGTAACCTTGCTTCTTGATTAGTGGATTGATATCTCAAGCTGATCCGGCTGAGGCTCCGTGGACGTAGGCTCCGACCGAACCACGTAAAACCGCTTGTTGGTCGCTCGTTTACTTTCTGTTGCGTCTTTCGCTTACAACTCCGTTCTTGACCTTCGATCTGCAAGGTTGAGAACGTCTGAGGAATTACAGTCGGAAATGGGTTTTCTTTCGACTTTGATCGATTACCCCTAAAAGGCCCTCCTTTCTAATTTTTTCTTTCTTCCTAGGCAACTTCGGCGCCGAACCATCTCTGTCGAAGCCTAATCGTGCCTCCGACGAGCGTTCTCGGTGAAGACCTACAGCCCTCGCTGAGATTCTTCTATCCTCGTTTTGTCTTTGTTCGGTTGTTTTTTCATTCCATGGGTGTCGGAAAAGAGTGGGTGAACGAGAGAGCTCGGGTTGTGGGCAAATGAAAGCCGACGGCGGGTCCTCTTCCTTCTTCTCCTCTTCCGTTTCTGTCGTAGTTGTAGAGATGAAGGAGACGAATGTTTCCTTTCCTTCTATTGGGCCAGACCCGGGTTATTCTTTCGGGTTATATCATTTCAGGGGCGGGTCTTCAGTGAGGTAAGGGAAGAGGATACGGGTCGGTTTTCCGGGTCATTCTTGTGAGGGAGAGAGAGCATCTGGGTTGGGCTTTTGGATCCGGTTTCTTCCATGGGTTTGGGCCTTCTGGGTTGTTTTGGTCAATGGGTTGTTATTTCTAAATTGTGTTATGTGTTATATATTATGGTTATATGTTATGTTAATAATTAATTATTGTTAGTTTATTAGATTATTATTATATGTTAGATTCTGATTTTTGTGATAATTATAAATTCTGAAAAAATATACATATTATAAATGATTTTAAAAAGAAAATAATAGTATTAAGTGGAATATGTATTTTGTGGTGTTCTACAATGTGAATATTAGGAATTTTAAAATGATTTATTGGTTGTGATTTATAAATATGATTTGTAAAGTGGATTTAATTTTGGTATTGTATTTTAGTTAAGCATTGTTTGGTAATTTATTTAAAAAGGGTTTTCAAGTTTTACGGAAGGATTTCTTAACGGATTGTTGTTTTACCGAGATGCCGAAATATTTTGATAAAACAAGATTTTAGGTTAACTTAGAAAATTTGACACTTTTGCTTGATTTGGAAAAGTATGTTTGAGAAATTATTTTGAATATGAGTTGACTTAACTGATTTAAGAGTTTGGAAAACTTTGGGAAAATGATTTACTTGATTTAACTAGGTGAATTTATTGTTGAATCCTGCTTGAGAATTATGTGAATTTTAAATAAGATATGAAATGTTATATGATGAGGCAAGATGAGATGATGGATGAGATATTAGATGTTGAGATGATATGAACATGAAATGATATACGATATATGATGAGATAAGATGGAATGATCTGAATGAGATATGCGAAGTTATGTATGATAGTTAGGGGTGCCTTATGTGACTTAGTTAGACTTATGCATATTTATATGTTTGTTAGGTGATTTGTGATCTGTTGGATATTGCTTAATATTGGTGTTGATTGCTTGGATTCTGCGCGCCTCCAGGTAAGTTTCCTACGGGAGCTTACTCAGTCACCGGACCTCATGCCTGATGTGTCATATAGTATGTAGGTGTTATATATATGCATTCAAGCATATATGCATAAAAGCATGACATGTAGTATCCTGCTTAGGATTTGCACTTACGAATGAGTATCCCTATTCTTTATGCGTTTGAAAAGAGAACGGTCGTTATATGTGAGTCTTAGAGTCTTTGCTAGGATCATGGGGGCATTCGTGTTTTATATCATTTCGGTACCCGATCGAGTCGATGAGCATGATTTATATATGTCTTTGTATGGTTCGTCATAGACCGAGCACCCTACCTCGGAGTGGGTACGAGAATATATATGTTACGGTTTGGCTGAGGACGAGCGCCCTACCTCGGAGTGGGTATGGGAAATACAGAGATATGGGGATATGTCACTTGACATTCTTTGGGAGCCTTTTACTGTCTTTCTGCATTTATATTTATATATCCTGATAAGCATGACTTACGTGTTAAAATTATGTACTGCATTAGTGCTTTATTCTAGGTATAGGTGTATTATATGTCCTCAGCGAGATCTTTAGGGCCCGCATGCGTCTCTTGGCCTAACTTCGTGGCTAGTCTCAGGTACTCAATTCCCTTTTGCTTGTTGATTGCTTCTATGGCGTGGAAAATCCTCCCGTAAGAACGCGAAGAACCTGTCTAACCCCGCTAATTGGCAAAAGGATTTCCTGAATTTTATGTTTTATTGATTTAGTTTTGACCTGGCCCCGTCGTGGCAAGTTGTGCTTTAATTCCGCTTTCGCATTTTCGTTCAAATGAATTTCCGCGACGTAGTTCAGAGGAGAGGTTAAGGGTACCCAAAGGCCATTTGATTGCTTTGGGGTTCGAAATCCCCACTTTAAATACTGATCTTTCGGGGTTTAAAACCTCGACCCATACCTGAATTCCAAGATCCAAACGAATGTATCCAACCTTCGAAGCGTAACCCGGATATTTATATCCGGGCCGTTACATTAGAACCCCCCCACGTATAGTGCCTCATCATGTGTCTCTGCAAGCTGAACTTGCTCAGAATGTGGGCAGGCGGTGGTGTTGTGCCTGACGAACCCACACTCTAAACAAGGTTTGATTGTTGGTGAGGAACTTGACTTGTTTTTGTAGTCTCCGCATCCGATCCTTTGTGAATTGCTCCCTAATGTCCTATTCAATCTCCTTCAACGGTACGTAGAGTGGCATAGATGGGGCAGACCTCGCGTTGGAAGCTTCAGGAGTCTCATAGGTGTTGTCGAAGTTGGCTAACCTCTCTAAGGTATCCCAAGCATGTTGTGGTGTGTACTCAAGATACCTCTAAGAGGTATAGGTGTTGATCTGCTCCTTAGTAGGTACGTCCAGGGAGTTGTAGATGATTTCTTAGATCACATATGGCGGTTGCCCATGAGTATGAAAAGATTTGAGCAGACGTTTGTAGTGTTCCCAAACTTGAGCGAGTTTTTCCCCTGGCTTTTGCTTGAAAGCCATGATCTTTTGCCTGAGCTGCACTGTCTTTGCTGGTGGAAAGAACTTGTTGAGAAACAAGTTCTTGAGTTTTCCCCACGTGCGGATGGATTGTGGGGCCAAACCCTCCAGCCATATTTGTAAAGCCTTTCCTGTAAGTGACCAACGAAAAGCCTTTAGTTTAACATATTCTAGATTAAGACCATCAACAATAGTTTCACAAAGATCTAAACATATGGTAATATGTTCCATGGGGCATTCATTGGGCTTTCCCTCATATTGATTTCTTCTAATTTCATATATAAAAGAAGGTTTAATTTCAAAAGAGATGCGAGGGAGAATAATAGGAGATTCTGGCACTGCCAGAGTAATGCATATATTCTTTCGCATTCTAAGGGATGTGTTGAAGTCGTTCCTTGAGCTCTCTCCTAGCTTGGGCATCGTGATCCGCCCTTGCCTCCCACCGTTGCTGATTCCCTGTATACTCAGCCTCTTTCCAAGTGTATTTCGTTTGCTTGGTGGTAAGCTCCTCTACTTGCTTGCGGAGCTTATCGAGCTCCTACTCCAGATTAAGTTCCACCTCGTTCTCGTTGTCAGACATGAGTCTTTTCTTTAGCCTTTGTTGAAGACAAAAAAAGCGTTCGGGTTCGAGAAAAGGATTAACTTTCGGTGTGCGATCAGCGCGTTGCATACACCTGCAAAACAGACACTAGAAAAAGAAAATGGTGAAAAAGAAACTAAAAAGGGCGTGATTGATAGCTTTCCCGGCAACAACGCCAAAATTTGTTAGGAGGGAATCAAGTTTAAATAAATAAGAATACAAATTCAAACCAATCCCAATCCGTGCAAATAAAAATACAAGAATCCCTCCCGCTGTAGTGATAGGAAATCAGGATCGATCTACGAGGAAGCGTGTCATCACTCACCTAGATAGTCTCAAAATCAGCCCTTGAAGTTGACTAGAAGCCACTTGATATCAACTAGAACAGTCGACGTCGAGTCAAGCAGTTGATTTCTATTGTAAATCTGCTGCAACAGAAACAACAAACTCGATCTCGAGTACAGAAGCACTCTGTAACACCCCCTTTTATAACCTGAGGGAATGCCACAACGCCAGTGATTACTTGGACTTTAATGTCTTTGTAACCACCTTAGGCTTATAAGGACATGCAACCATCCTCCCATAAGCAAGATGATAATAACTAAATATATAAATGAAATACAGTTAAATAGCGGAAGACTTGAATAAAAAAATAACTATGAATTAATCTTTCCTCTAAAACCGAGGATTTAAATTTACAACTTGATAACATTACAACGGAAGAGTTTTAAATTTAATAAAGCATTTAAACTCCTATACAATATATCCAGAAATTTTAAAATGTAAATACAATGTGAAAATCACTTAATGTCTTCTCAACTTATCTTCATCTTCTCCTCTGAGACTCGACCTAAACGTGCCGTCACAAACAATAGGAAGGTTAGTTCGTAAGAACTAGCAAGCAACGGCTCGACAACTGGGACTACTTTGGATTCAAACTCAGTGACCATGATAAGGTATTAATCTAAACCCAAATCTGATTATTGAGAACATTTTAAGACACGACTTCTGTGACACAGATGATCCAGAAGGATTGAGTAAGAAAAGATGTGAGCGACAAGCACTCTTAGGAATCATACTCCGATTACAGATGGAATATGATATAGCTTGAATTAATTGTGATCACTATAAAGCTTTGTTCTCACTATGTTAACAAGATGTATATATATCCCACACTTTTCTCACTTCCTCACGTTGAGTAGCTTAAAACAAATTGATATAACACATACTTCACTCACTTTCTCACGTTGAGTAGTTTAAACACAAGAGTACAGACTTAACACAGTTACCACTTTTAATATAAGTTGAATGATTTACATCACACACTATTTGTTATAATATGATGCAAGGTTCATCCACGGAGGTTGACTCAGTGCCTAAGATCAGGCCGAAAGGCGTAGTCGATGGACAACAGGTGAATATTCCTGTACTACCCCTTGTTGGTCCTGAGGGACGGAGGAGGCTAGGTTAGCCGAAAGATGGTTATCGGTTCAAGGATGTAAGGTGACCCTATCGGCTCCGCTCTCACTAGCAGATAGCAGCCTAGCTACTAAGACGTCATCAAACAGGAATTCTCTGGAAAACGTTGATTCAGTAATAAGCTTTTCTTAGCTTCATTTTTAGCACTTGAGACCACTGTACAAGTCTCTTCCAGCATCCATGAACATGTCAAACTTGGCTTCACTAAATTTTATTCCATCGTAATCCCAAATTGACATCGAACAAGCTCCAAATGACTTAAAAACAAATAAAACACGAGTGTAGACATCTATTCTAAAAATAAAGCCAAAAACTATATAAAAGACGTGTAAAACATATAAAAATGAATATAAACTATTTCCTATAACACATAGAATATGATGATAACAACCCATATTGCATCAGCGGTGTAGAACAATGCCTATGTAAGTATTTGTAAATCATTAGTTTATATTTTATTAGTAACAATAAATTATAAAGTTGAAAAACGATTGCTTTCTCAAACAAGATAATGAAGTGAGCACTTTTTTTATAGGGTGATGGGAAGGAATTGAGTCCAGTTTTGAATGTATATCAAAAGCAAACTCCAATACCGGCTTGGGAAGATGAAGGAGAAGGTGAGTGGTGGAACTATGTCTTGGGAAGTGGGTTAGCACATTTAAGGCATTGTGTGCATGATAAAATTGACGAGCATGTGCTAAGTACATTTGTTGATCGATGACATCCAGAGACAAACTCATTTCACATGAAATGGGGTGATATGACAATAACTCTCCATGGTGTCTAGAGAATTCTTCAGCTTAGAATTGATGGCGAGTGCGTCAAAGATGTTAGTGTTGAACAAAAATGCGCAAATAATCGTACAACACATTTTATTTGATTTTCTAATATTTGAGTTCGACCCCTTTCGGTTATCCTCTTGATTCGAAGTCGTATCGATACCAAGATTTGAGTGGTTTTGGTGATTTGGGCTGCACCCGAAATTTAACGGGTTGCCTACGTATCTCTTGGGAGAGAATCAAGCCTTACGTAGTTCGGAGTGTTTGAGTTGGTGTGTTTTATCCCCTTAAAGGTTTTCATGCATCATTGGATCGTATTGGGACCCACCTTCTCGGAAGGGTAGCCCTAACATAAATCACACTATCATATGCATGAGATTTTCTCGTGTATCATCCGAATAAATCAAGCACACCTTCTTGGAAGGGTTTCTCGACTTAACGGCTATCACTTACACGGAAAATCATGTGTATTTAATTTAGATTTAATTTTAACCCCATTTTCATTTTAAAAGTGAATTTAGGGATTAGCGACTGTGCCCGACATATTTTGAGATTTAATATCGGGTTACCCACGTAGCCGTTTTTACGACGTCAAGTCTTTACGTAGTTCTTTTAGAAACCAATTTTGATTTGGTTTTAAAATTTTGATCGTTTGAGGATCGTGATTGAACTCGACGGGCTCGTAGCTTTATGTCAAGCTTCCTACATACCCGTTTGAACGGGATCAAATCTTATGTAGTTCTTTAACGAACCAATTTAATTTGTTTGGTTTTGACCTCATATTCATTTAAAAAGAATTTAGAGGCGGACGACTGTACCCGATATATTTTTAGAATTTAATATCGGGTTACCTACGTAACTCGTAAACGAGTATCAAGTCTTTACGTAGTTCTGTCAGTTCTGTCTTGAACCGATTTTAATTTAGGAAAACTCGGTTGAAGCTTTTGACTCCGTTTTTGTTTAGGAGCCGACTTGAGATTGACCCACTCGAATTGATCGGCAAAGAATTTTTGACGAGTTTAATTTTATATTTTTTTTATCAAACTCGAATTCTTAACTTGTGCCAATTATAATTCGTATATTTTTGTGGGTCGGTTTCGTGATAAAAACACATATCCTTCGGATTTGTAATCGGGTTTTTTTTTTTTGGTGTGCTTTACTTTCCCAATCACTTCTAAATTTCCAATTCATTTTAAACAAATACAGTAGGGATTTATAGCCCATACTCCGTACTGTATTAGTTTAGGGTGGGCTTGATCAGCTTTCATCAAGGTCACATTTAACCCCCTTTTTTTTTAAGTTGAGCCCAACCTCACTGATGAAACATCAGCCCTCACCTCCTCCATCTATCGAGCACGCTTTGTGCACTCAGCGGCATAACCCAAACAACCCTTTTTCCAACCAGCAAAATCACACTGCCGCCACCGCAAAAGGCTCCGGCCTGGAAGATACGCCGGCCAATTTCTGAGGCATATGGAGTATCTGGGGTTCGGATACTTTTAAGTGGAGCAAGTGAAATCGCAAGCCAGTGAAATTATCTCGAAAAGGGGCTTTTGATGGGTGGAGATTCAGATCCGTTTTCTGCCGATCGAAGATTCCGGGAGCTCCGGTAAAGAGAACAAGAAGCAAGTTTGTTTTCTTTTTCTCCTTTTCTTTCTTTTACTGCAGGTTGCCCCTAATTTGGGTTTTTCATTAGGGCTGATTTTTATCCTTTTGTAATTTGGGGATTTTTGTTGGGAGGCTTTTGGATTTAGGTCAGCCACAAGAGGGATCCAATTCAGTGTTCAGGGGGTTGAGGAGAGGCTCACAGAGTCCTGACTTTGAGCAAGGCAGTGCGGCAACTCGAGGGCGACCCTGCGATGTTGGAGTCGGTCACTACTTTGGTTACTCGGCTGGGTATGTTAACCTAACTTTTCCCTTTTTGCTTCTTTTCACTGAATTGGAATTTCAATTTTGGGTAGACATAGGCACTACAACAGAAAAGCCTTTTAGCGACCAAAATCTTAGCGATGAATTATCTTTCCTCAGTAAATGTTGGCTTTGGCGACGAATATATCCGCTCCTCATAAAATGGCATGTGAACATTAGCAAGAAACCTATATTCCTCGTTAAAAGTGGTATTCAACGACAAATTTTTCGACTCGTCGCTAATTGTTAGTATAAAGTGGTCGTATAAACCAGAAGGAAAATAGCGACGAACTTGGAGCTTTTATTGAGGAATGTTTTCATCGCTAAAAATACATTCATCGAGGAATTTTTAATGTTATCGTTATTTGTTCGGTGGGAATTATGTAAAACCCGTCAAATTTATTAACGACGAAAAGTGTAATTGCTCGCTAAAAGAATGTGTTTCTTGAGGAAAATTTTCGTCGCTAAATATATTAATCAACGAGGAAATTCCATTTTTGTTGTTATTGGCTTGGAATATGAGATATGAAAAATGACTCAAATTTATTAAAAAGAAAATTTTCAATTCCTCGCCGTATATTGATTTTGTACGAGTCATATTTTTATCATTGAAACAACTATTTAGCGATAAAATATCATTTTCGTCGCTAAAAGTCTTTATTTCGGAACGAAATCACGAATAGCCCCAAGAATTTGGGCTGGACTTATCTTATACGGAGTAATCAAAGAAGAGCAAAAAATGGATGGCGTTGTGTGTAGCAATTGCTGATTTGAACCCGCAACCATTTTCCAATTTCCAAACGCTCGAGACCACCGTGCCATCGTCACTTTTCGTTCAATATTTGCGTTATATTTATAATTCCTTGAAACTTTTTAGCACAATTAAAATTATTTTACTTTTAAGATATTTTGTATTATCTTTTTATACTTTAAGTTAATTTATAATTATTTGAATTTTTTTAATGATTATTTGAAATTATTTTAAAAAATTTCAAATAAATTATTTTAATCTTCACGTTAAATTTAATAAAAATGAATTTTAATGTAATTAATATAATAAAATATAATTTATTAATAAAACACGTAAAAGTGTGGGTGACAAATACTAGTCTATTATTATTATTATATATAATAAAGCAGAAGTCGTCTGAGGCACGTTGCAGATTCTCCTTAATCGATCGTAGTCGTATAAACCAATCATAAAATTTTAAAATAATCAATATATGCATAAGATAAAATTTTATTTTAACTCTATTTAATTAATATATCTATATATATGCATAAGATAAAATTTTATTCTAACTCTATTTAATCAATATATCTATATATGCATAAGATAAAATTTGATCCAATTTGATTAGATATGGATATATTTTTAGAAGATATTAACTAATTTTAAATCTATATATACATATACTAAAACCGATGCATAGCGTCCTATATGTCGTGTTGTGGTAGCGTCCTATATGTCGTGTTGTGGTTGATTCTAGGAAAAAATAATAAAATAATATGTTATCATAGTTTATAGAAAGTTATTTAACCCACAATCTATCTATATAGAGATATTTATATTTTAGTTAATTGGCATAAATATAAATAAAAAAATATTTCATAGTCATACTTACCAAAAATATTAGTAGATAAATAATTATTTATATCTAGATGTTTTTTGGTGGAAAAAATTATTTATATCAAAATTAATTATTTAATAATTGCTATTTTATTGACATCAAAAATTGTTATTTTATTTATTTACCATATAAATGTGAATTTTATTTATATTTTGAGAGAATCTAAATAAAAGACATTTAGATTTTTTATAATCCATCGAACTAATTTCATTTATATCTATATTGTTTTTTGGTAGAAAAATGATTTATATCTAGAATATTATTATTTATTTATTGAAATCTATCTAAATTATTTATAATATTGTATTAATGTATTCTCCGTATACGGGATGAGACTTACACTAGGTATTTATAATATTGTATTTATTTATTTATAATATTTACACTAGCTATTTAGTTATTTATAATATTGTATCAATGTATTTATAATATTGTATTAACTAATTTTAAATACTATTATATTAGATAAGATTTTACCTATTATTACATGGACAAAATCATATTCTAACTCTATTTAATAAATATATATCTATATATGTATAAGATAAAATTTGACCCAAATTGATTATATATGGATATATTTTTAGAAGATATTAACTAATTTTAAATACTATTATATAAGATAAGATTTACCAATTTTCTATATATATGAACACATTTTTAGAAGATAATAACTTTATCAATATATTACATGGTCATACTAATTAAATAATCTTGATCAATATGAAGAAAATAAAAGGTTTTCGGTAAATTGAAATAATACTTAGCTGTGTAAGGCTTTTCATATGCTGTCAATTATTTTTACTAAATTTTGTTAAATATCAATATATTTTTATAAGATTTTACCCATGTTTTTAAAACATGGATATATTATATTATATTATATCTCTTTAATGTCAATTTCATGAGGATTAAATACAAATTCTTTTACTATATAGAATGATTTGTTTATCGAAAAACTTAAAAATATTGGAAAAATTATTTGTGTAGTTACAATGATATTTATTTTTATCCAATCATCTTTATTTACATCTTTTACATACATTTGTAATGATATTAAATTATTATTTTCTCTTTTTGAGCAACCAATTGGATTAATTAAAACCATATATCTATATTAGTATATTTTTTTTGCTTTTCTAATCAATATATCAATATATCTATATATCACCGATCTGCCTATTCTTTGCCTCAGATCTAGTGGCCCCGAGAAAGATGTTCACCGCCAACAGCCAACGCCAACATCACGATTGATTGGAGTTTCGCACGTACCTCTGAAGCCAACCGACAGCTTCTGCGGTCCTGAGTCCGCCTAGAATTGGGATTTTGTCTAGATTGAGTGTATAGTTGATCCTTTTTCTTTGATTGAATGGAGTTTGCTTTCAATTGTGTTGATTTAGTTGATGTTGGTGGATTGATCAATTGATCGTTCATTGCTTTTCTTATTTTTAGAGCTGGTATGTTGTATTTGCGAGGAACCTACTATATCAGCGATGTATTTTATATCATCACTAAATACATTTACCAACTATTATCGATTTCTTCAATCTTTTTGCCGATAAAATTATTATTTTTTTGTGACAAAAATATATGTCGCGAAATAATATCGGACCAACTTGATATCATCATTAACGAGAAAATATACAATTTTGCGAGGAATTAAAGTTTCTCACCATCTACATTCTACGACTACTCTAGAATCCTCTGACTTTTTTCACGACAAATATAATTACTTTTTGCGTTAACTTTAATAGTCGCTAAAGACTTACAGCGACAAAATTGAATTCATCGCCAAATGTTTTTTTTGCGACGATTTCATTTTTCGACATTAGACTCTTTTGTGAGGAGCTTTCTGTGACCATTTAAAAAGAAAGCGTATTTCCTCGCTAAATATCATTAGCGACGAAATATCAATTTTCAACGAGGAAAAAATTCCTCGCTAAAAGCGACTTCTGTTGTAGTGAGGCTGATTTTGGATTTGTTCCAGCTTTTGAGCCTTCTCCCATGAACTCCGAATTGACGTTTGCATTTTTATTTTGTATACTCTCCAAGGAGTCCAGATTGATATTTGTTTTGCCTTTGTGGCTGTTTGATACATCAGCTGATATTGAGCATATGCTAAATGAGGATTTAGGCATATGAATTTTGGGATTAATCAGTTTGCCCTTTATTAGCTTCTGATTTTTTTTAATACCCAATCCTTGCCTATATATTTTTTTTATGCTTCCGAGAGGGTTTATAGATCTCCAACTCATGTTTGTTTTGCCTATTTATTCAGACCATATTTTTCTTGGTCCAAAATTCAGTGCCTCTCAATTAAGCTGTGAAAGGTTAAACTTGGTTAAAAAATATTTCTAATTGAATTAGCATCTTGTAGAAAACCAATTCTGGTGAAATTTTGCCAGAGTTTCGCCTTGATCTAGAGCACTATCGGGACTCCGAAACCCCTGAATTGGTAAATAAAGAGCGGCCATTCCGGGGTTCGAACCGGGGACCTATGACTATTATCCACAAGTCCTTTCCGGTGAGCCATTCCGGAATGGTTTGGGACTCCGAAACCCATACCACTTGCTTAAAGCATAAAAACTTTGCAATGGGGGGTTTCGAGAGTCCGTTTTGATAGCACTTTGACATGATTTGGAGCGATTTGATGATCCCGAAACCCAAACCCTTTCTTAAAGCTCAATGCTTTATAAGAGGGGGTTCCGAGGATCGAGCTTCTGCAACGATTGGGGCTCTTCTAGGCAAATTTATGATTCCGAAACCCAAACCCTTACTAAAGCTCAATGCTTTACAAGGGGAGGTTTTGAGAGCCATGAAATCTACCTTGTTTGATGTTTCTCCTGCTGCTGTTGAATTTTGTTTGTGTTGTGTGGATATTTGCAGGCTCACGGATGTATTTCTGTTTGGGTGTTTGCAGGTTCACCCGGGAGGAGGAATGGAAAAATCAGGAAGGAGAAGGAAACTGCTTTCTTTCTATGCAGTTGAATAGGCCAAAGGGAAAAGAAGCCAAGAGCCAGCAACAACTGGTTTGCTTTTACAGTTGAACAGCACCCCAAAATGGAAAAAAAAAACTAGCCGGGAGAGCCCCTTGTGAGTTGATCAGTAGCTTTTATAGGATGAATGTAAAGCAGTTACTTGTGGAAACTACCACGTACTGCCGGTTACAACCCCACCCTCTTTTATGTATCTTTTTTAACTGCTTTGGATGTATATTTTTGCAACTGCAGTCAAAAGCCAGATTGAGCTTTTTGTTTGGTATGTTTGGGCTAAACCAGGATGGACTTGTAATGATTTCAGGCCCAATTTTTGGATTTGCAATCCTTTTGTTTAATTTGAAGAAACTTTATCTCACACATTTTTTTTATAGAATGAATCTGGTAACATTATGATTATTGATAAATCATGAATTAAAAACAATTCATGAAATTTTACCCTCCAACAGTTGCCCCCCGAACTTTGTGCGTGAGAGATATTGAACACGTTCAAAGTTCGATTATATGCTTTGATGCATCATTTGAGTTTCCGGCAGACCTTTGCCTTAGAAAGCTTTTGGTATGATTCATACTCCGAATAAAATTTGAGCTGAAATTGTACCGATTAAAATTGATCAACTAAGAAAAGCAATTCTATTTAGAACATGCTTATGACCAATACGATACAATCTGGTATGGGTAGGTGAGAGTCGGAATTATTTTCCTTCTCAAAATTTGATTTATGCTTTCTAGCTTTTCAACCGGTTTGACTTTTGAGCTTTCAAAACGATTGAATTTTTGGCTTGAGTCAATTTTGTTTTGACTTTTTGCCAATTTGGCTTTTTGGCTAATTTGGTTTTTGGCTTTTGGTCGGAGATTTTTGACTTTAAGCTTGAATTTGGGATTTGAAGGTTTTCTTGTGAGAGACAAGAATTTGGTTTTGACGACTTGGTGTCGTAGGCTTGAACTTTTGTCTTTTGACCGATTTCAGTTTGCTTGTCGGTCTTAGACTAAATTTGGTTTTGACGACTTGGTGTCGTGATCTTTGCTTTTGTAGCCTTTGTGGCCGCAGCTCTGTGATCAAAATCTCATATGAGATGATTTTGAAAAAATGATACCCATACCATTTGAAGCCAAGATATTTGGTGGCTTTTTCTTTGAGTTTTTGTTTTGAGTTTTAGGGGGCTTTGAATGACCGTACATATGTAGATAATGTAGGCCAATTTTTGTTTGGGAGGGTTTGAAGGGTTTAGGCCTTTTTTGGCTTTGAGAGAGAAGAAAACCTTGACCATTTGATTAGTCAAGTTTGGAGACAACTTTTGATTTAGGGTTCCTTGGAAGGAGAATTTGATTTATAAGACTTGAATTGACTACCACATTTGGACGTGATGATCAAAGTCGGAAAATTTAGGCAGAGGCCTTTTGTTTATTTCTCTTTTGTGAGAATGTCTTTGAAAGACGAAAATTTTCTCTCTCTCTTTTCCCTTTGCCTCGTTTTCAGTATAGGCTCAAAACGTGCAAGTCTTTAGGCTATACTTGAATTTTCTTCTTGTAGTTGAAGTAATGCTCATTTGACTATAAAAGCAGAGGATTTGACTTCTTTCTCTTTTTTTTTTGAGAAAAGAAAATGTTTTGTTTGTTTTTGTGGCTGCACCTAGCACTTTGAGTAGCTAGACTGCCTACGTACCCCCTTTATGAGGGATCAAGCCGCTCGTAGTTCTTTGTGAACCCATTTTTCATATGCTTCCGGGTTGTTTGACTTTCGGACTAATTTCAAGTCCTCTTTTTTTTTATATGCATCACTCGAGTTACTTGAGCACACCTTCTAGGAAGGGTTTCCCAAAAACTCGACTATCATTTGCATACCGGGATTTCTTTTCCTTTTTTTTTTTACCGCATCATTCAGATCACTCGGGCCCACCTTCTAGGAAGGGTTTCCCGAATAACCTGACTATTATATGCGAACCCGGAAATCTTCTCTTTTTTTTTTTTTTGTGCGACTGAATCTGACATATTATTTTTTCTATGTCAAATTTCCTACGTACCCCTTGTTGGGGATCAAGTCTTAACGTAGTTCTAGGCAGAACTATTTGTTTTTTCCGCCTTGGAGACTACTTGATCATTTTGACACCCTTACTTGGCTTTAGGTGTCCATGATTTGGTTGAGCTTATGGATGAGAACTTTTGACCGTCTCCTCCGGAGCTCTTGCTTTTAGGCCTCTTCATTTGGACCTTCTTGCTTTTAGACTCATCAACTTTTCCGAGCCTTTCAAATATCGGAGATTTAGATTCTTCACTTGTCGAGGCTACATTAAGCCTTTGAAACACCGATGGTTTAGATTCTTCACCTGTCGAAGCCATATCAAGCCTTTGAAACACCGAAGATTTGGATGCTTCATTTGTTGAGGCTAGCTCAAGTCTTTCGAATACAGAAGATTTCGATGCTTCACTTGTAGAGGCTAGATCAAGCCTTTTAAAGACCGAAGGTTTGGGAGTTTCAGCTGAGGCCATCTCAAGTCTTTTGAATGAGGACACTCTAGGCTCTATTACACTTGCAGTTAAAACACCCTCTTCGTATGAGATTTGAAAATTTTTGACACAAGCCTCCTCGACGAGTTTTTGTGGCGCTTTACCCTTAAAAGAGGGTTTTAGCTTCTGCACTCGAACTTTATGCTTCTTGTGCATTTTTGAAGCTTCACCGAAGCTTGATTTCTTTCCCTTTGATTTTGAGGAGAGAATTTGCTTCTTGGAGTGAAGAGTAATCTTTTTAACTCCTGCTTCATTTTTGTCCATGTCATTGGTCCATGAGACCATACAACATTGAGCGATGTCTTTTTCATTCAAGGACTCTTCTTTTGAATTGTCATCTTTCACCAATGCTTTAAAAGGCAATGAAACCGTGGGGCTTCCCCCAGCTTCAATAACCATAGCAGATGTTTTTTCTGTTTGAGAAGACACTTGGAGTGAGGGAGTGGACTCTGCAACGTCTACCACTGAAATGGTGTTTGCTGAAGTTGCTGTAGTTGAGGATGTTGCCCCCTCGATTTCAATTTCTCCTTTGTTAATCATCTCCTCTATGATGTCTTTGAAGACGTAGCAATCTTTGATTGGATGACTAATGAGTTGATGATACGAGCAGTATTTTGGATCACTCGTTTTGCCAACCTCTTTTGGCCTTTTCGGCTCCGGGAGTGTTAAAAGTTTAGCACTCACCAATTCATCGAATATCCCTTGCACATCATCATCGTCAAAAGGATATTTCTTTTGCCTTCTTTCATGAAGGGTGAGTCTATTGGCTGGTTCCTTGGCTTTCTCTTTTATTTGAGCTTGGGAACCATTCTTGTTAACGAACTCTCGATCATGTTTGACGAAAGTCGCCATGGACTCATCTTCATCTTGTACCTCATTGCCATCAGTTGTGTTAGCCTCACTATCTTGAGGCCATTTGGATCCCCGTGCTAGTTGTTTTTCAACATTACACGCTTTAGATACCAAATCATCAAATGAACGAGGCTCGGCACTTCCAACATGTACCGCTAATTCCGGTATTAAGTTGTTTGTGCACATTTGAACACAAGCTTGTTCACTTAATTTTTCATGGCATTGGAGTCTTAAGCTTCTCCACCTGGCGATGAAGTCATTGGCGACCTCGTTAGACCTTTGATAGGTGTTTGCAAGGTCCAGAATGGAAACTCTTGCTTTCGAGCTCACAAATTGAGCTAGGAACTCTTTTTGTAGATCATCCCATGTTTGAATCGACCCTGGTTGAAGTTGAGTGTACCAAGTGAATGCCGATCCCTTCAAAGATTGGACGAATTGCCTGATTAATAAGGCATCGTTTAAGGCGGTTTCACCACAAGCGGAATAAAAATGAGCTAGGTGCTCGTGGGGTGAACCGTGAAGGCCATTGAACTTTTCAAAGCTCGGTCTTTGGTAGCCTGGGGGAAATGGCATCAAATCATAGTTTGCTGGATATGGCTTTCTATATC
Source organism: Persicaria maculosa (assembly GCA_963922045.1). Taxonomy (NCBI): domain Eukaryota; kingdom Viridiplantae; phylum Streptophyta; class Magnoliopsida; order Caryophyllales; family Polygonaceae; genus Persicaria; species Persicaria maculosa. The sequence goes on along the minus strand of OY998256.1, from coordinate 28,420,811 downwards.
CAAACACTTTTAGATTTTGTGATGCATAAGCTTCTTTTATCCCTTGAGCGATCATCTCTTTGATTTCTTGTGGAGTGATCGATGTGCTACCGCTTGACCCTTCACCATTTGGCCTTGATTGCTCTTGTCTATTTCCTTGAGCTTGCACATTTAATTGTGCGAGAAGTGCTGCTATTTGAGCATCTTTTTCATCAAGTTTCCTTTGCAACTCTTGAAGTTGCTCTTCGATACTTGATGTGCTGGTAGTCAATACCGGCATCACATCTGGTCCCTCTTGTGAGATATTTGCTTGAGTTTTAACCATTGAAGCATCTGAACTTGTTAGCTCCAATTGTTCTTTCTCTCTTGCATTATCTTTAGAGACTGAACATGTTTCTTGAACCTCCTTGCTCTTTTTGGATTTTGAAGGCTTAACCTTTGTGGCTATGGGTTCCGTCTCTTCCGAGTATGAGGTCATATTGACTTGTACAACTTCTTTCAGAGAGATGGGCATAGAACCAATGAGGATCTCTCCTTGCGAAGCCACTAAGGGAATTTGACTTGCCCCCTGCGATCTAAGAAGATCTTTTGCAAGGGTTGCATTGGCTCGCTCTAAAGTTGATGAACGAGCTAGCACAAGAAGAGGTCTTGTCTTGCCGCGTTGAGATCCGCACTTGCGTCCCCTTCTCTTCATGGAGTTGTTTTCCTTCTTGGTATTGAAGACGGGTTGTGCGGAAGTTGCGCTCGACCCCTCATTCTTTTTGATGACATGAATGATGGGCCTTTGAGCAGCCTCATTAGTTGGCTTTGTGCCGTTGTAACCACTCTCCTGTATTTTGAGCTTGTTGCAGATGGGTTGGTTATTAAGCTTGTTGTCACCGAGTCGGGTGATCTTGAGCTTTCTGCCCCCATGGCTTGGAAGGGTTGTAGGCTTCATGCCCCCATCCCTTGAGAGCGTTGCAGGAGACTTCGACACCCACTTGATGACAGTCTTGTTGTCTAGAGCTTGAAGAGCCCCAAAGATGTTGTTGACCGGGATCGTTGAAGACATCGAGTCCCGGGTGATGTCACAGTGAGCTTCATATGATCTTTTCTTGATCCAGCGGCCTCCTTTGATGATGAAGGTTGCTGGGAGCTCGTTGAAGGTAACAATTGCTTTTGGTGCCATTTGTACCTTTCAAAAAGATATAACCATGTATTAGTATAAATACAACTAAGAGATGAAAAGGCAAAAAGGGTCCCACTGGACGTGCCAAAAATATGTTGAACAAAAATGCGCAAATAATCGTACAACACATTTTATTTGATTTTCTAATATTTGAGTTCGACCCCTTTCGGTTATCCTCTTGATTCGAAGTCGTATCGATACCAAGATTTGAGTGGTTTTGGTGATTTGGGCTGCACCCGAAATTTAACGGGTTGCCTACGTATCTCTTGGGAGAGAATCAAGCCTTACGTAGTTCAGAGTGTTTGAGTTGGTGTGTTTTATCCCCTTAAAGGTTTTCATGCATCATTGGATCGTATTGGGACCCACCTTCTCGGAAGGGTAGCCCTAACATAAATCACACTATCATATGCATGAGATTTTCTCGTGTATCATCCGAATAAATCAAGCACACCTTCTTGGAAGGGTTTCTCGACTTAACGGCTATCACTTACACGGAAAATCATGTGTATTTAATTTAGATTTAATTTTAACCCCATTTTCATTTTAAAAGTGAATTTAGGGATTAGCGACTGTGCCCGACATATTTTGAGATTTAATACCGGGTTACCTACGTAGCCGTTTTTACGGCGTCAAGTCTTTACTTAGTTCTTTTAGAAACCAATTTTGATTTGGTTTTAAAATTTTGATCGTTTGAGGATCGTGATTGAACTCGACGGGCTCGTAGCTTTATGTCAAGCTTCCTACATACCCGTTTGAACGGGATCAAATCTTATGTAGTTCTTTAACGAACCAATTTAATTTGTTTGGTTTTGACCTCATATTCATTTAAAAAGAATTTAAAGGCGGACGACTGTACCCGATATATTTTTAGAATTTAATATCGGGTTACCTACGTAACTCGTAAACGAGTATCAAGTCTTTACGTAGTTCTGTCAGTTCTGTCTTGAACCGATTTTAATTTAGGAAAACTCGGTTGAAGCTTTTGACTCCGTTTTTGTTTAGGAGCCGACTTGAGATTGACCCACTCGAATTGATCGGCAAAGAATTTTTGACGAGTTTAATTTTATATTTTTTTATCAAACTCGAATTCTTAACTTGTGCCAATTATAATTCGTATATTTTTGTGGGTCGGTTTCGTGATAAAACACATATCCTTCGGATTTGTAATCGGGTTTTTTTTTTTTAGTGTGCTTTACTTTCCCAATCACTTCTAAATTTCCAATTCATTTTAAACAAATACTGTAGGGATTTATAGCCCATACTCCGTACTGTATTAGTTTAGGGTGGGCTTGATCAGCTTTCATCAAGGTCACATTTAACCCCCTTTTTTTTTAAGTTGAGCCCAACCTCACTGATGAAACATCAGCCCTCACCTCCTCCATCTATCGAGCACACTTTGTGCACTCAGCGGCATAACCCAAACAACCCTTTTTCCAACCAGCAAAATCACACTGCCGCCACCGCAAAAGGCTCCGGCCTGGAAGATACGCCGGCCAATTTCTGAGGCATATGGAGTATCTGGGGTTCGGATACTTTTAAGTGGAGCAAGTGAAATCGCAAGCCAGTGAAATTATCCCGAAAAGGGGCTTTTGATGGGTGGAGATTCAGATCCGTTTTCTGCCGATCGAAGATTCCGGGAGCTCCGGTAAAGAGAACAAGAAGCAAGTTTGTTTTCTTCTTCTCCCTTTCTTTCTTTTACTGCAGGTTGCCCCTAATTTGGGTTTTTCAATTAGGGCTGATTTTTATCCTTTTATAATTTGGGGATTTTTGTTGGGAGGCTTTTGGATTTAGGTCAGCCACAAGAGGGATCCAATTCAGTGTTCAGGGGGTTGAGGAGAGGCTCACAGAGTCCTGACTTTGAGCAAGGCAGTGCGGCAACTTGAGGGCGACCCTGCGATGTTGGAGTCGGTCACTACTTTGGTTACTCGGCTGGGTATGTTAACCTAACTTTTCCCTTTTTGCTTCTTTTCACTGAATTGGAATTTCAATTTTGGGTAGACATAGGCTGATTTTGGATTTGTTCCAGCTTTTGAGCCTTCTCCCATGAACTCCGAATTGACGTTTGCATTTTTATTTTGTATACTCTCCAAGGAGTCCAGATTGATATTTGTTTTCCTTTGTGGCTGTTTGATACATCAGCTGATATTGAGCATATGCTAAATGAGGATTTAGGCATATGAATTTTGGGATTAATCAGTTTGCCCTTTATTAGCTTCTGATTTTTTTTAATACCCAATCCTTGCCTATATATTTTTTTTATGCTTCCGAGAGGGTTTATAGATCTCCAACTCATGTTTGTTTTGCCTATTTATTCAGACCACATTTTTCTTGGTCCAAAATTCAGTGCCTCTCAATTAAGCTGTGAAAGGTTAAACTTGGTTAAAAAATATTTCTAATTGAATTAGCATCTTGTAGAAAACCAATTCTGGTGAAATTTTGCCAGAGTTTCGCCTTGATCTAGAGCACTATCGGGACTCCGAAACCCATACCACTTGCTTAAAGCATAAAAACTTTGCAATGGGGGGTTTCGAGAGTCCGTTTTGATAGCACTTTGACATGATTTGGAGCGATTTGATGATCCCGGAACCCAAACCCTTTCTTAAAACTCAATGCTTTATAAGAGGGGGTTCCGAGGATCGAGCTTCTGCAGCGATTGGGGCTCTTCTAGGCAAATTTATGATTCTGAAACCCAAACCATTACTAAAGCTCAATGCTTTACAAGGGGGGGTTTCGAGAGCCATGAAATCTACCTTGTTTGATGTTTCTCCTACTGCTGTTGAATTTTGTTTGTGTTGTGTGGATATTTGCAGGCTCACGGATGTATTTGTGTTTGGGTGTTTGCAGGTTCACCCGGGAGGAGGAATGGAAAAATCAGGAAGGAGAAGGAAACTGCTTTCTTTCTATGCAGTTGAATAGGCCAAAGGGAAAAGAAGCCAAGAGCCAGCAACAACTGGTTTGCTTTTACAGTTGAACAGCACCCCAAAATGGAAAAAAAAACTAGCCGGGAGAGCCCCTTGTGAGTTGATCAGTAGCTTTTATAGGATGAATGTAAAGCAGTTACTTGTGGAAACTACCACGTACTGCCGGTTACAACCCCACCCTCTTTTATGTATCTTTTTTAACTGCTTTGGATGTATATTTTTGCAACTGCAGTCAAAAGCCAGATTGAGCTTTTTGTTTGGTATGTTTGGGCCAAACCAGGATGGACTTGTAATGATTTCAGGCCCAATTTTTGGATTTGCAATCCTTTTGTTTAATTTGAAGAAACTTTATCTCACACATTTTTTTTATAGAATGAATCTGGTAACATTATGATTATTGATAAATCATGAATTAAAAAAAAATCATGAAATTTTACCCTCCAACAGTTAGCAAGCAGTCCAAGCCAATAACAGATCAATTAAAGGAACAATTAGCTGAATTTTAGGATATAGATGAAGATTTGCTGAAGGAAGAGATGGATACTCATAGCATATGGTTCAAAATTTTAAAAGTACATGAGGAGTTGCTGGAGGATCCAGAAGAACGTGCAATTGCTTACTTGTTGTATCTGGTTTCTACTACCATCTTCTGTGATAAGACAGTTGATCAAGCATAGCACATATTCCTCTCATTGCTTCGTGACATCAGAAGGGTGAACACTTATGCTTGGGGTACAGCTGCATTAGTGCACCTTTATAGGAGTTTGGGGAAGGCGTCTCGGATAAATTGCAAACAACTTGCAGGTTCTGTAACACTATTGTAAGTAAGATTTCAAAATCATTAGTCTCAATATATTTTTTAAGCTTTGATGTTGGTCATGGTAGCCAATCCCGAGAACTTCTGCTTCTGTTTATGTGATTTTCCATAGTTTATCAATTTTGCATTGCTTTATCAAATTTGTCATTGGTCTTTAATATAATTAAACCAAAATGCATAGATTTTTCTATTGAATTGTGATCAAATACACATTCTTATATGGTGGTTTCTTGAGGCAGTGAAATATTGATTTGTTGTCCAATGATGAAGACCCTCATCACAACTCCAGTGAAGCTATAATCATGGTTGTTCCTTCTTGAGCATGTTTGGCATCACACAATTTACATTGCAATATGCTTATCAACTCTTTATATCATGCCTATTGATCATAATGTTGTCTATTTGTTAAACATACTTAGGGTGTGTTTGGATTCCCATGTAGTTAATAATAATGCAAATATTGTTGCTTGTTAAAAATTGTTTTTGTTTTTTATTTTAATTAATAAACATTTTATATTGTTGTAGGCATGGATCTTTGAATATTTTCCACATTTTCAATCACAAAGGAACAGAGTGGCTTCCCATGTAGTCAATAATAATGCAAATATTGTTGCTTGGTAAAAAGTATTTTTGTTTTCTTATTTTAATTAATATACATTTTATATTTTTGTAGGCATGGATCTTTCAATATTTTCCACAGTTTCAATCACAAAGGAACAGAGGCTTGTTCAACCGATAAGTTGATTGCATACCAAATGAGTCCGGAGATTAGCACTACTATGATAATGCTATTAGTACAAATCAAATTGTGAGTATCTAAAATTAATGTTGATTGTCTGTAGGTTATTTTCTAACCTTATGGAATGTGTCTAGATTTCAAGTGGGGTGTGGTGAGGTCATCACTTTTCCATGGGGCACTCTCATGTTTGGACATAACTTAGTCATACATGTCAAATAGAGTGGCCCATCAGTATGAACATGTTCTGTCAATTTCGGGGCCTATAATAACACCTACTCATGCCTATAGATTGGCCTCTCATCACCGATACAGTGTGGAGTACCCGAATGCTTCATGGGCTTGGCAACAACGAGACGGAACTCATCGTATGTTGTTGCACAACATGGGTCCACTAGTTAGAGCACCATGAGATTGCATAGAGATTTACATGTACTGGTACACTCCTCGCACTCGCCCTATCATTTATCCACCTCATCATTTCCACATATAAGGGACCTATGTAGAAAGAGACAATTATGGACAAGACTATCCCCTATAATAGGTAATCTCATATTAGAGTTTATGTTTATGTAATTTGTTCAAACAAAGTCAATATAATTTTCCTCATCATGAAGGTGTACCTAATTCATGCTACAACCAAGTGTGAGGGGCGTTTAAACAGTTGACGTTATACCCTTCATTCATAGATGCCCAATGGTATGAGAACCCTCAAGATGTGGAGAAGGAGGACGAAGTGTGGGCAAGCGAAGAGGAAGAAATGGACGTTAAGCCAGACGAAGTCTACATATTCGTCAATGAAGATGATGAGTATGAGGAAGCAAGGGACTACAACGATGATAATGAGGAGGAGGAGGACGATGAAGACGATGAAGATGATGATGATGATGGGAATGATTATTGATTTTAGTGGTGTTTATTTACATTAACTAACTTTATTCTAGTCTATTTTATCTAAGGATTATCACGGTGTTATATTCTTATACACTATGCTATGTTCGTATAGATTTCTTTAGAATGGAGACCGTATGGATGTTTTATCTCAAACACAACTATTTCTTCATTCACTTATCATTAGATGCTAGCCTCTACAATATGGATAAAATGTCACGATTAATAAGAGTAAACGACGAGTAGAGGATTCATGCTAGCCTTAAAAATCTGGGCCAAATATTTATGTTAGGCTCAAAAATCTCAGCCAAGTGAACATAAGAAACTCGACACATTTTATGAGCTAAATTATAGATTAAAAAATATAGGCCGAGTGTACATTATAAACTCAACAATGGTCATTGAGATAAATACATAAGCACATAAAATTGGGTTTAGTTTAAAGATTTTCCTCTTGAAAACAAAGGTATATTCCAAATGTGGTGAAAAGTAAAGGGGTTTATGTCATAGATATGTAAATATAATGTTATAATCAGAAATTGGTCCAAAATTGTATCCTAGTGCGAAGATAGCTAAAAGTATAAATTATTAGGGCATATTATGTTTTTTCGGCATCGAGGTTGGTTGACGATGATTGCGCAGATATCTATGCATCAAACAACGCTTTGTACTTGTTGTCTAACCCATCTACACTTGGATCATGATTCTGTCACCAGAAGTAGATAAGAGGTGGTAACGGGGCATCTGGTCTCAATGTTTAATGTGTTACATATAACAAATAAATTATAAAAGTTAATATGCTATATATACACAAAACGCAATCGATATAGGACGAAGTTGACTTACCGATACAAAATGTAAGGCGTTTTGGGTATAAGCTATGCAACAAACTGGGAGTGCATCGAGGTCTGTCAGGCCAGTAGTGGTGAGAGGCAACAACATGACCCATATTAGGTAATTCAAACCAATTTTCAACTAGGAAAATGGTGACATAATAGTTGAGCTTCTTTAACATATGGTTGGTATCATTGGCATGAATAATCAACTCATATAATTGTCTATTCTTCCTTGCCTCATTGATTAGATATGTCCAAACAATATGCCACTGGGCTTAACCCATACTAAGACTCTCCACTATAGCTCGGAAGCCACAATGACCATCTGGGTTGACATTCATAGAGTGTACAATTTATCCATGCAAAATCTTGGGGATTGAAGACATGTCAATAGACATCTGACCTTGTGCATTCTGCTTTGAAGAGGCTAATTTTTTCTTTGAAACTGCCTTACCACCACGTTCGTGCCAACTCTTCAATCGATCACAAGGTGTGACCTTGCGTTGACCCCTAGTGCGTGCGTATCTCTGTCGGTATGACCAAGGTCGAAGCACTTGTATGGTTGGCATAAAAACTCATATATTTAAATCATTTTCTTGTATGTAAGCAGTAAACTAGAATTTGACGAGCTTTTACTTGGGTGTAAAAAGTTGTCCAACAATGCAATAATATGCATTCGCCTTTCAACTAACATTGTCGCAAATTGCTTATCAAATTCAGCTTTCGTCTGATCTTCGTACCTTCTTATAGCATCCACTTTAGAGTCAACATCATCGGCCCCTAAGAATTGTAGTGTTCCCCATAGTGGATGAATTACGTCCAAGGCTCCAAGCTAATAACAAAAGACTGCTTCACATATGCTGCGATTTGATGTCCACATGGAAGCTTGTGTGTGATCAGCTTGTTGCAATGACAAACTGCACTTTTTTCCCTTTGGACGGAGGCATAATGTCGTACCATCCTATCCAACGCATGCCTTGAACAATTTGTCTTCAAATACCTGAAGCACTGCATACTAGAAATCTCATTTTGTACCTCAGCCATTGAGCGTTCAAATAGTTCCTTTAGTTGGGAGATTGTCGTTTCAATCTGCGAGTGCATCATCTCGAACACTATCTTTATACTTGACAAAGGGATTTGAAAAGATTTCAAAGGTGCAAAATGAATTTAATGAACCTAACTTAAGTGAGGAAATAGGATGAGGTAGAACGTGTGGGTAAAAAGGCGATAGACCATCCCTATGGATATAGACTTTGGGAACGGTAGACTAACCCTATCTTTATACTTGACAGAGGGCCTGGAAGATTCCAAGTAGTATGCACCGCAGTGGTTGGAGTAGCTAGGTTAGGGTATAGAGAGCGAGAGGTAGTTTCCCCCTCCGGTCAATTGCCACTCGAAAGGCAACTTCTAGATAGATTGTTGTGATATTATTAAACTGGACCAGAGGGAGATCCCTCTCGAAAGGGATCATATTAATCTCGTTGATTGCTTCCGTGCTATTTGTTAAGCTCACTCCTTTTGTGCAGCTATCATGGTTGATACACATAGTGGGCGAATTGGGTGTGGGGGGCTAGTGTGTAGGGGAAGGGGACGACCCCCTCATAGAGTAGTTGTCGACGACATCGTTGAAAGAGTTCTTCCACTAGAGGGCGGTGGGATCCCGGATACCCCGTCAGAGGCTGCACCTAGCCAACCCAATCGAGGTACATTGTTAGAGATACTGAGAGACGTGCTTGGAGGACCTTCTCTAGTTACACCCAGAGATCATATCCCAGCTGAGTAGCCCGTTGTGCCTGATGCTGATATTACGATAGAACAGCTCGCTATACTTGGTGTCGGTGAATGCCCCGAGAAGTGCACCAACTGGGTGAAGGCAGTCGGACAGTGCCACCCACCACACTCTTCTGGAGATGCTGGCGATGATGTAGAGATGTGGCTTCGAGGCAATCAGACAGTGCACTAACTGGTTGTCCGTATGTCTTCTGCGGAAGGACGCCTTCGACAAATGGTCCGTGCACAAGGCGGACCATGGCGAGTGGAGCTATGAGGATTTCAGAGCGTTGTTGCAAAGGGAGTACAGTCCCCTTGGGACTCACACAGCTCGAGAGGCGGCGTTTTATCGTGGTGCCTGCCACCCATCTATCTCTGTTGCAGAGGTTGTTCGCCAGTTCAAGAGGGATCTGGTTTATTGCGCGCATATGTGTCCTACTGATGAGAGTCAGATCCGACTGCTATCTATGAGACTATCACCCGTCATACTTCTACATGCTTCAAGCCTGGTAGCCATTTCCTTTCAGGAATTCTTAGAGGTTATTCTTTTGTACGACCAGCAGCACATCCTCTCAGCTACTGCTTATGCTTCCTCTTGTCCTGAGGGGAAGCGACCGAGATCTGCCGACACTAGAGGAGACATGAGAGCCCGTGGAGGAGGATACAGAGGAGGATTCCGAGGAGATGCCCCGAGAGTACCGTCTACACCACTTACCTAAAGTAGGGAGGTTAGGGCCCAAGCTATTACTTGCTATGGATGTCATGAGGAGGGATATGTTTGGCCGCGCTGTCCGAGGAAGATCACTATGTTGTTTTCGTGTGGGGCTCGTGGACATAGATCGTTCTACTGTCCTCAGACTGGAGGAAACCCTTCTGCACCAGCTTTGAGACTCCCGGAGGCACCCCGTCCCCCACTTCTGACGTATCCTCAGGACTAGGGGAGAGGGGAAACTGCTACTAGAGGTCGAGGAGGGGGTAGAGAAGGTAACGTGGAGGCAGAGGATCATCTGGGTCCGGGTTTGGTAGAGGATCATCTTCAGTAGGACCATCTGGGTCGGGATATAAAAGAGGACAAACTTCTGGAGGTCGTGGTTCTGGCCTGCCTCCATTGCCCCGTGTGTTCCAGATGAGGATAGATGATTGGTTGGCTCTGAGCGCAACAAGTAATCTATCTCTCCATGATGTGTACTTGGGTATTCTGTTTGGCACTGGTGCTACACACTGCTTTATAGAAGAAGTGTGCGTTGTGAGGCTAAGACTCAACTGCACGGGTGGTCCACCCCTCATTATGTTCAAAAAAATTATTCGGTCTATGGTCGTTGCGACCGAATGGGATATGATCATTACCGTTGCGACCATGTGGCCATGCGCTAAACGACAAAATGCTCATGCACTAAACAAAAATCACACACACACACACACATACACACACACATTGATTAGGTAAAAATTCGAGCTCATAATAGGCTGAAGCTCTAGAGGCCGACAAATTGATAGACGGACAACCGTCAACAAACAAAACACTAAATAACACAAATCAACACAGATGAAAGAAAAAAGTCAAACAACTTGATAAAGCCATCCGCCAACAGAGAAGTCGAGGAAAATTCAGGACGAGCTACAAATGCCGAGAGCTGGGGTAGTGCGGATCACCGATGTTGCCCCCACCTAAATAAGAGATCTTCGAAGACCATGAATATAACCACGGTCCTCTAAATCACCAATTTGTCGGCCTCTGATTTGTCGTTGTCGATGCGGTCGAACTGAAGAGGCAGATCCATCAAAGGAGAAGGAGGCAGATCGAACGGAGAGACGGAGATAAGGTTCAAATGAGGAGAAGGTTGAACGCGTATTGAAGATGGAGAGACGGAGAGAAGGAGGTAGTAGAGCGCGTGAAGGTCTTTTTCTAAATAAAAAAAAAATAGATCTGTGTCAGCCAATCAGAGGGCTTATTTCCTTCTCACCTGAAGCGGTGCTTCTCACCTGAACTCGACCCTATATATATACATATATTTGTTTTTTTATATGTATATTATTTATATATTTTTTGTAGAACAAAAACCGAAAAGGCCTGACTAAAACCTAAAAGGGATTGACTAAATCCCGAAAGGGTCTAGCTAAATCCGGTATGGGCTTGTCTTAATTCCGTTTTGCTAAATCTTGTGGCGTGTTTGCACGAGCAGTTTGTGGCTCTACTTTCGACGCTTTTTGGGTGTCTTCTGCTTGGTTTGGGGACGTGAAGTTTGGAGTCGGGACTGACTGGGGTCGAAGTGGTGTGTTGTAGGGCGACTCTGTTTCCAGGAAGAAGCTTCCTTGAGATATATTCATGTTGTACCGTTGGCCCGTAGTGTTACTGTTTCAATGGCGCTTGGCTTCGCTTTTCGACGTCGTCCGCAACTGTTGGGGGAGTTTCTTTTGATATCGTTCTTGTTGTAGAGTTGTCTTTGCTTGTTTCATTGTGCCGTTTTACATTCTTATTATATGTTTAGGTGGTTTTCGCCTACCGATTTGTCGACCTGTCGAGAATCGGGCTTGTCCGATCTCAAATTCTTAATTTATCAAAAAAAAATAAAAAATAAAGAACATAACACCACCCAGTTCTTTCACCGGCGGCCACACCCTCTTTACTTTCCCCTGACCTCATCCCATCCCCACAACCTCCTCAACCCTTCTTCACTTTCAAGAGGAGGTCATTATTCAATAGGGGTGGTTTAGCGCCTTTACTACCCACTCGTGTCCCCGTTTGGTCAGTTTTTCTCTTTTATTACAAGTCAAGTTCATTACTTAGTTCAATTTCGATTAGGCATCTTAAGTTCATTTTGCCCTTCTTAAAATCCTTTCAAATCCTTTGAAATTCATGGGCGGTTTTCCAAAACATACACTCGACCCTTGCGTACCCGAATTGCACAACCTCGGCTCTGATACCAACTTTGTAACAGCCCAGAATTATGATTTCCGGGTTACGTTTCAAGGGATGAAACCCCTTGTTCGGATCTTGCAATCCAGGTACGGGTCGAGGTTTCAAACTCATTTTAAGATTAGTGGAAAGAGGGATTTCAAACCCTAAAAACCTCGAAGGGCCGTTGGGTACCCTTAACCTTTCTTAAGACTATGTCGCGGAATCTATTTCAAACGGAAGTAAAGCGGAAGCAAAGTAAAGATACAAGTGCCAGGGCAGAGCCGGGTCAAAACCAAATCATGAGTGGGTAATTACCATTTCACTAAGTTAGAATATTAGCCTGATTCTTCGTTTTGCCAAAAGGGAACCCCGTCATATAGATATCGAGCACTCAAAATCTGCAGAAAATACCTTTAAAAGAAGAACGGGGAAAGGAGTCAGATCGAGCCACTCATGCGGGACCGGCAGTCCTCGCTGAGGCCACATAGTATGTGCTATACCTAATAAAGATGCTCTAATGCAGTACGAAAGTCAAACACACTAGCATGCTCCTAGTTATAATAATGTGTAAAAATATTGTAAAGGGCCCAAGACAATGCCAAGTGGCATATCCCTCTCCTACCTCTGCACCCCTTCCAGTTAGTGCTGAGACTGGCCAGTTCGGGCTATAGCATAGCAATTTCCTCGTGGTGGTGCACAAACCACGGCATCATCATATCATATCATATCATCTCATCAATTGCCTGATGGTGCTGAGCTATCATAACATGCTCATATCGACTCGATTGACTCAGGGCACCCGATGAGACTGGGCTACCCTATGACCCTAGTAAAGACTCTAGGACTATCACAGATAACGGTCGTTCTGTTTCAAACGCATAAAGTAAGCAGATGCTCATTCAATTAGTGCAACCTAACAGGATACTACATGGCATGCTTTTATGCATATGCAACACCTAACATAAAATGTAACAATAGGCATGAATGTTCAACCTGAGTAAGCCCCCTGGGGAACTTACCTGATGATGTAGAACAGCAAGATAACACAAGCAAGGGCCCAAATGCAAGTCCAAAGCAGTCCAAAAGCAATACACACCTATCATCAAACCATTGCCATAAGCCACCGGGCTAACATTCATACACACGACCCAAATTCTCAACGTCCTCAAAACCAATCGATGGTAAAACCATTTTCTAAAACCTTTCCGATACGATCAACATCAACCCAAAATCATTTACTTCAAATCAACCCCATTGATAAAATCGTACCAACCATATTTTCCAAACTCTTAAATCCCAATTTAAATCAACTCAAAAGATCAAACAAATCCAACATTTGAAAACCTTCCCCAAATTCTTCCTCAAATCCAAGACCAAATATATATTTTAAATCTCAACAATAATATAATATAGTTTCCCATTTAAATATTCAAATATATATGTCTCAAAACTTATTTTATATCACAAAATGTTATATAATATTTATATACTCCAATTAGCTAAGGTTTATATCGAAAGTATTTTATAAGGCATAACACATAATATACATCTATATCATATTTTGTCCAAAATAGGCCCAAGAATCAGCCCAGAACCCATGAAAATTCGGATCCAATAAAATCCAAACCCTAAGGCTGGCTTTCTAATAAAAAGAACCGAGCAAGTTTAGAAAACAAGGAAAAGAAACCCGTCTCCCTCACGGTGCTCTGAGAATCGTAGAAGGATGAAGGAGAGGGGAGCTCTCCAGCAGCACCTCGCTCCCCAATTGAACCCCGCCCTCACATGATCTCAGCCGCGAAATGAACAAAAAGGGAAACCAAGGGAAAGGGAGGAGAAGCGATGCTCACCATGGGACTCGAAAGTCGCCGGAAGGATCATCGGAGTTCTCCCCGCTGCGTCGGAGGCAAAATCAGACAAACTTGTCTTAGGAAGGGAATAGGAGGCTTAAAGGTCCACCTTTATTGGATATCAAGGGAGAAAGGAAGCGAAGGAAAAAGGGAACGAGCCCTTACCGCTCGAATCGGAGAAACAAGGAGGAAGTGACGGGGGATGTTCTCGGCCTCAGGGGATTCGCTGAGCTGATCCGACGGCTGCTTGACACACCAGCGCTGGTGAGAAAGGGCCGAAGCTTGGGAGTTGTCGGGAATGTGAAGAGAACATGGTGCTCGTGGTGGTTTTCCGAAAACGGGAACAGGGGCGAGGCGATGTGCCTGGTGGTGCTGCGGTGACCATACGAAAGAGGGTGATTGCTCCATGTTGTTGTTGTTGCTGCTACTCAGGGAGGAAGATGGCCGTTGCTGCATCTGAAGTGGAAGAGGAACAAAATGAAGATGGAGGTGTGTGGGGTGTGGACAGATCGAAAGAGAGGGTGTAGATGGTGGATTTGTAAGTGAAATGGAAAAGGGGACTTGTTGAGGGCAAAATAAAAGGGGATGTGTTTAGCTTGAATTCAAATAAAGGTGAGGAGAGGGGAGGGGACCGATTCTCTGAGGTTCAACAGAAGAGAGTGTTGGTGGTCCTCCATTTGGGCAAACAAGGGAGGGGAAAGGCTTGGTCTTGTTATTGCTGTCAACACAAAAGGGGAAAGAGGAGCTAGATGCTGAATTTTTGGATAAGAAGAAGGGAAGATGACAAAAGGAGGTGAACCATTACCTGGCTGGACCTGATTTTGGATGAAAGAAAGTAGGAGAACAATTGGTCCCAAAACTCCAAATGTAAAATACCCGGAATATAAATCTGAAACCCGCTCACTCGACCTTATCCCGACGCGTTTAAAATACTCCTCAATTTCCAAATCCAAATTTAATAAATGAAATTCGAACATTAATTTCCAATTTTCGTTATATAAAAGCAGAGTATAACATATTTTAAATTGACAATTAAATAATGTCGGAACTCGTTTTGAAATATTGAGAATAAAACCCATAGCTCAAGGACGGAAATCTTAGAAATCAGAATGGTTATAAATCACTATTTTAATAATTTAATATTCTAAAATTTCCCGGTCTTTACTGTTTTCGCCTACCGATTTGTCGACCTCTCGAGAATCGGGCTTGTCCCGTCTCAAATTCTTACTTTATCAAAAAAAAATAAAAAAATAAAGAACATAACACCACCTAGTTCTTTCACCGGCGGCCACACCCTCTTTACTTTCCCCCGACCTCATCCCATCCCCACAACCTCCTCAACCCTTCTTCACTTTCAAGAGGTCATTATTCAAGAGTGAAACAACAGGCTTCAGGTTGTGGTTGAGATACTAAAAGAATACGCACCCCCACCCGGATCGATCGATGATCATGATAACAAGGACACCAGCAACACTCCTATGGACTAGAATGTTCTAGAGAGAGAGAGTCTTGAGGTATTTCTAGGGAATTATAATTTTCCAGAATTCTTCTTATCAAGGCACCATTAGTATTTAGCCAATACATTGACATGAGTCACATGACTATTGAATATTGATCGAGTGAGTGGGTCATACAAGCATAACTTTTATCCTATGTTACACGGAAACATGTTACACGGAAACAGAAACGGAAACCGGAAGGGAAACGGAAACGGAAACGGGGAAACGGTGATCCAAATTTTGTAGGAAACGGAAACGCCGAGGAAACGGCAATATGAATTATATGTTCATTTAACGGACTAAATAAGAGCAATAAATATATCACCGAGTTATACGCATAGAATGCAACATTAGGCTACAAATTGAAATGTTCAATACTATGATATACAATGTCCTTTACTCCATCCGTTGCAGATCGATTCGGTTTGTTGGCTTTGTTCAACACTATGACTTCCACTAGGACCACTACTCGCATTTGAGGATGACATAGTTAGAGCCGAGAGGGAGAGAACATTGAGCAAGTGAGAGTTTACTTGGAGAGCACACCGAGAGAGAGAGAGAGAGGGGGGGGGGGGGTCGTCGGAAGGGAGGAGAGGAGGGAAGACAAAAAATGGGAGAGAAGGAGGTGGCAAGGCTAGAGGGAAATGAGACCTTCAGACGGGATGAAGGGGAAGTATGTTTTAGAGTTTGGTTGTTTATTTTTTTTCAATTATAAAATTAGTGGAAATGCCAGCTGGCAAGGTAGAAACGTTTCTGACCAAGCGAAAACGGTCAAGGTTTCTGACTTTTTTGGTCAACGAAACGGTCAAAGTTTTTGACCTCTTAGAAACGTTTCTGAGGTGTTTCCGCGGAGTTTCGGAGTTTCTTCATATTCAGAAACGGGAAACCGCTATGAGATGGAGTTTCGGGGTATCATAGCTTTTATCTATAACATCTGATCCACGTAATAGTTAAATGGTGTTATAAAGGGACTCTATTCTATTTTCGGCAATACTCTCTCTCTCTAATCATCTGCCAAACTCGAATTTCTTTTGTTTTTGTCTTGTGCACCAGCTGGAAACTGTTAACCCAACCAACCCATCCCAATTCCCAAGTACCCAACCCAACAATTTGGAAGACTCGACCTAAAATTAACACAAGGGCTATAAATATGAGTTACCCAGACTCTAAATATCCCAAAATTATCCAACTTGATAACAGTCAAATCTCCATTTTCCCACAAACTTACTCAGCATACAACCAATTACGACAGAGAGAAACATCACTCATCACATATGGCATTATTTAAATTACTCAAAATGACTTTAAATTAGAACTAAATCCTGTGACTTTGATATTAGAGATACCTTAGCTTTCTCTTAAAGTCCTGTCAAAGATATGCTTGTACAACCCACCTGATCAAAAACCTATTCTGAATATATAGGGAATTAGTCATCCATGGGAAACTGTCAATGGCATAAATAAAACGAGACAAGCATCATAGCAGCTCATTTGTGTATATATATGTAATGAAAATAAAGCATAATGACTAATGAGATTGATTCACATTTGAGATTTGCAAGTGCAAAGTAAAAATGTTGAATTTTGCAAAATTGAAGGAATTATCAAAACAGAATTTTCAATATCTGCAAGACTGTCTCGCAGTACGCATCATCGCATCAGATATGGCTGGATTAATCGCAAATAGGGCGATCTCCGGAAGTAAAACCTCTATAAAAATGTAGCTGAGGCAATTGGACATAGAAAACATTGGAAGTAGATGTGAATGTCTCAGCCATGAATGTTAAGAGCTTCCCATAGCAAATTCTTAGGGGTGGAACCGGGGGTGAGATCCCTGGCCTGATAGGCGGCAGTCTTCAGAGTAGCAATCGTCCTGAGATTTGCATCCCACCACGAAAAGCTGCGGTAAGGCAAGCCATGCTTCTTGCAGAGGTCCTGGACAATGGGGGAAACCTTCCTAAGGTGGCACCTCGGAAGGCGAGGGAAGAGGTGGTGCTCTAGCTGGAACTGAAGCCCTCCAAACACCCAATCCATCCACGACGAGCAGGTGATGTCGATAGTCCCCATAGTCTGCTTCTCGAACCAGTCGTTCCCAACAATCGTGCCTACATACACATCTGCGGAGAAATGGTTGAGGGTGAACTGATTGTGCTGGAAGGCAGTGATGGTGAAGCTTGCCACCACAAAGGCGAACCTCTCGGTCCAATTAGGGAGGCACGACACAAGGAGAGGGAACCAAGTCCAGAAGACGGCGATCCCAACCAGGTTGAGAGCCCTATCAGGAACCTTCCTGGTGGAGAACAGCAACAGGAAGGTCTGCACATAGAGGTTGATCCTTCCGAAAATCAAAATCGGGTAGTAAGACCAGTGCTGATAACAGATGAGGAGGCGAGCAAGGGCGTCGAACTCCATCTTCCTCCCATAGAACACCGAATTGATGCTCTCAAACAGTTTCGTGGAGACAGCGAACACAGGGAGATGCTGAAGGTCGGGGTCGTGGTCGAGACTGTTGCAATCGATGTGGTGTGCGTTGTGAGTCCATTTCCACCACGCAATGCTGATTCCAGTCAGGCAATTCCCGGTTATAAACTGCGTGAATCGGTTCCATTGACGATCATACATGATGATATAATGCCCTGAATCGTGACCTAGATAGGCGCTGATGACCCAAACAAAGCCTAAAACGAAACCTGAACAAAGATGGATCCAGGCGCTGTCGCAGCAAACTACGCCCCAAACCACAGCAGAGAAGAGCGCAAAGATGCAAAGGAAATTGATGAAAACTCCGTGGCCTTTATCATCGAACAAGCCGATCCGGTTGAACTCGTTCACGAGCCTCCGGTAGTCCTTGGAAACCTCAGAGACATGAAAATCGCTAAGGAAAAAGCCGGTAAAGAGCTTGTCAAGGTGTTTCCAAGTAGTACCTGGATGATACGCGATGAACGCATCGGTGGCGTCGTTTCCGGCTAGGTTTAACAGCGGCGTCGTCCCACCGGGATGCTCCTTCACCCAATCTGAAACGTCATACACTTTGCCTTGAATCGAGATCCATAAATCCCCCGGTTTGTTGTGCTTTTTCAGATCTGATGAAGTAATGTACTTCCTCTCTACATCTAAATCTAAATCTGCCATTCGAATATAGGTAGGCGCAAACCCTAGACGGATCCAAAAACCCCCCCACCAAAATCAAAATCGAAATAGAAAAAAGAAAAGAAAAAAAAAGAAAAAACCAGGATGAATCTGGGACGATTATTGTTTATTCGATTGGATTGGAATGTGGGAAGATGAATCAGGCATTCAAGGTGAGTAATTGACAGAAAGTTTGGACTGGCGTTGGAGAGCTGAAAGGGGAAGCGGATTTGGCGGAGATATTCGAGAATGTAAAAGGGAAAAACCAGCGGTGGAGATTGCAATGTGTCGATGGAAGGAGGAATGCAAAGTCTGGGTCGTGCCAGATATTATAGTGAAGAAAAGTAGAGAGCACCGCTGGAGAACTGTTAGTGGGAACGTGTGTCAGACGATTTTCCGTTAAGATCCCGTTTAAGCTTTCCTTAATCAGGTGTGTATCGGATACGACTATTGAGCCCGTGTCGTTGTTTTATTGGACGCCTATCATCATATTGTTATAAATCCATAAGATTTATTTCTCAAACCCTCTCCTATTTTAAATTCGAATATATTTGTTTGTTTGAGTTACTAAAACTAAGCAAATGTTTAATGGTCGACCATTGTTGACCCAGTCGTTAAAGGAAAGGATGACCCCGTTTTCAATTAATGTATAGGGTGCTAGTATATGTTATTTTTACTAGTATATGTTATTTTTTAACTAATGAAAGGACGACCCCGTTTTCAATTAATGAAAGGACGACCCCGTTAAGGAAAGGACGAACACGATCTTGCACGGCATGTTTATTTTTTTAACTATTATATTCTCGTATGTTATTTTTTAAATCAAAATCTGTTGATAAATTTGATATTTATTTTTAAATGATATTAATATTAAATTTAGATTGCTATTTATAAAAGTTAACCTAAAATTGGATAAAATATTATTCAATTTTAATCTTATTGTTTGCAATGGATAATATATATTTTTATCAGAAATTAGATTGGTGATTGATCATATATGATTAATTTAAATATGTTTGATTGAAATTAATATACTTAAAATTTTCTTAAATAAAAAAATTAAAACTTTGGAGTTTTTTAAGATAAAAATAAAAAAAGTGCACAAAATGATAGAATATTGTTCAACATATCTATCATTTTTTAATAATATTTAGGCGACAATCAATCAGGGTCCTAATCTAGTTTTCCATATAATAATGTTTATTTTAATTCTAAATCTAAGTTTATGAAATTAAGTACGGTTAGGATTTAAAGATTATGAGATGAAATTTTATCTTATTAAATATAAAATAATTATTAATTTAAAATATATATCTAAGACTTTAAGTTATTGTCATGCAATTAGGGTGAACTCATCATAGGCGATTTTGGTAAATAAAATTGCGTATCTTCATAATTTAAGTATAAACTTAAGGTTTGTTTGGCAACATTTCAATTCAATTACATAAATTGCCCAAAATAATTCCAATTCTTTCTATTATGTGCATTGTCGTAAATCTAAAGAGACCCCGAACCAAGAGGGTTTCCCAATATCAGACTACTACATACATCATTTTAATCAAACCATTAGCACTTAGGGCCCGTTTGGTTCGAGTTAGGGAAAGGAAAGGGATTCATTACCTTAATGGGAAGGGAAAGGAAATGATTAGTGTTTGATTGTCTTTTTGTTTGGTTGACTTAGAAGATGAATCATTGAATTCCCTATTGGCCTTGTAAATGTTTGGTTGAATTGATTTAGGAAAGGGATATGTTTAATCATCTCCTAAATCCTAATGTTTGTCGTTTTCAATCCACAAAAGGAAGTTTGACAATTTCCAATAGAAGTTAAGACAATTTCTAAAAAAACAAGTTAATAGAAGTTAAAACAATACACACCAGAAGTTAACAAAAGTTAGCAGAAGTTAAGACAACCAGAAGTTAACAGAAGTTAAGACAATACACACCAGAAGTTAACAGAAGCTAAGACAATACACACCAGAAGTTAACAGAAGCTAAGACAATACACACCAGAAGTGAACAGAAGTTAAGACAATACACACCAGAAGTTAACAAAAGTTAAGACAACACAAACCATAAGTTTTGATCATTACACATGAACAAAAAACACCAAGGGTTATGTACATTGCCCCCGCTACATAGCAAAAAACCTATAAAAACATATAAAATTACCCATGAAAACCTATTCATCCCAATCCACATTTCCTCCATGATTAAACACACCCACCTTCAATTTCTCCCTCTTTCTCTATACAACAATGGACTTTGACCTTTGAGCTTGGCATGAAGGGTAATATGGTAATATATGAGCAGCTAATAGTACTTTGTTGTACAGAGATTTTAACTAATTACCCAGTTACAACCTTTGAGCTAGTAGTACTCCAATGCTGATGCACTGAGAGGAGCTCTGTGGGGAATGCCCTTTCTCCTCTCGGGAGCCCTGAAGTTAACAGCGGCCTGGGGCGTCGACGGGCGGAAGGTCCGAGGCTTGTGCTTCAGCTGATTCTTCTCATGGCTGCTGTTGCTGCTGTTGTTGTACGAATCCTCGGATTCAGCTGATGCAGAATGCAGGCTCCTCTTAGGCTTCTTCCGAAAATCCTTCGATGTCCCAGCGCTCTACAAAAGATATTCAACAATGAATCAGCAATGATCAGATGAAAACCGAGAGACCCCATTTAAGCAACTCAAGAAACCCGATTCAGATTTTGCGCTTAACAAGTACTTGCGCAGTGAAAACCAAGTTTTTACATTTCACACTCCAAGAAGAGAATCAAAACTAATCTGAACAACTTCATATACAAACCCATATCACATTTTGACATCTTCAACCCAAGAAGCCAAAATTTTGACAAAAATCAAACCAAGAGAACCCATAAAGAAAATGGACCAATTCACATAGTATCTTACTTGCAATCATCAAGAATTAATCTAACAAGTGATTGGCCACTGAAGACCAAGTTCTTACATTTTACATCAAAATTTTAAAGCAAAAAAGAAAAGGAAACAAATAATCTATTATTGCATTTTTATAATCAATTCAATTACCAAATCAAGAGTGAATCCTTTATATATTCAAAGCAATGGCAATCAAATCTACCATCTGAAGTAAGATGTAGATGAGCATATAGTATGACTAAAGAGCAGAGAATATTAGGCAAGCTAGGTAAGTAAATGAATACTATTAATTCCCCCCATTTTCATTTCATTTCTTTCTTTAGTTCATGAATTGCTGTTTTGACGTTCACAGTTCAGTAGCAAGGATTCCTGGAGTTTCTTGCTCTTGAGCAAACAGCATCATGTTTTCTTATATCTTTGGCTCTTTGATTTTATGTGACATTTATGTTCATTGGGAGTTTAGTCTAGCCATCTTACTGGTATAGAAGGAATAGTCATCTCAACTATTAATCTGTAGATTTGTTCTCAAACTGTTAAAGCCAAGTTGATACAGTATATATCAATGACATTCATCAGCTGAATGACTGATACACTTTGCATTTGTTATCTGCTGATTTTGTCAGAATAAAGGATGGTAATGGTGAAGATCTGTATCCAAGGCCATCATTTTTCATTAACTGCACAGGTATAGTCTAGCAATTTGCCTTCAGAGATGGTCTATCTCATGTCTATGGTTTCTAAAGAGATTGTAATTTCTACTTTCCTGTCTTAACAGGTGATATCTGCAAGGGAGATGTCGTTTTATTCACACAAAGAGTTTATCAACAGTATAAAACTTGTGTTTTCTGTAGAGCTTCATTTATTCATTCATCAAGTATTTTTTTTTTTTTGTAAACTTGACTGCTGATAAATGCCAAAGTATGCAATTGATCTACAACATCAGCTGAACTTGCTAGATGGTAATGCTTTTATATCTTGACGGTGACTTTAGTTTTATCATTGGAATGGAAAAGAAGAGGACAAGTGGCCAAAGCTTGTATAGTTTTATGTATTTTTTTTCCATGTGAATTGAAAATATGTTGTAAACCGAAATAGCAATTCAGAAACAGCAATTCAAAAACAAGATCAAACATATACTTGTGCAGACTGTTCAAAATAGTCTACTCAATTGCATTTCAACAACAACAACAACAACAACAAAAAACAGGACTTATGAGCCAAATGAAACCAGCAATTTAGAAACAGAACCATACATATACTTTACTATGAGCTAATATACTTTACTGCAGTCAAGCCAATTGAAACCACAAACATTGAAACCACAAACATGTATATGATTTTCAGGTATGCAACAGAGAGCATTAACATAGCTTGCAATGAGGTTACAAGTGTGTGAGCTCTAGTGAGACACTATCAGGGATCAGGTAACATAAGCTCTGGTGAGACACTATCAGGTAACTGATCTAATCGAATATCAAGGGCAACGAAACTTCAGATTCGAAGGAAAGCACAAGAAACGCCAGATTCGATAGGAAAATCGAAGGAAAAGGACAAGGAAAAGCACAACAAACTTCGGATTCAAAGGAAAGCACAGGTTCCCCTCGGATCGACGACCACAACAATGTCGATTGAAGATGAAAGCATAAAAATAGTGCAAAGTTAGGGTTCAGGACTCACCGAAAGCGATTGAAGATCGACTGCCAAAGCCAAGGGAAGAGGAGATCGGAAGAAGAGATCGATCAGAAGCTACAATCGACGGGGAGATCAGATTCATCGGAAGCACAGGAACGAGACTACGAGAGTGCTGCCGCTTGTCGGGGAGAGAGACCGCTCACCCTGGAAAATTAGGGGTAATAAAATGGACCGAATCATTAGAGGCCCCAAACACATTCATTCCTTTGAGGATGTGAAACAAACGATTTTTTTTGGGTCAAACACTAACAAAGTGTTTGGTGGGGTTAATTATAGTGAACCAAACGGGCCCTTAATAAGTAACAAACTAACAATCAAACACTAAAAGAATTTTTTTAAAAAAATAGTGTTTGGTTTTGAGATTGGAAATTCGTTTGGGGTAATGTTTGACAACATTTGTTTCTTTTACATCTTTCGATAAGTTTCAAATTAATTCCAGTTTTTTTATGCAAATTAATTCAATTATTTGATATATCCTCTCAATCTCCCGTGTTACCGTGTATGTTTTCTACGGATCTTATATTCATGTTTATCTATCCCTAAAATTAAACAAATGTGATGTGATGATTAACAAAATCTTTATAGTTTCTCTTTGAACATAAAAAAATAAATTGCCGGCATGAAAATTATTAAATAAATTTGTCTAAAATAATAAGTTTTCTATCTAATTAAGATATAACAAATTTTAATTTAATCCAGAATATGACTCGTAAGCAAATCTTATTAGATATATATATCTATACACATATATATTTTATATATACCAACATAGATAGGTTTTCTACCTAATTTAGATATAAGGTTGAATATTTATAATGAACCAGATATTCGATAGATTATTTATTTTAAAAAGATAAATTTTCTAACTAATCAAGATTTAGGTTGAATATTTATACAAATATATTCAATTACATCTAAAAAGGATAAAACAAAAGTTTTTAACTAATCCCACCCACTTTAGGGTTATATTGAATAGATTAAATTGGATATATTTTTATAAATATTAAACGTCTCTTTTTAGATAAAATAATCTATCTAATACTTCGTATTATGCATGCTGATCAATTTTTATTTATCACTATATATCCATGCCGGCCAGATTTGGATGATCCATTCTACCTTTTAATTTGCATCGATCATTCATGATATGCAAGCATTTGTTAACTATATCTGATTTCATATAATATATAGTTTCACTCGCTAAATTTTGTTTAATTTGTTTCATTTTATTTAATCTATAGCTCCTGATCGTATAATGATATGTTTGAACGTTTTAAGAAAATCAATATTAATGAACTTAAATTGATATAGTAATTAACAAAGTTTAACTATTGATGTTTTATGGGGGATATAGGTTCAGATTGTTCGAAATAATAAGAAACGTTGCGTGATATTTTGTGAAAATTTGTTAATTA
The DNA here is from genome assembly GCA_963922045.1 of Persicaria maculosa. Taxonomy (NCBI): domain Eukaryota; kingdom Viridiplantae; phylum Streptophyta; class Magnoliopsida; order Caryophyllales; family Polygonaceae; genus Persicaria; species Persicaria maculosa. Next base: position 28,396,320 of record OY998256.1, on the reverse strand, counting down.
TATTTTGTTAAACGGACAAATATCTCAATCACATAATCTAATTAAAATATAAGTTATAAGGATATATTGAATAAATTATGTAAAAACATAAGTTTTTACCTAACTATATTTGTTTATTAATTGATGTGGCCCAGAAATATAATACCACTTTAATCCAGAAAATACCACGTAGACAAAAATAATTCTGCTTTAATCCAGAAAATTATGTGGTCGCGAGGTCGCGAAAGTGACCTCTGTTTTAATATATTATATATATATCATCGTTGGTTCGAACTTCCTCTAAATTTTGCCCATTAAAAACATTTTCTTAAAGTGTGTACATACATTTAGAGGCGGAGTCTAGGACAGATCTAAGGGTGAATTTACAACCCACCTCAGTTTACTAGTAGCATATATAATATAGGTATTAGACAAGTTGATACGGGGTTAGCCGTAGGGTGGCCCGATCTTCGACAATCAAACAAGAAATAACAAGAACGGAAGCAAAAGACTCAAAGACTCGATGAACAATATGCAAGACTCGAAATGGATAACAAAGACACAACCGATAGTGGACTGATTCGAACTAAAATAGAACGAGGCAAAGACCCCAGGCCTCCTAAGAGGGTAGGAACCAAATACCGCCCGCCTCTACAACCTTACACAACCAAGCGGACAACTTGGAGGCATAAGGAGGGGACTTGTGATTACCAGGATCACCAAGCTCTCGCGAGGTTGACGAACTCAAAGCAAACCAAGTTAGATCTATAACCAATTGTGCAATCGATGAGCAACGCTTCGAATCGATTGACTTTCTCACAGTTGTGTTTCACACAAAGCACTATATTTCTGAATAATGAAAGACGTAAAATATTCTACAAAGGAGGCCGGCTAATATAAACCCTAAGGAAGCTCTTTGGCCGACAATAACTAAATAAAATAATAAAATACTAATTTAGAGAATTAATAAAATAATCCTAACATCACTTTATAACATAAGTAATCAAGTCTTCTAAGTTAATCAACATAAGGGAGCCAACAATCGGCAAAGAGAAACCTATGGAAGCCACGCCCAACAGTGAGCTCGCGCACGCCCGCGCAGACAGGTGCACGCCCGCGCAATCCCGCACACGCCCACGCACGATGCTGCTGGCCTAGGTGCTTTGCTGCTGGCTTCCGGCGTCGGTAATCCGGGTTCCAATGCACATGTATGCCTTCATTGGTGGCTCCGGGAGTTGGACCGCGCTCGAGAACAAGGAGTGACTCACAAAGAGGAATGAGTCGCGTTGGAGCTTCTTAGCTCGAGCTCTAGTCATCGGTCCGTCTCCGAATATGATCGGCGCGTCCGGAGGTGTAGACGACGGTGTAGAAGATGGTAGGCATTGTCTCCCACGGCAAGATATGGAATGAGATCCACGACGTTGAAGGTAGCACTCACGCCATAAGTGCCTGGGAGCTCCAACTTGTAGGCATTGTCGCCCACCTTCTCCAGAACCTTGAAAGGTCCATCTCCTCGTGGTGCAAGCTTGCCCTTCCTCTCCTTAGAGAACCTCTCCTTCCTCAGGTGCACCCACACTAGATCCCCAGGCTGGAATGTCACCAATCTGCGGCCCTTGTTGACCTTGTTGGCGTTGTACTCAGCCTTCAGCTTGAGTTTCTGACGTGTCCGTTCATGCAGCTCCTTGATGAACTCTACATGCTTACCTGTATCAAAAGACTCATTCTCTCTCATAGGATATGGAGTAAGATCAAAGGGGGTTAGTGGATTAACACCATATACACATTCAAAAGGAGTTATTTTAGTTGAGGAATGCATTGTCCTATTGTAAGCAAACTCCACATGAGGTAAGGCTTCTTCCCAAAGCTTCAAATTTTTCCTTAAAATGGCTCTTAGGATAGTGGTTAAGGTCCTATTGGTCACCTCAGTTTGGCCATCTGTTTGGGGGTGACTAGAGGTAGAGAATAACAATCTAGTTCCCAATTTATTCCATAAAGTCCGCCAAAAATGACTAAGAAACTTAACATCCCTATCACTCACAATTGTCTTAGGCACACCATGCAACCTAACTACTTCCTTGAAGAACAAATTCGCAACATTTGTAGCATCATCAGTCTTATGGCATGCTATAAAGTGATCCATCTTAGAAAACCTATCTACCACCACAAAGATAGAATCCCTCCCCTTCTTAGTTCTAGGCAATCCCACAATAAAGTCCATAGAAATATCTTTCCAAGGGGCAGAGGGAATCGGCAAGGGGGTATACAATCCATGGGGCATAAGCTTAGACTTGGCCTTCAAACAGCCAATACATCTCTTAAGGCAATGTTCTACATCCCTAAGCATATGTGGCCAATAGAAGTGAGACTTAAGTGTGTGGTATGTCTTATCTCTCCCAAAATGACCCATCAAACCTCCACTATGGGCTTCATTCACCAATAATAATCGAAGAGAACACCTAGGTATACACACTTGGTCTTTCCTAAACAAGAATCCATCAAAGATATAAAATTGGTCGGTAGGACCCTTATCTAGGCACTTCCCAAAAACTTCCCCAAAATCAGCATCATTAGCATACAATTCCTTAATGTATACAAAGCCTAAGACTCTAGAATCCAAAGTGGTCAAAAGGACATGTCTCCTAGATAAAGCATCAGCAACCACATTGTCTTTCCCTTTCTTAAACTTTATAACATAAGGAAATGTTTCTATGCATTCCATCCATCTACCATGCCTCCTATCAAGTTTATCTTGGCTCTTAAAATGTTTTAGAGATTCATGATCAGTCCTAAGTATAAACTCTCTAGGCCAAAGGTAATGGGACCATGTCTTAAGGACTCTAAACAATGCATAAAGTTCCTTGTCATACGTAGAGTAATTAAGACATGCACCTTTTAATTTTTCAGAGAAGAAGGCTATAGGCTTACCTTCTTGCATGAGGACGCCTCCAATCCCAACTCCGCTAGCATCACATTCAACCTCGAAAGGCCGAGTGAAGTCAGGCAGAGCCAGTAATGGCGCATGAGTGAGCTTCTCCTTGAGCTTGCAAAACGCCTCCTCCTGAGCTGGACCCCACTTGAACTCACACCGCTTCTTTGTGAGCTCTGTGAGAGGGGCTGCGATGGAGCTGAAGTCGCGCACAAATCTCCGATAGAAGCTCGCTAGGCCCTGGAAACTCCTCACATGGCCGATATTGGTAGGTGTCGGCCAGTCCTGGATTGCCTTGATCTTAGCATCGTCGACTCACAATCCGCTTGAACTCACTACAAAACCCAGAAAAGACACTTGATCATTACAAAGCTCACATTTCTTAAGATTGGCATACAAGTGTTCTAATCTAAGAGTAGAAAGTACTTCCCTCAAATGTGCTTCATGTTCCTCAGGTGATTTACTATAGATAAGAATGTCATCAAAATAAACAACAACAAATTTACCTATGTAATGCCTAAGCACATGATTCATTAGTCTCATAAAAGTACTAGGCGCGTTAGTCAAGCCAAAAGGCATAACCAACCATTCATAGAGTCCAAATTTTGTTTTAAAGGTTGTTTTCCATTCATCGCCTTCCTTCATCCTAATCTGATGGTAACCGCTTTTTAAATCAATTTTAGAGAAGATAGAAGACCCATGCAACTCATCTAACATGTCATCTAAGCGGGGTATAGGATGGCGATATTTTACAGGAATGTTGTTAATGGCCCTACAATCTACACACATTCGCCATGAACCATCTTTCTTAGGGACTAACAACACAGGCACAACACTAGGACTCAAACTTTCCCTAATGTATCCCTTGTCCAATAGTTCCTGGACTTGGGATTGAACCTCTTGGGTTTCAGTGGGATTCATTCTATAAGCAGGCCTATTAGGCAATGCAGCCCCTGGAATTAGATCGATTTGATGCTCAATTCCTCTGACAGGGGGTAGACCTGCTGGTATGTCCTCGGGGAAAACATCCTTATACTCTTCAATAAGAGATAGGATGCGAGGAGGGAGGGTAGCTCTAAGCTCCTCACTCAACAAATTCAACCCTTTGCACAGGAGCATGAGGGTTGTTTCCCCATCCGCAAACTCGTCCAAAAATGTACTCTTGGAAGCCAAAAATACACCCTTAGGCCGAGTAGGGGTAGACATATGGCTCGACTGAGCCTCCTTATCTAACTCACCTTTACTTACCTTCCGCTTCTCAATCTCATCAGCCACCTGGGTTGGCGTCATAGGCTTGAGAACTACATTTTTGCCCTGAAAAGTAAAGGAATATCTGTTAGTAAAGCCATCATGCAAGACCTTACGATCAAATTGCCAAGGACGTCCTAATAAAATATGACAGGCTTGCATAGGTACAATATCACATAACACATCATCTTCATAATGTCCTAGTTTGATATGCACTTTCACTTGCCTATTCACTTTCAAATTACCGCAGTCATTCATCCAATGCAATCTATAAGGCCTATGATGCTGAATAGTAGGAAGGTGTAATTTATCAATCATCTCCTGACTAGCTAAGTTACAACAACTTCCCCCATCAATGATCACATTAACCACTTTACCCTTAACTAAGCATCTAGTATGAAATAGATTCTCACGTTGATTGTCATCACATGGTGCAGGAACAATACTTAAGACTCTCCTAACAATCAATGATTCTCCATGTTCATAATCAATGCCATCATCATCCTCATCATAGGTAAGCAGATTAAGGTTTTGATCATTATCGTTAGCATGCTCTTCATTTTCATCACAAGAATTATCAGACACATATTCACCCAAGTGATTAATCATGAGAGTTTTCTTATTGGGACAATCCTTCATAGTATGACCCATACCCTGACATTTAAAGCACACAATGTCCCTAGATCTAGTAGTAGAGGGGTTAGGATTACTCCCTTTGGGACCAGTAGATGTCCCAGACGAATCTCGTCCTGTCCAAGACGCCTTACCCTTGTCAGCAGCTGTAGGGTTGGTTCGGCCATCTCCTCTCCCAAGGGCTTGGTTTGGCCGAGATGTGTAACTGCCATCAGACCGCCCTTGGGGCTGTTGTGGCCGGTTTTGGCGCCAAGGTTGGGGCTGTCTGCTCGTCCATCTTCCGCCTTGGTTTCTGTATCTAGATCCACGTTCAACTTTAATAGCCAAATGCAACAATTCAGTAGGAGTAGAGTAAGGAAAGCAATCAATGTCCTGAGCTAAGGCGGGATGCAAAATGCGAAGAAACCTAGCATTTGTATCCTCATGATGTTCAAAAACATTTGCTCGTGCCATGGTTTCTTGCATAATATTAAAGGTTTCCTCAACAGATTTATTACCTTGCTTAAGGTTCTCTAGGCGTTGCCTAAGCTCTCTAGCATAGTGTTGAGGGACAAACCTATTTCTCATTAAAGCTTTCAATTGGTTCCAAGACGCGATAGGCGCATCAAGGGCTCTTCTTCTTTCCTTAATCAAATTATCCCACCAAATAAGAGCAAACACTTGAAATTCTAAAGAAGCCAATTGAACATTCTTAGGTTCAGAGAAATTGTGACAGTTCCAGATTTGTTCCATTTTAGTTTCCCAGTCTATATATGCATCTGGATCTGTCTTGCCATCAAAGGAAGGAATTTTTACCTTAACCTTACCTATGCCGTCCTGATCAGGATCTCTAGGCTCACGGTATTGGTAACGCCCTCCTCTGTCGTTCCGCCTCGGGCGTTGATCCCAATAGTCCTCCTCTTGGAAGTCATCATCACGCTCCGAGTAGTAGAACTCCTCTTGGAAGCCACGACCTCGACCTCTTCCTCGTCCATGCCCCTGCATATTAGCAAATCCGTTATTTCTACCATTTCTCTCCCCTCGTGGAGAGTTGTTCTCTTCAAAGATAGGATTTTGCAAATTAAGGTTAGGGTTAGGATTAGGATTAGGATTGTGGACTTCCCTGTCATCATTAGGCGTCTCGCCACGCCGGTGATTACCTTGACCACCAAGGTTATTAGAACCCGTTGGTCTAGCCTCCAAGGACGTCAACCTATTCATTATCGCCGTCAAGGTGGTGGCAAAAGTGTCCATTCTGGCGTTGACCACCGCGGCGGATATAATTGCGTCGGAATCGTTGTCATTGTTGCCATTGTTGGCATTGTTCGGGTTGTTAACCTGCTGAGACATCGCAAATAAACAAACACGGAACTATGTCAAGATTAGCAAATAAAACAACTCAGAATGTGTTTCTCTCGCACACTTCTCTCTAATTGGTTATGACAAGCTTGTTGGGACAATCCGCTTTGGGCAAATCAACACTCAAGCAAGGACTTAACAATCAAAAGAGAGTAATCAAGAGAAAGGACAAAGAAACACCGAAGAAAGTGCTCGACACAAGCTGGGCAGAAGCTCGGAATCGACCAAACTGACTCGACAGACACTGTACCGAGGCTGTACCGAGGCTGGATGGGGTCGATATGGGGTCGGTATGGGCACTGCAGTACACGACACACAAAAAGAGGAAAAGAAAATGAAAGAAAAGAAAGAAAAACTTGGATTTTTACCTCTTTTTTATTTAAACCCTTAGTATGGATGTTGTAGTTGCAAGGTAGGGTTTAAAAAAAAATTATGGTTTGGGAGGTATGTGTTTGAGACTTTCGACTAGGGCTATAGGATTTCACCAAAATTGGTCCTTGAAAGTTCTTGCACTAGATCTCAACAATCCTTTTTTTTTTCTTTTTTTTTTCGAAAGCTTACTTTTGCCCCTAGTGAATTTTATCCTCCTAGGACTAAGCTTTTGAATGTATTTTTTTTTTTCTGAATATTTAGGACTGTTTTTTTTTGACCTAATGCAAGAAACTAACAATGAAATAAAGGACTCTTGAAAAATAAGCTATGGTGAGAAAAATAAAATAAAATGTGTATAGCCCTAATGAAATATATATAATGGAGGTTTGGCTATCTTAGGTAAGAGGAACTATCTCATGCCTTTTATAATTTATGATAAATAAAACAATAATATCTACCACAAAAAAAAAATCAGAATTTAATTTAGGCAATAAAATAGATAAAACAAGATAGATCAAAAGATAGAATAACAAACTAGGGTTTGAGATTAGGAAGCCTTGGTCGAAATTGACTAGGCTAGGCTCTTGACTGTTGTCGACTAGGATGCTGCACAACAAGCACGCACCATGGTTGTCGACTGCACAAAGGGGTTCTCGACTTAGGCTTGTGTTTAAGGCTAAAGCAACCACAACAATCACAAACAAAGGTTAATGCAATCAAATTAAAAAAAAAAATTCAAGAGGTAAAAATCAAGAACAAGAAAGACTCTATTTTTTTTTTTGTAGTTTTTGTGTTTAGGGAAACAAAAGACACAACTTTTGATGTCGGAAACCTAAGCTCTGATGCCAATTTGATACGGGGTTAGCCGTAGGGTGGCCCGATCTTCGACAATCAAACAAGAAATAACAAGAACGGAAGCAAAAGACTCAAAGACTCGATGAACAATATGCAAGACTCGAAATTGATAACAAAGACACGAACGATAGTGGACTGATTCGAACTAAAATAGAACGAGACAAAGACCCCAGGCCTCCTAAGAGGGTAGGAACCAAATACCAACGACTATAAAGCCCGCCTCTACAACCTTACACAACCAAGCGGACAACTTGGAGGCACAAGGAGGGGACTTGTGATTACCAGGATCACCAAGCTCTCGCGAGGTTGACGAACTCAAAGCAAACCAAGTTAGATCTATAACCAATTGTGCAATCGATGAGCAACGCTTCGAATCGATTGACTTTCTCACAGTTGTGTTTCACACAAAGCACTGTATTTCTGAATAATGAAAGACGTAAAATATTCTACAAAGGAGGCCGGCTAATATAAACCCTAAGGAAGCTCTTTGGCCGACAATAACTAAATAAAATAATAAAATACTAATTTAGAGAATCAATAAAATAATCCTAACATCACTTTATAACATAAGTAATCAAGTCTTCTAAGTTAATCAACATAAGGGAGCCACAATCGGCAAAGAGAAGCCTATGGAAGCCACGCCCAACAATGAGCTCGCGCACGCCCGCGCAGCCCCGGTGCTCGCCCGCGCAGCCAGGTGCACGCCCACGCACGATGCTGCTGGCCTAGGTGCTTTGCTGCTGGCTTCCGGTGTCGGTAATCCGGGTTCCAATGCACATGTACGCCTTCATTGGTGGCTCCGGGAGTTGGACCGCGCTCGAGAACAAGGAGTGACTCACAAAGAGGAATGAGTCGCGTTGGAGCTTCTTAGCTCGAGTTCTAGTCATCGGTCCGTCTCCGAGTATGATCGGCGCGTCCGGAGGTGTAGACGACGGTGTAGAAGATGGTCCCGCATCACAAGTTGTTTAACTGACACAACATGTAGGGAGGGTAGAGGGGAGTAAAGGAGAGACGTAGGTTCGAATCTTAGCTGCCTGTAACATTCTTCAGTTGATTTTTTACATATTTTCTTAGAAACATTTTTTCTACTAAAATTAATTCTACCCTTATTCACGGATAGTATTTGCTTTTTGAAAAGCAAGATCGAGTAATCGTAAGAACAACACAAACATGCAAGATCAAAAGATAGAGGAAGAACACAAGACTTTTATGAGGTTCGGATTCGCGATCCTACATCCCCGAGGCCTCAAGATCGAGTCAGCCCTAATCCACTATCAAATAAGAGAGAAAGTACAGATCAGGCAATCCAAGAGTACAAGTATAGATCTAAGCATAAACCAAAACGAAAGACACGAAAACAAGCAAGAAGAAGAAGAACTTCTTCGACAATATCAGATCTGAGGATACAGACTCAGATCCGAGAACTGGAACCCAACACCGAGCTATTGCCGGCCACCAAGGAAACTCTGAACACCGGGAAGTCATCGGAGAAGAAAAACCGATCGTAGGTGGGAAGAGCTTGAATAACAAACCCTAACCCTAGCTTCGCCGCGGTCTCTCTCTCTCTCTCTCTCTCTCTCTCTCTCTCTCTCTCTCTCTCTCTCTCTCTTTCTTTCTTCTGGAGAAAAGGAACAGTGAAGAGCTCACGGATGCCAGATGAGAGCTTCGCTTTATATAGACAGACCCTAGTGGGAACCGGGTGAGATCCATCAAGGCTTCCAGGCAACCGGGCTCAAGGTGATGGGTTGTGTCTCATTACTTGGGCTTCAGGCCCAAGCTTGGCAGCTCTCTCATGTTGGAGATCAAGCCACTCGGCTCAATCCGATCCATCTAGGCTCGAGCTAACACCCAAGCTTGGTCTATATCCTTAGCCATGTTACACTTAGTTTTCATGTCACATACATAATACAAATATTACATATATATAACAAGGTAAAAAACACTTAGGAAAATATACAAGTTCTTAACAATTGCCCCCTATATTTTTCTAAGTCCGCTTCAGGTAGACCATGCCTATGTGTGGATTAGGTAACTGGGTCCGTCCTCAGCCCTCATACTTATTGAACCATCAGCCTCCTTCACCTAAGTGAAGGAAATCCCTGCAAAACAAAAATTTGTGTCTAGGTACAATTTTAGTACCAAAGTCAGCAGGGTTAAGATTACCATCAATCTTCATAACATGTATCACATTATCATCAACCTTCTCACGTATAAAATGATATCTAACATCGATATATGTTTAGTTCTCTCATGATACATGGGATCTCTACACAAATATAATGCAGATTGATTGTCGATATGCAACACAGAAGTATAAGTTTTTCCTTCAATCTCATGCAATATACCCTGCAACCAAATGGCTTCCTTGCAAGCCTCATTTGAAGCAATATACTCAGCCTCAGTTGAAGAGAGAGCAACTATAGGCTGTTGTTGAGATTTCCAAGATATGCAATTGCCAGCCCAAGTATAGACATAAGAAGTGATAGATTTTCTAGTGTCTTTATTACTAGCAAAGTCAGAATCCACATATCCAAATAACTCATCAGAAGAGGTATGCTTATAATAACATAATGTCAAATTAGCAGATCCAAACAAATACCTTAAAAATACTTCATAGCAAGCCAATGTTTTTCACCAGGCTCAGACATGTATCTACTTAAAGCACTGATAGAGAAAGCAAGATCAGGTCTAGTGCATATCATACAATACATCACAGAACCCACAACAGCATCATATAGAATATTTTTCATATTCTTAGCTTCAAAAACAGATAAAGGAGCATGATTCTTAGATAACTCAAGATGAGAACCCAAAGGAATATCATTAGGTTTCACATTCTTAACATGAAATCTTTCAAATACCTTCAGCACATAGTCTGTCTGGTCAAGCCAGAGCTTACCTTTCTTTATGTCTCTCTCTTTCCTGATGCCAAGTATCTTCTTGGCAGGGGCAAGATTCTTCATGTCAAAATGCTCTGAGAGCTCCTTCTTAATTGTGACAACATCAGTAGATGATTTAGAAATCAAAAGAATAACATCAACATAAAGGAGAACATAAAGCACAGGACTAGACTTGGGTTTCTCTAAATATAAGCAAGTATCATATTTACTTCTTTTAAAACCCAACTGTCTTCTCATACAGGTAACAAACTTGATGTTCCATTGCCTAGGAGATTGTTTTAAACCATAAATGGACTTTTTAAGCAAACATGCAAAATCAGGTTTAGATTTATCAATAAAACCTTTTGGTTGCCTCATATATATAGTTTCATTTAAATCCCCATGCAAGAAGGCTGTCTTCACATCTACCTGTTCAAGTTCATAATCATAAACAGCAGATATGGCAAGTAATAATCTCACAGTTTTGTATTTTACCACAGGGGCAAAAATCTCATTATAATCCTCACATTCTCTTTGAGTGAAACCCTTGGCTATAAGCCTAGCTTTGTACCTTGGGGGATCACCCTTAGAGTTACCTTCTTTAAGTTGAACACCCACTTACTGTTAATAAACCTGGCAGTCTCAGGTTTCTTCACAAGAGTCCAGGTCTTGTTGGCCATCGTGGACTCAATTTCTTCAGACATTGCTCTCTGCCAGTCACCAGAGTGTGCACATCTAATAGCTTGTTCATAAGTCTCAGGAGTATAGTTATTCACCACAGTAGAGACAACACAAGCAAACTCAACAATGCTATTGATGAACCTTTTATTTGGAATCTTAGTTCTAGGTGATCTATCTATGGTTAACTGCCAATTTGTTAAGTCATGCCTTTCATGAGATAAAATGCTAGAAGAGCTAGCACCATGCTCATTAGACAAAGACACATTAGCAGGATCTAAAGACTCGGAATGAGGGGAGGGAGCATTAGAACTAGCAGAGATAGAATCATTACAAACTTCATTCTCATCATCAGTAGGTTCATCATGAGCTTCCCCACCCAATTGGTGAGGTTGCACATCATCAGCATCAGTATCTGAGGGGTCCTCTGGTACCTTGGGCATCCTCATTAGGATCATTGCCATCCTCATCATCTTCACCATCAGGCACATAGAAGTGGGTTGCAGATGATCCTGTGGGTACCAACAAAGTTTTCTCAACAAAAGGAGTGAACACATTTTTAAAATGAATTTCATCCTCAACAAAGACAACATCCCTGCTGATAATAATTTTATAAGCTCCAGGTTGGATAATAAGAAGTTTATAACCTTTAACACCTTCAGGATATCCCAACAAAACACATTTTTGAGACCTGATATTGAGTTTACCATCACTCTTGTGAGCATATGCAACACAACCAAAAGGTCTAAGATAGCTCAAGTCAGGTTTCTTATTATACCACATTTCATAAGGAGTTTTAAAACCAATAGCAGAGGATGGAGATCTATTTATGAGGTGAGCAACTGTGATAACAGTTTCACCCCATAAAGAGTGCCTCATGCCTGCAGAGATCAACATGCATCTTGCCTTCTCCAGGAGGGTCCATGCAGTTCATCCTCTCAGCAGTGCCATTCTGCTGAGGGGTTCCATGAATGGTAAGGTGCCTCTTGATCCCTACATCTTTACAATAAGAGTTAAATCTGGAGTTGCAAAACTCCAAACCATTATCAGTTTTTAAGCATTTAACAGAGAAACCAGTTTCAACATGAACAATTGTTACCCAATGTTTGAAAACATCAAAGGCCTCATCCTTTGTCTTTAGCAAGTAAACCCAAACCTTCCTGCTATAATGGTCAATCAGGGGCATAAAGTACCTTCTGCCCCCAGAAGATTCAACCTGTGCAGGGCCCCAGAGATCTGAATGTATATACTCAAGAGGTTTGTTAACAATATAATAAGATTTGTTAAAACTCTTCCTCGTTTGTTTACCCATCAAGCAATTATCACACAGATCAATAGAAGCATGTTTGGAGTTTGAAATGTCATGATTATAAAGATAATGCAAACTCTTATTTCCTATATGCCCTAATATATTATGCCAAGTAACAGATTCAGCAATGGACATACAAGCATCAGAGGCAATCAACATAGAGGAAAAATTCATCTCAAGGGTGGCTTGAACCTCATAGAGGCCTTTCCTTTTAATGCACTTAATAAGAACATTGCCATCCCTTGAGACAGTTCTAATCCCATTGCTATTGTGAACATCACAGCCTAGGGATTCCAGTATGCTCTCAGACATGAGATTCCTTCTAAGCTGTGGAACCCATCTAACATTTTTAATGACCCTAATCACACCATCATGCATTTTCATAGCAACAGAACCAACACCTTTGATTTTCAAGACAGAATTATCACCAAGCATAACATCACCACCATCAATTAATCTCAAATCAGAAAACCGAGATTTATGATGTGTAGCATGCATAATACATCCAGAAACAAGAATCCAACAATCAGAGGCATCATTCACAAGTAAAGCAAGCACTTCATGTGTATAATAGGGGTGGGTTTCACACACAGTAGACACAGCTGGCTGTTTAGCAGCCTTTTCCTCATCTCTTTTCTTCTTATAGCAATCCTTTTCAAAATGGCCCATTTTAGAACAATAATGACACTTCAAGTTAGACTTATCAATGCCATTAGTCTTATCAACACCATTTTCAGACTTAGGTTGCCCCTGCTTATCCTTTTTCTTGTTATTATTCCTTTTGTTACCCTTACCTTTAAACTTAGCCATAAGGACTTCATTCTTGGCTTCAGTCTTAGGCTCAGATTTAACACAAACAGCAGTTTTAAAAACTTTCAGAGATTCATTCTTTTGGATCAGAGACTCAATGATATCCTTTTTAACCAAAGAGGTATTACCATATTGAATGACATCCTTAAAAGTATCAAACTGAATAGGCAAGGTATTCAACAGAAGCACACATAACTGAGTTTCATCCAATTTATCACCACATCTTACCAAATCTTGTGTTATAGTCAAGAAACGATCAAGATTATCAGCTAGAGTGCAAGAAGTGTTCATCTTAAAGATAAAAAGCTTGTTAAACAGATTCACACGAGATGGGAGAGACTTTACCATATACAAACCTTCTAGAACATCCCATAATTTTTCAGCAGTGGTGTGCTCTAGTGTCTATCGTGCCACTTCATCAGAGAGACGAAGCATGATCTCACTGTGAGCCCGAAGATCAGTCTCCATGATCTTTTCTTTGCTAGTTCCATCTGGAAACTTGTTTGTTATAGCCACATGACACTTCTCTTTGATGAGTACGACTTTCATCTTCACCTGCCACATAGCAAAGTCAGTGGTGCCATTGAAGGGCTTTAAACGAATAGAATCAGACATTTTGCAGAATAACAGCAAGAACACAAAGAAAAAACTCAAGCAAAGATTGATATATCACAATCACAAATACGAAAGCGAAATTTTTCAAGAACAAGCAGTAATTGAAAAACAACAAAAGAACAGATCTTGTTGCGTCGCGTAGGGGGGAATGGCACCAGGCGATACACCCTATTTAGGTCCACCCGCTTCCTACGCCAGTTCCCGCTCTCTGAGATCTATAAAGACTCAGCTAGGTTGGGAAGAGGACACTCAAGCGCTAGCAACAGAACACGTGCTCTGATACAACATTGAAAAGCAAGACCGAGTATAATCGTTTTCGTAAGAACAACACAAACATGCAAGATCAAATAATAGAGAAAGAGCACAAGACTTTTATAAGGTTCGGATCCGCGATCCTAATCCACTATCAAATAAGGGAGAAAGTACAGATCATGCAATCCAAGAGTACAAGTATAGATCTAAGCATAAACCATAATGAAAGACACGAAAACAAGCAAGAAGAAGAAGAACTTCTTCGACAATCTCATATCTGAGGATACAGACTAAAATCCGAGAACTGGAACCCAACACCGAGCTATTGCCGGCCGCCAAGGGAACTCTGAACACCGGGAAGTCGTCGGAGAAGAAGAGCTTCACTGATCGGAGGTGGGAAGAGCTTGAATAGCAAACCCTAACCCTAGCTTCGCCGCTCTCTCTCTCTCTCTCTCTCTCTCTCTCTCTCTCTATCTCTCTTCTGGAGAAAAGAAACAGTGAAGAGCTTGCGGACGCCAGATGAGAGCTTCGCTTTATATAGACAAACCCTAGTGGCAACCGGGTGAGATCCATCAAGGCTTCCAGGCAACCGGGCTCAAGGTGATGGGCCGTGTCTCATGACCTGGGCTTCAGGCCCAAGCTTGGCAGCTCTCCCATGTTGGAGATCAAGCCAATCGGCTCAATCCGATCCATCTAGGCTCGAGCTAACATCCAAGCTTGGTCCATATCCTTAGCCATGTTACACTTAGTTTTCATGTCACATACATAATACAAATATTACATACATATAACAAGGTAAAAACACTTAGGATCGGAAATTATACAAGTTCTCAACACTTTTTGTGACTTCTTCTTTGCTGTCATGTATTGCTCGAAGTTAATCATCCAAAGACAAATATGTTCTAGATCTGTTGTTAATGCTTAAATCCAAAGACAAACATGTTTCAGATCTGTTGTTAATGCTTGAATCTTAATCCTGGATCCTACCGTATCTATCTTGTTGCTAGTTCAATTTTGTCCTATGTTTTTCTTTAATATCAATCTTCATTTTTTTCCTCTTAGATAAAAAAAAACATGTCTAATTTTTCACTCAATAGATAAAGTGGCAAACAAGGAAAAAAAATAAAATTATATACAAATCTAGCCCACCCAGAATTGCAATCTTGGTTCTGTGCCTAGCGGAGCCTGTGGCCCCCCATGCCCTCTCTCTCTTATCCGATACATTATTTATATGTATTCTCCTCGTCGATAGCTTCATTTTAATATATAATACGTCATAATCTGATATATGAATAAAAAGTTATAAATGTTTGAAAATTGTAGGTGTATTAAACTATTAATCACTTTAATTGTATTATATACAATATACTATAATGCTTTTATATTTTACTTAAATTGACATTCACATATTATAATTCATCTCAAGAACTTTGAAACCATAGGTTATATTAGTTATTTTGAGAATTTGATAATAAGTTACGCAAGATTAAATTCTTTATATATATATATTTATACACTAATACAAGTTAAAAATACAAGTTAAATATTGACTCAATGTTTATTTATTGGGTTTTATATCCTTATTTTATTAGTTTTTTTCTTCGGCTGGTTCATTTATTTATTTATGTTTTTTTATTTTTTAAATGGAGAAAAAATAACAGAGTTTTATCATAAATCAAAGTTATGTTATCTTAGAATAACATCATTTATAATTACAGTATCATATTACATAGATATCGCTATATTAGTTTAATACAAAATGACACCATGTGTGTGTGTATATATAATTATGCCCTCCACTAAAAAAATTCTAGCTCCGTCCCTGCATACATTAAAAATCCAAAATATAAAAGAATTCTATTAACACATTAACCCTAAAACTATATTAATTTTTCGTTTTTAGGATTTTCTAGAAAATACGATTTTAAAAAAGAAAATATTTAATTATTTAGATTTAAACTTTCTTTTATAATTTGTTAGGGTTTACAAAGAGGATTTTAGAAAATCTTTAACTATTCAATCCAATAGCTATTTAGGAAATCCATTTTAAAATTTGATTATAATTTATATTTTTTTTATTTGCTAGAATAACAATGATTCGGGTCTCTGCAACCTCTGCGACTTGGCCAAGGGCCTTGCAATTGTAAACGATTTAAGTCTCCGCGGCCTCTTTCGTAAAGCTCAAAATATGACTCGATCTAAACTTAACCAAATATATACCCGACATATGAACTGACTCGACATATAACCGAATCCGAATGGGTATAACCGAGGTTGTCCCGAATAGTCCAATTGTCATATATCTTCTTCTTTTTTTCGATAGAAGATAAGAGTTTGGGTCAGACCCTGTTGACCCACCACCCAATGGCGAAGTTTGGGTGGTGTTAGACCCTGCTGACCCACCACCCAATCGCGTTCTTTTGGACGAGGACAAGAAACTCCCGATGTGAAGAGAGAGCTTCAAGGTCCATCGTATGCTTGAGTCTAGCCACCAAATTCGCAACTTGATTCGCTTCACGGAAGACATGCCGGCAGGTGGATTCCTCGAAGCAATGTAGAAGGTGCTGAGCGTCCGAGACGATCATCTCAATCTCCTAGGGACACCGCAACACACCAGAGACTGAATTGATCACCAGGAGACTATCACCTTCAATTTCAATCCGTCGGTAGCCCAAATCTCCTGCAACAATCAGGCCAGAGTGGAGTGCAAGGGCTTCTGCCATCAAGGCAAAAACGGAACCACAAACGGAGGCGCCAGAAGCTGTGACAACGCCGAGGTGATCGCGTATGACAAAACCAGCAGTAGCTTCACCCGATGGTAGCTTGGAGCCATCGAAATTGATCTTGAAAGCTCCAGCTGCAGGTTTGGTCCATCTAAGATTTCTCCTATGTCTTGGTATTGGTTGTGATTGCATTTCGTTTGATTCCATCTCTTCCCAATACAATTTTTTAGAATCCTTTAGTTGTTGCAATTGTTGTCGTAAATATATCTCTTGTTTTCGTCGATCTGTGTAATTGTCATTGTTGAATATAATCTTGTTTCCGATGGTCTATAAGCTCCACCAGATAGTGGCTAATTTTGTTTTCTGGGTTGTTTTGAGTTTTTTGAGAAGATCTCATTTGTGCTTTGTCTGATTGTTTGACCCGTTATAGTTGCACCTCGAATGATTTGTCCAATCCTATGGTCAATTTTCGAAATCATATGGAAAGAATGGTTGCAGCTTGTGAACAAGTGTTCGGAGCTTTTATCCGCATTTCTTTAACAAAAGAATACCCATACATAGTGAAAATATGTAAGGATGTCATTGGGTAGAATTTTTTCCTAGTAAAAACAATTGGAAGAAAAAAAAAAAAGAATTTTACCTAGACAATGAACAGTACTACTAGCATACATGGGTGATGTAAAGCGTGAAACTAGACAGTAAGGCATTGCTCCAATTTAATAAAGATGGAAAGCATGAACCTAGGCAGTAGCCATTGCTCCAATTATATAAGAATATTAATTAATTATCATTGTCAATTGTCATGTAATCTTTCACTTTCACAAAAGCAGAAAGCAAGTTCCCAAATAAACACTACCCCAGCCAGATCATTGTCATCCACAAGAGGACTCTCTCCTATACGATATGTTACGTATCATTATATTTTTATTTCCATAACCAATTAGAATCAATTATTGTCCTTGTACATAAGATTTTATTTATTTTTCTTTCGTCGGTTTACTTTCACACACCATGTCCTACATGGGTAGAAGATCATTTCTTTAGTGTGGACTGCATTTGTTTGTCTCCTTCCGTGTGCACTGCACCCTTTTTTATAGTTTGTTTAGACGGTTCTCCATCTGTCGACGAGATCGACGAGGTTACGGGCATGTTCGGTCCTCGAATTATTTCCTAATAAAAAAAATCATATTTTACCTTTATCAATTATCAGTTAGACAGGATGTAAATCCTCTGTCTCCGATTCCGTCCCCCTCTCCTATCTCCTCTCACATAATTTTTTTTTAATTTTTTAAAGTTAATTTATTTTTTATTTTTCTTTTAAGTAGGGATTTGTAAAGGAGGACGAGGGATGGAGGACAAAGGATCTGCCTCCCAGTTAGACAAGGTTTCATTTTATTTATATCATCATCAATCATTAATACTTTAGCTTGAATTTCCTTATTATTATTATTATTATTATTATTATTATTATTATTATTATTATTATTATTATTATTATTATTATTATTATTATGAAGAAAAAAGATTTACATAAAGTTAGTTGGAAGTCTCGTAACAAATTGAGCTCCAACCCCTTTTTGAATAGTAAAACCAACTCTATGAAAAATGAAATCACCATTATCAGACCCTGCCCTATGACTCTTCGTAACCAATTGAACCCGCTTCAGAAAACCAATAGCATCACCTCCCAATTCTCCAAAAGTAGAGAACGCAAATGCCATGAAACAATACCCCTTAGCAGCACAAATATCCGCGTATTTCTTCTCCTTTCTTTCAGTGGCTTGGGAGACTGCCTTGCCGGATACAAAGGAATCATTGGCTCTAGTTGTGAACGGTGAAGCCCCAACCACATCCACACAAGTGTCCCTACCCTTGTCCCACCCATAAACCAACAAATCTCTTGGCCTCAACTCAACACCATTCTCATTGCTCATACCCGTATGCGCTTCCTTCTGAACTGCGATGCCCGCTTTGTAACAAATGTCAGCCAAAACATCTCGGACCATGTTGTGTCGGTGCTTCGTCCCGATGCCTCGACTGCAATGTAGAGCGTGATCTCCAAATGGGTCCATCCTGTCAAGCTCACAACTAGGACAGGTCGGATAGCCACCAAACATAGGGATTGAAAGATGGTACTGGAGGACAGAACGAAACTGGCGAGACTGCATGGTCTGAGCTAGACCCTCAATGGGAGTAGTCAACAAAAAATCATGCGCTCTGTCTCCTCTCGCCGCTTGCAAAACATGCAGCTGCCTTGGAGTCGGATTGAATGTCGACACTAAGTTGTCATCAATGAACTTGAAGTATCGATCCGCCAATACTGACATGATTTTTTTTGGGGGCGGGGGATACAAACAAGTCATCAATATTCGCACCAACACAGACAACAAACCTCGAGATAGATTGGGTGAGGGCACTGTCAGGGCAACTGTCTGGACATCCAGAAGGTGAAGACGCTAAATTACTCAAAATGGATGTTTGGAGATCAGCCGTTTGGAGACGAGATGCGATGAAAGCAAAATGACTAACATCCTTCGCCGAAAGCACCCCAAACCCACCGAGTTTTAAAGGAAGAGTCGCTTGACGCCACTGCCACTGACCAAACCCTGGACCTCCTGCAGTAATTGCCTGCTCCAAGGAGGCTCGAAGCTCATCATCAAAGCACCTTATAGCGTCAAGGAGGACATGAGGGGGGCACGTTCGAAGAGCGAACATCAATCTGGAGACCCCGATACAGTTTCGTAGAAGGAGCAATTCGCACTGGGGATCTTCTAGCCTCCTAACAGCCTTAAGAGCCTCTATCGATTTGTCAACCCTCTTCATAATCAAGCTGTTTCAGAATGTAGCATTGTTGCTGGCTGGGCCACCTAACAATTTCACCCCCAATTTGGGTCTAGAAATGTCAGAAGGAAACAGACCAACTTCAAAGCTCCTCGGATCTTCAGTTGGCCAGAATAATTCAGTCTTCTGAATATTAATGAATAACCCCAACTTCGGACCCTCTCTAACCACAATCTCAAGTGCCTTAGCAACCTCCCTGGTGTCACCTGATAGGGTACCATCATCTAAATACCAGGCGTTAATGTCAAGAGCACATGCGGTATTAATTTTGGCGACAAGCGGATGCAACACTAAAGCAAACAAAAGGGGACCTAACGGATCACCCTGTTGCACACCTTGACAAGAGCGCAAAGGAACATCCTGCCAATACAGACGAGCGGGTTGGGCATAGCAGAATTCAACCCACGGAGCAATAGAGGGGCAACGGATGCGAACTTCCCTAATCAAAGCGCCTCTATCAACGAGATTAAAGGCGTTAGAAAAGTCCACGAGAAGCAAGGACATGTCACTATCCATACTCTTATCTAACAGAAGCCTGTTAACAGAATGGAGGATAGCTTCGCTACCCCCTGACACACCCACCCCAAACTGATGTGTGCCCAAATATCCGCTGAGTTCCTTGGTGACGATAGAGGCTGCCGATTTGGAAACCAACCTCCTCCAAATAGAACCTACTGGAATAGGGCGAACACCCCCACCTGGTTTCAGCAATGGCGTCAAGGGGGCACTTGCTACAAATTCCGCAAGCACTCGAGGGCACGCACCCGACAGGAAAAGGTTAACAACGCCCGTAATGGCTCCAAGTAGATCACTAGCAATGCCGTCACATACCCCACCTAGAATCTCAACGAGATGTTGCGCTCGAAGCCCATCTTTTCCACAAGAAGTACCTTTGGGGAAGCTTCTGATCCGATTGAGGACTAACTCTTTATTATTATTATTATTATTATTATTATTATTATTATTATTATTATTATAGAGAATTATTGATGAGAAATAATTTGGGCCCCATTCCTTTAACAATAGAAAACCCAAACATAGTGAAAATTTGAACCGCATTCCGAGCCTCAATATCTTGAGCTTGAGAAAATATATGGATCCTCTTTAGAACGGATATGGCTTCTGACTCAAGTTACCCCAACGCAGAAAAAGAAAAGGGTAAGAAACCATAACCAATGGTTTTGCACTTAGCTTGATACTTGACCCGCTTACGACGAGCTGCCTCAGTCACCACATGCCCTGGAACAAAATCAATCATCCCAGATTACGTAAAAGGGGATGAACTTATCAGGTCAACACAAACATCTAGTCCTTTACCTCACCCGTGAAGAAGCATATCCTGTAAAGGCCTCAGGTTTTCAAATCATAATTTTTGGATAAAAGAATTAAAATGGACTTAATTCGGGTATTTCGAGAACAACTCATCTTCAACTTAATGGATTGACTTCGAAACTCATAAAGCGGATTTCCGACCTAAAATTGAATTTTGGTAAATGAACTTCGGATGGCAATATCCTTCTCGGGATTTGAAAATCTAATTGGTCGAGAGAGCAGGACTTGGGAAACTAATAGTAGAAAACTAATTTCAGAATACGAATTCGATCGCGTGTTCGGGATCGAAGACTCTCGCCCTCTCTCACCCATGCCAAGCCGAAAACCTTAGCCCAAGGATTGGAGCCATGTGAGACAATTGAATTCTAGTGAAAGATGTCATTTCCCAAATTAGTGAAACATCCACATTCCACGTTTTCTCTCCTCCTTCCTTGCACCCACTTCTTTAGGTAGGGAGACAACTCCCATGCCTATCTCTACCATCTCCCAAAAATCAGCCATATCTCTTTAAAAATCAACCATTTGACTCATTCCATTCTCATCCAAACCTACAAACCCTAACTCTAAACACAACACTCATTCCAAGATTTGGAGACACCAAAACCCTAAAGGCTCCCACCTCTTCTTTCTTCCTTCCTTTTACGTAAGAGCCCAAGGGCCTCTCCCTCCTTTGCCGCCACCACAACCGCCACCCCCAGCTACAACTACACCACCACAGCCCCATCGCCACCTCCCTTCCTCCTCCTTTTCTTCCACTTCCGCCGACGCCAAAACACCACCAATGCCACGCCATTGCTCATCCTCCTGCACCAAGGTAGCCAGCAACATCATCACACTCCCCCGGAGCCAAGAAGATCAAGCCGAGCTACCCATCAGCCCCGGAGGTCCGAGAACGCCGCCACCGCCACATTTTTTCGGTTCTAGAGGTGAGAGCTTTAACTTTCCTTCCTTTCGACTCCAAACCCTTACAAATCAATCCTTTAACCTCCCTATTACTCTCTCAGCCCTCCTTGCATGAAGATCCAGCTGAGAACAAGTTTGTAAATCTTCCCCCGAGCCTTTCCGACGAAGAAGACGAAGTGGGTCTATAACACACTTCTGATGGCTTCAAGATCGCTTGTCGATCTACTCCTTGACTACTGTAAAATATATATATATATATATATATATAGAGAGAGAGAGAGAGAGATATATATATATATATATATATATATATATATATATAGAGAGAGAGAGAGAGAGAGAGAGTATGGATCAAATGTTAACAAATCTAGTGCGTTGATTATTAAATAATGGAGGGTCAAGATTAATTGAATTTTTTTTACTTTTTAAATAAAAAGAATATGGGCCCCACTAATTCTCCCATATCATTCTCATGGATTGAGCGTGTGATTCAATATCCCTTATTCACCGTATAAAACTCTAACCCACTTTTATTCCATCTCAATCAAAATCATCCGGTGAAGTGATTCAGGAGGAGTCAAAGGCGGCGCGGACGATCCGCCGAACGGCAATGGCAAAGGCAGAGGAGATGACGGAGCGGACGATTCCGCTGATCTACGGCGAGCAAGGCGTGGATCTAACCGGTCGCTATCTCAAGGAGACGGTTCCGCTGATCTTCAATTGGAGCGCATCAATGTCTATTTCAACGAGCCATTTGGGTTTGGCAGGTACGTTCCTAGGATCGTTCTCATCATGGATCTTGAGCCCGACACCATTGAAAACATCAGATCTGGTCCGTCGGGACAATTCCTTCGCCTTGATAACTTCGTCTTCGGCTCGTCCGAGACTGGCAACGATTGGGCCAAAGGAAATTACATCGAGGGAGCCTTGTTAATTAATTGACTCCGTTCTTAATGTTGTTTGCAAGGGGTTGAGAATTGCAATTGCTTACAAGGTATCCACCATCATCGATTTCTTATCTAAATATCGTCCCTCTAAGCCCTGATTAGAAGAAGTATGGTGTTCATGAATTTATCTTGTAAATATGTGGCTGATTCAATGTACGTTTATTGAAATTCAAACTCTGTATAAAATAGTAATTCAGGAGTGTGTCAATTATTCGGCAAGTTTAGAGTCACTATTTTTTGATAATTACAAATTATTCATTTGTATAGGGGCAATTAGAGGTAGGTCTTCGTCTAAAATTGTTTATGAATTTATCGACTATTCGGCAAGTTCATAGTTACTATTCGTTGATAATAAGGAATTATTCATATGTATGTGGATAATTAGACGTGAGTTTCTTGAAATTTAAAATCTATTTAAAATTGTTCATGAATTTATCAAATATTCGGCAAATTCAGAGTCATTATTCGTTGATAATCTGGAATTATTCGGTAATTTGTTCAGATCTTTATTTTTCTAGTTTGGTTCTCTATTAATTTCATGTTCAGAGTCACTATTTGGCAAGTTCAGAGTTTATATTCATTGATAATAAGGAATTATTCATTTGTATATGGTTAATTAGATGTGGGAAATCAAGTATTATATTTATATACTCTTTCAACCGAGCGAATAATTACTATGAACTTAGCGAATAATTACTATCAACCTAGCGAATAGTTGAAAAATTGATCAACCCTTTTGCTATTATCTAAATGATAACTCCTATATACAGACGAATAATAACAATCAATTTAGCGAATAATTACTATTAACCTAGCGAATAATTGCAAAATTGACCAACACTTTTGCTATTATCTAAACGATAACTACTCTTTACACACGAATAATAACTATAAGTTATCGAATAATTAATATCACCTTATCGAATAGTTCAAACAGTGCACCACACAAAAAAACAACGTTGGCCTACCAAAAAAAACGTTACGCCACAAAGTGCAAGCAAAATCTGGAAGTTTAGAGTCATTATTCGTTGATAATCTGGAATTATTCGGTAGTTTATTCATAATTATTCATTGAACATAGTGCAAGCGAAATCTCCCCCTAAAAAAACGTTGCCTAAAAAAAAATCCAACGCACGCGCTTCCTCTTCAGCAAGTTCGCTATAAAAGTGGTGGGGCCTACTCTTTTTTATTTAAATAAAAAGAGAAAAACTCAATTAATCTCACCCATCCATTTCTAATAAATCAATGGCTTAGATTTGTTAACACAAAACACAATAAGGGGTGAGTACACCTGACCTGACCTCTATATATATATATATGTACGATTATGAGCAAAAAAATAAATTATATCTATCCAATCTATCATGAATCTATAACACTCCCTAAATCACTAAATTATTTTCACATTTATTTAATATTAAAAAATTCAAAAAATTATATACATATTCTAAACATCTATTTTTATATGTTTTTAAATTTTATTTTTGAAAAATCATGTTTAAATTTTTTATAATTATATTTTATAAAATAATACCTTTTTAATTTTAAAAATCATGTTATTTTTTTTATAATTATATTATATAAAATAATACCTTTTAATTTTTAAATTTTTTGAAAACATGATTTTTTAAAATAAAAAATTATAAACATATTAAAATGGAGGTTTAGAATATGTATGTAATTTTTATAATTTTTATAAGATTGAATAAATGTGAAAATAATTTAGTGATGTAGAGAATATTGTAGATGATTTGAATTGCTATCTAGATAAATTATATAAATTGAGTTTCCAAATATAAAAGATTTCGTTGATGTCAATATATAGATGAAAAAATTTGGCTAAATGTCCATTTTGTCAACCCATTTTTGCAAAATGTCCACTTAAAATCAGTTTTTGCTAAATATCCTATTTTTTTTTGAAAACCACATTATACCCCTGTTTTATATTTTATCCCCAATCCTCATCTTCTTCCTTTCAGATCTCCCGTTCCTTCCATTCCCCTTTTCCCCATCACTGTCACCTCCCGTTCAAACCGAAGGTACTCAGAGATCGAAGTGAGAGTGAGATCCATGGAGAAGGCCTCAGATTGCCGCCTCCGAACGAGCTTTGGCGTGGTGGTAGCGTTGAAGATCTGTGATTGCATCGATCGGTCCTTGCTCTCCCAGACGATTTCGCCTCTCCTCTAGTTTCCTCCTTCTCGGATCGCCGCCTCCGTTCAGAATCAGATCGTCGCCTCCTTCTCGGACCTGTGATTGCAGCGATCTGAATCTGCGATTCAGATCGCAGATTCAGATCTGGGATTCTGTCACTTCCTTCTATTCAGATTCAGATCGCAGATTCAGATCACCGCCTCCGTTCAGATTCAGATCGCAGATTCAGATCCCCGAGCACTTTCTTCTGTCCTCGCTGAAAAGACCGCAGATATGGCGGCGATGGAACGAAGAGAGCAAATTAGGTCGATCTCTCGTACTGCTCCAGTTTCCTCCTCCAGAACCCCGTCTTTTTGCTTCCTCCTATGCCACCTACGCGGCTACGCCTCCTCCAGACCCCGCGCGATCTCCTGTCTCCGATCTCTCCTATGCCACCGACGCCAGCGGCCTCTCCGGCTTCCTCTTCTTCCTCAGTCTTTCAGCGCCTGCATCCATGTAATGTACGTCCAATATGACTTTAGCTTATTAGTGTTTCCAATGTTGATATTTGTTGGAAAATAATTGATTTGGGGTGGAATTCGCTAGCAATTTGATGATATCTTGCTGAGGAATTGGTTACAGTACCAATGTCGATATTTGTTGGAAAATAATTTATTTGGGGTGGAATTTGCTAGCAATATGATGATATCTTGCTGAGGAATTGGTTACAGTACCAATTTTTGCTACTGCAATTTGGATTTTTGATGAATTGTTTCCAATGTCGATATTTGCTAGTGCAATTTGGATTTGTGATGAATTGGTTACAGTACCAATTTTTTCTTTTTTTTTCCCCAATTTTGACTGATTTATGCTTGCCTTGCACTATATTTTTCGGGTATGACAACACTTGAATGGTTGATTACACTATATTTTTCGGTAATATTGTGTTTGATTACACTATATTTTTCATGAAATTATATGTTTTTTTTTGTCATCCCGTTAAAAAAAAAGTGTCACCAAAAAAGTTGTTTATCACTATACATGTGTCACCAAAATTGTATCACCAAAGTCATTGACCGGTTTCACCACTTATAAAGGTGGTGACACTAATCTCGTAAAAAAAACTGTCACCAAAAAAATCAATTTGACAGTAATAGGGGTGGTGGTGACAGCGATAGGGTGGTGACAGCGATAGAGGTGCTGACAGCGATAGAGGTGGTGACAGCGATAGAGGTGGTGACAAAAATAAGGGTGGTGACAGCAATATGGGTGGTGGTGACAGTGATAGGGGTGGTGGTGACAGTGATAGGGATGGTGCTGACAGCGATAGGAGTGTTGACAGCGATAGGGCGGTTACAGCGATAGGGGTGGTGACAGCAATAAGGGTGGTGACAACAATATGAGTGATGATGACAGTGATAGGGGTGGTGGTGACAGCGATAGGAGTGGTGGTGACAGCGATAAGAGTGGTGACAGCGATAGGGCGGTGACAGCGATAGGGCGGTGACAACGATAGGGCGGTGACAACGATAGAGGTGGTGACAGTAATAAGGGTGGTGACAACGATATGAGTGGTGGTGACAGCAATAGGAGTGGTGGTGACAGCGATAGGAGTGGTGACAGCGATAGGGCGGTGACAACGAAAGAGGTGGTGACAGTAATAAGGGTGGTGACAGCGATAGGAGTGGTGGTGACAACGATAGGAGTGGTGGTGACAGCGATACGAATGGTGACAGCGATAGGGCGGTGACAGCGATAGAGGTGGTGACAAAAATAAGGGTGGTGACAACAATATAGGTGGTGGTGACAGTGATAGAGGTGGTGGTGACAGTGATAGAGGTGGTGGTGACAACGATAGGAGTGGTTGTGACAGCGATAGGAGTGGTGACAGCGATAGGGAGGTGACCAAAGTTGTGTCACCAATTCATTGACTTTGACCGGTCAATGGTCAAAATAAAAATGGGAAGGAATGAAGGGAATGGGAAGGAGGGGCAAAAATGTAATATTAGGACATTTTGCAAAAGGGAAAATAAAAGTGGACATTTTGCAAAAGGCCTTGTAGAAAATGGACACTTAGCTAAAAATTCCTATATAGATTATGTTGCTTGAATAAAGTAAAAGAAATTAACTAATTTATAAACAACGTAACCGCCAATTAAAGATTTCTAAATTGGTGATTATGTTGCTGAAAAACAAAGCACAAATTCTCTCTATAAGTCTATATATACACAACACACCCTTTGAGGATCCAAATACAAAAGTTATAGCATTGCATTATTGCGTGGTCTCAGTTTTATCTAGGGGTATTATGTGAGACAAGCTACTCGTGATAAGCTCGGGTTCGGCTCGTATAAAACTCGACTCGAGCTCGTTCATTTTCTAAACAAGCCGAGTATGAGCACATTTTTAAGCTCGTTCCAAAGCTCGGCTCGTTCGAATTAAACTCGAGTAGCTCGAATTTTATGAAATTTCTAAAATTTTCTTAAAGTTATTGTATAATGAGCAAGTAGAATTGCCTAAAGCTCGAAAAAAGCTCGACTCGAGCTCGCTCATTTTCTAAACGAGCCGAATATGAGCACATTTTTAAGCTCGAGTCAAAATTTAGACTCGGCTCGAGCTCGTTCATATTCTAAATGAACTAAATATGAACAAGTAATACTCGACTCGTTCGACTCGAATAACAGCGCTATTTCAAAGACTAAAGGTACGTTTACTGTTTTGATCTTCGCTGTCGATCATCCTCTTTAAATTACAATTGTACTACTGGCATGTAATTAATCATCAATTTGTAATTTCATATTATGTCTTTTCCATTAATTAAATTGATTAAACCTTAAAGATTTTAGTGGTGTTTAATTAATTTTGCTTCTTGATCACCGCGCGGCTATGTACAAGTATATCGATCGGTGGAATGAATGAAGTTAAGGCTTAATGAATGAATTCATCAAAGGGATGATTAATTAGCTTATATATACAGACATTAAATTAATCGATCTGAATAACATAGATTAATATATCTGTCTATAGATTTGCATTCGTTAATTTTATTTGATCGATCAGAACGTTTAGGGTTTTATCTTAGGTCTTACACGTACGTACTAGTACTTACACATATGTACTTGATTTATACATTACAGACGCACGTAACGATCGAACACTAAGATCGATGGGGTCAAAGTGCTATTCATATGGTGGACACGGACACAGAAAGGGTGGTGAAAGGATTTGTGCAGATTATTATGGGAGTAAGAAGAGAAATCATCATCAGGTGCGGCTGAGGAGTATCTCCAAGAAAAGGTGTTTCGATGATGAAGAGGTGTATCATCATCATTGTAGTAGCTGCTATAGGAAGAGGGTTAAGAAGACTGATCATTGTATGACCCGAGGAGCGAAAAGTTGTGCCAAAGTCGAAAAAGATTGCCCCAATTATCCTACACGGAAGAGGCTGCTGCATTCAACAAGATCCACCGGCCAGTCTATTACTTCTTTGGATGGGAAGAAGACATATACCTCAACCGAACTCAAAGCAATTCAAGACGAACAAGAGATAGAACACAAGATACAGATTCAACGCGAACGAGAGGCAGCCCGAATCGCCCTTGACAAGGTTAGTTATTTAATTAGTAATTAGTTCTCTAGAACCTGCATCATATATCATATACAAGTGCAAGTCTCTTTTATATTATATTACTTATATTATACATTGAATTGATATATACTGTAGGAATATTGTAGGATAATTAATAGTATTTATATTAAGTTAATTTGATGGGTGCAGATGGTGAAAATGGTAGATCTGGAGGATAACAGGGTGGTGATGAGAGAGTACGGAAAGCTAACAGGGCATTTGGAGTTCTCATTGACTACGCCGAGTCACATTTGCAGCAGAAGATGTCATTACATACACGCATTGCACTTCGACGTACTTCTGATGAAGATCCCATCGACGAACCAAGCATGACATTGTATGTGCATCAATCTCTCGCGAAGACCAGCTAGGACAATCCATTTGATCGATCTGAACGCACGTGACATGTTCAAATGATTTTTTTTTGGAGCAAACATGTTCAGTTGTATGGATTACATTTTATTTTATGAAATGTTCTTATTTGTTACCTAGCTCTCGTGATTAGTGTAGAAGATAGCAACATATATATATATATATATATATATATATATATATATGGAATTCGATCATCAAGCACACCAGTTGACCTACTTCTGTTAATGTTTTTAAGATAACCGAAATGTAAAACTTAATCAGTTCTAACTATAAACAAGAAATGGGTCGATTAACTGAATGCGGAAACGAAAAACGAACAAGAACTCAAAGAAAACAAGGATTTGTTGACGCAGTTTGGCGAACCTACTCTGCGGCGCCTCAGGAGGTTGAGACTCAACCCCAGAACAATCCACTAAGCAGATCGATCAAGGTTACAAGTCATGGTTGCATGTCACAATTAAAGACTAACTACAGATCTACTCTAGATATGAACAGGAAAGACAACAAGCGGGGAGCAAGAGAAAAATCCCTGATCTTCTCAGATCTTGGATCGGAGAAGATATGAAGGCGGGACGATAATTGACACCAGAAACAGACGTCGTCTTCAAGGATTTAGCAAAGATCGAACTCAGGAAGCTTGGATGAAGCTTCTACAATGGCGGATTCTCTTTGTCGCTCTCAAGGCTCTCCAACTCTCTCTCTTTTTGAATGGACTTACCAACTCGAGCAAGCAGCAACTGAGGAGCTCGAATTAGGGTTTTGCCTTATATAAGACACCCCTAGTTAAAACGACGCGTTCGCGTTCCACTTAAGCGAGTCGGCTTCAAAACATCAAGTAGAGGAGCTGGGTTGGGGAGATGGATTTTGGGCCTTACCACAAACCCATGACAATGTCCAAGCTTGAGCCCAAACTACTAACTGCCTAAACTATATATCATACAAGAGTATTATAACCTAGAGTTTACATCTTACATGTGACATGCCATCCTATGGCTTATAAAAGACATTTAAGATTACAAAGCATAACAAATATGCCCTCCTAATCTGAATGTCGACCTTGAGTTCCATTTAAGTAGCAAAAAATCCTTTTAACTGCGATGAGATGCGATTCCTTTGGGTAAGCCTGAAATCTTGCACACATACATACACTAAACATAATATCAGGCCTACTTTATGTGAGATAGAGAAGTGAACCAATCATACCTCGATATTCCTTTTGGTTCACACTCTTACCATTTTTGTCTTGATCTAAGGAAGTGTTGAGCTCATGGGGGTCTTGGCGACCTTTGATTGATCCATCTTGTATTTTTTGAGTAGATCCCTCATGTACTTACCTTGATTCAAGAAGATTCCTTTCTTTGTTTGATGAACTTGTAATCTGAGAAAGAATTTCAATTCATCCATAAGACTCATTTCGAATTCTCTACACATAATGTCAGAAAATTCCTTGCAAAGAGAATCGTTAGTAGCACCGAATAAAATATCATCAACATAAATTTGCACAACTAATAAATCGTTGCCTCGAGTTTTGATAAATAGGGTTTTATCTATCAAACAACGTTTAAAACCATTTTCAAGAAGATATTTTGATGATCTCTCATACCATGCCCTAGGGGCTTGTTTGAGACCATAAAGTGCTTTATCCAGCTTGAAAACATGATTTGGAAACTCCTCATTTTCATAACCAGGAGGTTGTGCAACATACACTTCCTCTTCTAAAATGCCATTTAGAAAAGCACATTTCACATCCATTTGAAAAAGTTTAATACCATGTAAGATGCAAATGCAAGTAAGATACGAATAGCATCTAACCTTGCTACAGAAGCAAATGTCTCCTCGTAGTCAATACCTTCTTCTTGATTATATCCTTGAGCCACGAGTCTAGCTTTGTTGCGAGTGATATTTCCATCCTTCTCTAACTTGTCTCGGAAGACCCATCTAGTACCGATGACAGATTGATGCTTGGGCCTTGGGGTGAGTGTCCATACCTTGTTTCTTTCAAACTCATTGAGCTCACTTTGCATTGCTATAACCCAATCTGGATCTTGAAGTGCTTCGGCAGGAATTTTCGGTTCTACAAGAGGCACAAACGCATAAAAGGCACACAAATTTCTTATTTTGGATCGAGTTTGTATACCGGATTGTGGATCTGATATGATGTTCTCCATTGGATGAGATGAGGCTTGTTTAAACTTTCGTCTCTTAGGTGTTAGCAGATATTATTTATATTTGTCCATATCATGTACAGTGACAATTGTAGAGGGTACAATTGTCACTGTACATGATATGAACAAATATAAATAATATCTGCTAACATTAGGCTCTTGTGATGTTGAGGTTTCTCCAAGACCTTGAGGATCAGGCTCAACAATTGGTTCTAGTTCTGCATTTCCCAAGTCAAGACCTTGAAACCTCTGTTCTAGATCTTGAACCTGCATGTCAAGGTCTTGGGCTTGTTCGGATGTATCTTGTATTGGTTCCTGCATATTCCGACGTTGTGATTTCTCCTTTTCTTCGTCAATGTCGGAGCCTTGTTCCTCATGCTGATTCAAGTTTAAATCCGCAAAGCTATCACTTAACGCACCGTTATTACTTTCATCAAGTATCACATGAATACTCTCTTCTATAATCCTTGTGCGTTTATTAAAGACTCTATATGCTTTGCTATTTAATGAATAACCAAGGAAAATTCCTTTATCACTACGAGCATCAAATTTCTCTAGATTATCTTTGCCATTGTTGTGAACAAAATATTTGCACCCAAAAGGTTTGAAATAGGAAACGGTAGGCTTTCTTCCATAGAAAAGCTCATAAGGAGTCTTCTTTAAAATCGGACGAATTAAACATCTGTTCAAAATATAATTTGCAGTATTTACCGCCTCGGCCCAAAGCGATATTGCTAAATCATTTTTAAAAGCATAGTCCTAGACATGTCCTCCAAGGTGCGGTTCTTTCGTTCCACGTCCCCGTTTTGTTGAGGAGTTCTAGGTGCTGAAAAATTATGTGAAATACCATATTTCGAACAAAATAAATCAAATTTAAGTTGGTCAAACTCACGCCCGTGGTCACTACGGATAGCAACAATAGGCATGTTCTTTAAAGTTTGTAACTCCTTACAAAGTTTTGAAAACTCAAATAAAGCCTCTGATTTTTCTCGTAGAAAAGAAACCCACGTAAATTGTGAAAAATCATCAACAATGACAAGAATATATTGTTTACCTTTGAGAGATGTCACACGCATAGGTCCACATAAATCCATATGCAATAATTCAATAGGGTGAGATGTACTTACTACTTTCTTAGGTTTGAATGACCCTCGAGTTTGCTTACCTCGTGAGCATGCATTGCATAGCTCATCTACCTTAAAGTTTAGATCGGGAAGACCGCGAACCAAGTCCCTTGATTGTAGCTTGTTGAACGTGTGCATGCTTACATGCCCAAGTCTTCTATGCCAAAGCCTTGGATCTTCTGTAAAGGCCGTGAGACATTTTAACCTTGTTCCTGCAACTTGGTTAGTGCTCATAGAATATACATTATTATTGCGAGAGGCTGTTAGAACCAAGTCTCCAGAATTTTTATTTTTAACTAGACATTTTTTGGAATAAAAAATAACAATATTGCCTTTGGCACATAATTGAGAAATACTAAGTAAATTATATTTTAATCCTTCTACAAGGTAGACATCATCAATATAGTTGGAAGAATCCTTACCAATTTTACCTATCCCAATTATGTTACAGTTTCCTTTATCACCAAGAGTGATTGTACCAGTGGATTGCTTCCTTAGATCCAAAAACAATGAGCCTTTTCCACTCATATGGCGTGAGCAACCACTATCAAGTATCCATTTGTATTCCTTGGTCTTGGTGATATCCTGCAAAACAACGAAATTCAACCTTTCCGGCTAGACCAAATTATAAATTGAGATTCATAATCGGGATGGACCATGTTTGGTGGTCTAAACCCTTTAAGAACCCAGATTTTCCCTACCTATTCTCTAAAGCACAATGGAAAAGTATTACGAATAATGTAAGGATCATTTATGCGATATGGTCAAGTAGTTTTAACAAGACCCTTTTTACAGCAAAAAATGACATGTGGGTGTGCGCCAATTCCCTTTAGCTTTCACAAAAGTGGTAGGGGCTTTCTTTGGAAAATTTTTGTTGTATTCAATACCACTTTTGTTAAGGGATGATTGGTGCTCACCTAACATTCTATCGAGATTGGCGTTGGAATGGATAAAGCACATGAGAGAGGTCTACTGGTCTCTACACTTATCAGTCAACGAGATCTTCTCTTTCTCTAGCTCTTTGGTATAAAGAGCTAGAGAGGAGAGATCTTGCTTCAAGACAGAGTTTTCTACCTCCAAGGCCTTGACTTTACTGTCAAGGGCTGACTGAGTAGCCTTGAGATTTTTCATTTCCAGCAACATTTCACTCAGGTCCTTCCCTGCTCCAAAAGCTTCTCTTTCAAGGTGTTAGTTTCATAAATAAAACGTTCTTCATTTAAAATCATATTTTGAAGAAATTCAGACATAACAGCAGTAGGACTAGAAATTAGATCCCTTACGATAGTTCCAAGATGCTTCTTTGGAGTTTCCTCGTGATCGGCCATTAGGAAAAGATTTGTCTGTTCTGTCTTGGATTCATAATCGCTTGAGGAGTCGGAATCGCTCCATGCATGCATCATAGCTTTCTTCTTTCAATTGTCCTTTCGAAACTTATTCCTTTTCATTTGTGGACAATCCTTGACTAGATGTATAGTATCTCCACACTCAAAACAAGCCATAGATTTAGTTTTCTTATTAGAATTGTATGGCTTACCTTTGTGATTTGATGTGTCGTTGTACTCCTGGTTTGCAAATTGCTTTTTCATCTTGAGTATTCTTGCTAATCCTCTTGTAATAAGTGGAAATGGATCTTCTTCATCGTCACTCTCGTCGTCATCCGAGGTAGCTTCTTCCCTTTTTGCTTTTAGGGCCAAGTTCTTTACAGTAAGGGCTATTTCTCCATCTTCTTCACCAAGAATCATCTCTGGGTAATCAACTTACCGAGGAGATAATCCAATGGAAAAGTTGACAGATTTTGAGATTCCTCTATTGCATTTACTTTTGGTCCCCACTTAGCTTTAGGCAAGCTCTTGAGAATCTTTCTCACCTTTTCCTCATTTGTGAATGTTTTTCCGAGAGAATCCAAGTTGTTTACGATCTGAGTGAATCTGGTGAACATCTCATTTATTGTTTCCGTGGAGAGTATCTTGAATAACTCATATTGCCTCAAGAAGATGTTGATTTTGCATATCATTTTTAAAGAAATAAGAAAAATTCTAAGCAAGGTATTTAATACTTCATCTGTTAATTAAAACTTGTCATTTACTATTAATGCATGTTTTTTTATAATGACAAAAACTATAAAAAAAATATAAACTTTTTTTACGTTTGTTTTTATAAATGCATGCTTAATAGTAATAAGAATGAAGTTATATAATACTTCGTATATTTTCCCCAAGGTTTCTCCAAGGTTTTCTTATATAATACTTCGTATATTTTTATAAATTCATCTGTAAAACAACAAATTTTACTGAACGGAGGGAGTATATAATATTTCCCCAAGGTTTCTTATATAATACTTCGTATATTTTTTTTAATAACAAAACACCTTTTAAAACTTTTAAATTTTATTTTTTTTTATAAAAACCTTTCTCTTATATAATACTTTCAACTAAACGAAAAATCTTGCCCCGATGTTTTATTTGGATAAGATGTTTGGGGTTGTTTACAAATGCCAAACTTATGGTGCCTTTTTTACTGATTAAAATAGGGGGTTGCTAAATACACTGGTAATTTTTATTAGACGCACCGCTGATCTGCGCGATTTCTTGCGAAAATGAGTCCGCACCCGGTTGTGAAATGCAGCGAGCGTCGTGTCAAACAGCAAACATCACATACCTTCGATCCGCAACTACTTGCAGATTGTATGGGAGATTTTGTTTTAAACAAACTCGCACACACATTTTATTTTTTAAAAAAAAATAGTCCGCTACGGACTGTACTGGGTAAAAAAAATTGATTGATTTTTTAAAAAAGTATGGGACTCCGCAACATGATGATCTATGGGATGAATGGGAAGTATATATGATGATGGAACCTTCGATGCGTGAACTTATATGGAATTATGTGTGCTCATATGTGTGCATATAGACTTGTATGTTCGTTGTGATTACTAGGTGATCTAAACTATTTCGCTACTACATTGCTGTTTTGCACCTCCAGGTAAGTTCCCTCAAGAGCTTACTCAGATTGATCTCTCATGCATGTAATCATGTAGTATACTAGGTGTTGCATATGCATATAAGCATGATCATGTAGTATTCTGCTTAGGTTGCACTATTGATATTTACTCAATGTGTTTGGAACAGAACGACCGTAATATGTGAGTCCTTAGAGTCTTTGCTAGGGTTATAGAGCAGCCCAACTTTGTTGGGTTGTTCCTCTCAAGTCATGTGTCAAAATACTACCTATTGAAAATGAGCATGAATTATGAACTATATGAGGATTGTTAAGGAGACGAGCTCGGCTGGCATATGTACTAACGGAAATGGGTACAGAGGTAAGAGAGGGACATAACACTTGGCATTCTATCTAGGTACCCTTTAAATTCAATATTGCATACATATATATAATTTTCAGCATCCTTGATTGCTTAATACCCTTGTACTGCATTAGAGCATCTTTATTAGGTGCAGCGTATACTATGTGATCGCAATAGGGACTTCGGTCCCTCATGTGTGTGGCTCAGTCTAACCCCTTCATCCTTCTATGTTTTTAGGTATAGATGCATCATGATATCTCATGCCTTGTTATGAATGTTGCTCTGTGCTGATTGTGGCGTGGGACTTTGCCATGGACGATCTAGGGAGAAACTGACTCTTCACCATCTACCATTCAGTACTCACATTTTGGGTATTGACGTTTTGATCCGGCTCTGCCGTGGCACCCCGTTGTAGTAGGTTTTACGACTATGATGCTTTAAAACGGATTTTTTGTGCAACTTAGGATATAGGACAGGTATAGATCTATTGACATTGGGTCTCCAACGGACCTCACGAGAACTTTGGGTACAAAATCCCAGTTTGAAAATCTGACATTTGGTTTCAAACTTTCAACTCGTACTTGGTGCGCAAGATCCGAACGAAGGTATTCGACCTTCAAAACGTATCTCGGGTTTTATAAACCTGCGCCGTTACATGAGGTTGGATCCACTGCCAGGGCTGGCATCCCGCTGCCATGAGTTGGGACACGCTACAACGGATGGCCGCAGGGCAAGCTTTTGGGTCGAAATGTTAGGGCTCTTGGTCGGAACATCCTCTTTTCACCCTGGAAAACTTTTGAGTTTTATTCTGGTGTCTTCATGAAAGTTGTAGGCCTAGAAAATACAAGTTCAGCTTGCCGGACAGACAACTTTTGCACTTGATCTTGTTTTCTCTCTTAGACCTCGATTTTGCACTTCATTGCTCCTTATATTGTTCCAAACTCTTCAGGAATTCCTCCTTAAGCTCTACCAAGTCTTTTCTTATCCACTCTTACCTCCGTTCATCGTGTTATTCTCCTCGGATCTACGAATCTGCATAAAAGCATCGAATAACATAGATTCTGAATTTTCCACAAAACGAGCGCTAATCTAAATTAACAATAAACATTATTATATTACAATAAAATGCACCTAAACTAACCTATAATGCCTATTAAAATACGCATTATAATACTTCCCATTCTATGTTTTTACAAAAGTCCCATTTTAACTTTGCCTAATCAATTACTCCCTCCGTCCAACAATACATGGACTTTTAGATGTAAATTTTTGTCCAACAATAGATGGTCTTTTAGGTTTTCTAGGTAAAAAGTTGTAATGATTTGTATTGGTTTGTGTGTTGTTGATTTTTTAAAATAATTTGATTGGTTAAAATGTGTAGTGGGTGTTAAAAAAATAATAAAATTTATGAAAAAGTTAGTGCAATGATGATGTTTTTTTTAAAAGTAAGGTGTTTTATTAAAACTTGTGCAAAATGCTAAAAGGCAATGTATTTTTGGACGGAGGGAGTATTATAAGGGTTTGGAGGGTTAATTAGGAGTTTAGGGTATATGTGTACCCTAGGTACACATGTTATGGTATACGCGCACCCAGGTTGCGGATAAGGGTTGAGATGGTTAGGGTAGGATTTAAGATTTATGCACAACTTAGGTGCGTTCAGTTTAACTGATGCGCACCCAAAGTGCGTAAAGGGTGTGTAGGGTTGGGGTAGGGTTTAGGGTATACGTGCACCTTGGGTGCGTATAGTTTATACTTATGCACATCCAAGATGTGCACTCAAGACTCGCACTAGATTGATATTTTTTTATATAAAATTAACAATATACAAATGTAAAGAACATGTGATTTCTATCAATTTATGATGAGGTAAAATAAACACACTAAACAGGTATGGTGGTATGGACACGGGCCTATATATATCATCGATCGATGTGATCTTTTCAGTTATATTTTGAGAATTAATACTTGGTGAAGGTCATCAGACTCAAGAAAGAGGTCGTGTCCATGTACGAGACGAGAGGGAGGGGGGTTTGTTGTGAGCCTAATCTGCCATGTTCTACAGTAACTTTTATATCAATTTCTGCATACATTTCATGCATTCGGGCTAAGATAGTACAGAACCTATGTAGTTTATGTTTATTTGCCAAATTATGGAATCTACACCAGTTTTTGTTTAATTTCGCAGAATTCGAGGCAAATTACAGCAATTCTAAGGAAGGTCAGAAAAGATCGGAAAGCAACTACAGAAGTGCAGAATACGAGAGTACAGAACCAGGACAAACCAAGCTGAAGCCAGAGCTATTCGATATCGAGTACACCTTACTCGATCTCGAGGAGAGTGTCCAAGCAGACTTGGTCGACAAAGCCTGGTCGAGGAAACCAAGTCCGAAGCAACATGCTCCGGAAACCAACTCGATCTCGAGTACCACTGATCGAGATCGACAAAGCCTAGACGCCACACCCGGAGTCGAGAAGAGGAGCTGATCGAGAAGCCGAGGACGAAGGCGCCGAGCAGCTCTACTCGATCTCGAAGAGACCCTTGTCGAGCTCGAGTAAACCCTAACGCCAGTCCGAGTTCATGCCGAGGAGAAGCTGCTCGATCACACAAGGCCGCACACCCTACTCGATCTCGAGTACCTTTAGTCGAGATCGACGATGCCCAAGAGCCCAGATCCGAGCATGTCGAGCAGAGTCTCCCGAGAAGTCCAGTCGACAACGAATCCTAGTCGATGTCGAGTAGCCCTTGTCGATATCGAGTAGGCCAGCTTCTGGAAAACGCGTCGACGAGAGCAGTCCGGGTCGAGTTGGAGTTACTTGGGCACGAAGGAAGTCGAGTTGGCCGAGATTCTATCCAATTTGATCAAGTCTATCTATGGAAGAAAAGTTCTACCTACATTGGAGATATTTTGCAAACTTTAGATATAGTTTCCTTTAAAGATTTATTTCCCTTAAGCAATTTATTTATCTTTAAGCTTTAAGTAGATATAGATAGAAGATTCTATCCTTGATTAGCAAGGAATAGAGGGCTATAAATAAAGCCCTAGGGGCTGGTTTTTCATTCATTCAGAAACACAATCAATTCCATTCAAGTAAGTAGGAGTAGAGAGAGAGAGTTTGTGGCAAGCAAGGTGGAAAGGCGAAAGCGGATTTGTCTTGTTGGTTATAAGCTTTCTTTATTTAATTCAATGCAAGTTAGTTTCTTTTGTTATTTGATGTCTTTCTTGATGATGAAGAGCGAGTAGTCCACCCACTTCTGGGGCTGGGGTGAGCCCGACGGTGGCCATGTGAGGTGATGCGGTAAAGGTCAGATCTTGTTATGCGATTTATCTTCTATCCCTATGAGCATGATTCTTTTACGAAAGTTGAAGGTGATCATTGTGTGTATTATTAAAGCATGATCTTTTATGCCTTTATGTGTTACTTTGCATGGTTATCGTTGTGGTGTTGATACCCTGGCTTTGGAAGTCGTTTATTATATTGATTTATTTCGTCGGAATTTTGAGTTTTGGGTTCGAAAAATTTGCAATTTAAGTTTCTGTTTTTCTAGTCGATACAGAGGAGGAGCTCGTCGAGATCGAGTAGGCCTTGGTCGATCTCGAGTACGGTCTTGTCTAGGTCGAGTAGAGTTTCTGCTTCTGTCGTCGAATCTGAAGTTTCTGTCTTTTGCTGTTGTCGATCTCGAGTTGACTGTGGTCGAGATCGAGTTAGGCTCTGTCTTCGCTTTTCTTTCTGCTTTGCTTTGTCTTTTCTGTCTTCGTTTTGATCTTTGCTTTTGTTTGCTATTTTCTGTTTTATTTTTGTTTCTTTCTTTGTTCCTTTGTTTCTGTCTTCTGTTGCTTTTCTGTGAGATTTACAGCTACCTAGGATCCGCTGACACGGTTCCTCGTGGATTCGATCCTGACTTCCCATTACTGCATTGGAGGAGTCTTGTATTTATTTGCGTGGGTCTGAATCTGGTTTGATTTATTTTATTATATTTCATACTCGATTTCCTCCTCACAACAAATTGGCGCCGTTGCCGGGGAAGCTATCATTCGCGCCTTAGGTAGTCAGTTCTCACTTTTTCTTTGAGTTACTTTACAGGTGTATGCGCCGTTCTGGTCAACCACCTGAGCTTGACGGCTTAGACGAACCAGAGCGCCTTCTACACATCAGAGCTAAACTACAAAGAGCCATGGCCGCCGCTGAAACACAAGAACAGCTGATTGCCAGGCTTACAAGGGAGCTAGCTGCAAAGGATACTACTATAGCCAATGAAAGGGCAGCGAGGGAACAAGAGAAAGCAGCAAGGGAGCAAGCAGAAGCTGAGCTTGCCCAATATCCAACTACAGCAGAGGATTATATGCATCCAACTCTCGTCGTGCCTGAATCGGCGATTCTAATCCCTGAAAACTCTTTTGAAATTCGCACTCAATTTCTGATAGAGCTTAAAAATAATGCTTTTTATGGAAGATTTAATGAGTGTCCTCTTGAGCATATTACCAATTTTCATGACATGTGCCGTACTCTTGCTGAAGGTACAACTCTGGAATATGTCAAGATGAAGGCTTTCCGCTGGTCTCTCGCTGGGCCTGCACTGAAGTGGCTCGAAGGGCTGAAACCAAGATCACTCACAACATGGGCCCAAGTAGAGCAAGAGTTTCTGAATAAATTCTTCCCACCTGCTAAGACAGCACTTCTCCGCCAGAAAATCACCGCCTTCAAACAGAAGCAAGGGGAACCGCTGGCAAGGGCATGGGAACGCTACAAAGAACTGTTGCGATCTTGCCCTACTCATGGACAGCCACCCTACGTCATTCAGGAGATCTTCTTCAACTCTCTTGATCAAGTCACTAAGGACAGAATCAACCAGTATACTCGCTATGAGTATCTGACGATGCCGCCAGTTGACGCATGGGGTGTGCTAGACAAGCTCACTAACTATGACAACAAGTATGGGTCTACTGCAACCTATGAGGAGAACCCCTACGCCAGGCCAGCACCATCCATGCCCCTCTATGAGCCTCCTAAAGAGATTGATCCTGATGTAAGGGAACAATACTACAAAGATCAGAACAAGAAGCTCCTTAAGCAAGTAAAGTATCTGTCTGTCAACCAGCCTTGCATTGAATGCGGATCGCAGCGGCACACCACTACTGAGTGCCCACACACAGAGCAAGTAAGGCTGGCAGAGCACCACGAGGAGGTAGCTTACGCAGGGGGTCCCAATCGCTACATGGGGGACCAAAGGTTTCAGCAACCACAATGGAACCAAGGTGTCCCTAGGAACCCCCCGCCCTACAGAGCTCCAGGACATCCGGAAAGGGAACAGAAAAGGGATGATATACAGACAGTCCTGGAGGAAATACGGAGGAATCACTCAGAAACTAGGCAGTCCTTCAACTCCGTCTACACTCAGTTGCAAGGTGTCAACTCTAGGCTTGGGGAAATTGATATATGGCGAAAATCAGTTGATACACAGATTGGTCAGCTAGCAGCAGGAATCCCCAGACAGTCAGGTGCGCTCCCTGGATCTTCAGAACCAAATCCTAAGGGAAAGACTGGACACATCGCTGCTGTAAAACTCAGAAGCGGCCATCAACTGCAAGAGCCAGAAGTTGGAAAGTAGCAGAACAAAGGAGATCAGCAAGTCGACATCGACCAGAGCCTACTCGATGTCGAGGAAGGTCTACTCGATCTCGAGTAGAAACTTCAAAAGCCCTCGTCTGCACTGAACAGCAACTCGACATCACCCAATCTGGTCGAGATCGACAAGGGTGTACTCGACATTGAGGAGGGTCAGCCCGAGATCGAGAAAACTGCAGCACCTCCAACATCTGTCCTGGCTCCGAATCAAAAAAGAAGCTGCATTTCCCCACAAAATCTCCAAAGGACCCGGCACAAAAGAAATTTCAGCGCTTCATCAAGATGCTTCAGAAGCTCAACGTCACCATCCCCTTCACAGAAGCTCTCAATGAAATGCCATCCTATGTTAAGTTCCTGAAGGAGATTCTAAGCAAAAAGCGATCAATGGCTGAGATTACAGAAGAGTGCAGCCATTTGGACATACTGGAGAAGAGGCCAGATCCAGGTAAGTTTGCTATAACCATTGGATTTGGTCCATATAAAATTAATGCTTTATGTGATCTTGGAGCTAGTGTGAGTATAATGCCTTTAACAATTTGGTCCAAGATTAAGATAGGTGCCCTAGAGCCTGTGGATGCTAGACTTTATATGGACAACAACACAGTGGTCATTCCAACAGGCATGGTGGACAATGTGCCAGTACAAGTAGGTAAATTCTTTGTCCCTGCTGATTTCCTAGTTGTTGATATGCAAGAAGATCCTGCTTGTCCAATTATTCTAGGAAGACCCTTCTTGGCGACGGTGGATGCCAACATAAGCGTAAGGAAAGGAGTGCTCACCTTCAACATCGGCGATGAGGTAATTGAGTATTCCTTTAATAAAACTGAAAGGCATACAAGTCCAATGGAAGAGGTAAAATCTATCTCAGCTGGCTACATCACCTGCGGGGAACCCAAAGTAAGAAATATGACCCCTGAGGAGCTGGAAAAAAGGGACATGGAGGCCCAGGTGGAAGAGATCATGGCAATCCTAAAAGAGGACGCAGAAAATCCAATCGACACAAACCAAGGTACATCGTTATGGACTAATTATTTTTCGGATGCCTTGACAGGAACCAAGTATGGGGTCAAGATCGACCAAGACTCCTCGACATCGAGGACCCTAGTCGACCTCGACCAAAAACAGAAGCCTCCACCAGCACCAGCGTCATCGAGCAGCAACACAGAAGCTGAGAGTTATTCGAGATCGAGTATGGTACTCGAGATCGACCACCACTCTGCTGCCTCGGCTTCGCCTTCCTCGACGCTGACGACTCCAGAACCTGAACCCTCATCGAGATCGAGTACGGTACTCGATATCGACCACCACCTTGCTGGTCAGCTCCTGCTTCCTCGACACTGAAGACGCCAAAAGGAGAATCCTACTCGAGATCGAGTAGGCCACTCGATGTCGACCAGCCTTCCCCTTCACCGGCTTCTGCATCCACGAGCAGCTCACCACCAGAACCTGCAGACTCGTCGAGATCGACTAGCCCTAGTCGAGATCGACCAAACACTGTGGTCCCCGATTCCGTCTCTGCGAAGGTAAGCCAAGGTATGAATATTTCTTCCCCCATTTCCATTAAAGATCTATCTATAAATGGGAGAGGTTTGCCTTGGTATGTGCGCTTATGTAGGATTTCCAATGATGAGCCCAAGGAATATGAAGTTGGAGACAAGCTCTATGTCTCTAAATCAAAGGATCATTGATTCCCCAACAAATTCAACAAGAAGCGGATGGGGCCTTTCGTGGTGAACAAGATCCATTCTGGAGGATTGCAGCTGATGGACAAGAATGGAGTCCTATTTGAAGCCCAGGTTACATGGGCCCTGCAGATGCCACCTTGAGCTAAATGGAAAGTCGGCCTAGCGACTATAAAATCTAGAGCTTGTACATAGACTTTTTAGGACTTTTGAGACTTTGTTGCTTTTGTTTTTGTTTTGAAACTTTTAGTTTTTTTCTATTGTGGGTATATGTCTTTTACACTTTTCAGGTCCATGGATAGAAGCAAGCTATATTCGGACTCGGCTCAGGAGGTTTCTTGTATTCGACATTAAGAAGCCATGCACACCTGTCTTGTGAGTTCCTTTCTTTACCCTTGTTTTTATACAGTGAGGATACTGTAATGTTTAAGTATGGGGTGAGGGAAGGGCTTACTTTATGCATATTTGACATAGTTGACATATGTGTGCATATTTAATTGCTACATGGCTATTTTGGAATGCATTATTGATTTATGTGCTTATATATGCATGTTTCCAAAAGTTGAGAAAAATAACCCATGCATGTTTCCAAAAGTTGAGAAAAATAACCCCCATTGAAAATTTTGAATAATGTCATGGAAGCTTATATTGAACTCGACGATGCGAAATTGGATTCATTAGAGATATAGCATGAAATTGCCTAGTAAAGGGAAGTCACAATGAAGTGCATATTTTGATGAAAACCATGAAAGGAGGTAAATTTGAAGTTGCTTTTGACATGTTGCATGATAAAAGGATGGAGGACTTTATATTTCCATATAATGCTCATATTTTTATACCCCTAGCCTTACCTATGCTTATGCATCACAAAAGCCATATTATGCCTTATTTCAATTATTGCTCCACATGATCTAAATATTTGTCATTCTTTACCTTATTTCCTATCCGGGGATTATGTTGAGAATGATGTTACATTATGGAGATGTTATATGGTAATTGTGTTGTTGTTATCATTATTGGAGTTTGGCGGAAAATGTTTGAAAAATATGGAAAATTTAATGAGTGAAAGAAAATCCGATCAAAGATCGACCCTGCTCGTTGAGATAATAGTTTGGCGAGATGGGACACCAGGTGAGGAGTCCGACGCACTAAGTATCCGGGGCCATTCATGACACCCATGTTTGCGACTCGCGAGAAGGCAGTGCTGAGGTTAGAGAGGTAAAAGCATCATTATTGATAAAAGCATTATGAAAGGTGATGAATCGTATGGAGAAGGAATGTGGAAATTCAGTTTGGAAATACTCCATTTCCCCGGATCATTAGCACCACTTTGCCAAATATTGCCCACCTTTAGCCTTTTACCAATCTACTCCCTCATGAGCTTAAATTAAAGTCCTCTTGATTATTAATGCTTTGTCACTTATGAATGTTTTTGCATAACCCTTCTTTTGTGAGTAGATGTTGCTTTTATATATTTACACATGCATGGATCTGTGACACTAGTACCTTTTCGAGGATGGTAATTGATTGCAGGGTTATATAAGAATGAATCTAATATGTTGAGAGTTTTGAATTCTTCCCCTGAATGACAATTAAAAGTATTGCTTGAGGGCAAGCAAGCTTAAGTATGGGGTGTTTGTTGTGAGCCTAATCTGCCATGTTCTACAGTAACTTTTATATCAATTTCTGCATACATTTCATGCATTCGGGCTAAGATAGTACAGAACCTATGTAGTTTATGTTTATTTGCCAAATTATGGAATCTACACCAGTTTCTGTTTAATTTCGCAGAATTCGAGGCAAATTATAGCAATTCTA
Organism: Persicaria maculosa; assembly: GCA_963922045.1. Taxonomy (NCBI): domain Eukaryota; kingdom Viridiplantae; phylum Streptophyta; class Magnoliopsida; order Caryophyllales; family Polygonaceae; genus Persicaria; species Persicaria maculosa. The sequence goes on along the minus strand of OY998256.1, from coordinate 28,351,832 downwards.
AGGAAGGTCAGAAAAGCTCGGAAAGCAACTACAGAAGTCTAGAATACGAGAGTACAAAACCAGGACAAACCAAGCTGAAGCCAGAGCTATTCGATATCGAGTACACCTTACTCGATCTCGAGGAGAGTGTCCAAGCAGACTTGGTCGACAAAGCCTGGTCGAGGAAACCAAGTCCGAAGCAACATGACTCCGGAAACCAACTCGATCTCGAGTACCACTGATCGAGATCGACAAAGCCTAGACGCCACACCCGGAGTCGAGAAGAGGAGCTGATCGAGAAGCCGAGGACGAAGGCGCCGAGCAGCTCTACTCGATCTCGAAGAGACCCTTGTCGAGCTCGAGTAAACCCTAACGCCAGTCCGAGTTCATGCCGAGGAGAAGCTGCTCGATCACACAAGGCCGCACACCCTACTCGATCTCGAGTACCTTTAGTCGAGATCGACGATGCCCAGGAGCCCAGATCCGAGCATGTCGAGCAGAGTCTCCCGAGAAGTCCAGTCGACAACGAATCCTAGTCGATGTCGAGTAGCCCTTGTCGATAGCGAGTAGGCCAGCTTCTGGAAACGCGTCGACGAGAGCAGTCCGGGTCGAGTTGGAGTTACTTGGGCACGAAGGAAGTCGAGTTGGCCGAGATTCTATCCAATTTGATCAAGTCTATCTATGGAAGAAAAGTTCTACCTACATTGGAGATATTTTGCAAACTTTTTTGATATAGTTTCCTTTAAAGATTTATTTCCCTTAAGCAATTTATTTATCTTTAAGCTTTAAGTAGATATAGATAGAAGATTCTATCCTTGATTAGCAAGGAATAGAAGGCTATAAATAAAGCCCTAGGGGCTGGTTTTTCATTCATTCAGAAACACAATCAATTCCATTCAAGTAAGTAGGAGTAGAGAGAGAGAGTTTGTGGCAAGCAAGGTGGAAAGGTGAAAGCGGATTTGTCTTGTTGGTTGTAAGCTTTCTTTATTTAATTCAATGCAAGTTAGTTTCTTTTGTTATTTGATGTCTTTCTTGATGATGAAGAGCGAGTAGTCCACCCACTTCTGGGGCTGGGGTGAGCCCGACGGTGGCCATGTGAGGTGATGCGGTAAAGGTCAGATCTTGTTATGCGATTTATCTTCTATCCCTATGAGCATGATTCTTTTGCGAAAGTTGAAGGTGATCCTTGTGTGTATTATTGAAGCGAAAGTGATCTTAATGCAACTTGGATTAATTATGTGAAAAGGGTTAGTAACAATTAGGGTTTATGCGAAAGCCTCTATATGCCTATTTGTTAATAACGAAAGTTATTTTGATGGAAAGCATGATCTTTTATGCCTTTATGTGTTACTTTGCATGGTTATCGTTGTGGTGTTGATACCCTGGCTTTGGAAGTCGTTTATTATATTGATTTATTTCGTCGGAATTCTGAGTTTTGGGTTCGAAAAATTTGCAATTTAAGTTTCTGTTTTTCTAGTCGATACAGAGGAGGAGCTCGTCGAGATCGAGTAGGCCTTGGTCGATCTCGAGTACGGTCTTGTCTAGGTCGAGTAGAGTTTCTGCTTCTGTCGTCGAATCTGAAGTTTCTGTCTTTTGCTGTTGTCGATCTCGAGTTGACTGTGGTCGAGATCGAGTTAGCCTCTGTCTTCGCTTTTCTTTCTGCTTTGCTTTGTCTTTTCTAACTTCGTTTTGATCTTTGCTTTTGTTTGCTATTTTCTGTTTTATTTCTGTTTCTTTCTTTGTTCCTTTGTTTCTGTCTTCTGTTGCTTTTTTGTGAGATTTACAGCTGCCTAGGATCCGCTGACACGCTTCCTCGTGGATTCGATCCTGACTTCCCATTACTGCATTGGAGGAGTCTTTTATTTATTTGCGTGGGTCTGAATCTGGTTTGATTTATTTTATTATATTTCATACTCGATTTCCTCCTCACAACAGGGTTGAGATGTAAGAACAAGTATGGGTGGGTGAAAGATGAGTATGAGATTGGAGAGAGGAAGTGTAGGGTAGAGTTGGGGAAGGCTGACGAGAATTCATCACTCACTCTGCCAATTGCAAAAATCATCACTCCCACTTCAAACGCATGGCAATCACACGCCATGTTCCAATAAGCTAGGGAAATTGCAAAAAATCATCGCTAAAGACCCTATTGTTATTTGTCGAACTATCGATCTCAATTATTTGGAATTTGTAATAGGATCATGTTAAAGGTGGGAGTGACGATGGAAATGTATGTGGGGGACTTCAAGTGGTGATTGAGGAGGTGGTGGATGGACCAATGAGAAGGGTAGTGGTGATGGTTGGGGTAAAAATGATAAAGGTGGGAGTTATGGTGGAAGTGGTTGGGGAGCTTCAAGTGTTACAAATGAAGGTAGCAACGATCGAGGTAGTGGTTGGGGTATTTCATCAGGTGGGAAAGGGTTCACTGGTAGTTGGAGAGGATGGTCAACCAGTACCAAGAGAGATGAAGTGAGTGGAAGCGCGTGAGGTAAGACTAAGGTTGTGGGAAAGCTGGCACTGCTAGTTGGGGAGGTTATGAAGGTTTTGCTAGTGCTAGTAGCCGGGGCTGGGGAAATTCCTCTTCGGGAAAAAGCAAAGCTGATACTGGCGGTGGTGGGGGCAGTAAAAAGAGAGAGATACAGAAAGAAGTTGATTTTATAGTTTTTACTTTTTTAAAAAAAAATACAAAGGGCAAAACCTTGTTGGTGTTGAATATTTATAAAGCTTACACAGATTGTTTTAGGATCAGTCCGTATAGTTTTTTTAAAAAAAAACTTGCAACAGATGAATTTATAATCCGTCATAAGAAGTACATATAGCAACTGTAATGAGTGCATATATTCACCCCAATTCGAAAAGTCAAATGGTTTTATACGTACTCTAAATGCATATAAACCTTAATTTTCATTTTTATTTTGGTTTTGGTTTTGGTTTGGTGATGGAGGATATATGCGCATCCTGCAAAGTGTAGACGAACCTTAACACATGCGCGTATAAGGATTAGTTAAGTAGATTTAAATTAGGAAGTTTAATAAGCTTTTGATGGAAACTGGGAATCGAATTTATGGTAACTACTTGGCACCCAAGCTTAGCTAACAATTCCTGATTTTTCCATATATATTTCAATGAAATTTGGCGTTTCCCCCACTCCCCAACATTGCAACACAGCACACCACTTGTTTCCCAAGAAATCCTTGAATCAACCGATTAATTCCAATTCCAACTTCAATTTCAATTCATCGCTTTGCTTAATTTCCATGGAGATGGAGCACCGCCGCGGTTTCATGCTCCTAGGGTTCTTCATTAGTCCCGATGAGGAGCCCCCGCTAAAGCTTGTTCGACCCAACGCACCTAACCTCCAAAACCCTCGCCCTAATTCTTCTTCTGATGAATTCGGCACCCCACTCTCTCCAGATGTCCGGCGTCTTCTGGTTTCGATGGGGGTTGCGGAAGACCACACCCCCGTCCACTTCTTCACCCGCACCTTGTTTGATTCCGATGTGAAGAAGGGGCTGACGCGACTCGCCATCCCCAAATCGCAACTCCTCCGAACCTTCCTGACCGATCAAGAAGAGGCCTTTCTTCAAGAGCGAGACGCCAACAAAAGAATCAAGAGGCTGCAGGTGGATGTGGTTGATCCTTTGGGCGTGGTTCGTATTCTCAGCCTCTCCAGGTGGAACTACAAGAAGTCCGATGATCCAAACGCCCATGGTAGGCGGAGCTGCTCTTACGCTCTCAATGGCGGCTGGATGGATCTTGTCGCCTCCAACGGCCTCGCTGCTGGGGATACCATTCAAGTTTGGTCTTTTCGCAAAATCGATGCTTCTCTCGGCCTCATCATCTTCAAGGGATCTGCAGCAGCTTCAGACTTACACCAAGGAACACAAGGGATCTGCAGTTTGAGTTCGAGTGATTCTCAACATAACAACAACTATGGAAGCACTCCAACTTGGGGACTAAAGAGGAAGAGGGGAAGCAACAGCTCTCTGTCCACCATCACTACTGCTTAATTAGTTACCTGCACCGGAGATTAGACTGTTATTGATACACTACACAGTTAGTATAACCTATGATTTCTTCTTACATACATGACAGTATATAGCATATAGGTACAGAGTAACTGTCAATTGTTAAACCGTGATTTGATTTTCTTCCAAATGTTAAGCACATCCGTCACTGATGGAGTACTAGTATTACATAGCTAATGCATTAGCCTAACTTTAAGAGTTTTGACCATGTGGGCTGTTGTACAACCATATCTTTGTCTAGATCTAATCGTTGATGGTGTGTTTTTATTAATTGTTCAATTGGTTTCTGGATCTGCTGAAATTTCCACTCTCCCCTGCACTCTACTTGTTTCTTAACTCATTTGTCTTGAATGGAAATAAAGCATAAGGAGACTAACATTTGAGACTGCAAATCCGCTGATTTTTAGTTTGACTGTTTCAAAAGAGAACTTCTTGTCAAAATAACATCAACAGTCAAATGTCATCTGGAAGATCTTAAATGGAGTAGGTAGATTGTTTTCCTTTTGCATCCGCTGGTTTTGTTCAAGTAGGTCTATCATCATATTCATATGGGTTTTTTTAGATGATCAAATGCAACAAATCAATATATGCAGTTAGTGAAAAGGGCTTTTAATTTCATCAAGACGCACTTTCATAGTTTAGATTCACTGATGTTAAGGATTCGAGCAAGACAGAACTGGTGGTTCGCTTTTCATAAAGACTGTAAGAAGCAAAAACAAAATCTCAAGGCAAATTCAAAAATCATCTGCAATCTCAATAAAAGAGGAAGAGTTTAGTTGACATCCATGGGCTTACTTCATGAGAACATATCCCTTTGGATCCGAACGGGAACACCATAGTACTCCATCTCCAAATACAACAACATCCCATCAAGATCTTTTGTCACAATTAGCGCTTATGCACCATAATCCAATTCACTGATCAAATGAAGATTTATAATTTTGGTCTTACATGTGCTCATTTTATAATACCCAATTTCATAATTTATAGGTCTTCGTAGATTAAACTCATTTTTAACTCAAACTACAGTGACTTGATGCTACTAAATACAGTAAGTGGATACATATGGATTCATATTTAGCTCCAACTGTTTGGAGCTGAAAATTTTGATAGTCCACTCCTGCCTGTAAAGTGTAAACCAAAAGCTTGTGTCATGTTAAGACAACCAAAGATATCCATTTTTCAACATCACAAGTATGTTACAATTTTTTCAAAAGAAATAAATAAAAATTCCCGACCTTTTTTTCGTAAAGCCTGAATTTGACCCTCTACCATTGCACCATTTTCTTTCTGGCAACTAGCTACCCTTTCTTACCACTGGCACTGCTGAATGCTGATGATATCTACCCACTTCTCCTTCTGCCATCTACTGTTGTTAAGCAGCAGGTACATCACAACATCAGAGTCCAAGTTTGACTAGTTCCCTAGAGGGCGTCTTGTTTTTGAAAAGAAATTTCATATTCTTGGAGATACTTGACATCTTTAGCCTTGTAAAACATCCGAGAGAAAAAAAGGAGACATTGAAGAATTCGCTCATCTCAATCTGATGACTGGGTGGAAATTGTACCAGAAGCTTGAGTTATAGCACGCTGCAGTACATTTACATAAACGTCAACACAAAAACGTAACATGAGAACAAAAATCTTCCTCAAACCCTGGATTACTTCATTTTTTAAACCACGACTTGCTTACCTGGTGTCAAAGCATTAGTTCCCACGCGGATTTTAGCAAGAGCACCCCGCAAGTAGGTGCTGTCAATTCAGCAACCTGATTCATTATAGTCGTTGTACTTTGTAATGGCAGGTGGCCTGTGAATACCTCATTATAGTCATGAATACATGCAATTAACTCTTCTTTCTTTAACAAGTAATTTAGTTCCAAAAATTCCAAGAAAAGTAATGTCCAACAACATAGCCATAGACTCGTATTCATCCAAAAAAACACCAAGCAACAGAATTTGGTTTTCCAATCAATGCAGTCTGGCTTTGTTATCTTCACTTTTTTATGCATTTTATAGCAATCTTCCTATTCAGCCATTAAGAAATATGACAGTCAACCAAGTACAGGCTTCTGTAAACATCAACAGAAAGATCCAGGCAACAGAGGTAAATGCCTACTGACCAGCTTTTGGGTAATCACCTTCACTGACTTCAAAGTCTCTCTGTGTGAGCCTGTTCTTTATGTAGTTTACAAGTGCCGCTACCCTAACCTGAAAGCCTGAATGAAATCCATGATGAACAAGTTGTGCTAGACAAGAATTTGCAGAAAGCCTGATAAAAAAAAAATAAAAGGGAGAAATGGCACAGGAGAGCCATAAGTTACATCAACAGTCCAAGTGTCCAAACTTAAAGGTGGGCATCAAACCTTCCCTGATAAATTTTGGAAAACCATTGGGTACATTGTTTTCCTTTTGTATCTGCGTGCTTTGTTCTACTAAAAGTCTATCATCACAAGCTTGATGAAACCAGACAGAATACTATCAGCCATCTACACATTTTCTCAAAGTGTAATGCAAGTCCAACATGTTGAGATACAACAAGTACATTATGTTTCCTGGCATAATAAGTAAAGTGCTTCCTCTTGAAAATAAATTCCAACAATAAAAAGGGCTTGACTTCCTGGTGGGGTAAAACAGCTCCATCTAGGATAAAATAAATTCCAACAATAAAACTGTAATTATAATGTAGTGGATACTCAATTACAAACATATAAGAAAAGACTGATCAAAGAATGAGTGGACATGGAAAAAAAAACATCTTTGTTCCCACAATTTCAATCCTCGTATGCAATTGCTAATTCACAATACGTAAACCATTAGTATTTCTACAGTATTAAAATTTTCTAAAATTCTTATTGTCTATGTGCTATTTAGTATTAGCTATTACATAGACATACTTTTTAATTGAGTGAATTGTACAAGCATTTCTTTTCCTATAAAGCAGAGATTGATGTATTTGATGGTGTGTTTTTCTTGTTCAATTGATCTCTCCTGAAATTTCCACTTCTCCCTGGATTGTACTTGTTAAATAAGGATTCAGGATTCAGGACTGTGTAGATCAAACCTAATCTGAATAAAGGAATTAAGCATACATGAGAAACTTGCAATGACATAAAATGATTGGTATCCCAGTTGTTTACAATGACAATAAAACATAACGAGATTGATCCACATTTCAGTCCACAAGTACTAAAAAATTTGTAGAAATTTGCACAATGTTCAGAATTTAATCAAACGGAATTTTCAGTATCTGCGAGACAGCGCAGTATGCATCCCAAACCAGCTTTCTGAGTCAGCTTTTCATGTATCTTCAGACATTGATCGCATGTAGGGCGATCTCCAGTAGACAATCCTCTATACAAGTATCTGAAAATGTTGGAAATGGAAAATGATCTTTCACTGTCATGTTAACTTGTCCATAGTGTAATGGATAGAGTTAAAATCGGGAATCAACGTGAAAATGGAAAGAACACTCAAAATTGAAAATAATACACAATCTCACTATAATCCGAATATATTTCTTAAGAGGGTCACAAGTGGAGAGCAGCTCTCACAACGGCCAAAGGACACTTACAAACTCTCCAGAAAACCGGATTATCTCTAATCAGAGCCTAGTTCTCTTATTATTTATAGAGTATTCCGATACTTGGGTCATCCTGTGTGATGTTAGACACTCTCTCACATCATAACTACCGCATTGTAGACTATTCATACGCATTATTTAACATTTCACGATTTTCCAACAAACTCAACCCACAGTGTAACCTTAGTAGAAAAACGCAATCTTTTTTTTTTGGTGAGTAGAAAAACGCAATCTGGATGCTAATATAGATAGAGAACTTATGCATATTAAGGGCTCTTTTGTTTATATAAGAGGGGAATGGAAAGAAGGTATTAAATTTTAATATAAAATGTATATGATCATCATTTTTTGTGAGCTTAGAGAAGAGGGTGGGGGAGATTATTAAACCATCCTAGAGGTATTAGTTACCCTCCTTAAAATTAGGGAATAGAATGTGGGAAAAGGTAACAAATTTTATGTGAAAAATGGGAGAAGAAGGGTAATAATTAGAATAGTGATCAATGAATCTCAACTTAAATATGGACTATGTTCATAAGGGTAATCATTACCTTTCTCTATACAAAAACAAACCGGGGGGGGGGGGGGGGGGGGGGGGTAAGTTTCTTTAAACTCTTAAGCCTGGATGAATATAACTGGTGATTCACTTACTATCATGACTGTAAGAACTCGTTTGTTAAAAACTTCAACCCCACCTTAATCCAAGATATACTCCCTGTGCTGATTAAAGACTTCTAAACTAAATGGTGATGATATCATTCTGAACAAGATTTCCAAGAAAAGAAACACTAACTTGTTCCAAACATCATCTTATTTGTTGAATATATCACAATTCTTCCTATCCACATTACCTTAAAGCTCAAGAGAAAATATTGTTCTAAAAGTACAAAAGTCACTCTGATATTTCTACATAAAAATAGCAAAACAGCAAAGTTGTTCATGGGAACCTGTGTCCAATGATCATCGTCTACGCTTTTCCATCTAAAGGATAAGCCTAGTAGGCACAATGAAGATCAGTTGTTTCATTGATAACCATTATAGGTAATCAATTCAAGTGTCAGAAAACAAACTTCCCAAACAAATTCATAAACTTCAAGCCAGATCAATGTTATACAGCACAAAATCAGATTCATTTCTCATCAAGTATGAGTACGACCATTTCAAGTAAAAGCAAAAAAAAAAAAACAAATCCGATAAATCATCTGCAATTGCAATAAAGAATAATAGTTCAGATGGAATCAATGGGGCTTACTTCATGAGAATATCATAGTACTCCGGCTCTAAAGACGAAAGCATCCCATCTATATCTTTGGTTGCCATTAACGCTCTATGCACCACTAACCAATTCGCCGACTATCAAAGGCAAGGAATTGCAGATTAAATCATCAATCAATGGATTTAAAATGCGTATACACAGAGAATTCAAAGGAGAATGGAATCGGAGACCTTGCAGCGATCGTCTTTGGTGATAGCGGCGGAACCTTCAAGAGCGGTTTTGAGAGCCTCTAGTGGCTTATACCTTGAATTCCGGATTTCACATTTTCAGCTCCATGAATGCAAACCAACAAGGAAAGGACAAGAAATTGGGGGAGGGATTAGGGTTTACTGTTTGAGCAGAGATTCGATCTTGCGAGATTTTTGCTCTATCCGGAGGATTATGGCCTCTGCGTTCTCGGCTTCTACGAAATCATCCGCCATCTCTGAATCTCGATCCCCACAATTTTGAATCTCTAGAATTTGTGCTTGCGGAGGTGATCGCCACAGCAACTTCCACTGAAGAAGATGGCAACGTAAAATATGTTTGCGGAGGTGACGGACAATTAGACATTTACACTTGACCACCCTTGTAGAATTTGTTTCTTCTCAAACCAGACCATTATTTGCTTATTTATTAATATACTCCTATCTTTTATACGATCTCAAATCGACACCCCACCACTCCACAAGCTAGTCTTTCAAGTTTTGGTTATCTTTTTTTTTTGGGTTGTTCGATACACCGCTAATTTTCACTGGATACACCGCTAATCTTCGCATCAAGCTGCGTAACTCGGCGGGCGTCAGGCCAAACAGGGTGTTTGATACAGTGTTATTACGCATAAGGTTGCGTAACTAGCTAGGGGAACTGTTCAGAAGACTGCCAAACAACGTCTTATGGTAAGCGATGGTTCGATATACGGTGTTATTACGCATACGGTTGCGGAACTAGGGTTTACTGTGTCAGCCAAACAACGTCTTGGGGTAACCGGTTTTTCTCCGCAATACGATGCGGACCTAAGGCAGCAGTGGCTTGCCGTATGACAAACATTTTACTCCTTACCTTAAGCTTGGTATAGTAGCTTTAGTTATGTTGTTGAACGAATAATTCGTTCAGAACGTGACACATTCATAGAAAGTCATAAATACTCCTCGGAATAAGTGTTTTGATTTGTAGTTGTAATAAACAAAAGACAGTGACACGAGTAACACATCGGAAAATCACAGGTAGAACAAGGGGGTCCATCTCGAAGTCGGAACTCAGAAGGGACGGTATTGGTTGATTTTTGCTATAAACGGTTGATCCCATCCAACAACGCTCTGTTGTCGGTGCCGATACCACTCAGGGTATATGGGTGGGAGCAATGAGTCGTCACGCAACCATACCTGTGAAAAAAGTAAAATGAATACGTCAGTATTTGTGGTTGTGAAGTGTGGAAAAAATATGTCATGCAATTGGTAGCTCACCGGCACCCAATGGATTCTGTTGTTGACGATGCAGATTACCAAGTTTGCTTTCTGCGGGGGAGGGTCCCGTGCATCGAGAGGGAGTAGAAGCATCGGATAGTTCCTGCTGAGGATGACCAAGGGCGTCTGAAATCTTGTGCCGAAGACGAAACCCATCATAGGACACTCCATCCAGTACTCTCGGTTGGCAATGGGGCCGGTGAAGGTACATTTAAAAATGTAGTCGTCCAGTCGTGGTTCGTGGCTATAAACGTGTCGATGCTCAGTCATCTCATGTGCGAGGGCGAGACGAACTTGTTTCCACTCATTCTCACCCAAACTAAAGAGCTCAGCAAATGCTCCATATCTGCAATGGCCGTCAGAACCGACGTTCTTCACTCTGTCGATGAAGATTGTCATGAATGGGGCGATGTCATCATCTACCCAGGGGAAATGGGTCTGCACGACCGGTACGGTAGGTGGGGCCTCCGCGTTGGTTATGTTGGAAGCCGCCTCTTCGTCGCGCAATACATCTGTTGAGTCATTCTGGGCACGGTCGTGGACGCGGTGCCTGTGCCCGCTCCTGGCGGCGTCGTTCAGCCGATTGCGTTCTCTCCCATGCCAAGGGGTTAGTTTGACAGGGGTTACGGCGCCCTCGTCCCCGAGGTCTGCCCCTCGATAGCTCAGGGGGATTGGGTGGAACTAGGTTGGTGGTAGCAGGGAACTGGCCGTCCGCCAACATAGTTGCCACTCAAGCCAACTCGTCATCGGGCACTTCACCGCGTTGGTACCTTTGCAAGAAGTCATTGATGGCGATCTGAGCCTCGGTCATGGGGACGGAGTCCGACGATGAGTCCTGCTGAATGCCCTTCCAATCCAACTGCTTCCAAAACGTGTGAATCTGGCTCGACATAATAGGCGTACTATCTTGGATGCACAGATATATGTCGTGAGTACATGGTATCCCGTACGTCACTCTCCAAAACTGGTCGGTGCATTCTTGGGTCGGTGGAGTGTCTTTAACCTTCTGGTATAGTGTGTTGAGGAGGTCGTAGCAATGCGTTGAGATCCTATCTCGGACCCGGAAAAAAATGTCAACGTTGTGCATGCCGGTGCACCAAGTGTTGCGGTCCCTGTTTAGTGACCCTCTGACCTCTAAAATTTGACCCTTCATCAATAAGTCGATGGGTGCGAACACGCAACCGAAGTTTCCTACGGGGGACTGCAATGCGTTTTTCAGTGCTGAGTGTGCGGACTCGACCCTTAAATGAAAATTCCATTTTGTCCAGCTTAGCATAAAATATATACGTGAAAACGTAAAGGTACAGATTGAGGAGGTCATTGAATGTAAAACCTGTTTGGGGTCCTCGTCCCCAAGTGAAGGCTGGTGTCCACCCAAGCTCTGACAATTTTGTTTCGGTGATGCAGGAGCCACGTGGAGGAGAGGTACTGCATCAATCCGGGGATGTGGTTCCACTTGGCATATATCCACCGTCGCCGTGACTCGTACGACTCGGGGGATCTCGACTCGAACACAGCTCTACAACCGTTCTTGAACTTTCGCGCTGTTTCTAAGTCGCGCGTCCGTTCGAAGGCCGCTTGGTCGCACCCCCGCAGAACGTGGACCCAGCATAATATATGGTTGACTGTGGGGAAGGAAGCGTCAATCGCACCAAGTAGACCACGCTCCCTGTCAGTGACGATGGCCTCCGGTGTCTTGTCTCCGTAGAGGAAGCGGAGATGGTTGAGGGCCCAAGTGTAAGACTCTGTGGTCTCATCGCAGAGGAAAGCGAAAGCTATGCTGAAGTTCATCCCCGTGCATGTGAAGCCGATGAACTCAACCAAGGGCATTTTGTACCTTCAGATGTGGCAGTAAAAAAAAATGTGAGGTGAAACTCATGCGACAAATATTAGATGAAATTTGGAACAAATTGCAAAGAGAACAACAGTTAAAGGGAATGAAATGAAGACGTACTGGTTGGTTTTGTACTAACTGTCGATTTCGACGACATACGGAAATAGTTTCAGCAAAGGGCATCCGGGTAGGTGAAGAAAAGACCTCCTACCACGTCGGAGTCAGGCTTCCTCCTTACAACGTAGAAGTACAGCTTGGCCTTCATCTGGTGTAGAACATCTTAGGTTATGGTGCTGTCACCTCGAGCCTTGGACTTAAGCTTGGCCTTGGCGTTGTACAGTTGACGTCGTGATGTAACACATCCCTTTTCTGAGTGCAGCAACGAGTATATCGGCTTTGGGGTTGTCCCATCCAACGATAACATCTTCACGACCTCCAATGCATGCGGGTGGATACGCCCACGGTAGGCGTGACCTAGAAGAATATCTGGAAGGTCGTGGTTGTACGTTCCGGATAAAACGTACATGTGCCACTTTCCGCGTTCGAATTCCCGACCCATTAAAGAGAATGGACAGTTTGTGAGTTTCGTGTTACCCTTCTTCGTTGCCTCGCCGCGCTCCCTACGTTCTCTCACCTTCTTTCTCGGCTCATAGATGCCGAATTTTTCACACGCGAGGAGTACGCTACCGAGGAGTCGTTCGGTTGACGGCCACGATCTCTTGATCACTAGCACCATTTTCAGATGGGTAGCGGCTGCGTCTTGGAATGTCCGAACCATCTCGTCGCGATTTTTCCACTCCCGGTTGGTTGTAAAAATATCTGTAAAATCCAACATTTGTTCTGAGGCGTTGACGTCTGCGTCCTATTCAATTTTGTGAGTTGCGTGCATAAGTTAGAGGGAGAATAACAATTTTTTTTTTGTAAATGTGATGAAAATGGTAGGAAACGAAGCATACCTCATCGAGGGATAATTGTTCTATTGGTACGTCATCGACGGAAACGCGTTCGACGAGATCGGCAGAAGAACTCGACATGGCAACGCAAAGCCAAGAGGAGATGAGGGGGGAAAGGATTTGAGAGACGAGGAGGGAAAGGGTTCGAGGATTCGGGAACTAAGCGATGTTACTATTTGCTGTCAGTTGTAATCGACAATTATAGTGTTTGTCAGTGGGCCTAATTACTCCGCAACGTCTTGCGGAGAGTATAGACGCGTGATAAGGGGCCCACATGATGCGACAGGACCGTTGAAAGGCGCGTTTAGTTACGCAACCCATCGCGTAATTGTGGGAATGCACTACGGAGCAGGTAGCGTAATATTACGCAACAAAGAGCGGAACAATGGAGCCTCGCGGAGGCGGTACGCAACATTGGCCATTCTCCGCATGACGGTGCGGAGGGAAGTCGACCGTTGCGAAAGAGCGTGCTGTAACGCATCATCATGCGTAACGAATCTGGCCGTTGGCAGTTGGCCAATTTCAAATTTGAACAGCTGAAACGGTCTGCAACGTACTGCCTTTGTATTAGAAGACGAATGTTGAATACGTTACACTGGTACAACATGTTACTAATACTGGTGCAGAATGTCAATGGTGAATATCGTTCCGGCGATTGATACTGAATAACTATAAGGATTTTATAAAATGTCCATAATTGATCGGTATTTTGTAATTGTTGTTTTCTTTGTATGTCAATATATGTTATGAAAGTGGGTCCATCATATTGTGCAAAACAGTAGACATATATTGGGTAAACACTTTGATAATATATTGTAACAACCCGCGTGGGAGTGAACACTGCAAAACATCGCAAAGTAAATATTTGCACTGTAGCACGCATTAATACAAACCGTTCAAACGACTAAGCACATATGTTATCAATTTCATCATAGAACTTTAACAACTGTATGAAGATGTTTGTAATGGATAGATGAAAAACACTGTTATGGTAGTGTAATCCACGAATAACCAACGTGTATTGACCAACTTACACTAATAATGGAGGAGACAAAATCAAGATAATAAAACATCAGTATGATAGTTCACAGGTATTCGTAATAGGTCGCAAATGAACAAAGTTTGTATCTGATACGGAGATAGGTGATGCGGTGGACGCAATGCAACCATATAAATAGAATTGATGATATTTGGAACGAATAATCGGATATTTCATCAAAATGTTGACCGATCTTTACTTAAATTTGTAGGAATTGTAACAAAAAGATCGGTGAAACACTTTGATAATATATTGATATTCGACAACGTACACCAATTCGGAATGAATATTTTGAGTTCTATGAAAACCGCCGATAAAGTTGGTCACTTGGATAACCGGATAATCTATCAAAGTGTTCCATGATCTTCGCGTAATCTTCATACAGATTACATAAAGATCACGGAAGCACTTTGATAGTTTACGCGCATCCACAAACGACGATAGAAGAAACAAAGTGGTGAGAGAGAATGCGGAGGGTGCAAACGAACAAAGTTTGTATCTGATACGGAGATAGGCGATGTGGTGGACGCAATGCAACCATATAAATAGAATTGATGATATTTGGAACGAATAATCGGATATTTCATCAAAATGTTGACCGATCTTTACTTAAATTCGTAGGAATTGTAACAAAAGATCGGTGAAACACTTTGATAATATATTGATATTCGACAGCGTACACCATTTCGGAATGAATATTTTGAGTTCTATGAAAACCGCCGATAAAGTTGGTCACTTGGATAACCGGATAATCTATCAAAGTGTTCCATGATGTTCGCGTAATCTTCATACAGATTACATAAAGATCATGTAAGCACTTTGATAGTTTACGGGCATGCACAAACGACGATAGAAGAAAGAAAGTGGTGAGAGAGAATGCGGAGGGTGCATCGCATTGGGGTGTGAAGTGGAAGTATTTATAGGGGATCGGGCGCGATGGCCCGCGTTCCGCGAGATACCGCGTATGTCTACGTGGTGGGGTGCAGGTGAATCCGTATTTCGAAGCGGATAGATCCGCATGCTGACGCCTTTGGTTACCCTTGCGGAACTCTACGCGGCCTTTGGAAGAAGCGAGATAGCATGTTGGGCACTAACATGTGAGTGCGTACCGCCGACGACTGGCTCTTCCTCCTTCACAATAGGGGACACTTTGAGACAATGTGTCCCGCACGACAAAATTTTGCGGAATAGCTGCACAATTACATGCGTAGCAGTTACGCATCCCCCCGTGCAGCTGTTACGAATCTCCACCTTCGTGTATGAATGAAACAATTCGTACGAGTATGAAACAACAATCTTTGCAAACGAGCAACAAACGCCCATTTTGAAAGATGGGTGCAACTTCCGGACCCCGACGTACTCTATTTATAGGCTGAAGTGACACGAACAGCGGATACATATGCATAAACATGCATACGTACGAGGTGAACTACGCAGCATTATGCGGACATATACGCGGTCGCATGCGTGTTTCTCCGCATCGACATGCGTACTACTCCCCCGGCACAGCACCTAATTCCAATGCATAGCTCCGCGTACGATTGCGGATATTGACGTCATTTGCCACTTCATGGTGGGGTCACATACAGCTATCAGTATACATACATCAACATTCCTCATTAGCATATGTTCATATACGCATGTGAATGTACTTCAGTACTACATCAACGAAAGTAAAGATCATGGAAAGCGGGCCTATGAATGTCGTCCATTTTCCGATTAATAATGTACGAACAAGCACACTTCTAGGACAAAGAAGATGGAGAGCGGGCCTCTAACTCACGTCATTCTCTACGTTGTGACAGTGACGAACTAAAGGTCACGCAAAATACTAACTTTGATATAGTGCTGAGTACGATGTATTTGCACAATAGTTATGGTCAATTAACGTAATATATTAGTTCACATCATTCTCTACGGTGTCGTAGTTTTCCTGGGGTGATCAAATGGGTTAATGATTGCATAACAAGTGAGGGTCGGGTGCATTGTTTGTGGTCACTTCTTAAGTAGCTACGCATCCTCATGCGTATCAGTACGTGGTGACCAAAACTGCATGGTAGGGCCCGCTTGCATCGAAACCGGGTGCCCCCCAACCTTACATGATACGCATCGGAATACGTAGTTGTACGGTCGACAGACACTGCAGTCCTCGTACGGGACCAACGCATGCTTGGGAACTTGCTATCATAGTTACGCATCGTAATGCGGATCTATTGGGCTGACAGAAACTGCAGGCCAGGACAGGGCCTGGTTGTCTCGTGAGGCCGTCCTATGAAGCCTTTACGCATCGTCATGCGTAACGGTGGCAGATCGGCACAAACGGCAGTTGATCCGCAACAAATTGCGCAATACAATGCGGACACGTATATATACATCCCCATGCATTATGTTAATATTTGTGTTACAATCATTTAAATGTGTTGCACTTCCACATTCTCTTTTGTAAAGTTACAACATAACTAAAGAGCACGGAAGCACTTTGGAGTTAGGAGGCGAGAAGACACCGTCAGTCTTGTAAATTCCACTTCTCGTCCCGTCGTCGTAGGGTCGAATATGTATCGATTATGAAGTGAGTTGAACAAGTAGCAGATTGGAGTTGCCTATTCGTCGATTGTTCAAATAACGAGAGAAGACTGGTATGTAGTTCTTGGTCACTCGCATGTACGATATAGTGTAAATAATTCTTAAACTAGACAATTTGGTGGTTACTGAATTTTGTGTATACCCTTACATTGTTGTTGTACAACCATCATATGGAATGTAAAGTACAATATCGAATAGAAATTATATATGATCATTTGGTTTCACTATTGTTACAATGTAGATTTCATACAACGTAATAGTAATGCAATGGACATAACAGATGGAGAACTAGCAGGTTTATACATATAGTCAATTGTGACAGAAACAGCAATGTCGTTGCAAAACAAGAATAATTACTGTAGCTCCCGGTCGAGTAGATTCATTTCCTGTTAGATGAGAGTTTTCTTGTATTTCAATCAAAATGTTTTACCAATCCTTCTCCACCTTCGTGTATGAATGAAACAATTCGTACGAGTATGAAACAACAATCTTTGCAAACGAGCAACAAACACCCACTTTGAAAGATGGGTGCAACTTCCGGACCCCGATGTACTCTATTTATAGGCTGAAGTGACACAGACAGCGGATACATATGCATAAACATGCATACGTACGAGGTGAGCTACGCAGCATTATGCGGACATATACGCGGTCGCACGCGTGTTTCTCCGCATCGACATGCGTACTACTCCCCCGGCACAACACCTAATTCCAATGCATAGCTCCGCGTACGATTACGGATATTGACATCATTTGCCACTTCATGGTGGGGTCACATACAGCTATCAGTATAAATACATCAACATTCCTCATTAGCATATATTCATATACGCATGTGAATGTACTTCAGTACTACATCAACGAAAGTAAAGATCATGAAAGCACTTTGAGGTAGGGACGATGAAAATACACCGACGGTTGCGTAACCTCCAACTCTCGTCCCATCGTGGTTGGGTCGATCTGTCCATGTGGTCGATTCTTCGGGTATTTGAACAAAGAAGGCAGCTCGTTGGTACTCACATTTGAGTGCGTAACGGTGACGAATGGCTTGTCCCCCATCAGAATATGGAACATGTTGCGTCAACGTGTCCCATATCATATTGTTAGTCACATACTCCGTCGATTGTTCATTTACCTCCAAGCAGCATATTGACGTTGCGCTAATTTACTTGGACACAGTCGTGTATATCAATTGGTATCTATATGTAGTTCGTTTGTTCTGCTATTTGGTTTTTCTCAACTGATTGTAAACACCAAAACATAGACATCGAATTCCGTATAACCTTCCGCCTCTCCTCGAATGCGTAGCGGTTCAGAAGACACACTATCGAGTGCCCCTATTGAACCGGGACGGTGACATTCTACCAGGGACATACGCATCGACTTGCGTAGATGTTCTGACGTGGGATAGTGCATATCCATGTATATGCGTAACCACCACACATACCTCAATAGTTCGAAATCTCCCAACCCTGCCGACAGAGACCTCAATAGTTCGAAATCTCCCAACGACAATGTCACAAGGTTCCAATTAGCGACGAGTCTCAATAGTTCGAAATCATGCGAATGATAGACAGAACAAAATTTCACATACTAAATACTTCAAAATTAATTGATGTAAAGGTATCCCTTACAATTTGATTTTGTAAGCGGGATAGCGCATAAAAATTGAAATAACTTTGTCGTTTTCGATGCGTGACATGGAAGTTCAATACGGGCTGGTGTATCCAATAGAGCAGCTCCTGACTGACTCTTCTGTGGGATTTGGGTAGATCTGAATTTGTATCCGTTGGAACGCATACGTCGTCATCTCTTCTTGGGCAGGGCGTACAGCTAAATCAACTGCAAAAGATGTGACATCTCGAATTCAAGAGACAGAAACGTCGTTGTACAAAACGGCTAGCATATTCTTTATCTTCTTATGGATAGTTCGGAAGTAATTCGCAGGGTCGTCCTCAAACTCCTTGCAGCCAAACATCAATTGCGTTGACGATAAAGACATCCGAACACCACGAACGATTAGTAGGCTGCACCGGAAAGAATGGTCATATTGGTTGTGTTTGGAGTTGTATGCGCAATTTTCAGGCGGACGACGGTGTTTGTCCACCATAACGATGAAACGGGTTCCATCGGTGAACTCGCCGGGTTTATCAATTGTGAGCGAGCTTCCAGGATACATATCTCACTACCTTGTTGGTGATCTCTAAATGGGGACCGTTCATGGCAATTTTATATGGCGATTTCATGGTCCCCGCCATGAATTCCGCAACACACTGCGTAGTTAACACACCACCACCGGTATAATTGTTTCATTCCGCACCTCAATGCGTAACTTAGCGGTTGAACACGGCCATCTCGACTTGTACAGTGCATGCATTGATCGTAGGCTGTCTTCTGTGGGTGCATGCATCGGGCGAGCTGTCGTGCATGCATGGATACGTGGCAGGATAAACATTATTCGGCATGACGATGCGCAGTGTATCATGCATTGTATTCAATACGCATGCATTGTATTCAATACTCTCATTCACTACGCAACCGGATGCGGAACTATATTACCACCTTCATTTGTCTATATAAAGACCTACATCCGAGAAGTGCAGTCCAAACCCACGCCATAGCCTCCCACCACTACCAGGGCATTTCAAGCCGAAACAAATTCACATCTGCAACCCCGGCATTTTCCGACAATGTCTTCTATCGAAGTTGAAATTCCGCGGGAGGACTTGTTCACCCGTCACTACGAGAAGGAGGTGATAGCAGGAACCGCCTTCCATGCAACATGTCGTCATTGTGGCCACCGCTACAAAGTGACGAATAATCTACAATATGGATATTTGAAGAGGCACATCACCACCAAACATTCCGACAAGGTCTAAGTCATAGGCGGTCATTATTTGTAGTTGCCTTTGTGTGTTGGAAACTTGAATTATTTACATCTTTCAAGTTGTAAGAAAGTGGGGCTGTTAAACATAATATAATATTTTGGTGTTTTCATTTTACCATGTCGTTATGTAGTTCCGTTTCTTAAAGATCTACAACCTGTGTTGATGATTTTCGTGTTCAATTCCACTGCACTTGTCATCAGGCGACGGTAAATCTGTGAAACAACTCGTACTTCTGTTATAGGCTACGCACGGAAATGCGGAGCCTTCCGCGACTTTATGCGAAACACTTAGCGACGGGCATGTAGTCCTCTTTAGGCATCTGCTATAGGTCCGCAATCGGTTGTGGAACATTCGAGCTGCTGTCTAACAACATAATCAAATGTACCCTCATGTTTCTATTATCTTCAAACAATACAACAATGTAACTTTCATCTAAATTAAATACTTGGTCGATGACAGGTGAATAAACATGCATATCACAAATCCGGGTACATTACATTACAACAATTACGGAACATTACGACTGAAACATAAAAGAGGTACAAATCATATAATTTTATCGAAGCATCTGACAACAACGTGTAAATTACATTCAAACATTTACATTACAATGCGACATAAATAATTACATTACACTGAAACAATTACGTTACATTGAAACAGTCACGTTACATCACTAAAACTTTAACGTGTATACTGTTTTGTGGTATCCACTGGTATCGTGTTTGCTACAAGTTGTATACGTGCATCCAAACTCGGCGTCCACACCATTTGAGCTCTACATCTGCATAACCTCGCAACGTGAGCCAGAATACGACCAGTCTGCTACAACATTCTGCGCAGCGTGGTCTATTGAATTCCAAAGTGTTTCACCGATCTCTAGACACGTCGAAACGTAAATTGACTTCAAACCATACATATGATGAAATACCGTTGCCAATGACACATATGTGTGGATGTGAGGACCGACAGCAAATGGACATGTATTTATAAGGATTGTTGTGCTCAGCAGGAGTTACGCAGACATTCGCGACAAAACGCGGATATATACGCATGCAATTGCGTAGTTTTTGTCGTGCTTGCATAGGTGTAATTTCTCCCTGTTGGTGTTCTAATTTATGTGCCACAGGAGTTACGCAGACATTCGCGACAAAACGCGGATATATACGCCTGCAATCGCGTAGTTTTTGTCGTGCTTGCGTAGGTGTAATTTCTCCCTGTTGGTGTTCTACTTCATGCTCGTTCAAGGACATGTTTATCTCACTAGATACGCAGCAGCATGCGTAGCTAACTACAAGATATGCTTACTCAAATGAAACTACATCGATAGAAAACAAAACTCTATCCACAAGATATGCTTAATCTTCAAATTTAAGTTAAGATTAAATCAAATACAATTGGTTGTTACAATTGTGGAGACACAAATCTGACGGGAATGAGCAAAGTCCGAACAGTTATGTCATATCTACTTTATCAAATGAAACTACATCAATAGAAAACAAAACTCCATCCACAACATATGCTTAATCTTCAAATTGAAGTTAAGATTAAATCAAATAAAATGGGTTGTTACAATTGTGGAGGGGATTGGGGTAATATTTTACAAGAGAGCTTCGAGCGAGGGCGACCGCGAGCGTCAGATATTAGGCGAGGCTCGAGGTGACACATATGGAGGCTCGAAGTGCCCGATCTTTAGAGGGCGGACTCGAGACGAGACAAAGGAGAGGAGACACCCGTCTTGCAGCATACATGTCGTGGCCGGAGGGACGAAGCTCGTCCGGGCCGCTTACATGTCGTGGCCGAAGGGACGAAGCTAGTCTAACAGCAAGCACACACCCCACCTATCGGCTCCCCTCCGCAACCTGTCCACTCCCCCTCCGCAACCTGTCTACTCCGCTCCGCGTATTTAAAATCAAAGTACTTCCCTGATCTTTAAAGTGTTTATTTCATATGGGAGATATCACATTTGGAAAGCATCGGTGTATGGAAATTAGACCATTCCACTATATGCTTCTGAGGTTTACCAGCCCCATTTCGAACGAGTATGAAAACAATCATTGTCAGAAATGTGTGAAACATCCGGAGCACGACCGACTCAATTTATAGGGTGAAATGACGCCAACCACCGAACGGCGTACGGTATGCCCCAGGGTGCAGATGCCTCCGCACCTAGTTGCGGATGGCTCCGCTCCGTAACGTGTAACTCAACGCATAGAAATGCGTAAAGAACCGCACTGTCATGCGGACCACACCAAAGTGACATGCGGACTTGTAGGTGCCACAGGTCTCCCCTGCATATTTAAAGAGTCACGGACGAAGTTACTTTCGGAATTGTAGGTGACATAAAATTCAAGTCTATATTGGTACTTAATCATTCATCACTTCATTTTATTGCC
The DNA here is from genome assembly GCA_963922045.1 of Persicaria maculosa. Classification (NCBI taxonomy): domain Eukaryota; kingdom Viridiplantae; phylum Streptophyta; class Magnoliopsida; order Caryophyllales; family Polygonaceae; genus Persicaria; species Persicaria maculosa. Next base: position 28,329,836 of record OY998256.1, on the reverse strand, counting down.
CATTTACAACTGTTGTAAGGATCATGGAAGCACTTTGTCGCGAACTCGTTTCGGCTTACAGCATCCATGGCGACAACCCCAATCAGAATGTCTTTCCGTTTGTAGGTCGCCAGCCGAAACAATTGTTTGTCGATTATATTGTTTCAGAGGCTTATTTTGACAGCCAATTATTGTAATGATTTCACTCGTTAATGAGATTGTGTTATATTGTGACATTAGGCAATAGGTTACAATGCAACGTCAAACATCATGTTTTATCGATAGGAAATTTAATGCGGAACTGTTACGCATGAAGACGTGTAGACGTTTATCTCAATCTCATGAGGAAATGTTACGCATCTTGACGCTTGTAGTGGAGTTTATCTGAATCGATACGTAGCATCATGCGTAAGCCAACAAACTGCGAATATTTGCAACCCCCGACACATATCTGAGTGGCCTAACCCGAGCCAGTGCACGATTGTGTCGGAGTTTATCGGACTAGATACGCAACTGCATGCGTAGCTATCCAACCTCAACCCCCGACACAAATCTGACTGGCCTGACCCATGCCAGTGCACGAGTGTGTCGGGGTTTATCTCAGTAGTTACGCAGCGGCCCGAGTAGCTACCACTCTGAACCCCCGCCAAAAAGCTGACGGGACTGACCCAGTCGAACTGCACGCCAGGGTCAGTCACCGCCACTATGCATGCGTAGCTCACCGCCATCTATGAAGATGCATGCGGTGCCAGGTGGACGGGGCCGGCTGCTGAAAGTGCGCAACATATCACGGAACAACACGCATGTGTATGCGGATGGCTCCGCACCTACGTGCGGTTGTATCCACAAATACTCAAGGTGACCGAACTATTTCTCCCCCATTATAAATACACGATGATTGTGTAGTGAAGCACTGAGCCATTGTCGATATCATAGGTTCGGAACACGTTTGGGCCAATGGGATATTTTCAAGGGTTAAAAAGGGAGCGTACTCCCCCAACTATAAGTTATGTAAGGGTCATGGAAGCACTTTGATAACACTTGTTTATTTGGGATTTGGTTAGGGTTTCGTGCAACACACTCGATGTAAATGACGGGACGAGCCGTTCACGGAGGGGCCCAACACTCTCTCTAGCCTGCGTCGTTTGCCTCCGCAATATCATAAGGGGAAGTGGAGGGCAGACTCGTGGATCACCATATCCACGGCAAGAGAGCCGCATGCACTGCATCAATCCCAACATGATCGAGTGATCGACTCGATCATGGACTGGTAGGGCAGACTCATGGAATTCCACGACCACATTGAGAGGGTCAAGTTTTCTGCTCTGCGTCAATCCCGTCAGGACCAACTCGTAAGTGTAGGTGGTCACGCTAACCCTATCAAAGCCAAGGTTCGAACCCAAGACTTAGGTTTACAAAGCAAAAGAGAGTAGAGATTCGAACTCAATGTTCGAACCCAAGACTATTATGTGATTATTTTTGTCATTGTTTTCCTTCTCACATGTAGGACTGGAAGTGGCCAATGTATCAGTGTAAAAGGAGATATTTTGTAATTAAGAAACTTATTGCAAAAACACAAACATTGAAACATAGTCCGAACAATTGTGATTGCTATTTCTTGAATTTCTTCGAAATGAACATAGTCCGAACAATTGTGTAATATGTATTGTCACCAAATCAAACTACATTGACTGAAAAAAAACTCCATACACAAGATATGCTTAATCTTAAATTTTAAGTCAAGATCTAATCAAACAACATGTCTTATTACAATTGTCGAGGGGATGGGGTAATATTTTAGAGGAAAGCTTCGAGCGAGGCGACCGTCATATCTTATGTTGAGGGCCGAAACGAGACGATGACGGAGACGGAGACGAGACAGAGAAGGAGACGGAGGATAGGAGACACACTATCCGGAGGGACGAAGCTCGTCCGGGCCGCTGACATGCAGTGGCCAGAGGGACGAAACTAGTTGAAGAGCCAGCAGGCACCCCCACCTGTCCGCTCCCCTCCGCGACCTCTCCACTCCTCCTCCGCAAGTGTGCCACTCCGCCCCGCATATCTAAAATCAAATTACTTCCATGATCTTTAAAGTGTTTATTTCATACGGGAGATATAAGGTTTGAAAAGCATCGCTTTATGGGAATTAGACCATTCCACTATATGCTTATGAGGTCCCACATCCCCATCCACTGCTTTTTATAGACGTCTGAGTTCCGCAACTAAATGCGGATATATATTGCGCGATGTAGTGCGGATCGTTTCGTAGTTGCCCGCGTCTCTTTTCCCCTTATTAATGCGGATGGGGACTGCCCACCACTGTTGTGTAGCTGCGTATAAATACGGTCACTTGCTTGCTAGGCACTTACACACGTAATCATTTTCATACTATCATTCTTTCAATCACAATGCTCGCCACATTTGTAAACTCTAGCAACTAAGTGTGAAGATCATGAAAGCACTTTGACTTCATGGTGACAAAAAGAAACCGTCGTTTTGCATTCTTGGATCCATCATCTCAGAATGTCTCGAATCACCTGTGTAACCATTGACTCTCAGCCCGACATGGTGGTTCAAAACTGCTGCGCAAAGGTCGATTTACTCTAAGTGTGAAACGTAACCAAGTAACGTTTACAATGGGTGTGTATTATGTTGTAGTCGTTTATATTGCAATCGTTGCAATGTACATCATTTTGTGGTATGTGTTGTTTCAATTCTCATTCTCCCAACCCAGTACTGATTACCTTGTTTCGTAGCAGGAAAGTGGATGCGTGGAAGATACATCGAGAAAGGGCCGTTTCGTAGCGGATGATGCGAAACATGTCGTTTTGTATGCGTACAATATAATTGAAAGTACGTTACAAATTTGAACCGACGTTTTGAAATACCATTTCATACAAATACGCAAACATCTGTCTTCACCGATCTCTCCTTGACCAAATGTAATAGACAAAGTGCTTCACCGATCTGTCATTGTTGTCGTATGAGACGAGAAAATTTTACCTTCGCTGAATTGTATGTACACATAATTTGTATGGTAAAGTGCTTCACCGATCTCTCCTTTACCAAATGTAATTGACATTGCGAGAATTCATTTGCAACCTTCATTCCGTTGTAGATAATGTGTGACCCCATAAAATTGGGTAGAAATTATTAATACATCGATTTAAATACAAACTAGTCCATACCTCAATTACCATTTAAAGTATTGCATAAAGGCAATTAAAGTAACAACGCATAATATACATCATAAAGAAACTCTTCACTATTTTTAAATTGTGGTTTTAACCTACCATAATAGCACTGCACTTGACAAGGCGGATGGAGAACCAACAGGTGTAAGGTAGCGTCAATTGCACTGGGAACCACAATTTCATATGGATCACAAGAGTGATTACTACACCTCCCTGACCAGCTGATTCATTTCCATCACCAGCAGCTTCATATCCATAAAAATCAAAGTGATTACGTGATCTTTTGATAGTTAATGTATGAATACATATTATGGAGGTGGGTGAGAAATATATCGTAGTATGAGCCATGATATGGGGATACGGTTGGTCCGGGCTGTATTTATAGGCGTCCAACAGATTTCCGCAGGTAGGTGCGCAACGGGGTTCCTTGTTACGCAGGTAGGTGCGTAACCAGGGGCCTCGTTAGTTGCGTGCTTATAACCCACCTAACATTCGCATAATTGTGCCGGCCGTTCAGTTACGCATATTCTTGCGTAACTCAACGGCCGACACAATTCGGCATGATCGGACTGGGACATCCGTTTGATATACTGCAAACACTTCACATATAACCGCGTATATTACCGCAAGGGAATGCCGATCCAACCGCGATGACATACGGCCCTCAGCTAATTGATCGCGAACATGTATATATACATCACCATGTCTTCCGCTAATATTTACATTTAACTCATTTGAATGTTTGTCACTACAACATCCTCCTTTTTATAGTCGTTCCACCAGGACCAAAGATCATGGAAGCACTTTGGAGTTAGGGGGCAACAAGACACCGCCAGTCTGTCGTGGTACGGTCCAACATGTCCCGACAATGAAGTCTGGTAAACAAATACCAGATTTGTGTTGCCTATTTGTCGATTGTGCATGTAACGTCCGAAGACTGCGTAGCAGTTGTTGGTCACTCGCATGAACGTATCTACGGCGAATTGCTCGTCTCCCCTTGATAATGCCACTCAATTCGTGCGATAGATGTTAAAGAGTTCCCATACTAAGTACTTTGTTATTTAGTGAATTTCATGTCTATTCTTACAGTGTCGTTGTACACACGTCATATCGAATGTAAATCACAAAATGTAATGGAAATTCTAAAGGCGTTGCCCAATGTTGTTATGCATATCGTACTAAAGACATAAAATAACAGTACTACTGAGAAATAAAAACAATATCCATTCCACAAAATTGTACACATTCCGACATCAACCCTTCGCCTCCGTCATGTCGTTTTTGTGATCACTTGAATCTTAAGCTCATTGAATGCAAAGGTTCGGACTTCCATATTTGCTTCCCGAACAAGTACTCCTGCATGCTGGGCCACATCGACGTGGTCATGTTCGCTTAACTCGGGAAAGAATGATCGAATACGTTCAAGAAGAAGGTCTCCAGCCCTCCAGTAATACGCTCCAGGAATACCCTGATGAAACTGATTGCAGTAAGCGCAACCAAACTCCAAGGGTGCGGATATGTGAGTGTCATTTTCATACTCGACTCGAAACAGTGCGCATGGATGAATGCCACTGTATTCTGGATTGTGGCAGGCGCAATCGGACTCGTCAGGCGGCGTCGAATACCGATCCCATTGAATTACAAAATCAATGCGTGGGTTTGAACCACGATGTTGAGTTGTAACCGGCTCCATACGCAACAAGTACAATGTGGAGTTGTGTAAGTCATTTGTCTATCAAGTGGGGTGTTTATAAAGCACGGCAGAGGTGGGGCGTGGGAGACAAAAACAACAGAAGGGGGCTCACAATTAGCGCATGCCAATGCGTATGCATACGCAACTCATTGTGTATAGATACGCAACTCAATGCCTATACATACGCAACTCAATGCATATACATACGCAACTCAGTGCGCATATGCGGTGTTCCAGTCAAACTGCACGTCCGGCGGGCATGCGCATCCTTCCATCGGCATTGGGCCCACGACCTCTTTATGAGGGACGCATCTGCATGCGAAACTAAACAATCGAGCATGATTTAATCGAACGTAGCCTGCGTCTCCACTTAATCAAGTGTGTATTCAATTTAAGTCGTCAACCAATTTAGTTTATTAAATCGAAATCATTCTACAACAACAAATAATGGATTTTCACAATATTAGTACACACATAACAAACGTGTTTACATCAAAAACTCATCAGATACACCAACGAGCAGACACGGGGTTCACCCGGTTGCTGTTGAACCGCCATTGTTGATCCAAGTAGACGCCAACATTTACACATGGCGGAGTTAGGGGTGAAACCGTGCTTACCCAGGGATATTTCAACCTCCCAACCCTGTCGGACGAAGTCACGTCGTAATCACAGCTCATTGGATCCTCTGAGCTGTAACGACGTCTACATGACTTCGCCACCTGGGACGTGAGTTTTCTATTATTCCACTCAAAGTGTTTCACCGATCCTTCACCACCTCCCTCTTTGAAATTACCATTTGGAACGAGTATGACACAACAAACAATTCGGACGAGTAAGAAACAACCATTTCGAGAAATGGGCGCAACTTCCCGAGCACGATCAACTCTATTTATAGGGTGAAATGCCGCCAACCTACGAACGACCTAGGGTAAGGCCCAAGGTTCGGATGTTTCCGCATCTGTATGCGGATTCTTCCGCACCTACTTGCAGACGGCTCCGGACCTTATTGCGTATATTTCTGGCGTTGGAGTTCCCCTGCCGAGGGGTAGTAGTCTCATTGCTGAAGCATCCGCAACATCACCGTGGGTTGTTGGGGGAATTTGTTGGGGGTCTTTATATGGATCGTGTATCTTGTTCTGCATAACGTATCTACAAATACCAAATAATTTAGTTCAACAATATTTGAAACGAAATTAATTTATCGAAAAATTACTTACCCACACGAAAGACCACGGACATTGGTTGTTGGTGACAGTAATGAGGAGGTCATCATATGGATCATGGATTTTATTCCGCATACCATACCTACGGAAATCAAATAACAGAGGTCAACATTAGCTGAAACGAAACAATTTTAACAAACTATCAGTTACCGGATTACGAAGTAGCCACCTCAAATATACGAAGTAGCCACCTCAAATGCCGCCCAAATCAAAGTGTTGCACCGATCTTTTCCCCTTTTGGATTTCTGGAGTTGAAAACATTTGACTTTCATCACTTCATTTTTTTGCCCATTCAAAACCTACCCCACCACATATGTTGTTCATTGGAACTGCGTATGGAATGTCGTGGTTGATGAATTGAAGTGAAAGTATGTCCGTGCTGGTTTTTATACACAACTCCCCAATGGTGCGCACCATTTTGTGTAACCGCTACGCAAATTAATGCCGAAAGGTTCCGCATCCATATGTGTAGCATTGGACCGGCTGACCGTGCAAATAGATACGCAGCTTCACGCGTATTGGGTAGGAGTTGATACAAATAGATACGCAGCTTCATGCGTATCATTCCTCCCTCATCCCCCGACACAAATCTGGCAGGTCTGACCCGGGCCAGTGCACGCTTGTGTCGGACTTTATCTCCATTAATACGCATCTACATGCGTAGCTCACAGCCTGCTACCGGTTCGAACCAAGTGTGCATGGCGGTCAGCCCAGTAGTTCGCCTCCCCCGGCATCACAAACTCGTACGGGCGGTGTGGTCGCGCATCCCGCACCGCTCGCACAGGAATGAAGGGGTCCATCGGGATGCCCTGCATGCGGTCGAACTGGCGTAACACCCTATCAAGCATGTACGACTCTACCCCCTCCGCCCATGTTATCGTCCCGCGGTAGGCCGATACTCTGTGGACCCCCTGAAGATCCAGGTCGCCCCCGAACGGCATCCAACATACCTGCGATCATAATATATAGATACAAGTTACACAATAAAATTGTTATAACTTTGATAGTCAACGAATATATAGAATTCACACTGTAAGTCCAACATCACAAACCGATCGGGGTCCGCACTGGTCAATGTCCCGGCGTAGGGATGTAATCCGCCCTTGGTCCCGCCTCGGTGTCGCAGTCGGGACGAATCGGGCCGCGTACCTCGCATCAACCCTCAGCTCAACCGTCGGCGCAAGTGTGCCATGCTGAACAGGGAAATAATTGTATATCCAGGCCTACATGGAAACTCATTTTAATCAAAGTCAGTCACTATCTAACATTTTTAATTTCATTGTAAATACACTTGAACTGTACGATGATCATCGCCATTACCTGCATCAGGAGCGGGCAGCCGCACATCCCTCACGCCCTCCTTCGCGTTCCCTTCCCCAAGGCTCTGTACTAGTACGCCAACGCCGCAGCCCCCCATGCATATCCGCCCGTGGCTGCAGGGTCTCTGCACATGTAGATCAATGGCACACGTATCCTATCCTTCGACTTTTCGATCATCAACGTCGACGAAAGAAGGTACGCCAACCACAACGTCGCGACCCTCTGGCGGCCGACCCCATCCTCCGGGAGGCCTTCGTCAATGTACGCTGCTATCTTCGCCTTCAGCTGCGCCTGTGGGATCCCACTCATCGTCATCCACTTGTTCACCCGATGCAGCGTCCACCCAAAGCTCTCCGCCACCCACGCAGCGGCAACCAAAACGTCTACATTCATCATCACCTGCGCCCCCTCTATAGCCAGCCCAAACAACAACTGCACATCGTGCAGAGTAATCGTCATCTCACCCCACTCGAAGTGAAACGAGTTCGTCTCCGGCTGCCACCGCTCCATGAAAATCTGACACAGCCCATGGTCGACGTACCTCCAACTCAGATCCAACAACCCCACCAGCCCGCTCTGCGCGACTAAGGGAACCCACGTCTCCCTTCCGCGCTCCAAGGCCTGCCGCAACCAAGTGATCGTCCTACCCTGCCTATGCACGTCCAGCAGTACCGGTGGGTCGTCCGGAGCCGCCCAAATCATCCGCGCCACATGAGCGCCAAAGCTCAACAACAACGACTTATCTTCCGGCCCCCCTCCAAACACTTCATCCGGGTCATCCTCCTCAGACGAACTGGCTCCACCCTGCTCACCACCATCGCTGTCATGTTGATCCTGCGGGCCATCCGGCTCCTGGTAAGCATCCTCCTCATGGGGAACACCCTGATCGTGGGGAGCATGGTACTCCTCCAGAACCGCACCCTCCCTCGTAGTAGACGCAGACGTCCTCGCTTCTGATGCTGATCCGCACACAGAACCCACTTCAGGGGACCTCTCCGCACGGTCGTCCCCGCCTCGCGGTAGGCCCCCATAATCCAACCAATCGCTTCCGCGCGCTCTCCATTGGCAATATCAACCTCTACTTGCCCCTTCGACATCGTCCTCACCTGCTCCGCCGCCCTGCCCAACTCCTCCGCCTCCATCGCTGCCCTCTCCCCATCTCTCCAGTCCAACGAATCGAATATTTCCTCCATCGTCGGCTCGTCACCGGCTACCAGCACCACAGGCGTACCGGCCGGCCCTCCACCGCCGCCCTAGCCTCTTGTACCCCTCTTTACTTCGCTCCCTTCAGCCGCCATTCTCTTCTCCGCCTGTCGGAATCACAAACCGTCGTCGCTCTCGGAATCGGAGTTCGAAAGTCGTACCACCTATTGCGGTTACGAATCGTACTTGATACGCCTCGTGCTCCACACCCCGATGCGCAATTGGTTTTGAATTTCAAATACACCGTATTACGCAACTCGATGCGGAGTCCATTCGTATTCCCTTATGCCGCGTTTGGTTTCATTCCCAGATATTCCGCATTCATCCGCGTATCCTATTTCACAACCCATCGCGGAATGTTTGGCGGGGGGGATGTTAGGGCGTGTTTGGTCTGACGCAAGACGAGTTACACATCGTGTTGCGTAGTGAGTTCCGCAGCTTGATGCGTAGATTAGCGGTGTATTTAGCTTTTTCATTTTTTTTGAGATACCACGCGCGTCTAATATGTTTTATTTAAAAAAAATCGACTAAGTAGTATAGGGGAATATCCGATGAATTAATTAAATTTAAGAAAATACTCAATCCGTTAAGAAAAATATGTTGTTTAAGGAGTAAAATATTGTTAATAAAAACATGTCGTTTTAGGTATTTAGGTGTTCACTTTTCAAAATTACACTCGTAATGATTAGTGATTTGTTAGTTGTAGTTTTCAATAAAGTGGAAAAGTAAAGTAATAATTAGGGGTATAAGTATATTTTTGTTTGCTTTTATTTGCTTTTTTAAAAAATGTGCAAATGTCTAAAACGACATATTTTAATTAACGGAAGGAGTATTTGACTAAATGTCTATTTTGGTATAACTCTTTTGTTAAATGTCCACATAAAATAATCTTTTGCTAAGGGAGTATTTTCTCCCTCACCTCTTCTAGACACGGCCACGGGTCCGAGCCGCCGGGTCGACGGGTCGGACCCGCCGGGTCGACAACCCGGGGAGGGTGACCCTAACCCTGACCCGGGGTTGGGACGGGTCGGCGGGTTGGGTGACCCGGCGGGTCGACGGGTCGGCCACGTGGCACCAAATCGGGTACCCAACGAGTTTTGCGGGTCGACTCGCCGGGTCAACCATTTTTTTTTTTAAAAAAAATTGTTTTAAACCCAAAATAAAACTCAACTCAAGTCTTTCACCACACTTTCGAAATGGAAAGATTTAAGGTTGACAAAACATGGTATGTGGGAAGATATATATAGATATCTTCATTCCACTCCATCATTTCATCACACTTTAGATGTGGGAAAGAAAAGGTTGGATTGTGGGAATGACAAGTAGGGTATGAGGATCTATATATACAGAAAATAGAGGTATGTAGCCCACTTTCGATGTGGGACAGAAATATGAGTAATGAAAGAAAATGTGAGAAATTGATATTTAAGTATATGATGTAAAATGTAATGTAATTAAAGTCTTTGGATTATATGGTGGGATATAATGTAATTTAAGTATTTGGATTATATGATGTAACATATAATAATATAATTAAAGTGTTTACCTCTTAGGATTTAATGAAATGAATAACACATAGTGATGAAACATCATGATACAATATATCAAGTTATGTTGGATTAATCTTTCTATTTAATTTAATTGATAGTTGTGTTGATCCATTAATCAATCATAAGTATTTTATTTTACTTGCATTATTATGTTAATTTCTTGATCAATGATTTCAAATCTAGGTTCTTCTTCATATAGATATGTTAAACTTTCTCGTTTAAAGTTGAATTAGCCACATGTTGTGTATACACTTAATGATGATGTTATTAGAATTACATACTTGGGTTGCTTGTTATGACGTACATGAAAAGACACATTGAAAAAGTATTGCCAATATTATATTTCATTCTTGTGTTTGAAAATCCGAAGTTCTATATCATTTTGAAAATAAACGAAAACTCGACATTAAGGATACTATACAAGTGTAACGGCTTTATCAAAAATAATATTTGTATTATAAAGACTCCTAACTTAGTATGATATAGAATGATATTGAATGATTTAATAGTGGATCCACCAAATAACACAAATGTTTAAGGTATATTGTTGAACTTCACACTTTCTTGTTACCCGTTCGTTATTTCTTTCATAATTGATAGGTAAAATATAATTTTTTTAAAATAATATTTATATAAAGTATAGTACTAGTGTTTGTATATGATAAAAATTTATAAGTATGGATTGACATTAAAAACCGAACGATAGAGATTGAAGACATGGTGTAATTTCTAGTTTCTAGTTTCTACCCTTGTTCTTGTCCCACATTGAAAACTAGAGGAAAGGGGGGGTGCTAAGTCTATAAAAGGAGAAGCATGGGGGTGGAGGAGGTGGGCAATTTTTCCCCCTATCTCCACCTCTTCCACTTCCCTCCACCTCCTAAAATTTTGGTGAGAAAACAAAGCCTAAGGGCGTATTTGGCGTGGGGTGGAGGAGGTGGGCAATTTTTTTTTTGGGCGGCGTGCGCGCGTGTTTTGCAGGGGTGGCGGAGGTGGGGTGGACGGGGTGGCGGGAATGGAAAAGAGGTTGATTCTCCTACCTTCGTTTTCCAAGATGGACGGAGTGGAAGAATTTTTCCACCCTCATTCTCCAATTTTTCCCTTTCACTGGTCTGGGCAATTCCTTCTTTCATTTTTCATTTCCTTCTTCCATCCCCTTCCTGTACTTGCAGCAATGGCGGCATTCGCTCCAGCGCCACCCCAGACGGAGCAACTGGCGGACGTAGCAACTGGCGGTATAGTGGTTGGAGCACTCGGAGACAGAGAGTCCAATCCGGCGGGCTGAAGAAACTGCAATCGTCCGCCAAGAAACTTCAATCCGAAAACGGAGAGCTTGAGGTCGGCCATGGTGGATTTCTGGGATCTCTCAAATGGATCTCTCAAATTGCTCACCCCGTCCCTTGTTGTTGTAGGAGGATGTGTCAAGTATGTAATATAAATAAATTATAAAGCAAACTGACTCCCTATCTCAGCAAATAAATACAAGACTTCCTCCTGTTGTAGTAGAAGGCAGTCAGAATCGATCCACGAGGAATATTGTCAGCTCCCGCCTCTTCAGTCCCAAAACTCTCAGAATTCGACCAGCAGAAGTCCTCGATATCGAGCAGAAGTACTCGATCTCGACTAACCTCAGTCGACAGAAACTGCAAAACAGAGAAAACGAAGAAAAAGTGAATGAAAGATGGTAGATGACGACTAACCCTACTCGACGTCGACTAACAGTCCTCGACGTCGACAAGATCTGGTCGAAATCGAGTAAAAACAGAAATAAAAACGTACTCCCTCCGTCCAAAAATACATGGACTTTTACTATTAATGCACGCTTTTTTAGGAGTTAAAAACTATATAAAATATTAACTTTTTTATTAATTTTTTTTAATAATTACAAACTTATTATCAATAAGCTTGTAATTATTAAAAAAAATTAATAAAAAAATTAATATTTTATATAGTTTTTACCTTCTTAAAAAAGCGTGCGTGAATAGTAAAGGCAATGTATTTTTGGACGGAGGTAGTAACTTTTAAATTGCATAAAACAAAAGCAAACACGAACTTGGTGAATAAAATCAATAAACTTAAAGACTTCCAAGATCAGGGTTTCAACACCACAACGATAACCATGTAAAATAATGCATAAGGTATAAAAGATCATGCACTTTCATCAAATAACTCTCATTATTAACAAATAGGAAGATAGAGGCTTTCGTATAAACCCTAATTGTTACTAACCCTTTTTTCACATAATTAATCCAAGTTGTATTAAGATCACTTTCGCTTCAATAACACAAACAAGGATCACCTTCAACTTTCGCAAAAGAATCATGCTCATAGGGATAGAAGACGAAATTGCATCAAAAGATTGTACCTTTATCGCATCACCTTACACGGCTACCGTCGGGCTCACCCCGACCCTAGAAGTTGGGTGACTACTCGCTCTTCATCATCAAGAAACTCATCAATAACAAAAATGAACAAAATTGCATTAATGAAATCAAACAAGACTTACAACCGAATAAAGTACGTCAACTCCGCTCTCGCTTCACAAACTCCACTCGGCTCCAAGTCTCTCTCTCTCTCCCCTACTCTCTCTCTCTCTCTCTCTCTCTCTCTCTCTCTCTCTCTCTCTCTCTATGTGTTCTCTTGTGGCTTGGCTTGGATGATTCTAAGATCCAACCCCTAAAGCCTTATTTATAATGTTCCATGTAGCTATTCTAGGAAGGAACAATTATATCTAAATGTAAATCTTTCTATCTAAAAACATTAAGATAAACCATTATGATAAAGGAAATAAATCTCTAAAGGAAACTAGTACTAATGTGGATAGATTCCTCTTGAATTGATAGATCTTGATGTGGATGGATAGAATTCCACATATCTTCTCTTGCAAGCACTCTATCTTCTTGGACACAACTCGATCTCGGACTCGGACTCGACTGGGTTGTCCTCGATGTCGACCAAACTCCTCGACGTCGACTAAGGCTTTCTCCTCCTGGGTTGCACTCGATCTCGAGCAGGTTCTGGGCTCGTCGGGTGTACTCGACATCGAGTACGTCTACTCGACGTCGACTAGCTTTCGGTTCCTCGAGTGACTCTGCTCGACTTTGCTGGATTTCGGCTGGTTTTACTCGATAACGACTAGAGTTGGTCGATATCGACCGGACTGTGTCGAGTTGCTCTTTCCTTGTTTTTGCTCGATTTGTCCTGGTTCCGCTGCTCCTTGACCTTGGACTTTCTGTAGTTGACTTCGAGCTTTCCGTCCTTTCTCTGAATTGTTATCAAATGCCTCGATTTCTGCGAAATTAAACAGAAACTTGTGTAGACTCCATAATTTGGCAAATAAGTATAAACTACATAGATTACGTACTATTCTAGCCCAAATGTATGAAATGCATGCAGAAATCGATATAAAAGTAAGTATAAAACATGGCAAATTAGGCTCACGTCATCCCTCTCAAATTGCAGCAACCCATTCTTGCTAATTGAGTTGCAGTTCCAGGATTTATTCAAGAATAGATTCAAATACCCCACTTTGCTGCAATTCCAGGAAGTCGGTCGGGGTTTTCATCGAAGCTAAACGGAGAGGATGAAAGATTAAGGGCATAGTTGGGGGTATTTTTGACTTTTCACTTTATTCTATAAAAAACCTATCTTCATCGCACCAAACACGCAGAGGATTATTTTCCAAAAAGTATCACCATCTCCTCCACCCCAAAAAGTATTTCCATCCCCTCCATCCCCAAAAAGTATATCCAACTCTTAAAAAAAATTTCACTCCCAAACAAGCCCTAAATGTTCAAAAATGTTTTGTAATCCTCAATCTGCCCCTATTATTAATTAACAAGGCTTATCCCCTCTCTTCATCATCCGCTTCATCGCTATGAATAAAGGGCTTCCATGGATTCTCCTTCTTCTCGCCCTCCAAACTCCCCTTCTCCATCCAGATCTGAGATCTAGATCTCGTTCCTCCGTATTCTTCTTTAAAGTTGGCTGGCAGGGGATACAGACGTCAAGACCTCTTTAGTGGGTTAGGATTATTGTAAATCGGATGTGAGATTAAACGGGGCTTACCAGCATTTGTGTGAGCGAGGCATCTTGTACCCATTGGAAAAAGTCCCTTGGGCCGCTACCTGTGACCGAGAAGAAGGGTCTTGGTGTGTTACCGACTGCCATTTGTCCTTTCCTTAAGTAAGAAATTCCTTTTCCTGGTTGGTCAGCTAACGCCCGGGCATGCCCTTGTTTTTTTAGCTCCCCGATGTCTCGGGAAGGAGGAGGTCTAAAAGCGCCTTTTGATTCAGCTTTTGACTGTGGTTTCATTACAAATTTCTCGAAAATGACAATTTTTACTTAAAGCTTTTATTATCATCGGTCACATCAAGGCTTCAGAAAAAAAAAACATGCAGTCAACCTTTACGGCTTTTGGTGCCTATTCTCACCCCTAGTTGCGGGTCTTTCTGAGGGGTCCCATCTCCGTGTGGTTTCTCCCTCCGTCGCAGCTAGGTTGGTGGTCTGGGTCTAACACATACACCTCGAAGTGGGAGTCCCCTTCGTAGACGAAAGGGAGCGCGGAGCCGACACAGACTCGATTGGAGAGGGTGAAGTCCGACCATCCTTCCGTGTACCAGTATGCCCCGTCCACGTTTATTTCGACCTCTACTTCGAAGTCCTGGCACGTGGTGGGCGGCTTCCTCCATTCGTCCATATTATTGGGGGAGTCGTAGCTTTTGCAACTATTTTTCCTTGGTGATGAACCTGTAGAACGCGCGTGGTGGGCCGTCGGAGCTCATGGTTGCCTTGTCGGGAGAGGGGTGGTCTGAGGTGTCTCTTTCTGGTTCTTCTTATTTTTATAGTGCTCGTCGCGGGGGGATGTGCTTAGGCACGTGGGCCTTTTTCGGTTGTTTTTACTTTACGGGGATAGTTGACCTATTCCACGCTCGTTAGGTTCAACTGGACATGCACCTTACCAAGCCAACTCATCCTTTTTCTTCGTCTCCCCCTAGCGACGAGGACCATTTGTTTCTCCGTTCTGATGTTCTCAGCATCATCGCACGAAGTGACGACACACTACTGATCTCTAAAAAGACCGAAATCTTTTTGATCATTGGACAATACAATTCTTATTCTGGGCAAAACACGTCTTTAAGAAAAAATTTCTTACACGGCTTCAACGCTGTCGTGGGGAATCCCTGAGAAGAGGGGCCAGACCCCGGCACGATATCTTACGCGGTCGGGTCGGGGCTTCTCAGGATCTAGGTCGACCACGGAAACCTTGTATCTGGTCCCTTCCTCCTTTTTCATAAATTTCAGGATGGCTCATATTCATACGCGGATGGACATGGTGAAATCTGTCTATCCTTTCGTCAGCCAATAGATCCCATCCAGGTCTCAGTCAAATTTGACCTCATGTTCCTGATATGACTGCGAGCGGAAAATGATCTTTCCCTGAGCATCGTCTTCTAACAATTCGTACGCAAGGGGGAGTTGGAGTCATCGAAGCCGTTCTTCCCTGATGATGACCCTGTAAAATGTGGTTTGAGATGAGTTGTGCTCCATGGGAGTAAGGAGAATTGTTTCTCCGGGGTGACTGGTTCTTTCTTGGGTTTTCTGTTTTTGAGGTCACGGGGGGTCACGGGTTCCTAGTCGCCCTTCTGCTGATGAGGGCACGTGCCGTGGGCTAATTGATCTCGTGTTCGCCATGCTCGGCCTAAAACAGTGCTCGCCCGTTTCTTCACATCGTTCTTACAGTCTTCTGGGTCCTTTTGGGCCCGTGTTGGGAGACCCTTTGTGCAGCACGTGATCCCTGAAATATTCTTTAAAATGAGGGTCCCTTGCACGCTTTCGTCTATCTGGGTTCTTTTCATTTCACGATGTCAACCTCTAGACGGACCAACTGGGTGTTTTTTCAGTCCATCGACTTTCCGGAGCAGTTGCACCATCTAGTAAGTCTCTCAAACTCCTGCTTCGCCCCTTCTTTCTTTGAGTATTAATTTCTCATCAAGCCTTTCTCAACTCCATTCTAGGCCGATGTTGCCCTTGTGTTTTGAGGACGAGTACGGACTGGTCCTCCCTGAGCGAGTCCTTCTGACGTCTCGTATCCTTCAAGAGTTCCCGGTGAACATCGCCCGCGACGACTATGGCGTTCCCTGTCTCGGCCAGGGGTGGAACCATTTTGCCTGCACGCACGGCGTGGACATAGGTTCTTCTATGACTTTTCTGCATAAGGGAGGTACTCGGTTCGTTGTCCGTATAATGACCACAGATGGTGATGAAATTGATGAGGAGTGGGCGGAGCCTCATTCGGAGGGACCTTTGCCCAACGGGGCCCATTTATGCCAGGACAGGACTCGGCTAGTCCCTAACAGACCGAGGAGGGGGTGAGCCTTCTCCTGATCGGAGGGCGTTCCGAGGTCTCCTTTAATGGATCAGGCTGGGGCCTCCCTACTTGTAACACTTGGACCTTATGCTTGTTTTTCGTTCCTGTTGCCCTTCCCTATGGTGGCCCTTTAGCCACTTTGTTCGGTTTGGATGCTTCGAATAATTTTTGAACTTTGTCAAATAATTTTCGGAGAGTGTCTTGCATTTGTTCACATAACCCATTCCCAACTCTTTTGGCAATTTCGGGACCGACAGGGTTCTCAGCCTTCGGGACCCTCGCAACACCAAGTATTGGGTGTGCAGCAAGCCCCCGCGCCCAGGGATTTGATAAATTCTCAGATCCAGGAGGCTCGTGCTACGACCGGATGCCCAACGTGGAGCAAGCTCCAACGTCCTAGGACTTGATAAGTAATTCGATTCGGGAGGATCGTGCTACAACCGGATGCCCGACGCTAAGCAAGCTCCAGCGTCCGGGGACTTGATAAGTAATTCAATCCGGGAGGCTAGTGCTACGACCGGATGCCCGACGCAGAGCAAGCTTTAGCGTCCTGGGACTTGATAAGTAATTCGATTCAGGAGGCTCGTGCTGCAACCGGATCCTCGACGCGGTGCAAGCTTCAGCGTCCTGGGACTTGATAAGTAATTCGATCCGGGAAGCTAGTGCTACGACCGGATTCCCGACGCAAAGCAAGCTCCAGCGTCCTGGGACTTGATAAGTAATTCGATCCGGGAGGCTTGCGCTACAACCGGATTCCCGACGTGGAGCATGCTCCAGCGTCTTGGGATTTGATAAGTAATTCAATCTAGGAGGCTCGCGCTACGACTGGATGCCTGACGCAGAGCAAGCTCCAGCGTCCTAGGACTTGATAAGTAATTCGATCTAGGAGGCTCGCGCTACGACCGGGTTTGGCGGATGGAAGTATTGATCTTCATTCACCACCCCGGGTTGCCCGAAGTGCTAGGGGCACGTATGGTGAGAAACCAGGGTCAGTGGGGGCTCCGGAAGGGTGGGGGGAGACAACATGCATGCTGGATTCTGCAAACCCTTCGGCGTCCTGGCTCATCATGTTGGATGCGTCTTGCATATGTTCACTCATTTTCCTATAAGTATACAAAATTTATGGTCAGTGGCAAGTTTCCTTTTAGACATAGTCTTGTCATTGTACCTCGGGACCTCTTAGCGTGAGAGTGTCCCCATGGACGGCGCCAATGATGAAACCGCAAATGAAAAGTAGAACTCATTCCACGTCCCCGTGTAGAAGATGAGTCACGCGTCTATTTTCAATTGGTCGGTGATCTTACCTAGAGCCCCCCTCCTCCTATCATTTATCCTAATCGGGGGACCTTGACCTGTGCCGCGGAGACCGGAGACATTCCGACGGTCTTATCTGGATTTGACCACCGCGGATGGCGGGTGAATCATTTCCAATGTCGCCGAGCCTTGCACTCGGCTCGTTCTACTTCACGGGCGATGATCTCATCAAGGCCCTTCGGACAGGAGAAAATCTATCCCAGATCGGAGGGAGAAGGAAAAGTAGGGGGAACCCTTCAAGGACCATATGTTTGATACATGTATCCGTACAACCAATTCCCTCTTTCACAATATTCAGGGGCTGTCCGCGGATTCGTCCAGTGTGATCCCTGTGGATAGGCTTATCCTTAGGGTTTCCTTTCTCTCTTTCTCTCTCTTTATGAAATTCTCCCTTTTGCTTCCTTTATTTTAGAGAGATTTTCGGGTTTTATAATAGTCGTCCATCCCCCCCCCCCTCCCGGGACACGTTGATTCACCTTCACGACCATTTGTCGTGACCCTATCGCCACGTGTCGCTCAAGAGAGGACACTTGGGTGGGGGGCATGTTCGACACCTCAGCTATTTTCATGCGGTCCTCGTCCGCGGTCCCTTATAGTTGATACGTCCGCAGCGGGTTTTTCCGATTCTATCCCTTTCTGGTCCTTTTCCATTTCCTATTATTTTTTGGCATCGTCAATAACAATATTATAATTAAACTTATAAATATTATTATATAAATAATTGGGGTATTATATAAATATTTTAAGTATAAAAATATTAAGTGCTCCAAACATACTATTATTACAATATATATACACATATACACACACATTATTTAACTTATAAGCGGCATTAACGAATATAATTGCATGATAAATATGTGTTGGTCTATGTGGTATTGTGGTTATGGTGTAGCGTCAACACAACGTTGACTCACCAGATCGATTTTGACCAAACAAAGCAGGTCATCGGGTCTTGATTTTAAAATTCTTGATCTTAAAATATCATATTAAAACTCAAAAAATTTATGAGCGTTTGAGTTGGAATTTTTTTGGGTCTGATAATGTTTTGACAAGTTTATCTAGTCAGGACTCATGAGTGACTCATTGAGACCCATTTTTAGGACAACGTATTTCACCATGGAATTTGGGAGAAATTCGTAAAATAAAATCGGAAGGGGGTAATTAAATTAAAAAGGCCGAAATTACGGGATCATTATGTAAATACCAGACAAAGGGGAAGCCCCCGGTTCCAGGTGTAGGGAGGGAAGAAGATAAAGCAAACGGCTTTGCTCTCGCTCTCACACCATAGGCGTTCCAACTCGAGTGTTGAGTTGCTTCCATGCTTCTGAATCTGATGCACTCACCTTCCGTTCTTCATTTTCCTAGCTCCTCTTTCCCCCGTATGTTTCTCCCTCTCTTCCTGCGTTTAACGTTTTTCGATTTAGGTTGAAATTTGGGAGCGCGTTTCGTTTCTTCTACAAAAATCAGCTGTTGTAAGGTTGAATTTCGCCCCGTATTCGTTTCTTCGGATTATGGATTCCAATCTGGGGATTATACAAGTTCTCTTGACATGCCTAATGCCTTTATGAGCTCGCATTGCTGATTTTCTAATGAATTCTTCCCGGTTATGATTAGTTGAACCAGAAAAATCGATTAGGTTTACTTATTCTGAATCAGTAATCGCATACCTCTTTAGTGATCTGATCATCCATTGCTCTGATAAATTCTTCCAGTTTAGATGTCTTAGTTGACATCTAAAGATGTTCCCCCCCCCCGGTCCACTCAATTTCTGATCATCAATTAACTTTATTGCTTCGAATGAGTATCAACTAGAAGATAAGTAGTATATTTGATTGACTTCTTTAATGCGTTGGAATTTATTTTATCCTAGATGGAGCTGCTTTACCAACTCACCAGGAAGTCAAGCCCTTTTTGAAGAGGAAGCAAATTACTTACTGTTGCTCAGATCATCAGAAACATGAGGAACAGTGAGATCTGGTTACATATCTGGATATGTGCATCTGCTTTTGTGCATCTTCTATCTTCATTAACTTAAATCATAATACACAATGCCAGGAAAAATAATGGACTTGCATTACACTTTGAGGAGAAATTATGTAGACGGCTGATAGTATTCTGTGTGGTTTCATCAAGCATGTTTCCGAACCTGCCCTCCTTTGGAAAGACAAAGTCTAAAAATCCATATGATGAAAGACGCTTACTGGAACAAAATAAGCGGATACAAAGGGAAAACAATGTACCGGATGATTTTCCAAATTTTATCAGGGAAGGTTAGACACCCACCTTTAAGTTTGGACACTTGATGACTCCCTGTGTCTATTTCTCCCTTCTAGTTTTTATCAGGCGTTCTGCAAATTTTTGTCAAGCACAACTTGTTCTTCATGGATTTCATTCAGGCTTTCAGGTTAAGGTAGTGGCACCTGAAAACTACATAAAGCGTGACAACGGGCTTATATACAGAGACTTCGAAGTTGGTGAAGGTGATTGCCCAAAAGCTGGCCAGCAGGTATTTACCTCTGTTGCTTGTAAGCTGTGTTTAGTTTTACTCTTGTTTCTGGATCTTTCTGTTGTATTTGGTTGACTATCTACTTATTAATGACTGTTGCAATCCTTTTTTTTTCTGGATGAACACTCTATGGCCATGTTGGTAATGGACAATACTTTCTTGGATTTTTTGGAACTAAACAAAAAGGAAGGAGTTAATTGGATATATTTATGACATATTTGTCAAGTTTGATTTTTATTAAATATATAGTGAACTGGGGTTTTCACAGGTCACCTTCCATTACATTGGCTATAATGAATCGGGTCGCCGAATTGACAGCACCTACTTGCAGGGTGCTCCTGCTAAGATCCGCATGGGAACTAATGCTTTGGTACCAGGTGAGGAAGTCGTGGTTTAATCTTGTATCATGTCCAAAGGTTTTTGCTAACAAAAATGAAGTAATCCAGGGTTTGAGGAAGGAATCAGGGACATGAGACCCGGTGGCAAAAGGAGAATAATCATACCTCCAGAACTCGGACCACCTGTGAGTTTCTTAAGTCAAGATTTTTGTCCTCTTATTACATTTTTGTGTTGTGTTCTATTAAGCACGCATTTATGAACATATTCTTTAATGTCTCCTTTTCTCTCTCGGATGCTTTACAAGGCTAAAGATGTCAAGTATCTCCAAAAATATGAAACCTCTTTTCAAAAACAGGACAAGGGACAACCTCTAGGGAACTAAGTCAAACTTGGAATATGTGATGTACTAGTTGTACAGTTGTACCTGCGGCTTAAAAGTAGAGAATAGAAGGTGAAGTGGATAGATATCATTAGCACTGGTATGAAAGGGCAGCTAGTAGTTAGCACAAAGAAAAATGGTACAAGTTGAGACTTGAGAAACCTAATATTCTGAGGGTCAAATTTAGGCTCAATGAAAAAAGTCGGTAATTTGTTTTATATTGTTTGATGAGTTAAGTGCATCCATGTGATCTTGAAAACTGGAAAACTTATTATTAGAGCAGATAATTTGGGATATCTCAGGTTCTGTTAAAACTACACCAGCTTTTGGGTTGTATTGGTATTTTAGTATTTACAAGCCTTGTTTTGCACTTTACAGGTAGGACCGTCAACATTTTTCAGTTCCAAACAGTTCGAAGTTTTTGATGTGGAGCTCCTCAATGTTAAGGATTGTCAGAGAAGAACCATTGGCTTCTATTCTGATGTTGTCTGCACCTGATACACCAGTTGCCAGATCAATACTGGGGTAAGTTCCTCCGGGATCAGGTTTGAAAAGATCGGGAAACTTGGTTAGACGAACAATAACCATTTTTTACATCCTCCATGTAATATTGCAGGAATGACACAACTCAAATTAATGTTGTGTCGAATGAACTCGTGTAATACTGTAATCCAGATCATTGTAGTTGGCAGAATAGGATCAACAAATAGATAGCTTATGTAGCCAAATCTCTACAGTCTGCAAGTCATGTGTATACTCTTCTCAATTTCAAGTTAATTGATTCAGTGAAAGCTCTAAAACAGTTCTGTATCTTCCAAGTCGTGGTCATAGATGGGTGAGGATCGAAGAGCAAACAGGCATTAATTCATCCCATAAAAAATATACATCTATTAGAAACACCGAACTGTCTAAACAGTAAACTGATACAGATACATGATTGTACAGATCGAATAGCACTTTTTCCGTGGAAGTCAAGCCTATACAAGTCTGAAGTTCCATGCTTAAAAAGATAAATCAGCTAGATCTTTTTTATTCAGAAGATATCCACAGGCTCATTTTTGTGACCTACGTCAGAAAACTCTAGCAAGCTCACTCTGGTAATCGGTGATAGAGAATGGCTTCCTCTGAGTTTGGTTTAGCATGATATTGGCCATAGCATGCGTAAATTCCCATGGCACCAACGCTCAGAATGACAAACCTATACCAACCTTCTACATGGAGCTGCATAAGAAGAACAAGTGCGGCAATGGTCAGATAATAAGCAGAACTAGATAGTTACTTTGCAATTGTTTCTGAACAAACTGGAGTTTCAGGTTTGACATCAACCAGACCTGAGCAGCCAAGAATAGGTTGAAGAAAATGCAGACTGCTGGTAGGATAGGAACTCCTGGACATGAAAATCCAGGAACGTCCGAATAGGCCTGATAGAAGAATAATAGATATATTATTGTTTTCCATTCTATGAAGTAGGGAAAAGGGAAATATCAACAAGCAAATCACTTCACTTCTTACATACAATATACTAACTGCATGGGCAATACAAAAGTGTTATGAGTATATTAGTTAATAAACATAGCATGTTGATCAATTCAATATACAATTGCATGTTCATCTCTCCCTCTCTGGTTAATTCATTCTTCCACAAATCACATCTTCTAAAATTTTTGAATTGATCAGAATCATCTGATTCAATCTAAAGATTGATTTGTTCTTCAAAAAGGGTTGATAACAAGTCATACATTGCGACTTTTATATGTCAGAAACATACTAGCAATATTGTTGCATCTAAATCTTATACAAAGCAGCAGCAGCAACAGATGATTGAAGCCTAATTGTGATGGTCATCATCATCAGTCATCTCATTAAAACAAGGTTTAAAAGGATGCGTGTCTCTATTACACATGAACCAAATAAAACTTTCGATTGGAATTTGCGAATTTCATCATTTATACGATTAAATAATGGAAGGAGTGACAAAACTCACCTGGCGGAAATAAAGCATGGCAGCAGCACCTACTGCTATGACAATAGGTATCAGCAGGAAATAATATGAACTGGTTGAATGGTGAAAACGGTATATAGCTCCGGAAGCAAAGCCACAGCAAGCTATTACAGTAAGACAAATGACACCTTCAGTCCGTCTAGACCACCTGCCAGACACTTGATTTGCGTGCTTATCTTCAAACCCATCTTTAAACCGAAGGGTCACCAGACAAGCAGCAACCACGGAGTAACCTGTCTGAATGAAACATCAATTTGAAAATTCAGTGCAACTTCCATCATGAAACACTAACTAATCACCAAGTTCACACGATAACATACCAGTGTCCCAACTGAAAGGATCCTTGAGAGTGACTTTACGTTAAATAACCCTGCCAGAACGGCAGCAACAAGACCAACCCACACCTGTGATGGAATAGGAGTGTGTCGGCTTGGGTGTACTCTAGCAAACACTTTTGGTAGCATGCCGTCTCTTCCCAAACCAAGATATAACCTAGACTGGAAGTCGGAAACAAGATCTCATATAGGCACTTCCACATGTCTCATGTTCAGAAATGTAAAAACCATAAATCTTCACAACCATTACCTGAACATACAATCCAACCAGAAGGGTTGTAGTAAGTCCTGCAACAGCTCCGAAGCTGATCAAAATAGAAACAAACTTCATGCCGCTTGCGTTGAAAACTGAAGCCAAAGGAGCCTCATCACTAAGTTGCATGTACGGTATCATTCCAGTGAGCACCAAACAAACACCAATATACAATGCAATGCAAATGGAAAGGCTTCCCATAATTCCAATCGGCAAATCCCTCTGACATAAAAGACTAGAGATAGTGAACAAAACGGAGTTTATACTGATGTGAATGGAATACATTACTATAGCAGTTTAAGTTACCTGTGGTCTTTTAGATTCTTCGGCCGAATTCGCAACTGCATCAAATCCAACATAAGAAAAAAACACCACAGTAGCTCCAGTCAAAACTTTGTCAAACCCGGTTGGAACAAATGGAGACCAATTTGAGATGTCGACTTTAAAAGAGCCAGCTATAATAACAATGATAACAATGCAGACCTGCAACAGGAATTTAACCAAATAGTTAACAAGAGCACCTTGTATAACAGCTATTCTTTAAGAGTTTAGCCTCACCTTTGTCACCGTCATAACGGAATTTACAACAGAAGATTCACCAACACCCCAACACAAGACTACTGTAAGAAGCAGTAACAAGATCGGAGCCAAGGCATTTATGGAAAAATACTCAAGAAAAGGTGTACCACCGTGTCCTATCCAGATTGGAATAGTTCCCTTGAGAGCCGGAATCAGCTCTAGTAGATTCACTACGTAGCTAGCTAAGCTGCGTGCAATGCTAGCTGCACCGATATGGTAGTCCAGCATCAGCTGCATAAAGACGAGGAACGCAGTGATCTCGTTGAAAGCAGAATATGTATACATGTAGGCACCTCCAACAACAGCAGGGAACCGAGTAGCTAGCTCGGCATAACAAAGGGCGTTCAGTATACATGATGCTCCAGCCAATATGAAACTAATTGTGACGGCTGCATTAAAATTAATGAAAAATTACATTTCCATCATTCAATTGCGAAAAAATTGAGAGTGCAATCCATGATTACAGGAAGTTCCAACACATGAATTCCAATTGTATGCTGATTCTGACCTAATAATACAAATTCAATTTCAAGATCAACTGCCATACAGAGAAAAATCAATGTTCCAACTGATTCTGAGCTAGTAAAACAAGTTCAATTTCAAGATCAACTGCCATACAGAGAAAAATCAAGTTCAGTGTGTAGCAGTTTAATGTTACCTGGCCCAGCGTCCTGAGCAACGGTGCCGGTGACGACAAAGATGCCGGCGCCGATTGAAGCGCCGATGCCGAGTAGAATTAGGTCGAAAACACCTAGGCGGCGGACAAGCCCGTCGCCGGAATTGGTACGGACAGCGGAGGAAGAGCCAACGGATGAGTGAGGATTCAGGCTCTTCTTTCTGCGAGCAGATGCCCAGAAATTGGAGAAAAAGGAGACTTTAGTCCCGCCACTGGCGCCATCATCACCAGCAGCACCAGCACCGCCCATTTTCTCCTTCTCCTCTTCCCGCACTCTGTGGCCTGTGCAATTGGTTGGTATCTGCAACGGGGGATCTTGGTCTTCAAAGAGGTACAAATATGGCACAAGAGATAAAAATTGACTTTGAAAAGTACCAGTACAAGAAAACAAATAATACAGGGGGCTTCGCCCTCCTAACCTTTTTTTTTTATTATTTAAAAAGGAACGATCGACTTTTAATAAAAAAAATTATCAAATCTCCAAAAACATTGTTTTTTTGGTTTATACAGTATCAAATTCAGATGTAACAAAATAAATAGCTTCCGGCCTAATTTTTGCAAGGAAGTCTGGGGCTTTGTTACCATCCCTTCGCACGAAGCTCCATAATCACTTCCTGAACCGTCGAGCCAACCTCAAAATTATGTGCAACAGAGACCCAACCACCCCTCTGAAGAACGATGTCTTCACCTGTAATAGATTACATAGGTCTCCTATTGTATAGTGAGTTAAAAGTCCGTTAAGGTTCAATATATACCTTTCTAAGCTATATATATGTTTATATCAATGAATGGAAACCCTCAAGGAGGACATTACAATCAATCCCATGATCTCACATGGTATCACAGCCTAAGATCCAAAGACCCTAAATTTCTTTTTCTCTAACCCTAGCCGTCACTCCTCTCTCTCCTCGCCGCCACCCACCTCGGCCACCTCTCCCCGTCTCTCTCTCCTCGCCGCTCCTCGCCACCACCTTCCCCACCCGCCTCGGCCACCCCCTTGCCGTCGGCCTCCCCGTCCCCACTTGCCGCCGACCCATCTCTCCTCTCTCTCTCTCTCTCTCTCTCTCTCTCTCTCCTTCTCGTCTCGATGACTACCGAACCCACCGCCACCAAATCACCCTTCCATTCCGCCCTAACCATCTCCAATATCAAAAATTGCATCCCTATCATTCTTGATCATGAATCCAGTACCGACAACATGTGGTCGCACCTCTTCACGACCCATGTTAAGGCTCATAAAGTCCTCCACCACATTGACTCCTCCGCCAAACGACCTGAAAGCGAAGACGACGATCTCTTCGCTCAACTTGACACCATTGTCCTTCAATGGATCTTCAACACCATCTCAAAAGATCTATTGACCACCACACTCGACCCCAAAGACTCCGCCTTGAATGCTTGGAAGAAACTTCAGAATATCTTTCAAGACAACAAGTCCACCCGTGCTGTCTATCTCGAGCACGAATTCTCAAGTTGCAAGCTTTCTTCTTTTCCGTCGATATCCGCCTATTGTCAGCACATCAAGACCCTGGCTGATCAGCTCGACGCCGTCGACTCCAAACCCAGCGCCACCCGTCTCGTCCTCCAGGTACTCTCGGGCCTCCCTTCCGAATACAATGTTGCTGCTACTCATATACAGTAGACGGAACCTCTCCCTACGTTCGAAAAGACCCGGTCTCAACTGATCCTGGAGGAGACTCGCCTTCAACGTCAGACCACCGACGCCGCCAAAGACAAGACGGCATTGGTCTCGTCCAGTGACATCATCGAGCAGCTTGCCCTCCAGCCCGTCCGCGGCAACGATCAGCAGGGACCGAGAGGCGGCGGCCGCGGCAGGGGCCGCGGCGGCCGCAGCAATGATCGCCGGCCGCAACAGTATGATCCCCTCAACCCCTCTTGGTACCCCAACCCTGGCTACCCTCCTTGGATGCCCTATGGCTAGACACAGCCACGGGTCGGACCTGCCAGGTCGACGGTGTCGGACCCGCCGGGTCGACAACCCGGGGAGGGTGACCCTAACCCCGGGGTTGGGACGGGTCGGCGGGTTGGGTGACCCGGCGGGTCGGACTGCCGGGTCGACCACGTGGCACAAAATTTGGTACCCAAAGAGTTTTGCGGGTAGACCCGCCGGGTCAACCATTTTTTTTTCAAAAAAAAATTGTTTTAAACCCAAAATAAAACTCAACTCAAGTCTTTCACCACACTTTCGAAATGGAAAGATTTAAGGTTAACAAAACATGGTATGTGGGAAAATATATATAGATATCTTCATTCCACTCCCATCATTTCATCACACTTTAGATGTGGGAAAGAAAAGGTTGGATTGTGGGAATGACAAGTAGGGTATGAGGATCTATATATAGAGAAAATAGAGGTAAGTAGCCCACTTTCGATGTGGGACAGAAATATGAGATATGAAAGAAAATGTGAGAAATTGATATTTAAGTATATGATGTAAAATGTAATATAATTAAAGTCTTTGGATTATATGGTGGAATATAATGTAATTTAAGTATTTGGATTATATGATGTAACATATAATAATATAATTAAAGTGTTTACCTCTTAAGATTTAATGAAATGAATAACACATGGCGATGAAACATCATGATACAATATATCAAGTTATGTTGGATTAATCTTTCTATTTAATTTAATTGATAGTTGTGTTGATCCATTAATCAATCATAAGTATTTTATTTTGCTTGCATTATTATGTTAATTTCTTGATCAATGATTTCAAATCTAGGTTCTTCTTCATATAAATATGTTAAACTTTCTCGTTTGAAGTTGAATTAGCCACATGTTGTGTATACACTTAATGATGATGTTATTAGAATTACATACTTGGGTTGCTTGTTATGACGTACATGAAAAGACACATTGAAAAAGTATTGCCAATATTATATTTCATTCTTGTGTTTGAAAATCCGAAGTTCTATATCATTTTGAAAATAAATGAAAACTCGACATTTAGAATACTATACAAGTGTAACGGCTTTATCAATAACAATATTTGTATTATTTGAAATTATATCATAAAGACTCCTAACTTAGTATCATATAGAATGATTTATAAGTATGGATTGACATTAAAAACCGAATGGTAGAGATTGAAGACATGGTGTAATTTCTAGTTTCTACCCTTGTTCTTGTCCCACATTGAAAACTAGAGGAAAGGGGGGGTGCTAAGTCTATAAAAAGAGAAGTATGGGGGTGCTAAGTCTCACATTGCCATTGCATATTACATTATGTAATATTATGAATTATTCTAAGAATAATTTATATAATTTACATAATAATTATAAATTTATTTTATTAAAAATAATTTTTTTTTAAAAAAAAATATTTTAAAATGGCAGGTTGACCCGGCGGGTCGAACCGGGTCGGACCCGTCGGGTCACGGGTTATCTTTTCCCCGACCCTAACCCTGACCCTCAACCCGAGCCGACCCTTGGACCCGTGGACCCTGACTCGACGGGTCACCGACCCGGCGGGTCACGGGTCGACCCGCCCGACCCGTGACCTGTGGCCATGTCTACCTATGGCTACCCCGGTTCGGCGTTTCGTGGACCAGCCCCGTATCCTAACCGTCAGCAGGGTTTGCTTGGTCCTGCTCCCCGCCCTGTCGGTCATCAGGCCTACCCGTCGTCTGATCAGGCATACCCTCCTCCGACTGATGTGCACAATGCCTTCTCCTCAATGCAGATGACACCTCCTGACGCTGCTTGGTACATAGACATTGGCGCTACCTCTCATATGACGAACTCCTCAGGTACTCTCTCCTCTCTTTCTTTTAAGGGTCCTGCTCATTCTATTATCGTCGACAACGGTGGTCGCCTTGCTACTTCGGGAATTGGCCACACCACACTACCAACCCCTACCAACCCATTGCACCTCAACAACGTCCTTGTTGCCCCCAAACTTGTCAAAAACCTTATCTCTGTCCGTCGGTTCACCACTGACAATAATGTTTCTCTTGTGTTTGATCCGTTTAGTTTCTCTGTGAAGGATCTTACCACGGGGGTTACTCGCCTGAGATGTAATAGCACCGGGGAGCTCTATCCTGTGTCGTCGCCCTCACCATCCAGCCCGTCAAGTCCAGTTGCCCTCTCGGCATCATCATCCAGTCTTTGGCATGCACGCCTTGGTCATCCCAGTCCTGCAGTTTTAGATTTACTTCGTTCTAAGAGTCTTGTCCATTGTAATAAAGAGCATCGCTCTAGTTTATGTTCGTCTTGTCAGTTAGGCAAGCATGCCAGACTTCCTTTTCAACGATCTTTAAACACTACATTTTCACCTTTTGATATTATTCATAGTGATATTTGGACATCTCCTGTGCCTAGCAAGGAGGGTCATAAGTATTACCTCTTATTTCTGGATGATTATACACATTTCTTATGGGTTTTCCCTTTGCACTTTAAATCTCAAGTGTTCCCTATCTTTGCCAAATTCCACGCTTACATCAAAACACAGTTTCACATCTCTGTTAGTGTTTCCAATGCGACAATGGTCGCGAATTTGACAACAAAGATTTTCACACTTTCTTTAATACCAATGGGATCTCCTATCGCTTGTCCTGCCCCTACACCTCTCAAAAAAATGGCAAGGCCGAACGAATCATCCGAACCATTACCAATATGACGCGCACTCTCCTCTTCCACGCATCCATTCCCCTTCTTTATTGGCCTTACGCCTTAGCCACCACATGCTACCTCCTCAACATTCTCCCTTCCACCACCCTCCACCATCGCTCACCGTTTCAGGCACTGTATTGCACTTTGCCCAAGTATGATCACCTTCGTACCTTTGGTTGCTTGTGCTTCCCTAATCAGTCATCCACCGCCCCCCACAAGCTTCACCCACGCTCCACCCCTTGTGTCTTTCTTGGCTACCCGTCTGATCATCGCGATTACATCTACCTCGATATCAAGACTCACAAGATCATTCTCTCTCGTCATGTCACCTTTGATGAGTCGCGATTTCCCTTCGCGTCTCCCACACCCCCTGTGTCTCCGTCAGAGTCTGAGTCACCATTCCCTCACTTCGTTCTTCCCCAGAGCTCTCTCGGTGCTCCTGCGTCTCCCCCTCCCCCACCTCCCCCACCTCCCCCACCACCCTCTACCACCAGACCACACACCCGCAGCGTCTCTGGTGTCTTCCGACCCCATCAGATCGTCTCCATGACCACCGCCCATCACCCCGCTATCCACCGCCCATCACCCCACCAAACACCCTCGCATCACCTACTTGCGGCGGCCACAACAGGGCATGCTGCGCCCGCCGCCCATAAAAAACCCATCCCCCCAGCCTCAGATCACTTACTGGCGGCGGCCGCCGCAGGCCATGTTGCGCCCGCCGCAACCCTCGTCGCTTTTGACCCCCCTGCCCGCAGCTCTGCTGCGCCCGCCGCCTCTTCCCCTTATTTAGCCCCTCTTGCCCCTGTCCTTCCCGACTCCCAATCACCCTCTGCCCCCACCCAGACCTCCCTCTCCCCCATTCCCACCTCCCACAAAACAGCCCTCCTCGACCCGAATTGGCAGGCGGCTATGCTCGACGAATACAGGGCCCTTACGAAGAATGGTACTTGGATTCTTGTTCCTCGCCCTCCTGGGGCGAACGTTATTCGCTGTATGTGGCTCTTCCGTCACAAGTTCCGCTCTGATGGGACGTTGGAGCGCTACAAGGCCCGTCTTGTGGTGAACGGTAGATCTCAGCAGGCAGGTATTGATTGTGATGAGACGTTCAGCCCTGTGGTCAAGCCTGCCACTATCCGAGTGGTCCTAAGTCTGGCTTTGTCGCGCAACTGGGCCATCCATCAGTTAGATGTCAAGAACGCCTTTCTGCATGGTCATCTGAATGAGACAGTTTACATGTTTCAGCCGCCGGGGTTTGCTGATACCGAGCGTCCAAAGCATGTCTGTCTCCTCAAGCGCTCTATGTATGGTCTGAAACAGGCTCCGCGGGCGTGGTTCCAGCGTTTTGCCTCTCATCTGTTCCGTTTGGGTTTCACTGGCAGCCGTTCGGATACATCTTTGTTTATCTATCGCAGAGGCTCAGACTTGGCATTTCTGCTGCTATATGTCGACGACATCATCCTCACCACCTCTTCTGATGCTCTTCGGACGTCCATTATTTCGCAGTTGAGTGCGGAATTTGCCATGTCTGATCTGGGTCAGTTGTCTTACTTCTTGGGTGTTGGTGTTCAGCGTCATGCGTCTGGTCTGTTTCTCTCACAAAGTAAGTATGCTGCTGAGATTGTTGCTCGGGATAAGATGGTCAACTGTAATCCAGTTGCTACCCTTGTCGATACATCCAACAAGCTCAGTGCTCATTCTGGTTCTTTGGTGGATGATCCAACATTGTACAAGAGCCTTGCTGGTGCTCTTCAGTATCTCACATTCACCAGGCCTGATATCAGTTACGCCGTTCAGCAGATCTGCTTGTTCATGCATGCACCTAGGGAACCTCACTTTTAGGCTTTAAAGTGGATCATTCGCTACATCAGCGGCACTCTCGAGCTCGGCACCACGATCACTCCTTCCTCTAAGCTTGATCTTGTTGCTTACACTGATGCGGATTGGGGTGGTTGTCCTGACACACGTCGCTCCACGTCTGGTTACTGTGTCTTCCTCAATGACACTCTTGTGTCTTGGTCAGCCAAGCGTCAGTCCGTCGTGTCTCGCTCCAGCGCTGAGGACGAATACAGGGGTGTTGCCAACGTTGTCTCCGAGTGCTCTTGGCTCCGCAATCTTCTGCTTGAGCTCCGTTGCCCCTTGTAGAAGGCCACTCTGGTCTACACTGACAACGTCTCCGCCGTCTATCTGGCTAGCAACCCAGTCCAGCATCAACGCACGAAGCACATTGAGCTTGATCTCCACTTCGTCAGGGACAAGGTTGCCATTGGACATTTCCGCGTTCTACATGTCTCGTCCTCTTATCAGTACGCTGATATATTCACCAAGGGTTTACCTAGACAGTTGTTCATTGATTTTCGTTCCAGTCTCACTGTACGGACCCCTCCCGTTTCGACTGCGTTAGTTTGATAGATTACATAGGTCTCCTATTGTATAGTGGGCTAAAAGCCCGTTAAGGCCCAATACCTTTGTAACCTATATATATGTTTATATCAATGAATGTAAACTCTCAAGGAGGACATTACAATCAATCTCATGATCTCACAACCTGCACCAACTGTAGAATCTGTCTGCAATCAGTCTCGACAATAATCCTATCCATCTCATGGTCCTCTATGAGCTTCCATTTCCATGCTGAATCGCTCTAGCTGTTGTTGACAGAGGAAATCGAGATTGCAAATAGAATGTAAATAAAATAGGCAAACCAATTCTGTTCCGAGCAAATAATGTTCAAGACTCCCTCCCGTTGTAGCAGCAGGAAGTCAGGTTCGATCCTCGAGGAAGCTGGTCAGCGGATCTCAGGTAGCGGATGTCTCACGTCGGATTTCGACTCAGGGAAGCACTCGATATCGACCTGAAGTAGTCGATATCGACCTCTTCAGTCGATTTCTGGTTTCTGTGCAGAAGGTAGTCGATTTCGACCAGGTCACTCGATATCGACCAGTTTGCCCAATTTTGACCTGTACCTGCAAAAACACAAACAAGCAACGATCTTTCTGGATCGGGATTTAGAAGTCGATATCGACCAGTGTTGTTCGAAATCGAGTAGGTGCAGAAAACGAAATAAAAGACAAAGTTCGTAGATTTCGGAATAAACTATGTAAAAGAAAACTTCCAAGATCGGGATTTACAACAACAATAACTATGAAAGCAGAATCATAAATCACAAAAGATGGCAACTTTATCGATAAAGGAGAAGGCTTTCACCAAATCCGACAAGTAGGAATATAAATCTTTCGATAAATAACCCTAATTGTGTCTATTCCTTTTCATAATTAGAATTTATAATCTTCTGAATAGAAATCCTAATTACTACC
This sequence comes from Persicaria maculosa, assembly GCA_963922045.1. NCBI lineage: Eukaryota > Viridiplantae > Streptophyta > Magnoliopsida > Caryophyllales > Polygonaceae > Persicaria > Persicaria maculosa. The sequence goes on along the minus strand of OY998256.1, from coordinate 28,296,964 downwards.
TAGGGTTCACAACATGAGTTTTTCAATTTCTCAATCAAAGGTGAAGCACAAGGAATAGAATAAAATAAAATAAAGTACCTTCTTTTGCAATTCGCTAATCCACCACCATGGCTATCGTCGGGCTCACCCCAACCCTAGAAGTAGGTGGACTACTCACGCCTCATCATAGCAATTGACATCATTGATGTAAAAGAAACTTGCATAAACTATATTCAAAGTCTTTACAATCCCAGCACTTACCCTTTCGTAGAATGCCAAAACCCTAAAACTTTTGAACTCCTAAACTATGTGTGGAATAACTTGCTCTAGAATTGAATGAATGAAAAACTAGCCCCATGGGCTTTATTTATAGGTCTTAATCCTTGCTAGTCAAGGTAAAGAAACTCTATCTTCTATCTAAGGATATAAATCTAATAGGAAATAAATAAATCTAAATTGGTAAAACAAGATAAATCCTAAAGGTTAATTAAATGTTCCACCCTTATGATAAATAAAAAGATAAAAAGATAAAATATCTCTCTAGTCTTCATGTGCAAGAAATCCTCTACTCGAAATATCTTCTTACTCGGAATCTGGATAGAGCTCGGAATCAACCTGGACTCGACGCTGGAAATTGGTCGATATCGACCAAAAATGGTCGATATCGAGTAGTTTGCTCGGCTTCTCTTCAGCTCACTCGATCTCGGCTTTGGTGGGAAATATCGAGTAGTAATTGGTTGATATCGAGTCAAGAGGTCGATATCGAGCTGATTTCTTCTGCCTTTGTGCTGCTGTTCCATATCGATTCGTCCCGAGATTTTCAACCAGAATCCGGTCGATATCGACCAGTATGGGTCGAAATCAACCACTACTCAGTGTCTCGTTCTGTGCTCATCTTCGCTTGATGTCAGGTGCTCTTGCGTTGATTTTCGCGCTCCTTCAGTAGACATCAAGTGCTTTTCCAGTCCTTCTTGGTTTTGCTCCAAATTCCAATAACGACGCCAAATTTGTTAGGAGGAAAATCAAGTATGAAATATAAATTCCAAATTTGACTCCCTGTTCTCCGCAAATTAATTACAATACTTCATCCCGCTGTAGTAGAAGGTAGTCAGGATCGATCCACGAGGAAGCGTGTCAGCTCCCGCCTTTTCAGTCCCAAATCTCAGCACGAAATCGACCAGATCCTCAGGAGCTGAATGACACCGAATCTGCAAAGGTAAGCCAAGGTATGGATCTTTCCTCTCCTGTTTCAATTAAAGATCTATCCATACATGGGAGAGGTTTGCCTTGGTATGTGCGCTTATGCAGGGTTTCCAATGATGAGCCCAAGGAATACGAAGTAGGAGACAGGGTCTATGTCTCCAAATCAAACGATCATTGGTTCCCTAATAAGTTTAAAAAAAAAAAAGATGGGCCGTTTCACGGTGAACAAGATCCATTCCAGAGGACTACAACTAATGGACGAGAATGCAGTCCTGTTTGAAGCCCAAGCAACATGGGCCTTGCAGATGCCACCTTGAGCTTAATGGAGAAAGTTGGCCTAACGATTATAAAGTCTAGAGCTTGTAAATGGACAATTAGTTTTTTTGGGATTTTTGGACATTGTTGCTTTTGTTTTTGGTTTTTGGACATTATTTTTAAGTTTTTCTATTATGGGTATTTCTTTTCTAACAATTTTTGTAGGTGCAAAGAAGGAAGCAGCAGCCTCAGTCGAAATCGAGTAAGCTAGGTCTATATCGACCACTTAACTCGAAATCGACCAGTCCTACAGAAGTATTTGCACTCGATTCCAACGTTCTGCACACCTGTCTAGTGAGTTTCTTTCTTTACCCCTTGTTTCTTATACAGTGAGGACACTGTAATATTTAAGTATGGGGTGGGAGAAGGGCTTACTTTATGCATATTTAACTTTATTTGACATTATGTGTGCATACTTTTAAGTTTATTTCTTGAATTGCTTAGACATGACTACTTTGGATTTCATATTTTATTTATGTGCTTATATGCATGTTTTCCAAAGTTTATTAAAGCCACCCCTATTGAAAATTTTTATTAGTGCCATGGAAGTTTAATATTGAACTCGACGATGCAAAATTGGATTCATTAGAGATATAGCATGAAATTGCCTGGTAAAGGGAAGTCACAATGAAGTGCATATTTTTATTGAAAACCATGAAAGGAGGTAAAATTTGAGGTTGCTTCTGACATGTTGCATGATAAGAGGATGGAGGACTTTATATTTCCATATAATGCTCATATTGTTATATCCTAGCCTTTACCTATGCTTATGCATCACAAAAGTCATATTGAGCCTTATTTCATATTATTGCTCCACATGATCTAAATATTGCCCATTCTTTACCTTATTTCCTATCCGGGGATTATGTTGAGAATGAAAGCTACATTATGGAGATTATTATATGGTGTTTGTGTTGTTGTTATATATCATATATGGAGTTTGGCAGGAATGTTTAAAAGATACGGAAAACTTAATGAGTGAAAGAAAATCCGGTCACCTCAGGAGATAAAGGTAGATCGGCCCTGCCTGCGTTGAGATAATAGTTCCGCAGGATGGGACACCAATGTGAGGAGTCCAAAGCACTAAGTATCCGGGGCCATTCATGACACCCATGTTTGCGACTCGCGAGAAGCCAGTGCTGAGGTTAGAGAGGTAAAAGCATAATATTGAAAAAAGAATTGAGCGAATGAGCGAAAGGTGAGAAATCAAAGGAAGAAGGAATGTGGTATGAAAGTTTGGAAAATACTTCATTTCCCCGGATCATTAGCACCACATGGCAAAAAAATTGCTCACCCTTAGCCTTTTACCAATCTACTCCTTATTGAGGTTAAATTAAAGTCCTCTTGATTATTAATGTTTTGTCACTTATGAATTGTTTTGCATAACCCTTCTTTTGTGAGTAGATGTTGCTTTTATTTGCACATGCACGGATTTGTGACAGAAGTATCTTTTCGAGGATGGTAATTGATTGCAGGGACATATGAGAATGGATCTAAGATGTTGAGAGTTTTGAATTCATCCCCTGTATAACCATTAAAAGTATTGCTTGAGCACAAGCAAGCTTAAGTATGGGGTGTTTGATGTGAGCCTAAATCGCCATGTTTTATACTTACTTTTATATCGATTTCTGCATACATTTCATACATTTGGGTTAGAATAATACATAATTTGTGTAGGTTATGTTTATTTGCAAATTATGGAGGTCTATACAAGTTTTTGTTATATTTCGCAGAAATCGGACGCACTTTGGAGCTTAAAGGAAAGTCATGAAGAAGCTAAGAATGGTGCAGCTAGAGAAAAGCCCACTTTTCACCATACATCATTCCGAATCAAGATTTGATGTCTTCATGAGAGTTGTAGCCCTCGAAAAGAGCTTTCCAACTCATATTCATATGCGTCAATTGGACAAACGAGGACTCGGGAAAGTGCGTTTCAAGACGGAGCAGAATGCTGAGAACTGAAGAAGTGGTTGAAATTCCTCCTGGGAGCCAATATCGAGTGACAGAAGCCGAATCCGAGAAGATATCTCGATATTGACCAAACTTGGTCGATATCGACCACTCATAGAAGCCGATTTCGAGCAGTGCGAGTCCGAGTGCTGAGTTGGCTTTCTTCCACATGAAGCAAGAGATATTCTATCAACTCAAGAGGAGATTTATCAAGTTCTATCAAGAGAAGAAGGATCTATCCACACTAATCCTAGTTTCCTTTTAGATCTATCCACACTAATCCTAGTTTCCTTTTAGATAGATGTTTCTTTCATAGATTAGCTAGGGAATGAAGCCTATAAATAAAGTCTTAGGGGCTGAGTTTTATTAATTCAATTTCAGTTACAATTAGCCACTAGAGAGAGAGAGAGAGAGAGAGAGAGAGAGAGTAGGAGAGAGACTTGGAGTCGAGTGGAGTTTGTGAAGCGAGAGCGGAGTTGGCTTTGTTCGGTTGTAAGTCTTGTTTGATTTTATTAATGCAATTTAGTTTCCTTTTATTATTAATTTCTTTCTTGATAATGAAGAGCGAGTAGTCACCCAACTTCTAGGGTCGGGGTGAGCCATGTAAGGTGATGCGGTAAAGGTACAATCTTTGGATGCAATTCGTCTTCTATCCCTATGAGCATGATTCTTTTGCGAAAGTTGAAGGTGATCTTTGTTTGTGTTATTGAAGCGAAAGTGATCTTAATGCAACTTGGATTAATTATGAGAAAAAGGGTTAGTAACAATTAGGGTTTATGCGAAAGCATCTATCTTCCTATTTGTTAATAACGAAAGTTATTTAACGAAAAGCATGATCTTTTATGCCTTTATGTGTTATTTTACATAGTTATCGTTATGGTGTTGAAACCCTGATCTTGGAAGTCTTTAGTTTATTTGATTTATTTCATCAGTTTTAAGTTTTGTCTTGCGAAAAGTTTCGAGTTTTAAGTTTCTGTGATAAGTCGAATTCGAGTACTGTTGGTCGAAATTTTTGGTCGATATCGAGTAGATAGGTCAATATCGACCGGTTTTCTGTTTCTGTTCGTTTCTGCTTGTTTCTGTGTTTTACAGTTTATGTCGACGTAGTGGTCGATATTGAGGTAAGTGGTTGATATCGAGCGCTCTTTTGGTCGATTTCGTGCTGAGGTCTGGGACTGAAAAGGCGGGCGCTGACACGCTTCCTCGTGGATCGATCCTGACTACCTTCTACTACAGTGGGAGGAAGTCTTGTAATTAATTTACAGAGAACAGGGAGTCGAATTTGGAATTTATATTTCATACTTGATTTTCCTCCTAACAAATTTGCCCACACTAAAGCCCCGTCTGCATCTCGAGCTATTGTTCCAATGCCACATCCATCCGTTGCACTTCAGGATGCATCACAATTGATTTTTGATTAGCCCATCTTCTGGAAGCAACTACTGAGCTTATGTTGGGGACACTAATTCAACCCCCTGAATAACGACCTTAGATCTGAGCTCCTACTCGCCTTTATTGCGCTCTGCCCACGCATCCTCAACAATGCACTTTGGCTGGATCCAAATCCCATCAAACATCCACCGGTTCCTGCAGTGCCACAAACCACTCACAATCGATGCCCATATATAGAGCATGTGTCCACTCATCTCTATGCGTCAGACATACATACATACATACGTACATATATACGTACGTATATACGTACATACATACATACGTACATACTTACGTACGTACATACGTGCGTACATACGTACATACAGACGTACATACATACATACATACATACATACATACATACATACATACATACGTACGTACATACATACATACGTACGTACATACATACATACATACATACATACATACATACATACGTACATACATACATACATACATACATACGTACGTACGTACATACATACATACATACATACATACATACATACATACATACATACATACATACGTACATACATACGTACATACATACGTACATACATACGTACATACATACATACGTACATACATACATACATACATACATACGTACATACGTACGTACATACGTACATACGTACGTACATACATACGTACATACGTACATACGTACATACGTACATACATACATACGTACATACATACGTACATACATACGTACATACATACATACGTACATACGTACATACATACGTACATACGTACATACATACGTACATACGTACATACGTACATACGTACATACGTACATACGTACATACGTACATACATACATACATACTATGAGAGATTACAAAGGGTCCGCCCCTGCATGACGGTGGTGAATTTGGCTATGAGAGGTTGCAGAGGGAGAGAGCACCGATTTAAGTCGACATAAGGATTGCAGAAGATGGCTTTTGAGAGATTCCTCTGCCGACTGAGAGAGTGCGCACAACATAGGGATTGTGGGAGGTCGAAGCATCGTTGGAGACTAGAGAGCTATCCGCCGCCACCCATTGCCAGAATCTAAGCGGGGACAATTGATTGAAAAACTGAGTGGGCTCGAAATCTGAGCTTGCACTCAAAATTTGAGCTTCTTTATTGCCATTGAGTTCCTTACACCTCTAGGATTAATTCTATACAAAATTTTTTGCTAAATTACACACAATTTTTTTTTAAAAAAAAACCCAAATTCACCGAACACAATTGGCGCCAGAATCGCCAGGACAGCTGCCTGCCGCCACCCATTGTTGTCGAAGTTGCGCCGCTTGTTGCCGGAGCCACCACCCACTGAAGTCATTGCCTTCGTCTCGTCGCCAAGTTGCCACCGACGCGATACCAACAACTATAGGGGAGGAAGTTGTGTAATGGCTATTGTAGTAGTGCATGGGAGGTGGAAGAAGAAGATGAAATTATATATAAAAAAAACCCTCCCCATTCTTTTTAATTAGCTAATTAGCGTTATAATTCTTTTGAATCACAGCCATTCCCCAATTATAAAGTATAACAATAATAATATGAAGTGTATGAATACGATTATTAAGTGCATAATTAAGATTATAAAGTGCATAAATAAAATTATAAGGTAAGTAAGATTATAACGAACAAAGAGCATGAATAATGCTATAAGGTGCATCTTCAATATTCTAAAGTGCATAAATGATAAAAATCAAAACGCATAAATAATATTATAAAGTGCAAATATAATATTACAAAATGCAACAATAATGTTACATCACATTTTTTGTCTTTATTTTAAAAAGTGCAAATATGAGATTACAAAATATAAAGTGAATAAATAATACAACAAAGGTTATTATTAAGAAATGTGCATTTTAATAATATAAAGTATTAATTTGTAAAGTGCATAAATATGATGTTAAAGTGCATGAATAATAATATAAAGTGCATTAATAATGTTATAAAGTTCATTATTGATATTTAGAAGTGCATTGATATCATCATATTCTACATGTTATAAGATATATTTTATACTCATTTTTACATTTTAACGGATGCCGGAAGAGCCTTTTATAGTGGTCTCATGTGCTAAGAATCAAGCTAAGAAGAGTTTATTTTCGAACTGACGGGTTTCAGATAGTTTCTGCTTGGCGATTTCTCGGTACAATGAGTCGTTTCATCTCCACAAAATTCGACTTGAGTTGTTATATATATTATTGGAAAACTATTTCAAAGATCTACAACTTTCATGTTGAATATTTTGGGAAATTTGGCATGCGACAAAGAGAAATCAAGTCAAGAAGTTGATATGGACCCAAAGTTTCGACTCCGTAATTGAGAGATTGTTCGATGTCATTTTGGAATCACAATGGAATAAGATTCATTGAAGCCAGGTTCAATATCTTCACATATACCAGAAAAGCCTTTTATTGCGCTCTTAGGTGCTCAGAATTAAGTTAAGAAGATGTTATTGTCGAACCTACAGTTTTTGCACAGTTTCTACTTGGCGACATCTTAGTAAATTGAGTCGTTTGAACTCCAAAAAATTCGGATTGAGTCGTTCTATAAATTTTTGGAAAGCTAACTCAAATATCTACAACTTGTTAGAAAGCTAATTCAAATATCTACAACATTCATCTTGATCATTTGGCAAATTTGGTCTGTAACATAGAAAAATAAGTGAAGAAGTTGATGTCAACCCAAAGTTCCGACCCAGTATCCCTATATTACGACCCGGAATTATGGAAATTCCAAATTACAAAGCTCCAACCCGGAAACCTAAAGTTACAACCAGGAATGCACAAGGAGATGCGCGTGGGTTTTTTCACTAAAAGACAAATTTCACAATTTACACAATAAGTACATTTTACATTTTAACAGCTCATATATATATATATATATATATATATATATATATATATATATATATATATATATATATATATATATATATATATATAGACACACACACTCACTTCGATTTAGGAGTGGAGATTGGACAAGTTATGAATGAATAAAGTCATTCCATCACTTGTTATGTGGTATAAATAGCTCTGCCCGCTCCACCCATCATCCGCAAACATGTTCACCTTCATTAACCCGTGCGAGTGATGCAGATGGAGAAGATCACCTATGAGTGAAATAAAATAATGGTTAAAATTGAAAAAGTAGAACGTAACGACTCAATATCAACACGGCGGTGGAACAAAATGGCAATGTAGGAATGTGAAATGTGGACAGTGAATATCGGGATGGAGGGGGGCGGTGGTCAAGATTAGGGTTTAGTGTTTTGATATGTAAAGGGTAAAATAGTAAAAATATACATATATTTTAGGATTTTAATGCGGGCATGCTGGACGGGTTAATGGGTGGATTGTTAGGACGGGTAGATCTGTTCACATATCCAACCGCCGGATCGATAGGTTCGACCCAAAGGATTACATATTGATAAGTCAAGACCTGAATCCTAACCCATGGACAAGGCGGGTCGATAGGTCAAAGACTCCAAGTGACTCGTCGAGTAACGGGAAATTGAATTTTTTTTTTGGACTATTTTAAAGTTTTTCGTGCATATATTATATTTTGTTTGGGGGGGGGGGGGGTTTGAACTAGTTCTCAATTGCCTACATATTCTTTTGGGGAAAATAATCAAAGCCCACATAGTTTTTTTATCTGTACTTTAATCCCCACTTACCTTCCCGTGGCATTTCCATTTGAGCTCTCGATCGAGGTAGGGAAAGTCGTTGATTTACTTCGCCAAAAAAAAAATCCAAAACAAACAAATTAGTATAGTATGCAAGTAAGGGGTCGAACCCAAGAGAATAAAGTATTTCTAAATATTGTGTATTTATCAATATAAAAAGAAAAGATTTTTATGAATGAAAATAAAAGAAAAAAATATTGACAAAAGCAAATAAAGGATAGAAGAAAAGCGTTTCCACCTACAAGTTCTCGACTTTGGTTGGTTTTATTGATCATCGAATCCTTTTCAAGTTATTATCGTTTCCTACGAATTCTTCTCGTCCTGGTTTAAGTAGATTAAAAGTCTCCGAGTACAATTAATCCCTTACACCTCAATGCAACCTTAACACGGTCAAGATTTAACAAAGAGATAGCAAATAGTCCCAGGAATGTGAGCATATAAATAACATCAATTAAACACAGTAAATCAATGTTTAAGATATATGTCAACTCCCTACATAATCATGCTTCAAACACGATATCCACAATCTTATGCGTGCTGTTGTAGGAGGAAATCGAGAATGCAAATAAAATACGAATAAAGCAAAGCAAACTAGATTCCGTCCCTTGCAAATAATTACAAGACTTCCTCCCGATGCAGTAGTGGGAAGTCAGGATCGATCCACGAGAAAGCGTGTCAGCGGATCCTAGGCAGCGGAGAAATCTCACGAAAGTCGACTACAAGGGTCCTAGATCTCGAGTACAGTAACTCGACAGAAGATCGGACAGTCGAACACAGTGCAGCAATCACAGGCACAGGGCTAGTCGATCTCGACAAGGCCTTACTCAAGATCGAGTAGAGTCTTGGTCGACGTCGGTTTGTCTTGTCGAGTACCTGCACACAAAAGCTACAACGATGCTAGATCGAAGATCAGTGAACTCGATATCAAGTAGTGCAATTCGAGATCGAGTTAAAGGCAGAGAAAATAAAACAAAATAAAGTAAATGCAAAGGCTTTGGGATTTCGACTAAACTGTATAAAAAGGACTTCCAAGATTGGGGTTTGCAACAACGATAACCAAGCATGCATAAGGCAGAGATAAAACAGATAATCATGTAAATTGCATCAAAGGACAAGCTTTCGCCTTTTCCAACAATTAGACAACTCTTTCAAGAAACCCTAATTGTCTCTACTGATTTTATGTTTACAATCCAAGTTGTTAGCATGGACCTCCATTAGATGGGTAATAAACACATAAAAAGTAGTAGATGCTCAAAACATGATAAAAGTCGGATTTTTACCTCAAACACGCAGGGCTATCGTCGGACTCGCCCCAACCCTAGAAGTGGGTGGACTACTCGCGCTTCATTGCAATTAAAGACATCAATAATAAAAGGAAATAAACTTGCATTAATAAAATAAAATAGAGCTTACAACCAAAGGAAGCCAATTCCGCTCTCGCTTCACCAACTCCTCTTGGCTACTCACTCTCTCTCTCTCTACTCTTCTCCTAATTGTTGTGTGATTGAATTAATCAAAAAACCAGCCCCATGGGCTTTATTTATAGCCTTCTAATCCTTGCTATTCAAGGATAGAATATCTATATCTTTATCTAAAACTATATCTAAAGGCTTAATGATAAATAAATTGAATAAATTAAATCTAAAAAGGGAATTAAATCCAAAAGCTAAAGTATCTTCATGTGGATAGGTGTTGATAAATCTCGGATAGACTCAGCAATCTTCGGCCCCAAGTAATCCCAATCCGAGTAGGATAGAGCAAAACGCGTTACGCGGCTTCTGGAGGCTTCCTCGATCTCGAGTAAGGCTACTCGATCTCGAGTAGAATTGTTGGTCGACTGGCTGGCTCGGCGTCTCGGCTAGCTGGTGCTCGACAGGCTCGGACTCTGGTTCACAAGCTTGGTCGATCTCGAGTGCCATTGTCGACATCGAGTAAGGATGGCTCGTCGAGAGACGTGGCTTGGCTGGTCGGGTAGTCTCTTGTCGACATGCTCGGACACAGGCTCCTAGGGTTCCTCGATCTCGACAACAGTCTTGTCGATCTCGAGTAGAAATGTTGATCATGGCTTGCCTGGTGTTGTCGAGCAGCATCTCTTCGACATGACTCGGATGTGGGCTTCTCGGGTTTGCCGACATCGAGTGGGTTACTCGATCTCGAGGACGGTGTGGGAGTCGGGTTACTCTGCTCCTTGGCTTCTCGACATGGTGTTCTCCGATCAGTGGGTGCCCGGGCATGATTTGTCGATATCCAGTAGACTTGCTGCTTCTATCTTTGCTTCTTGGTTTTCTCCCGAAATGGCTCCATATTCTGCAATATTAAACAGAAACTTATGTAGATCTCTATTTCTGGCAAATAAGCATATACTACATAAATTCGACATATTCCCAACCCGAAATATGCAAAATGTAAAGAATATGGAACTAAAATATGCATAAAGACATGGCTACTTTGGAGACATCATGCGTGCTACTACGGAAATAACACAAAATACGAAAGTATTAAATCCTAGCAAAAAATCAATATTATCAAGGTAGCTAATCAAGATAACATCAATAACATAATCAATATCACACAAAAAAGTTGAAAGAATTAAAGAGAAAAAATAACTTGAATTAGAAACTCACAAACCACCAACCAAGTCTCGAAAGTGTAGGCGAAAACTAGAAAATTAGCCAAACATGGCTTACCTAAGCTTTCTTCTCTTCAAAGGTGTTGCTCTACTTGAATCTATAAGAAAACTAACCCTAAACATCCTATTTATAAGCCTAAAGTCTTGAATAAATAAGGTAAAAGATAGACAAATAAGATAGAAACTTCCTAAACAAAATAGATAGAAGATAGACTTTCCATGTTTAAACAAGCGTCAGATTTCCAGCGAAAAGCTTCTCGTTAGCAACGAATTGTATTGATCAAGCTACTGTTGGATTTTCGCTAGCACCTCGCTAACATACTTGCTAGCAGCGAATGTCCATGCCTTAAAAAGTTTCCAATACTCTTCGGTTCCATCGCTTTCGCTGCCGCGGGTCCCACCTTCCGCTGCCGCGAGAGCTTCGATTCACTTCCGCGAGAGTGTCCATCCGCTGCAGCGAGTTTGGTCTTTCGCTGAAGTAACTCCATTCGCTGGCAGCGAGTAACTATTCGCTGGCAGCGACTCATGTTGCTTGCTCACTGACTCTTGGGCTGACTCAACTCGCTGCCAGTGAGCTCCATTCGCTGGCAGCGAGATGTGCTGGCTCCTGGACATGCACCCACTGACTTCATTCGCTGGTAGCGAGATCCCATTCGCTGCCAGCGACTCATGCTCGGACTTGATCCGCTGTAGCGGAAATCCATTCGCTGTCAGCGAATTTCCAGCAGAATATCATCACGTAGATCTTCGAAAGAGCATTCCAACGCATGCTCATGTGCATCGATCGGACATCCGATGCATCCGAAAAGTACATTACAAGTTCAGCTCGCTGGGTGGACAGCTTTCGCGACTCGCCCTTGTTTTCGCTTTTAGACCTCAATTTCGTGCTCCGTTGCTCTTTAGGTTGTTCCATGCTTTTCGGTACTTCTTCCTTATGCTCTCTCAAGTCTCACCTTAGCCTTTCTTAGCTCCGTTCATCATGTTCTTTATCTCGGATCTACGAATCTACATAAAACAATCGAAATAGCGTAGATTCTGAACTTTTCCACAAAACGAACGTTAATCTAATTAACTCTAAAACATGATTATATAACAATGAAATGCACCTAACTAATCTATAATACCTATTGGAATATGTCTTATCAACTTTAATCCCCACTTACCTTCCCATGGCATTTCCATTTGAGCTCTCGATAGACGTAGTGTTGTCGCCGAATCCTTTATCCTGGTCTGATTCGGTGGAGAAGTGGTTCATCTGGATTCTCGATTATGCCTGCTTCTAATTGCTAAGAAGAACTTGCATCTTGAGGTTCTCTAGGAGTACAGACGATCTCTTCTCCGATAAGAGGTGCTCAACTGCAACTATCGAGCAAGGTGCTCCTAGATCTGATGGGCAATGACGGTAGAGTAGGGTATCACAATCTTTCTGGACAGCTCCACCATTCCAGAATGTTGAAGTCCTTCGCCTCATCATCAAGAAAGTCAAAGTTAGTACATAAAGATTCATCGAGCTTTGAGTGGGAGGTCGACTCGATTTCTTTGTGCCAAAAATATCTCTGGAAAGAACCTTCATTTGCGTAGTAATGTTAATTCGCGACGAGGTCATCGATGGAGTGGGAGGCGGTTGAGATGGGTGAGCATCTCTAGCATAAAGATCATTTAATTGTTGAAGTAACTCTCTAACTCTAGAAATTGTAACATGTACATTGCAAGTGGGATCGTCATGAATCCCTAACATAGGATAGTAGTTTTCTAACAATCTTTCAAGACCGGTCACCTTAACTCTAGGGCCAAAACACGTTGCCACGAGAAAAATATCAAGAACCGTTGTGTAGTGTAACCATTTAGGCCTAATCTCCACAACAGCGTGGCAGATTTGATGGTACCTACAACCCGTCGTAAAGGGTTATTGCAATGTTCATTGTGGTAAAACAAAACAAATGTGAGGTAGGTGTGTAAACGTTACTAAAAGTTTTAGTAGCATCATGAAAAACTTTAAAAACTTCAATGATGTCGGTAGTCGTTACCCAAATTTCATGAAAAAGATCGAACCTTTCAATGTATTAGGCAGCAAAAGCAGATAGGATCGTTCTGTACAAATATTATTCATGAATCATTAAGTAAGTAGAGTTCCACTGGGTGGAAACATCTCTAGGAAATTTCTTTGGTCTCACCTTATTTTGCTTACAAAAAGCCTTCCGGTGGTCACAGAGTGGTTTGCTCTTCCAAAGGGCCTTAAGAACAAAAATAATAGGTTCGACGAAAGATTGTAAAAATCATAAACCATCATGAACACATAAGTTTAAAATGTGTTGTGCAAAACGTATGTGGAAAAATGTCCCTCCGTTCTGGGGGCTACAACATTGAATTAAATCTTCAAGTAGAAAATCATAACTACAAACGATGAAATACAAATTTCACGAGCGGCTTGCTTCGCCTTCTTTTTGGCCACTTGTCGGGATGTTTACTTTGAACGTGCTTCTTTTGATTGCCATATCCCAAACTGTTCCTCACTTTATAACCCAGCGAATAATATCAACAAACAACCATATAATAATCTTTTGACCACTTGTACTGTTCTTGGTTTATCTAATTCCATCACGACTGGGCAATGGTCTAAAGACGTAAATGCATATTTTTTTGTTTTAACGTTTGGGTACCAAACAAGTATTTATTCTTATACTAGGGTTCTGTCAAGTTTCTCAAGAATATTAATTTGATTCCAATATATTTTTTCCTCCACATGAACATATTTTCAATTGAGGGTATTACCTTTAAACTAACATAGACACATGATGATAGAGATTAAAAAGCAACTATTCCATAAAAATTTAAGTCTATACAAGTAAGTCTGAAATTCCATGCTTGAAAAGATAAATAAGCTAAGATGGTTTTTATTCAGAAGAAATCCCCAAGCTCATTTTCGTGACCAACGTTAGAAAACTCCGGCCAGCTCATTTTGGTGAAAGGTGATGGACAATGGCTTCCTCTGAGTTTGGTTTAGCATGATATTGGCCATAACATGCGTATATTCCCATTGCAACGACACACAAAATGACAAACCTACACCAACCTTCTACATGGAGCTGCATAAGAAGAACAAGTGAGGCAATGATCAGATAACAAGAACAACTAGATAGTTACTTTGCAATTGTTTCAATTGGAGTTTGGGGTTTGACAGCAAGCAGACCTGAGCAAATAGGAATAGGTTGAAGAAAATGCAGACTGCTGGTAGGATAGGAACTCCTGGACATGAAAATCCAGGAACGTCTGAATAGGCCTGACAGAAGAATAAAAGCTATGAAGTAGGGAAAATGTCAACAAGCAAATCGCAGGCCAGTATAAAAGTGTTAAGATAGTAGTGCTTCTGTAATAAACGTAGTTAGCAGGATGATCAATTCAATATGCAATTTCTCTCTCTCTTGCTCTCGCTGGTCAATTCATTCTTTTGAAAATAACATCTTCTAAAAAAGGTTGAATTCATCACAATCTGATTCAATCTCCATCATTTCAATGATTAAAAGATTAAATGGAAGGAGTGACGAAACTCACCTGGCGGAAATAAAGCATGGCAACAGCACCTACTGCAATGACAATGGGGATCACCAGGTAATAATACGAATTGGTTGAATGGTGAAAACGATATATAGCTCCTGCAGCAAAGCCACAACAAGCTATTACAGGAAGACAAACGACACCTTCAGTGCGTCTAGACCACCTGCCAGGCACTTGATTTGCGTGCTTATCATGTTCAAACCGAAGGGTCACCAAACAAGCAGCAACCACAGAGTAACCTGTCTGAAAGAAACATCCATTTGAAAATTCAGTGCAATTCCCATCACAAAACACTAATCAAACACAATGTTCACACAACAAAATACCAGTGTTCCAACTGAAAGGATCTTTGATAGCGATTTCACGTTAAATAACCCAGCCAGAACAGCAGCAACAAGACCAACCCACACTTGTGATGGAATAGGAGTGTGTCGGCTTGGGTGTACTCTAGCAAACACTTTTGGTAGCATACCGTCTCTTCCCAAACCAAGATATAACCTAGACTGGAAGTAGGAAACAAGATCTCATTTAGGCACTTATGTATTATGTTCAGAAATGTAAAAAGCATGAATCTTCACAACCATTACCTGAACATACAACCCAACCAGAAGGGTTGTAGTAAGTCCAGCAACAGCTCCAAAGCTGATCAAAATAGAAACAAACTTCATGCCGCTTGCGTTGAAAACTGAAGCCAGGGGAGCCTCATCACTAAGTTGCTTGTACGGTATCATTCCAGTGAGCACCAAGCAAACACCAATATACAATGCAATGCAGATGGAAAGGCTTCCCATAATTCCAATAGGCAAATCCCTCTGACATAAAAGACGAAGATAGTGAACAAAACGGAGTTTATTTATACTAATGTGAATTGAATACAATACTGTAGCAGTAGTCAGTAGAAGCTACCTGTGGCCTTTTAGATTCTTCAGCAGAATTCGCAACTGCATCAAATCCAACGTAAGAAAAAAACACGACAGTAGCTCCCGTCAAAACTTTGTCAAAACCAGTTGGAACAAATGGAGACCAATTTGAGACATCGACTTTAAAAGAGCCAGCTATAATAACAATGATAACAATGCAGACCTGCAACAAGAATCAAACCAAATTGTTAGTAAGAGCACCTCACATAAGAGCTAGCTATTCTTTAAGAGTTTAGTCTCACCTTTGTCACAGTCATGACGGAATTTACAACAGAAGATTCACCAACACCCCAACACAAGACTACCGTAAGAAGCAGTAACAAGATCGGAGCCAAGGCATTTATGGAAAAATACTTAAGAAAAGGTGTACTACCGTGTCCTATCCAGATTGGAATAGTTCCCTTGAGAGCCGGAATCAGCTCAAGTAGATTCACTAGGTAGCCAGCTAAGCTGCGCGCAATGCTAGCTGCGCCGATATGGTAGTCCAGCATCAGTTGCATAAAGACGAGGAACGCGGTGATCTCGTTGAAAGCGGAATATGTATACATGTAGGCACCTCCGACAACCGCAGGGAACCGAGTAGCTAACTCGGCGTAACAAAGGGCATTCAGTATACATGATGCTCCAGCCAGTATGAAACTTATTGTAACGGCTGCATTTAAAAATATATATATATATATATATATATATATATATATATATATATATATATATATATCAATGAAAAATTACATTTCCATCAATCAAGTGTGACAAAATTGAGGAAAGAGGATCCATGATTCCAGGAATTTCCAACAGATCAATTCCAATTGTACTTTCTAACTGATTCTGGCATAGTTAATAAAAACAAATTCAATTTAAAAATCAAGTGCCATAAAGAGTGTGCGGCAGTTTAATATTGTTACCTGGCCCGGCATCCTGAGCGACCGCGCCAGTGACGACAAAGATTCCGGCGCCGATTGAAGCGCCGACGCCGAGGAGAATTAGGTCGAAAACGCCGAGACGGCGGACAAGGCCGTCGCCGGAATTGGTACGGACAGAGGACGGAGAGCCACCGGATGAATGAGGATTCAGGCTCTTCTTTCTGTGAGCAGATGCCAAGAAATTGGTGAAAAAGATGGAGGCTTTACTCCCGCCAGTGTGGCCATCGTCACTACCAGCGCCACCCATATTCTCCCTATCTCTTCCTCTCCTCTTCCCGCACTCTGTGCAGTTGGTTGGTATCACTGTATCTGCAACGGGGATCGTTACCGACTTCAAAGGGGTACCAAACGTAGGATTGATGATTGATTTTTTTTGTTTTTTTGTTTTTTGTTTTTTGTTTTTGTGTTCTTAGTGTTTTTGCTTTGAAACACCTTCTTTTTTTACAAGATTTGATGATGAGATTGAGGACTTAAGTACCTACGATTTGATTTTGACATTTAACCACTTTTAGGGCTAAGGGGGTGAAAAAACCACATATGGGAGCATCCATACTAGTCGGGTTTTTTTATATGAAAAAAAAACGATTTTTTAACCGGGTACCCTTAAGATAAAGATAATTAATTAGGTGTACAATAATTTCTCCTATTTTACGTGGTGCCCCTTAGTTTATATATATTCGCATAGTGCCCCTCTCTCGTTAACTTTAAGGGCGTGTTTTCCGTCAGAATGTTTTGAAAGGGTTGAGATTATTTTTAAGGTGTGGAAGAGATGGAGATGGAGATATATTTTACATGGTGGAAAGGATGGAGATGATTTTCACAAAGTATCTCGTGTGTGTTTGGTTGATTGGGGATTATTTAGGATGGAAATTAAATAAAATATCCAAATTACCCTCCACCATAAATTTATATCATTCTCCTCACCAATATCCAGCAGTATCGGGGATTAGGTTTTAAATTGAAAGCGACCTCCGACATCGTCGCCTGCTCCCTTCCGTTCGGCCGGCTACTCCCTCCCGTCATCGTCAGAAAGCGCCAATTCGCCCAAGCATCGCAGGCGCCGTCGATTCTTCTGTGAGTCACTCTGCCCAAGCATCTCAGGCGCCGTCGCATGAGCAATTTCCAGAGACCCTATCTCCTCCTCCGCCGATCTCAAGCCTTCATCGCCGTTCCTGCCTTCGATTGCGTTTTCTGCTGCTTCCTCTTCCTCATCTCGAGCTTCCATAGCCTTCACTGCAGATTGGAGAGGGGAGGACAATTTCAAGATCTCACACCTCTCCACCCCGTCCACCTTGCCCCCCCGAGGTGGGAAAAATCACCCATCTCCACCCCCTTCCACCCCAGAACTCCATCTCCTGCCAAACGGTGCAAGCGCACTCCATCCCCACCATCTCCACCCCTTCCATCCCTTTAATGAAGGTAAGAAAACATACCCTAACAATTTCTGTTTGTATTTTTTTTAAAGAAAATAATCAGTAATCATCATATATGAATATGGCTGTTAGTTGCCACTGTGCTTCGTCTTCTACCTTTTCGTTGCCTATCAAATTGCTTGAAATCAATCATGTAGATGAGGATGCAAATTTTATTTCGATTCCATTTTCTGCGTGATTGTTGTGAGACTTATTGCTTATGATTTGGGGATTTTTGTTTCCTTATCTTTGCGAGCCCAATTGAGGCTCGATCCGGGAGTAAAATTTTAATTATACCTCCCATCTTTCAAACATGGGAGTACATTTTTAAAAGCCTTTTTAAATGGTTTGAGAGATTTAGTTATAACTTCCATTTTTTAAAAACGGGAGTATAAAGGCAAGTATAAATCTCGTAGTTGAAAAACGAGAGTACAACTATTTTATGTCTCCCGTTATTTACATACGGGAGTACAATTTTTAAAGTATTTTGAAAAAAGAAACTAGAGTTTGATTTTAACTTTATTTATAAAAAAATGGAAACATACATAACTTTAATAAATAAATTGTAACAATTACCCATGCCCTTGCGCGTTTTGTTAATAAATTATATTTTAGTATATCATATAAGAGTAAGTACTCTTCTTTACATACTGTTTAATATTTTTTTTACTTATTTATCCAATAAAAAGTAAATAATCAAATATATTACATAAGTTACATTTTGATATCCTTTAATATAATGTTTTATAAATATTTGATTTTTTAGTAAAAATTTGTTAATATAATTAATAAGAAATCAATAATAATGGAAAATAAATAATAACTAAAATATAATAAAATCCTTAAAATTCAATTAGTTACATTTTGATAATGATTTGTGATACTTTACAATAACACATATATTGATCCGGACAAACTCAACCAAAATTATGTTAA
This sequence comes from Persicaria maculosa, assembly GCA_963922045.1. Classification (NCBI taxonomy): domain Eukaryota; kingdom Viridiplantae; phylum Streptophyta; class Magnoliopsida; order Caryophyllales; family Polygonaceae; genus Persicaria; species Persicaria maculosa. The sequence continues at coordinate 28,277,999 of OY998256.1, read as the reverse complement.
ACTAAACTTATGTTAAACTTGTATAAAAGTATATGTGAGATTAATCGATATATTCTCAGACAATTAACTTAAACAGAATATAAAAACTAAACATTTTAGAGGCTGTATAAAATAATGGTGATTCAATTTTGTTCACTAACTTAAAGTCATGGTAAAGAGGAAGAAAAATAAATAAATAAATAAATAAATAATAAAACCAATCAAAACTTTAATTTTAAGTGAAATTCAAAACTTATATTTGAATGCAAAAGAAAGGTTTATTGGCTTTGCGAACCAACATTCAAAACTTTTGATTTCTTGTATATTTTATTACATCATGAGTTTAGAATAAATTAAATTCATCGGTCGACAATTCTAAACCATATATATCATTTCATCGACATAAAAAACTTACTCACAAACTAAAGAGACAAAAATAAACTTTTCATAGAGCGTTGCAATTAAATATTCTAATAAGGACGTTGAACAAAAAGAATTCCGAAACAGACAACGTCCAACTAATAGGTCTGCATACTATATAAACTACAAATTTAGAGTAATCAACATAATAAACTACTCTTGGGTGTAGTAACGATGTTGGCTGGGTCCTACTTGTTGATGTTGGGATGACATCCACTTTAGGGGACACGCGGCACTGGATCATCACCCATCAACACACGATGCAACAAAGCTATCTCATCTGCGGACGCACCCTGACCACGCTCATGTAGCTCAGACACCATGATAACAGCATGTTGACGACGCTGCATCAACATTCGTATGAATGACAAACAAAATTAATCTATGTGTTTATATAACATTATCATCGGGAGGGGGGGGGGGGAATGGGACGCACAGGGGGATCTGATGTGTATGAACTCTGTAGAAGAAATGGTTTACCATGTCAAATGTGATAATCAAAGTAATCATTAGAAACCTCCCATGGAGCCAAAGACAATGGATACATATCTGTTATAAACTGACACTCATGGCGATCCCGATCGTCCCATAAATCATATTGGTCACTGCAGGCAACAATGTACGCATATGGGTTGTTTGGTCCGTCTACTTTATAGGGCTTGAATGGTGGAAGAGGTATATTCTAGACCCGTCCAAACTGGCGAATAAGACGATTCAGATAGTAAGGCTCATACATTCCCATATTGCCGATGATCCCTTGGTTTGGGGCTGCCATAGATGGTGGCCATACATCGAGACCCCGCTTCCTAGCTCTGGTGTGGAATAGTAAAGGTCTTGCTGTTGGTTAGGAGTATGATTATGCCCCCAATTTGTCGAAGCTATCCCATCGAGATTCAACCTTGATGCATCAAAACCATACGGACGAGGGGGTTGAGCTTGGTTCAAGCTAAGTGTGGTTTCGGGAAGACCATATGAATGAGAGGGGTATTCATCTTGTACACCAAATCCCCCTCGGGCCTCCACAGCTCTGCCACGACACGATGCTTGTTGATAGGAGGAAATCGAGACTTGCAATAATAAAATAGAAATAAATCACAGCAAACCAGATTCCGTCCCTTGCAAATAATTACAAGACCTCCTCCTGATGTAGCAGCGGGAAGTCAGGATCGATCCACGAGGAAGCGTGTCAGCGGATCCTAGGCAGCGGTGGAATCTCACGGTCAGAAGTCGACAACATGGTCCTCGATCTCGACTAGGGTAGTCGACAGAAGATCGGACAGTCGAACACAGCGCAGCAACTCGGCAAGGGTGGTCGATCTCGACAAGGCTCTACTCGATATCGAGTAGCCTTCGTCTGGGTCGAGTGGGTCTGGTCGAGTTCCTGCACACAGTAAGCTACGGCGACTCTGGGTCGAGGATCAGTAGTCGAGATCGACCAGGGTTTGGTCGAGATTAACGAGGGCAGAAAATAAAACGAAAACGAAAGAAAGTAAAAACAAATGCTTTGGGGGATTCGACTAAACTTAATGTAAAAAGACTTCCAAGATTGGGGTTTGCAACGACAATAACCAAGCATGCATAAGGTAGAACCAAACAGATAATCATGTGAATCACATTAAAGGATTAAGCCTTCGCCTTTTCCAACAATTAGACAACTCTTTCAAGAAACCCTAATTGTCTGTACTAATTTTATGTTTATAATCCAAGTGGTTAACATGGATCTCCATTAGATGGGCAATAAACACATAAACAAGTAGGAGATGTTCAAAACATGATAAAAGTCAGATCTTTACCTCAATTATGCATGGCTATCGTCGGGCTCGCCCCAACCCTAGAAGTGGGTTGACTACTCGCGCTTCATCATAATTAATGACATCAATAATAAAAGGAAATAAACTTGCATTAATAAAATAAAATAGAGCTTACAACCAAAGGAAGTCAATTCCGCTCTCGCTTCACAAAACTCCTCTTGGCCACTCACTCTCTCTCTCTTTCTCCTACTACTTCTTTCCGAAATTGAATGAATAAAACTGAGCCCCATGGGCTTTATTTATAGCTTTCTAATCCTTGCTAGTCAAGGATAGAAATCTCTATCTATATCTAAAATTATATCTAAAAGCTTTAAAGATAAATAAATTGTTTAAGGGAAATAAATCTAAAAGGAAATATATCTAAAGTGTCTTCAATGGATAGAACTTTTCTTCTTCATGGTAGATCTTGATATTTTCGGATAGAATCAGCAATCTTCACGCCCAAGCAATCCCAAGTCGAGTAGGATTCGTCGAACCGAGTAAACCCGGCTCTGGAGGTCTACTCGATCTCGACAAGGGTCTGGTCGACCTCGAGTAGGGTTGACTGGCTCGGTTTCGTCGTCTCGGCTAGCTGGTGTTCGACAGACTCGGACATGGCTCCTGGTGCTCGTCGATGTCGACAAGGGCTCGTCGAGGTCGAGTAGACTGGCTATGTCGACTGGGTCTTCTCGGGTGGCTCTACTCGACAGGCTCGGATCTGGTCTCGGGGCTTCGTCGATCTCGACTAGGGCTCCTCGAGATCGACTAGGGTGTGGTCTTCTCTGGTCGAGCAGCTTCTCCTGGGCAAGGACTCGGAAAGGCGCTGGTTGTCTCGTCGACCTCGACAAGGTCTCATCGAGGTCGAGTAGGATTGTGCTCGACGTCTTCGTCCTCGGCTTCTCGATCAGCTTTCTTTCTCGACTCCGGGTGTGGCGCTGAGGCGTCGTCGATCTCGACAAGTGGTACTCGAGATCGAGTAGGCTCCGGAAGTCGGGTTGGTCTGGCTCAGCTCTCTCGACCAGGCTTCGTCGACCAGGCTGCTCGGACTTTCTACTCGAGATCGAGTAAAGTCCACTCGAGATCGAGTAGCCTGGGCTTCAGCTTGGTTCTGTATTCTCGGATCCTGGACTTCTGTAGTTGCTTTCCGAGCTTTTTCTGACCTCCTTTAGAGTTGCTGTAAAATGCTCCGAATTCTGCGAAATTAAACAGAAACTGGTGTAGATTCCACAATTTGGCAAATAAACATAAACCACATAGATTCTGTACTATCTTAGCCCGAATGAATGAAATGCATGCAGAAATCGATATAAAAGTCACAGTAAAAGATGGCAGATTAGGCTCACAACAAACACCCCATACTTAAGCTTGCTTGTCCTCAAGCAATACTTTTAATTTTCATTCAGGGGAAGAAATCAAAACTCTCAACATCTCAGATTCATTCTCATATAACCCTGCAATAAATTACCATCCTCGAAAAGGTACTAGTGTCATAGATCCATGCATGTGCAAATATAAAAAGCAACATCTACTCACAAAAGGAGGGTTATACCAAAAACAATTTATGTGACAAAGCAACAATAATCAAGAGGACTTTAATTTAAGCTTAATAAGGAGTAGATTGGTAAAAGGCTAAAAGGTGGGCAATTTTTGGCCATGTAGTGCTAATGATCCGGGGAAATGGAGTACTTTCCAAACTTTCATACCACATTCTTTCTCCATAAGATTCATCACCTTTCATAATGCTTTTTCTCAATAATAATGCTTTTACCTCTCTAACCTCAGCACTGCCTTCTCGCGAGTCGCAAACATGGGTGTCATGAATGGCCCCGGATACTTAGTGCTTTGGACTCCTCACCATGTGTCCCATCTCTCCAAACTATTATCTCAGAGAGCAGGGTCGATCTTTGATCGGATTTTCTTTCACTCATTAAATTTTCCATATATTTCAAACAATTCCGCCAAACTCCAAATAATGATAACAACAACCATATAACGTCTCCATAATGTAACATCATTCTCAACATAATCCCCGGATAAGGTAAAGAATGGCAATATTTAAAACGTGTGGAGCAATATATGAAATAAGGCATATTATGGCTTTCGTGAAATGCATAAGCATAGGTATGGCTAGGATATAACATATGAGCATAATATGGAAAATATAAAGTCCTCCATCATCTTATCATGCAACATGTCAAAAGCAATATCAAATTTTACCTCCTCTCATGGTTTTCAAGAAATAATGCATTTCATTGTGACTTCCCTTTTCTAGGCAATTTCATGCTATATCTCTAATGAATCTAATTTTGCATCGTCGAGTTCAATATAAGCTTCCATGACATTATCAAAAATTTCAATGGGGGTCATTTTTCTAAATTTTGGAAGTCATGCATGTAAGCACATAAATCAATAATGAATTCCAAAATAGCCATGTAGCAATTCAAAGAAATAATGCACATATATGTCAAATATGATTAAATATATCCAATATGCACAAAGTAAGCCCTTCCCCTACCCCATACTTAAACATTACAGTGTCCCCACTGTATAAAATCAAATAAAAACAAGAGTAAAGGAAGGAACTCACAGGATAATGCATCGAGGAGGCTGAATCAGTGTATGTCGAGTAAGTGTTCTTGTCGATATCGAGTACTCCTTACTCGATATCGAGTAGCTTCGTCTGCGTCTGGTGGTTTTCTGAAGTCGAGGAGCATTTGGGCTTGTCGATGTCGAGTACGTCTACTCGAGGTCGAGTGACTTCTGGGTTTCTCCTCCTTGTCGTCGTCGACTTGGCCTTCGTCGATTCTGACTGTTTTTCAGGGACTTCTTCTTTCCACCTTTCGCGATCCTTATATTCTTGCCGACCTAAAAGTGTTAGAAAAGAACAAGACTATCCACATGAAGTATTCTAAAAGACCTAAAGCCAAAACCAAAAACCACAAACCAAAAACCAAAAAGTTCAAAAGGTCCTAAAAGTTCATAAAGTTCTATATACATGCTCTAGATTTTAGAGTCGCTAGGCCGACTTCTCCGTTTGCGCTCAAGGATCATTATTGTGGGGCCCACTCATGCTTGGCCCTTCTCCTGGATCATCTAGGTCTTGATGGTAGTATGCAAGCTCAGCTGACAGGTGGTTGCTTGCATCATCTCCTTTCCCTTTCTTCTTCTTCTTTGTAGCCTTTAATTTCTGCAAATTCTCTCGCCATGGTGTCTTAGCTCCCTTTAAGTCATTGAAAATTTTACTTATGGACTGAGGGGGAGTGGAATTCATACCTGCACTTACCTGTTCGGACCCAAAACAGAAATCTTTGGGCTTGGGTCTACTCGATGTCGAGTACTGTTGGTCAAGATCGAGTACAGGGACCCCATACTTAGGCGCTGGGCAAGTCTCTGGTTCAGTGGAGGTAGTCGAGATCGACAAAGGCTTGTCGAGCTCGAGGAGAGCGCTTGTCGAGATCGAGGAGGGCTTGTCGATCTCGAGTACAGAGTTGGCTCCCTCCTCCGTTGTTTGCTTGGTCCCGTCGATGCTGATGCTTTTCACCTCCAACCATGAAACTTCCTCCTTTGTAGGGCCAAAAGAGAAATCCAAAACCTCATCGCCTATGGTGAAGGTGAGTGATCTATTCTTGACACTGATTCTGGCATCTGCAGTAGCTAAGAACGGTCTACCAAGAATAATAGGGCTAGTAGGATCTTCAGCACAGTCAATTATAAGGAAATCTGCTGGAACAAAGAACTTACCAACCTGGACAGGGACGTTCTCAACTATACCTGTAGGGATAACCACTGTATTGTTCGCCATGTATAATTTGGCATCCATAGGTTCTATACATCCTATCTTGACCTTCCGCCAGATTGACAGAGGCATGATGCTCACACTTGCTCCTAAATCGCATAGAGAATCATATTTATATTGTCCAAAACCCACAGTAACAGAAAACTTACCAGGGTCAGGCCTCTTTTCAGGGAAGTGGAGTACTTTGCATTCGCCTGCGATCTCTGAGATGGATCACTTCTTGCTCAGGATTTCCTTCAGAAACTTGACATATCCAGGCATCTCTTGCAGGGCTTCTGTAAAAAGGAATAGAAACATTCAGTTCTTGCAGCATATTAACAAATCTGGTAAACCTACCTGCAGTGGGATCTTTCTGTGTTTTTGAAGGGAAAGGTAGTGGCTTTTTCTGCTTCGGAGCCAGATCAGCTGTCGGAGATGCTGCAGAGTCGTCGATGTCGGCTTGCTGCTCCTCGATCTCGACCAGAGGCTTGTCGATCTCGACTAGGGGCTTGTCGATCTCGACTTGGGTTATCGACCTCGGTTGCTGGTCTGCGCAGCGGAGTCCGAGCTCAGCTTCTGGTCTTGGTCGAGTAGTGTCTTGTTGATGTCGAGTATAGCCTCCTCGAGATCGAGTTGGCTCTGCTCTGTCTCGAGTTGCTGCTCTGCGTTGCTTTGCTGTTTTCCGACCTCTGGCTCGTGTAGTTGATGCCCACTCCTGAGTTTGATAGCTGCGACATGTCTAGTTTTCCCTTTAGGATTTGGTTCTGTTTGCCCAGGGAGTTTGCCGGACGGTCGTGGGATCTGCGCAGCGATTTGACCCATCTGGGTCTCTATTCCCCTCTTCCAGATGTCCAGTTCCCCAAATTTGGTGGTGATATTCTGGAACTGGTTGTTGATGGTGCCCTGATTTCGGCGCATCTCCTCAAGGATCAGCTGCAGATCATCCTTCTTTTGATCCCTCTCTGGATGTCCTGGAGCTCTGTAGGGTGGGGGGTTCCTAGGAGTACCTTGGTTCCACTGAGGCTGATAGAACCTTTGATCTCCCATATAGCGATTTGGACCCCCAGCGTAGGCTGCTTCCTCATGTGTCTCTGCCATTCTGACTTGCTCGGTGTGTGGGCACTCAGTAGTGGTGTGCCTTTGTGATCCGCATTCGATGCAAGGCTGGTTGACAGATAGATATTTGACTTGCTTGAGGAGCTTGCGATTCTGGTCCCTGTAGAACTGCTCCCTGACATCTGGGTCAATCTCCTTTGCTGGCTCATAGAGTGGCATAGATGGTGCTGGTCTGGCATAGGTGTTCTCATCATAGTTTGTAGAAGTCCCATACTTGTTGTCATATGCCGTGAGCTTGTCCAGCACACCCCATGCGTCAATTGGTGGCATCGCCAGGTACTCATATCGAGTGTACTGATTGATCCTGTCCTTAGTGACTTGGTCAAGAGAGTTGAAGAAGATCTCCTGAATGACGTAGGGTGGCTGTCCATGAGTAGGGCAAGATCGCAGTAGTTCCTTGTACCTTTCCCATGCCTTTGCTAGCGGCTCCCCAGGCTTTTGTTTGAAAGCTGTGATCTTTTGGCGGAGGAATGCTGTCTTGGTAGGAGGGAAGAATTTGTTGAGAAACTCTTGCTCTACTTGTGCCCATGTTGTAAGGGATCTTGGTTTCAGTCCTTCTAGCCACTTCAGTGCAGGCCCAGCGAGCGACCAGCGGAAAGCTTTCATCTTGACATATTCCAGAGTGGTACCTTCAGCAAGAGTACGGCACATGTCATGAAAATTGGTAATATGTTCAAGAGGGCACTCATTAAATCTTCCATGAAAAGCATTATTTTTAAGTTCTATAAGAAACTGAGTGCGAATTTCAAAAGAGTTCTCAGGGATTAGAATCGCCGATTCAGGCACGACGAGAGTTGGATGCATATAATCCTCTGCTGTAGTTGGATATTGGGCAAGCTCAGCTTCCGCTTGCTCCCTTGCTGCTTTCTCTTGCTCCTTCGCTGCCCTTTCATTGGCGATAGTGGTATCCTTTTCGGCTAGCTCCCTTGTAAGCCTGGCAATCAGTTGTTCTTGTGTTTCAGCGGCCGCCATGGCTCTTTGCAGTTTAGCTCTGATGTGTAGAAGACGCTCTGGTTCGTCTAACCCGTCAAACTCAGGTGGTTGACCAGAACGGCGCATACACCTGTAAAGTAACTCAAAGTAGACGTGAGATTTAACTACCTAAGGCGCGAATGAATGCTTCCCCGGCAACGGCGCCAATTTGTTAATAGGAGGAAATCGAGACTTGCAATAATAAAATAGAAATAAATCACAGCAAACCAGATTCCGTCCCTTGCAAATAATTACAAGACCTCCTCCTGATGTAGCAGCGGGAAGTCAGGATCGATCCACGAGGAAGCGTGTCAGCGGATCCTAGGCAGCGGTGGAATCTCACGGTCAGAAGTCGACAACAGGGTCCTTGATCTCGACTAGGGTAGTCGACAGAAGATCGGACAGTCGAACACAGCGCAGCAACTCGGCAAGGGTGGTCGATCTCGACAAGGCTCTACTCGATATCGAGTAGCCTTCGTCTAGGTCGAGTGGGTCTGGTCGAGTTCCTGCACACAGTAAGCTACGGCGACTCTGGGTCGAGGATCAGTAGTCGAGATCGACCAGGGTTTGGTCGAGATTGACGAGGGCAGAAAATAAAACGAAAACGAAAGAAAGTAAAAACAAATGCTTTGGGGGATTCGACTAAACTTAATGTAAAAAGACTTCCAAGATTGGGGTTTGCAACGACAATAACCAAGCATGCATAAGGTAGAACCAAACAGATAATCATGTGAATCACATTAAAGGATTAAGCCTTCGCCTTTTCCAACAATTAGACAACTCTTTCAAGAAACCCTAATTGTCTCTACTAATTTTATGTTTATAATCCAAGTGGTTAACATGGATCTCCATTAGATGGGCAATAAACACATAAACAAGTAGGAGATGTTCAAAACATGATAAAAGTCAGATCTTTACCTCAATTATGCATGGCTATCGTCGGGCTCGCCCCAACCCTAGAAGTGGGTTGACTACTCGCGCTTCATCATAATTAAAGACATCAATAATAAAAGGAAATAAACTTGCATTAATAAAATAAAATAAAATAGAGCTTACAACCAAAGGAAGTCAATTCCGCTCTCGCTTCACAAAACTCCTCTTGGCCACTCACTCTCTCTCTCTTTCTCCTACTACTTCTTTCCGAAATTGAATGAATAAAACTGAGCCCCATGGGCTTTATTTATAGCTTTCTAATCCTTGCTAGTCAAGGATAGAAATCTCTATCTATATCTAAAATTATATCTAAAAGCTTTAAAGATAAATAAATTGTTTAAGGGAAATAAATCTAAAAGGAAATATATCTAAAGTGTCTTCAATGGATAGAACTTTTCTTCTTCATGGTAGATCTTGATATTTTCGGATAGAATCAGCAATCTTCACGCCCAAGCAATCCCAAGTCGAGTAGGATTCGTCGAATCGAGTAAACCCGGCTCTGGAGGTCTACTCGATCTCGACAAGGGTCTGGTCGACCTCGAGTAGGGTTGACTGGCTCGGTTTCGTCGTCTCGGCTAGCTGGTGTTCGACAGACTCGGACATGGCTCCTGGTGCTCGTCGATGTCGACAAGGGCTCGTCGAGGTCAAGTAGACTGGCTATGTCGACTGGGTCTTCTCGGGTGGCTCTACTCGACAGGCTCGGATCTGGTCTCGGGGCTTCGTCGATCTCGACTAGGGCTCCTCGAGATCGACTAGGGTGTGGTCTTCTCTGGTCGAGCAGCTTCTCCTCGGAAAGGACTCGGAAAGGCGCTGGTTGTCTCGTCGACCTCAACAAGGTCTCATCGAGGTCGAGTAGGATTGTGCTCGGCGTCTTCGTCCTCGGCTTCTCGATCAGCTTTCTTTCTCGACTCCGGGTGTGGCGCTGAGGCGTCGTCGATCTCGACAAGTGGTACTCGAGATCGAGTAGGCTCCGGAAGTCGGGTTGGTCTGGCTCAGCTCTCTCGACCAGGCTTCGTCGACCAGGCTGCTCGGACTTTCTACTCGAGATCGAGTAAAGTCCACTCGAGATCGAGTAGCCTGGGCTTCAGCTTGGTTCTGTATTCTCGGATCCTGGACTTCTGTAGTTGCTTTCCGAGCTTTTTCTGACCTCCTTTAGAGTTGCTGTAAAATGCTCCGAATTCTGCGAAATTAAACAGAAACTGGTGTAGATTCCACAATTTGGCAAATAAACATAAACCACATAGATTCTGTACTATCTTAGCCCGAATGAATGAAATGCATGCAGAAATCGATATAAAAGTCACAGTAAAACATGGCAGATTAGGCTCACAACAATGCTAACATACCGCGCTTGTCTGCTTTTCTACGGTCCTACATTGGAAACGAACTAGTTATAACAATATACATTCACTTGCCATTTCAGCATCAAGAAAATAAGAAAAAAGAGTAAGTTTGTTGCATGTATTTGAGGATAGCCAGATAGATCAAGTTTCTACATAAAGATCGAGTTCAACCAATCAGAAAACAGAAAAGTTCTTCCAAAAAAAGGGAGCTCACAGAAGTTCTCTATTAAAAGGATAATCTTGTTTGTTTATCATCGATAGTTAAGTTGAACGTGTGATTATTTAGTTTTTTTAAGCTTATAAATGAACCCAATTGATCAATTCAGAATATATTTAGCCAATTGTAAAATTATTCTGAATTATTCTCTCGATAATTTATCTAAAATAGCTGATGAGTTTACATCAAATGAGGTCCTTAGCTCCACTGACTCTATAGCTGACCATTCAAAAAGACAATTAAGAAGACAAAGCAAGAATACAGTGGGACATGAGAGATGATTGACCTTCACTGTGCAGAAATGGTTAAAACCTCGAAAGATCCCGTGAAACTTGAAGAAAAGATTTCGTCTGAATCTATGATTTCTTCTGATAGAAAAGCAATCCAATTTGAAAGAATTGCAAACAAAAATAATTTGATTCAAGAAAGAGAGTGAAGATAAAAGAGGTAATAGCTAGTCATAAACAAATAAAACACTACAAATATCATTTAAAATTCTATAGAAAAGGTTTACACCTAATCATTAACAAATTGCCAATTCGAGCTCACTAATTTCACATGCCAATGCATAACAAAATCAAATCAAAGACTGCATTTCTCTAATTTGAAAGAATAGGCCATGAAAGAAATCGAACTTCAAAGCCTAATACGAATCTCAAGAATATACCTCCACCTCTATGGTTTGTCTTTTGGTCTCCGCTCTTTCCACCTCTTCATGGGCACGACTTCCCTTCTTATTCCAAAATGTTTTGCTCACCATATCCACCTTTTCTTTGTCTTTACGAGCATCTTTCTTAGTCATCTTCACTTGGATGAGAGATTATGTACCTATTTGTTGTTCGGTTGTCGAGATGAAATTATCAGTCGGTCAAGTGCCAAGCCAACTTCTCCTTATAACTAACCCATACAAGGTCCAAATACTCCATCAAACCCCATAGTGTCCCCCAACGACTCTTTATATCTTCGTGACACGTCGAGCGAATGATTGGATTGACTTAGATCTGAACAATGCATAACAATCTCTAGAAAATTCCTGCTGTATAGACTCCTGGTTATGGGACTTCCTGTAAGCATTTTCTTCTATGTTACGGTGCATGTGAACCTCGCAAAACATGTGATTTGCATCCCCAAATATAGTAGCAACCGCATTGATAAGAGCATCATCCTTATCAGTCACTATCACCCTCGACGGTTTGGACACCATCCTTCCACTTGTCGCAACACCTTATTGTTTGTATTTTCAGTTTCACGAATTGAATCAATATTATCATTAAGTTCTACTATAAAAGTTCATAAACACCTAAATATTATTGTTGACTCTACCATTGGATGCGTGGTTTGACATTCTTCTATGAAGTTTGGCACAACTAGGGTAAAATACCGGTGATGACTCATATTCGTCATATTAAGCATACCCTTTTTTGACGTAAAAAAAAGCATACTCTTCCACTAATACAGAAGACAAACAACTATTTTGTACTTCCATATTTAAAAAACGGAAAGCAAAACACAGTTTTATACTCCCGTGTTTATAAAACGGAAGTTAAAAAGCAAACTTGTCCTTTCGGTTTTTTAAAAACGGAAGGCAAAAAGTAGTTTTTCTCTCTCGTGTTTTAAAAACGGAAGGTATAAAGTTGATTTGATCTTCTATTTTTTAAACACAGAAGTTATGTATAATATTTTTTAAAAAATAAAAAAAGGAAATAATTAATGTAGCACAACTTCCATTTCCAAAACACGGAAGTGTATTTTTCTTTCGGGTGCCGCACCGAATTTTTCGTATATATATATATACACACACATATAAGAGGGAAAATCCCGAAATCACGATGCAAGGGCGGTTCCGTCTTTTATCAATTACCGCTTATTCTATTGTGATGACCCGCATAAATGCCTCGACCGACATCAATACGGTAACGGTTTCTTTTATTAAATATCAAAACTATTCCAATTCCTTAAATTAAATGCCTTGACCGTTTCATTTATGCTCGACTAATATAAATACGAGATGACTGACTTGAGCGTCGGAGGGTCCTACGGGGTGCGACATTCCCATCTATATCTCCGCCGACAGGATCTATGAATCTACTACGAGAAGCTCTCCACCGTTACCAGGGCAGTCGTTCCCAGATCTGAGATATATATCACCGCCCGACCTCCACTGCAAGGCCTAGCGGATCTAAGAAACCCTAGCCGCCATCGGGCCTGTTACGGAACCGTCACACCTCCGAACTCCATAGCAGGAGCCTCGCCAATTCATCTCTGAAGCGATCGAGTTCGAGTCCAATGCATTGGCGACCCGTCGCCGCTCACCGGATCCACGAACGCGTCTTCGGCCAAAGAGGATCTATATATTGTCGGCACTCCGTCGACGGTCCATCTGTGTATTTCTGGCTGCAGGGGCACAACAGGCGTGCGCAGCGGAGGAGATGGAAGCGAGGGTGGTGAAGATTACAAATTGTGGAACCCCAACATCAAACGTCGTAGTGCCGACGGGTCTAGGTCTTCCGAATCAGTAATCGCAGGTTTGAATCACTCGACTTTTCTCATGGGCTTTGAAATTTGAAACCTGCCGCTGTGTAGCCAAATTGATCGGCCTTACCTGCCTATTTAATTTGTTGTTTGTTCGCTAATTAAGTACCTCATGTTTTCGGTGGAAGTCAAGTCACTTGGGAGTTTGGACACCCTTGCTAACCTTTACTGTCAGTAAGTTTCAAGGAAAAAGTTGTTGAAATAGGTTTTAAAGTCGTTCAATTTGATCTTGCTTACTACCATATATAAAATATATACTAGCTATTAATTAGATGAGGAATAACAGTGTTTGGGGGAAGACATCAGATTTCATGGCATGGATATTCGATCTTGTGTGCGTTTGACCTCCATGGTCTTACTTTACAAATATATGATCGGGTTTCAAGAGCATAATTATCTATATATATTACTTTAGCTTAATCACATGGTTGGGTTGATCATGTTCTTAATTACTCTCGTTGTCTGGATAGTGGGATGTGTCTTCTCTTTTGGTTTGCCATACTGTTTTGCAGTCTTAAACATGCAAATTAAAATGGAAGAGATTTTGGAGATGCTCAAAGGTCAGCAATAGTAGTCAGGGAAGTCACAAAGCCACCATTAATGGGAACGAGAAAGACATCAAAAGCAATTTCAGCTCGCATCATGTTTAATATCACGAGTGGAGTAGGGAAGAAGTATAGAAGCCATTTTGTTGCTTCCTTTTTTAAAGAAGAAAGTAAGATAATTGTACATGTGAGGGGGTGCAAACACTCCCCGTTCGGAACTCCCCAATCAGGAGCAAAGCTTTCGCCGAGGGAGAGAGGATCCTTCTCGCAAAGGGGAACAAAATTGCAAGGCTAGAAAGTTGGCACATGCTTGTTTGGAGTGGGCTCGATCTTGCCCAGACGTTCATCTTACAATCGAATCCGAGTAGAAAAATGCTAAGTACTCCTTCTCTTATCTTGATTTCTTAATAATTTATAGTGAAATTACAGTACAATTACGTTATTGTTTGAAGCAACTAACCAAGCTTGCTTATAGCACATGGTTGATAGCTTGTAGCATCCTAGACTTTTGATTCTTATCTTCAACAGAAAATAAACTCCCATCAATCATTGGGGCAACGTCCAAGGAGAAGTCCAAAATTGAGCTCTCGACTACTTGTCACAAGATGCAGCAGGAGAGGTTTAATGAAACCACGATAATCTGGGGCAATCATCGACCGGAAATCGCCACTTAAGGCCACCGAAAATCGCCACTTATGGCCACCGGAAATCGCCACTTACGGCCACCGAAAATCGCCACTTACGGCCACCGCACATCGCCACTTAAGGCCACCGGAAATAGCCACTTACGGCCACCGGAAATCTCCACTTACGGCCACCGGAAATCGCCACTTACGGCTACCGGAAAATCGCCACTTAAGGCCACCGGAAAATCGCCACATACGGCCACCGGAAATCGCCACTTAAGGCCACCGGAAAATCGCCACTTAAGGCCACCGGAAATCGCCACTTACGGCCACCGGAAAATCGCCACTTAAGGCCACCGAAAATCTCCACTTACAGCCACCGGAAATCGCCACTTACGGCCACCGGACATCGCCACTTACGGCCACCGGAAAATCGCCACTTAAGGCCACCGGAAATCGCCACTTACGGCCACCGAAAAATCGCTACTTAAGGCCACCGGAAATCGCCACTTACGGCCACTGGAAATAGTCACTTACGGCCACCAGACATCGCCACGACCAAAAATTGCCACTTACAGCCACCGGAAAATCGCCACTTACGGCCACCGGAAATCGTTACTTAAGGCCACCGAAAATCGCCACTTACGGCCACCGGAAATCGCCACTTACGGCCACCGGACATCGCCACTTACGGCCACTGGAAATCGCCACTTACGGCCACCGGAAAATCGCCACTTACGGCTAGCGGAAATCGCCACTTACGGCCACCGGAAATCGCCACTTAAAGCCACATGAAAATCGCCACTTACGGCCACCAGAAATCGCCACTTAAGGCCACCAGAAATCGCCACTTATGGCCACTGGAAAATCGCCACTTACGGCCAGTGAATCGCCATTTACGGTCAATATATCGCCACTTACGGCAATGAATCGCCATTTACGGCCAATAGCCACTTACGACTAACGATAGCCACTCGAGGCTAAAACAACCGCTCAAGGCCAACAAGTCGCCATTTACGGCCAATGTATCACCGATTTTTCGGGCTTCCTTCATCATTGAGACATGATGAGGAAACCCGAGGGGCAATTGTAAGAGGGAAAATCCTTAAATCAAGATGCAAGGGCGGTTCCGTCTTTTATCAATTACCGCTTATTCTATTGTGATGACCTGCATAAATGCCTCGACCGACATCAATACGGTAACAACTTCTTTTATTAGATATCAAAACTATTCCAACTCCTTAAATTAAATGCCTTGACCGTTTCATTTATGTTCGACTAATATAAATACGAGATGACTGACTTGAGCGTCGGAGGGTCCTATGGGGGGACTGTTGTAGGGAGGGAAATCGAGTTCAAAATATAATGAAATAGATCAAACCAGATTCGTGCCCACGCAAATGATTACAAGACTTCCTCCCGATGCAACAGTGGGAAGTCAGGATCGATCCTCGAGGAAGCGTGTCAGCGGATCTCAGGTAGCGGAATAATCTCACGAGCAGAAAATCAAACAGACAGACAGAAATAACAGAGAAAAGCAGAAAAGAAAGCAAAGCAACAATTTTTGGTCGATATCGACTACTGTTACTCGATATCGACTAAGAAAATCGACCAACAGTACTCAATATCGACTGACAGAAACTAAAACTGAGCAAAGTAACTCGATTTCGATTGACTCAACTCGACATCGACCAGTTTCCTCGATGTCGACCAAATCTGCTCGAAATCGACTTACACAGAAACTAAAATTTGCAACTTTTCATAACACAAAACACGACTTTCGATGAAATAAATCAATAAACTAAATACTTCCAGGATCAGGGCATCAACACCACAATGATAACCATGCAAAATAACACATAAAGGCATAAAAGATTATGCTTTTCATCAAATAACTTTCGTTATTAACAAATAGGAATATAGAGGCTTTCGCATAAAACCTAATTGTTACTAACCCTTTTCACATAATTAACCCAAGTTGTATTAAGATCACTTTTGCTTCAATAACACAAACAAGGATCACCTTCAACTTTCGCAAAAGAATCATGCTTGCAGGGACAAAAGACAAATTGCATAAAAAGATCAAACCTTTATCGCATCACCTCACATGGCTACCGTCGGGCTCACCCCGACCCTAGAAGTGGGTGGACTACTCGCTCTTCATCATGAATAATCAAAGGTTTCAGAAAAATAAATTGCATTAAAAATAACCAAAACTTACAACCGATCGAAGCCAAAACCGCTGTCGCAAACTCCAACCCTTCTCGGCTACAAGCTCTCTCTCTCTCTCTCTCTCTCTCTCTCTCTCTCTCTCTCTCTCTCTCTCTCTACTTACTACCTATTATTCTTCTCTAGAATTGAATTTATAGAAATAAGCCCCTAAGGCTTTATTTATAGGCTTCATTCCCTCTCTAATTAGGAAACAAAACTCTATCTAAATCTATATCTATTTATCTACTTACTTAAGATAAAAACATGGAAATAAATAAATAAATCTAAAAAGGAGTTATATCTAAAGTAGGTAAATATCTCTTCCTCTTGATAGCACCTGATAGATCTTGATGGAATTTGATCTCGAAAATATCTCCATCGTATTCGGGATAGAAACTTAACAAGAATCGAATTACTCGATTTCGTCTTCTGTTGGTCAACTCGATATCGAGTAGTTTTCTCGATATCGACCAAGGTTTTCTCCGTCTTCAGCTCAGCTACTCAATATCGGCCAACATGATGCATGTCAACTTGGTTTTTCCTCGATATCGAGTAAGTTAACTCGATATCGACTTCCAGTTTTCAGTTCTAGCTTCTTCTTCGACTCCGGGGTCTTCAGCTCGATCTGGGTTACTCGATATCGACTTAGGATAGTCGATATCCTCTTCCTCAGCTTCCTCGATTCTGGCTAATTCTGGTGAAAATCGAGTGACTTACTTGATATCGACTAATGGTACTCGATATCGACCAAGTGGTGTCGAGTCGATTTTTCCCGTTTCCAGCTTGATTTGTCCTGGTTCCGCTGCTCCTTGACCTCGGACTTCTGTAGTTGACTTCGAGCTTTTCTTCCTTTCTCAGAACTGCTATAAATTGCTTCAATTTCTGCGAAATTAAACAGAAACTGGTGTAGATTCTATAATTTGGCAAATAAGCATAAACCACATAGATTCTGTACTATTCTAGCCCAAATGCATGAAATGTATGCAGAAAACGATATAAAAGTAACTATAAATCATGGCGAATTAGGCTTACATCAAACATGCACCCCATACTTAAGCTTGCGTGTCCTCAAGCAATACTTTTAAGGCAAAATTACACAAAACCACCCGTTAAATATATGAGTTTTCACATAACCACCCGTTAAAATTAAATTTACAATAAACCACCCGTTAAATGTATCCCGTCAACAATTCACCACCCATATCCCACCTAGCGTTAACTTCCCATTTACCAAAAAGTAAAAAGACACAAATATCCCTAGAAATTAAAGAAAGCATGTATAAAGCATCGTTCTGCCATTGAAACGTACAGTGCCATCACCTTCTTCTAGCACTTCCCATAAAAAATGGGTTTTCATTTATGAGCTTGCAAGCATTTAAAAAACAAAGAAGCACTCCTATTGATTATCAGATATGAAAAATACTTTAATGCTACCTCCATCCAAACCAGTGTCTTCATCGACAAAAACCCCCAATTCAAATTTGTAGAAGTAAACCCTAAATTAGATAACAACCTTCTCATGTGCAATACACAAGCAAGACTTCGATTCGGTGACTCAAATCGCCAGTCGTCTTCTTCTTTCTCCTTATTCTTCACTCCATTGTGCGATTCATGGGGATTTAGACAAGAGGAGATTGTACGAATGGAACCTGCGGTAATCTTCATCTTCTTCTCCTTTTGTTTTCTTTAATTTCTAAGGGCATTTGTGTCTATTTACCATTCAGTAAACGGGAACTTGACACTAGGTGAGATATGGGTGGTGAATTGTTGATGGGATACATTTAACGGGTGGTTTACTGTAAATTTGATTTTAATGGGTGGTTATGTGAAAACTCATATATTTAACGGGTGGTTTTGTGTAATTTTACCTACTTTTAATTGTCATTCAGGGGAAGAAATCAAAACTCTCAACATATCAGATTCATTGCCATATAACCCTGCAATCAATTACCATCCTCGAAAAGGTACTAGTGTCACAAATCCATGCATGTGCAATAAAAAGCAACATTTACTCACAAAAGGAGGGTTATGCAAAACAATTCATATGTGACAAAGCATTAATAATCAAGAGGACTTTAATTTAAGCTCAATAAAGAAGTAGATTGGTAAAAGGCTAAATGTGGGATATTTGGCAATGTGGTGCTAACGATCCAGGGAAATGGAGTATTTTCCAAACTGAATTTCCACATTCCTTCTTCATAAGAATCATCACCTTTCTCTCACTGCTCATTGTTTTTTTTTCAATTATAATGCTTTTACCTCTCTAACCTCAGCACTGCCTTCTCGCGAGTCGCAAACACGGGTGTCATGAATGGCCCCGGATACTTAGTGCTTCGGACTCCTCACATGTGTGTCCCATCTCGCCGAACTATTATCTCAGCGAGCAAGGTCGATCTACCTTTATCTCCTGAGGTGATCGGATTTTCTTTCACTCATTCAACTTTCCATATATTTCAAACAATTTCCCACCATACTCCAATAATGATAACAACAACACAAAGACCATTTAATAATCTCCATAATGTAACATCGTTCTCAACATAATCCCCGGATAGGAAATAAGGTAAAGAATGACAATATTTAGATCATGTGGAGCAATAATTGAAATAAGGCATAATATGGCTTTTTGTGATGCATAAGCATATGTATGGCTAGGATTACAATAATATGAGCATTTATTGAAATATAAAGTCCTCCATCCTCTTATCATGCAACATGTCAAAAGCAACTTCAAATTTTACCTCATTTCATGGTTTTCAATAAAAATATGCACTTCATTGTGACTTCCCTTTACTAGGCAATTTCATGCTATATCTCTAATGAATTCAATTTTGCATCGTCGAGTTCAATAAAGCTTCCATGACATTAATCTCAAAATTTTGATGGGGGTCATTTTTTCAAACTTTGGAAAACATTCATGTAAGCACATAAATCAATAATATGAATTCCAAAATAGCCATGTATAAGCAATTCAAGAAATAAACTTTAAACATGCACACAAAATGTCAAATATATCAAATATGCAAAAAGTAAGCCTTTCCCCCACCCCATACCTAAACATTACAGTGTCCTCACTGTATAAAAACAAGGGTAAAGAAAGAAACTCACTAGACAGGTGTGCAGGATGTAAAAAATCGAGTGCTATGCTGCTGGGCCTAGTCCGATTTTAGCTTGCTTCTATCCCCATGGACCTGAAAAATGTAGAAGAGAAATAACCACAATAGAAAAACTAAAAGTTCAAAACCAAAAACAAACAAAAGCAACAATGTCCAAAAATCCCAAAAATTAAATGTCTATTTACAAGCTCTAGATTTTATAGTCGCTAGGCCGACTTTCTCCATGAAGCTCAAGGTGGCATTTGCAGAGCCCATGTAGCTTGGGCTTCAAATAGGACTCCATTCTTGTCCATTAGCTGCAATCCTCCTGAATGGATTTTGTTCACTGTGAAGGCCCCCATCTTTTTCTTGTTGAATTTGTTGGGAAACCAATGATCCTTTGATTTGGAAACATAGACTTTGTCACCAACTTCATACTCTTTGGGCTCATCATTGGAAATCCTACATAAGCGCACATACCAAGGCAAACCTCTCCCATGTTCGCAGAATCCATACCTTGCTTACCTTCGCAGAATCGGTTATCGGAAGCTTCCGAGGGCCTGGTCGATTTCGAGATAGGTTACTCAATATCGAGTTCTGCTGTGCTTCTGGTGGAATCTCAATCAAAACCGAGGAGGATTTGTCGATTTGGGTTGGTCGACTTTGACCAGAGGTGGTCGATATCGAGTTGTCCTTCTCGGAATCGGCTGGCAGTGGCTCGACAGGGGGAATCGATTCGGCAAAAGTTGGTCGATATTGACCAGGCTTGGTCGAAATCGAGTTGTCCTACTCGATATTGACTGACTCGATTTCTGGTGGGGTCAGCTCGACATGTGTAGGTCAATATCGACTTGTGGTGGTCGATATCGAGTTGTTTTCTGGGCCCGTCGATTTCTCCTGGTCGATATTGACCCCATACTTAAGACCTGGCAAAGCATCCGAAAAATAGTTAGTCCAAATCGACTTACCTGGGTCTATGTTGATTTGATTCTCTGCTTCTTCGTTCAGGATGGCCTTGATCTCTTCCACCTGGGCTTCCATATCCCTCTTTTCCAGCTCCTCGGGAGTCATATTTCTTACCTTAGGCTCCCCGCAAGTAATGTAACCAGCTGATATGGACTTTACCTCTTCCATGGAACCTGTATGCCTTCCCGTTTTATTAAAGGAATACTCAATTACCTCATCGTTGATGTTGAAAGTGAGCACTCCCTTCCTTACGCTTATATTGGCATCCACCGTCACCAAGAAGGGTCTTCCTAGAATAATAGGACAAGCAGGGTCCTCCGCCATATCAATAACTAAGAAATCAGCAGGGACGAAGAACTTACCTTCTTGCACTGGCACATTGTCCACCATGCCTGTTGGGATGACCACCATGTTGTTTGCCATATAAAGCTTAGCATCCACAGGCTCTAGGGCACCTATCTTAATCTTGGACCATATTGATAGAGGCATTATACTTACACTAGCTCCAAGATCACATAAAGCATTAAATTTGTATTGACAAAATCCAATGGTTATAGCAAACTTACCTGGATCTGGCCTTTTGCTCAAGAACGTCCATCTGGCTGCACTCCTCTGCGATCTCAGCCATTGATTGCTTTTTGCTTAGGATCTTCTTGAGGAACTTGACATATAATGGCATTTCATTAAGAGCTTCTGTGAAGGGTATGGTGACATTGAGCCTCTGAAGCATCATGTTGAAGCGCTGGAATTTCTTTTCTGCTGGATCCTTTGGAGATTTTGTCGGGAAAGGCAACTTCTTTTTCTGCTTCGGAGCCAGAACAGATGTCGGAGGTGTTGCAGCGTCCTCGATGTCGACTTGATTCTCCTCGACGTCGACTTGATGTTGCTCGACATCGACCACTGTAGTCGATTTCGAGTTGGAGTGCTGTGCAGATGAATCTTGGCCAAGCTGTTGCTCAATTTTGACTTGATGTTGCTCGACATCGACCAAATTTTGGTCGACATCGACTTGCTGTTGGTCGATATCGAGTTGTTTCTCAGCTTCTTCCTGCTGCTTTCTGACTTCTGGCTCGCGTAGTTGGTACCCGCTTGTGAGCTTTACGGGTGCGATGTATCCGATCTTCCCCTTAGGATTTGGTCCTGTTTTCCCAGGGAGTTGCTCGGTCTGTCATGGAATTTGTGCCGCAAATTGACCCATCTGAGTCTCTATATTCCTTTTACAGATGTCCATCTCTCCGAATGTTGTATTGAGGTTCTGGAGCTGATTGTTGATGGCGCTTGTAGACTGCTTCTGTTGTGCCTAATTCCAGCGCATCTCATCGAGGATCATTTGTAGATCATCCTTCCGTTGATCTCTTTCTGGATGTCCTGGAGCTCTGTATGGCGGGGGGGGGGGGGGGGGGGGGGGTTCCTAGGGGCACCTTGGTTCCATTGTGGTTCCTAAAACCTTTGGTCCCCCATATAGAGATTGGGACCCCCTGCGTAAGCTACCTCTTCGTGGGTTTCTGCCATCCCGACTTTCTCTGTGTGTGGGCACTCAGTAGTGGTGTGCCGCTGTGAGCCGCATTCGATGCAGGGCTGGTTGACAGAAAGATACTTGACTTGCTTGAGGAGCTTGCAATTCTGATCTCTGTAGTACTGCTCCTTGACATCTGGGTCAATCTCCTTAGAAGACTCATAGAGGGGCATGGATGGGGCTGGCCTCGCATAGGCATTCTCATCATAGTTTGTCGGAGTCCCATACTTGTTCTCGTAGTTGGTAAGCTTGTTGAGGGTAGCCCATGCGTCAGTTGGTGGCATTGTCAGATACTCATAATGAGTATGCTAGTTGATCCTATCCTTAGCGACCAGATCAAGAGAATTGAAGAAGATCTCTTGAACGACACAGGGTGGCTATCCATGTGTAGGGCAGGATCGCAGTAGATCCTTATATCGTTCCCATGCTTTTGCTAGCGGCTCCCCAGGCTTCTGTTTGAAAGCTGTAATCTTCTGGCGGAGGAACGCTGTCTTGGCAGAAGGAAAGAATTTGTTGAGAAATTCCTGCTTTACATCAGCCCATGTTGTAAGGGACTGTGGAGGGAGACCTTCAAGCCACTTCAATGCTGGACCGCCCAGAGACCATCGAAAAGCTTTCATCTTGACATATTCCAGAGTAGTACCTTCAGCAAGAGTATGGCACATGTCAGAAAAATTGGTAATATGTTCAAGAGGGCATTCATTAAATCTTTCATAGAAGGCATTCTTTTTAATCTCAATCAGGAAAGGAGTGCGAATTTCAAAATTATTTTCAAGGATTAGAATGGCCGATTCAGGCACGACGAGAGTCGGGTGCATGTAATCCTCTACAGTGGTAGAGTATTGGGCAAGGTCAGCTTTTGCTTGCCTCCTTCGCTCAGCTACCTGTGCAGTGTGTGCTCTCTCAGTGGTGAGAGAAGTATCCTTGGTGGCTAGTTCCCTCTGAAGCCTCTCAATCATCCCAGCTTGTGTTTCGGCAGCCGCCATGATCTTTTTCAGTTTAGAATGGATGTGTATAAGACGTTCCGGATCGTCTAAGGCGTCAAACTAAGATGGTTGACCAGAACGGCGCATACACCTGCAAAATCAAACTTAAAGAAAACATGATATCTAACTACCTAAGGCGCGAATGATTGCTTCCTCGGCAACAGCGCCAATTTGTTGTAGGAAGGGAAATCGAGTTCAAAATATAATGAAATAGATCAAACCAGATTCGTGCCCACGCAAATGATTACAAGACTTCCTCCCGATACAGCAGTGGTAAGTCAGGATCGATCCTCGAGGAAGCATGTCAGCGGATCTCAGGTAGCGGAATAATCTCACGAGCAGAACATCAAACAGACAGACAGAAATAACAGAGAAAAGCAGAAAAGAAAGCAAAGTAACAATTTTTGGTCGATATCGACTACTGTTACTCGATATCGGCTAAGCAAATCGACCAACAGTACTCAATATCGACTGACAGAAACTAAAACTCAACAAAGTAACTCGATTTCGACCGACTCAACTTGACATCGACCAGTTTCCTCGATGTCGACCAAATCTGCTCGAAATTGACTTACACAGAAACTAAAATTTGCAACTTCTCGTACCACAGAACACGAATTTTGATGAAATAAATCAATAAACTAAAGACTTCCAGGATCAGGGCATCAACACCACAATGATAACCATGCAAAATAACACATAAAGGCATAAAAGATCATGCTTTTCATCAAATAACTTTCGTTATTAACAAATAGGAATATAGAGGCTTTCGCATAAACCCTAATTGTTACTAACCCTTTTCACATAATTAACCCAAGTTGTATTAAGATCACTTTCGCTTCAATAACACAAACAAGGATCATCTTCAACTTTCGCAAAAGAATCATGCTTGCAGGGACAGAAGACGAATTGCATAAAAAGATCAAACCTTTACTGCATCACCTCACACGGCTACCATCGGGCTCACCCCAACCCTAGAAGTGGGTGGACTACTCACTCTTCATCATGAATAAACTCATCAAAGATTTCAGGAAAATAAATTGCATTAAAAATAACCAAAACTTACAACCGATCGAAGCCAAAACCACTTTCGCAAACTCCAACCCTTCTCGGCTACAAGCTCTCTCTCTCTACTTACTACCTCTTCTCCTTCTCTAGAATTGAATTTATAGAAATCAGCCCCTAAGGCTTTATTTATAGGCTTCATTCCCTCTCTAATTATGAAAGAAAACTATATCTAAATCTATATCTATTTATCTACTTACTTAAGATAAAAATATGGAAATAAATAAATAAATCTAAAAAGAAATTATATCTAAAGTAGTTAAATATCTCTTCCTCTTGATAGATCTTGATGGAATTTGATCTCGAAAATATCTCCATTGGATTCGGGATAGAAACTTAACAATATTTGGATTACTTGATTTCGTCTTCTGTTGGTCAACTCGATATCGACTAAGGTTTTCTCCGTCTTCAGCTCAGCTACTCAATATCGGCCAACAGGATGCATGTCGAGTTGGTTTTTCCTCGATATCGAGTAAGTTAACTCGATATCGACTTCCAGTTTTCAGTTCTAGCTTCTTCGTTGACTCCGGGGTCTTCAGCTCGATCTGGGTTACTCGATATCGACTTAGGATAGTCGATATCGGCTTCTGTGTTCTTCCTCTTACTCATCTTCCTCGATTCTGGCTAACTCTGGTGAAAATCGAGTGACTTACTCGATATCGACTAATGGTACTCGATATCGACCAAGTGGTGTCGAGTCGATTTTTCCCGTTTCCAGCTTGATTTGTCCTGGTTCCGCTGCTCCTTGACCTTGGACTTCTGTAGTTGACTTCAAGCTTTTCTTCCTTTCTTAGAACTGCTATAAATTGCATTGATTTCTGCGAAATTAAACAGAAACTGGTGTAGATTCTATAATTTGGCAAATAAGCATAAACCACATAGATTCTGTACTATTCTAGCCCAAATGCATGAAATGTATGCAGAAAACGATATAAAAGTAACTATAAAACTTGGCGAATTAGGCTTACATCAGGGACAAGCCCCGCCCCGACCTCACTCGTTCTTGTTTGCAGACTAGGGTTCGGATTGAGAGTATGAGCAAGATCGATCAACTATGATAAAGATTTTATGCATCACAATACATATATATATATATATATATATATATATATATATATATATATATATATATATATATATATATATATATATATATATAAGTGTTAAAATGTAAAATTATCACAGGGTGTAAAATCCTTAAAGTGTAAAATTTTTAAATCAACACACGCGCTCATCCATCCCGTCCGTTTTCGAACAAAGACCACAAGCGAGTGAGCCACCAGCAGGGCCTTCTCTCTCGGCCTCCCACACCCACCTCGAGCCACTTCCGGCCATCTGCCCCTAGGTGCACTCGAGCCCACCCCTGTACGCACCCCCGAGCCGTGTCTTGGCATGGTTCGAGCCCATACGCGCCCAACTTGACCATTCGAAGCCCCCACGTCGCTTCTTCTCTCCTCACTCCCCACGCCACCCACGAGCCACCTCCGGACACCAGCCACCACCCGCTCGAACCACCTCACTCAGGCGGACCCCCCGAGATCGGAACCCCCTTGGTTCGTGCCCAGCCAAGCTCACATCGAGCCCATCTCCCCCAACAGTGATGTTCGGCCTTTTTGGCTCGAAACCAGCAGGGCCTTCTCTCTCGGCCTCCCACACCCACCTCGAGCCACTTCCGGCCATCTGCCCCTAGGTGCACTCGAGCCCACCCCTGTACGCACCCCCGAGCCCTGTCTTGGCCTGGTTCGAGCCCATACGCGCCCAACTTGACCATTCAAAGCCCCCACGTCGCTTCTTCTCTCCTCGCTCCCCACGCCACCCATGAGCCACCTCCGGACACCTGCCACCACCCGCTCGAACCACCTCACTCAGGCGGACCCCCCGAGACCGGAACCCCCTTGGTTCGTGCCCAGCCAAGCTCACATCGAGCCCATCTCCCCCAACAGTGATGTTCGGCCTTTTTGGCTCGAAACCATTCGAAATCCCAATTTTTATCCTTGTTTTAACTCGAATTTGGTATGATTTCTAACCATAAACTTGTGTAATACAATTATATAGATTGTTTGAATGATTTAAATTGAGATTGAAAACCCAGGGTTTGATTTATGAGCGGAATTTGGGGTTTTTATTTTTGCCAAAAGCCAAATTGATTGAAATTGATGATATTGTTGGGTTGATTTTGAGCTAATTTCATGTTCATGAAATTGTCAAATTGTTTATGGATTAAGAGCTAATTATGTAACGGCCCAGGATTATGATTCCCGGATTACGTTTCGAGGGATGAAACCCCTCGTTAGGACCTTGTGCCCTGAGTACGGGTTGAAGGTTTGAAAACCTAATCTAATGTTTTCAAAGTGGGATTTCATACCCAAATTCGAAGTGATCGTTGGAATCCCCGGGGAAGTCCCCTGTACCTGTCGTAAGTCTAAGCGTGGAAAACCAGTAGTCATGCAAATAGCGAAATCAAGTGTAATACAAGAGGGTGCCACGACAGAGTCAGGTCAAAACGGAGTCTAACATGTAAATCCAAAACCAAAATCAGAGTCTGGTGAAGTCGATAACTCCAGCGCTCACTCTCCGCCGAACAAAATGACCCGCGCAATAAGCAAACAGCACCAACGGCATGAACATAAATAATACCTAAAAACATTAATGGTGAGCGGGATCAGAATAATGCCCACCTGCTACATCCCGACCCTAAGCACACATATACGCTATACCTAATAAAGATGCTTCTAGATGCAAGGCAGAATATTAACACACTAGTATGCCCCTATGATCAAGTGCATAATAATAGATAGGGCCCTAGCAAATAATACCAAATGGTATGTCCCTTTCCTACCTCCACCCCCTTCCGATAGGGCGGAGACTGGCCAACTCTTGAATGCATTCCATAATAATCGGGCGGCACACATGCCCAACCCGCCCCACAATAAAGCCCACGGACAGCTTTTGCAATCTTGCTCGTAATATAAGTAAAGGAAGTTCCATATGACTCGATTGACTTAGGACGGGACCCGATGAGAATGGGTCATCCTAGGACCCTAGCAAAGACTCTAGTTACTTCACAGATAACGGCCGTTCTGTTTACATACGCATAAAGAAATAGAATGCTCAACGGTCAATGCAATCTAGCATGATACTACATGGCATGTTGATCATGAATGCAAGCACCTAGTATATCATGCACATAAAGCAGGGAATATCTCTCTATCAATCTGAGTAAGCTCCGAAGAGACTTACCTGGTACCGCAGAACAGCAAAAGGCAATCAACCAGGCAATATGAAATCTGACAAGTCACAGATGGCCACCTAACAAGTATAAGTACATGAATGAGTCTATTTCTAAGGCACACAAAGCATAGTATTGTCACACACACAACTTCACAACTTAACACAATAACCATCACATCACCATTTTCATCATCTTAACTTTATCACATAATCCATCATCTCAACATCTCATACCATATTCATTATAATTCTCCAATTCATCAGCTTAAGACAATTCCAATTCATACTTAGCCAATTTGTATGCTATCATCTCATACTCTTACTTAGCATATAATTGCATATCCTCATCATAATAATCTAGCATTTAGCCTCTCATAATAAATCATCACAAGACATGCTATTAGTTACACATATCATAACATGATGCTAGTCAGTCATCGAACAAATCAGATTCCCAAGCTAGTTCCAAAACCATTTCAATATCCGAGTCATATAGTTAGAAATTCCGATATTTTGAAATTACTCGTCAAATCCCCTTTTAAATCCGACAATACTCTTTTAGATGTCCAAGTCTTATAATATTATATCTTGTTTTGAAATCACCCCAATATTATATCTTAAATCTCAAAATATTATTATATATTTTAATCTCAATGATATTACATAATATTTCAAATACCAGTTCCTTAAAACACTTCATAAAATATTTTCTAATTCCTTAAAATCTCAATCATTTTTATTTGCTAAAATCATCACTTTTTAAATTACCAAACCCACTCTTATTTTGTTAAAATTCTCAAACCCGACCCTTTTGTTTCACAAAAGCCAAACCGAGCTCTCCTTGTTACAAAGCATTCATTTTCAGGAAAGAAAGGCCCAATCCACTTTTGTTTATAAAACCCCCACTCGGCCCATCAAAATTAGGCCCAAAAGACCAACACCTTTCATTCCATTCCATTCTTTCTTCATTTGTGAAAAATCCGAAGCTGTGATTAAAAAAAAAAAGGGGACCCCAGGTGAGTTGGCAGGTGACATGGCAAGGGATGGAAATCGGGGCCCACGAGTCTTCTTTCTTCTTCCTCCCCTTTTGTTCGAATGAAAGAAGGAGAACAGAGCCTCCATTTTCTTTTGCCCAGGAATCGACGGGAAGAAAGAGGAAAAGGGAGACCTCCGGCGGCAGTGCTCCGGAACTCTGGCCACCCGGTCTCGCCGGCCACCCCGACACACATACTCAGACAGGAAAGGAAAGGAAGAAGAAGGAAAAAGGGGCTCACCGAGGGCCTTCGACGCCGAAAAGCTCGGAGCTTCGGGGAGGCGCGTCGGAGATGGTTCTTCGATCGGAAACCGCCTAGGAAGGGTTGGAAAAGATTAAAGGTGGGAGCTTTGCTCGATTTGAAGGTGAAAGAGAGGAAGAGCGAATGAAACAGGGCCTTACCGAGGCGAATCGGGAAAACAGAGCCAAAGGACGACGGTGGCGGCGCTGGCTGCGTTTGGGGCTCCGGCTACAACGGGAGGCTCCGGGAAGGTGGTGCTTCTGCCTCGGATTCGAAGAGGGGAGTGTAGGACCAAGGTGGGGCTGGGCTTGGTGTCTCCTCGGCTCGACAAAACAGGACCGGGAAAGGGAGCTGTGGTGTTGGCGGTGGTCGGCGATGAAGACGGGGGGGGGGGGGGGGGGAGGCGGTGGTGCAGTAGAGATGGAGGTGTGGTGGTGGAGATGGTGAGGTGTGGCGGCAATGGAGGATGAAGAGGCCTCTGCTCTCGACGATTCCTCCAAGGAAGAAAGAAAGGGATTGTTTGGTTCCTTGTGTAACAATCGGAAAAGGCATGGGAAAAGGGTTGAATTGAAAGGTTAGGTATGGTGAATGATAAGGAATGAGGATGAATTGATAGAGTATCGTGAGGTGAGGGAGTGGGTAAGGGTGGAGTGTGAAATTGGGTAAACAAATACTCAGAATTAAATCCCGAATACGCAAATTTCGAACCTCGAAATGAAAGACGGAATCGATCTTTAAAGTAAAAAAATTGGGCCAGAATTCACTTTAAGAATTTCAGTTTCGATTAATTGATTTTAGGACGAGATTTGCTTGAAATATCCGAATTAAATTCGATTTAATTTCATTTTTAATTTTATTTTTTCCGAAATTTAAGATTTTAAAATCCAAGCTTTTACATCATCCACCTCTAAAAACAAGTCTCGTCCCCGAGACTAAAATCGTTCTAAAGTAGGGGATGAAGTTTGAATTGGTGAGTCCAAAGATCACGTCATTGATCCCGTAAGTATCTCATAAGTTCCCCCATAAGATCTCACAGTACCGTCGCCATGATCATAATACTCCCAATCGGTCGTAGTAAGGATGTGGTAGGGGCCCCTATCACATCCCCACTTCGACTCCTCGGGCATACCATAACTCGAAAAGCATCATGACGCCTCCGCTAGGTCTTAGCAAGCGATCCACAGGTACCCTGTTGTAAGGAGGAAATCGAGTATGCAAATATAAAATATAACTAAAATAAAGCAAACCAGATTCCGTCCCTTGCAAATGAATACAAGACTTCCTCCTGATGCAGTAGTGGGAAGTCAGGATCGATCCACGAGGCAGCGTGTCAGCGGATCCTAGGCAGCGGTGGAATCTCACGGACAGAAGTCGACCACAGATGTCCTCGATCTCGACTAGGGTTAGTCGACAGAAGATCGGACAAGTCGAACAGCGCAGCAGCAGTGTCAGGGTTTAGTCGATCTCGACTAGGGCTTACTCGAGATAGAGTAGAGTCATCTACGTCGAGTTGGCTTGGTCGATTTCCTGCACATAGAAGCTACGACGATTCTGGAATCGAGGATCAGTAACTCGATATCGAGGAGTGCTATTCGATATCGAGGAAGGCAAAAAACTAAAATGAAAGAAAGTAAAAACAAAGGCTTTGGGACTTCGAAAATAAACTTAATGTAAAAGACTTCCAAGATTGGGGTTTGCGACAACGATAACCAAGCATGCATAAGGCAGAAATAAAACAGGTAATCATGTAACTTGCATCGAAGGACTAAGCTTTCACCTTTTCCAACAATTAGACAACTCTTTCAAGAAACCCTAATTGTATCTACTGATTTTATGTTTACAATCCAAGTTGTTAGCAATGGACCTCCATTAGATGGGTAATAAACACATAACAAGTAGTAGATGCTCAAAACATGATAAAAGTTGGATCTTTACCTCAAACACGCACGGCTATCGTCGGGCTCGCCCTAATCCTAGAAGTGGGTGGACTACTCGCGCTTCATTGCAACCTCAGACATTGATGAATGAAAAGAAACTTGCATTAAACTAAATTCAAAGCCTTTACAATCCCGGCAATCCAACTTTCGTTGAACACCAAAACCCTAAAACCTTCGAACTCCTAAAACTTCTCTGTGAACTACTTCTCTAGCTTCTGAATTGAATGATTCCTAAAATCAGCCCCATGGGCTTTATTTATAGCCTTCTCTATCTAAATCTATATCTAAAAGCTTTAAAAGATAAATAAATGCAATAAAGGAATTGAATCCATAAAGGGAAATTATATCTAAAATCCTAAAATATCTTCAAAGTGGATAAATCTTCTCTTCTATGATGGATCCTGATAGAATCGGATAGAACTCGGCAATCTTCGGCCCCAAGGAATCCCAACCCGAGTAGGATAGCTCAAACCGCGTTACGTGCTTCTGGAAGGTTTCCTCGATCTCGAGTAAAATGGTGTCGTCGACTTCAGTGGCTCGGCATCTCGGGTTGCTCTTCCTCGACATGCTCGGACATTGGTTCTCTGCTCTCGTCGATCTCGAGTATCATACTCGATCTCGAGTAGTGTGGCTCTATCGACTTGGCGCTTGGTGGTGTCGGGTAGCTCCTCTTCGACACTGCTCGGACATTGCCTCGGTCTTTGTCGATATCGAGGACTTTCCTCGATAACGAGTAGAGTGTTGCTCCAGCTCCGGGTTGTCTGGTCAGGTCGGGTAACTCTCCTCGACATCCTCGATCAGGCTCTCGTCGACTCCGGGCGTGGTCTTCACTTCTTGTCGATCTCGAGGACCTTACTCGATCTCGAGTAAAGCCTCGGAAGTCGGCTTGGCTCGTCTTCAGCTTCTCGACATGGTGCTCCTCGATCATGCTATGCTCGGACATCCTTAGTCGATATCGACAAAAACTAGTCGATATCGAGCAGCTTTCAGCTTCTGTCTTCGCTTCTTGGTTTTCTCCCGAAATGGCTCTATATTCTGCAATATTAAACAGAAACTTATGTAGATCTCCATTTCTAGCAAATAAGCACATACTACATAAATTCGACATATTCCTAACCCGAAATATGCAAAGTGTATAGAATATGGAACTAAAATGTGCATAAAAACATGGCTACTTTAAAGACATCAAATCACCCTATACTTAGATTTGCTTGTCCTCAAGCAATAACCAAACATTAACCAAGACCTACAACACATCCTTCAAGTCTTCGCCTTTTGTCAAAAGCAACATCTTAAGTATAAGCAATGTAAGACAAGTGAATTTAACGTCATCACACATATATGAGCGATCCACAAGCATAGGCAATATAAATCCAACCTCACAGGAATAATGTGTTTACACTCAGCTCTCAATGTGTTTAGGCTATGTAGATCAACTCTCAACTCAATTCCATATACAATCCCATAAACATTGCAATTTAAATATAAATCCACTTCGCAACCAATTATGTAAATGCAACAAGAATTATCAGGAGGACTTCGCTCAATAGAATTCTTCAAAGAAGATTCCATTCGGCGGGGTTATAATGGGGCTTGGTAAGAAATAAAAAGGTATGGAATTATTTGGCCATGTGGTGCTTAATAAAATTCGGGAATCAAGACTCCTAAATCTCCAACACAATTCAACCAAACCATAGCTCTCAATCATATGCATCAACCAAACTCTCCAACTTATTTCAATGAAGTATGTAACCTTTCAAACTTATTTAACCTCTCCAAAGTATGCATCTTGCGAGAATGAAAGAATTAAGGTAAATTTGGCTCATGCACTTTATTCAAAAACATATACACAAACTTTTCTTTCTTTTTTTTTTTTCGATTTTTTTTTGAAACGAAAATAACATAAAATAACACTAGTGCATTTATAGGGTGAGCCAAAAATCCTTTTACATAATATGCATAGCAAGATAAAAATATAAAACCAACCCATATCTCAATAAGTTCAAAAATCCTCCTCACTTGAAATGAAACACAAGCTCATTTCTTCCACAAACCATTATTTCAACCAACTCTAAGTCTTAATTCCCAAATGGGGGTCAGGCTCAATTTGGCTAAGGATAATTTTGTGGAGTTTATAATAAAAGTCTCAGGCTAATGTTCTGGCTTCAAGCAGGGATAATGCAGGGTAGGTAAAGAGAGGATAAAATTGGCTTAAAAGGTGCCTCCATCATTTAATTCTCATTCACATAAACATATAAATGCATTGGCTTTGAATAACTATCACAACATTTAGAGATGCATAGGAAGAATAAATTCACTCAAGAAAGCAGAGGGATTTTTAATGTTCTCCCTATAAGGCCAAAATTCTCACTAGGACAATTTTTGTTGGATTTCAACCTTTAGCTTAGGATCATATGTGCTCAATTTCATCACAAGTTCACAATCCACATAAAAAAACAATTTCGAGGACTTAGGCTAAACCTTTCAAATATGCCATAGGATTTACATGATCAAGTCAATCATTATTTATCATCATAGGACATCTAAGTTAGGGTATACAAACCAAGACAATGGAAAAATTTAAAAATGCATTTTTTTCTTTTTTTTTTTGACATTTTTTTTTCGACATTTTTTTTATGTAACTAACAAAATAAGACTATAGTATGACAAAAGACTAAAATTCATTAAACTTAAACATGAATGCATAACATAAAAATTAAAATTTCACCATGTAAAACCAAAAGCAAGACTAAAACATATAATAATGATAATGAGCCCTTCCCCCACCCCATACTTAAAATATACAGTGTCGCCACTGTATAAAATTAAATAAAAACAAGAGTAAAGGAAGGAACTCACCGAATAACACATCGAGGAGGGCGAAACAGGCATGTCGAATAAAATTTCTTGTCGATATCGAGTACAGTACTCGATATCGAGGAAGGTGTCTGCGTCTAGTGGCTTCTGAAGTCGAGGAGACTCTTCTGGCTTGGTCGATATCGAGTTGGCCTACTCGATATCGAGGAGTTTCTGGGCTGCTCCTCTTTGTCGTTGTCGACTTGGCCTTCGTCGATTCTGACTGTTTTTCAGGGACTTCTTATTCCACTTTTCGCGATCCTTTTATGCTTGCCTACCTAAAAGTGTTAGATTGCACACAAAAACAAGACTTTCCACATCAAGTATTCTAAAAAACCAAAAACAAAAACCAAAACCAAAAAGGTTCCAAAGTCCCAAAATTCAAAAAGTTTTATGTACATGCTCTAGATTTTCGAGTTGCTAGGCCGACTTCTCCGTTTGCGCTCAAGGACCATTAATGTGGGGCCCGCTTGTGCTTGGCCCTTCTCTTGGATCATCTAGGTACTGATTGTAGTATGCAAGCTCAGCTGACAGGTGGTTGCTTGCATAGTCTCCCTTGACTCCCTTCTTTTTCTTTCCAGCTCGCAGTTTCCGCAGATTCTCTCACCATGGGGCCTTACCTCCCCTTGAATTATTGATAATTTTCTTAATGGACTGAGGAGTAGGATTCATACCTGAACTTACCTTTTCGGGCCCAAAACAGAAATCTTCAGGCTTGGGGTTAGTTGATATCGGGCAGGACTGGTCGATATCGAGTACAGGGACCCCATACTTAGGCTCCTGGCAAGTCTGGTGCTCAGCAGAGGAAGAAGTCGATGTCGACGAACTGTGGTCGAGATCGAGTAACATCTTACTCGAGATCGAGGAGTCCTTGTCGATCTCGAGTTGGCTTATGGCGTCTTCCTCCGATGTTTGCTCGATCCCATGGTTGCTGATGCTCTTCACCTCCAGCCATGAAATTTCCTCTTTTTCAGGTCCAAAAGAGAAGTCTAAGACCTCGTCGCCTATGGTGAAGGTGAGCGATTGCTGTTTGACACTAATCTTGGCATCTGCAGTAGCTAAGAATGGTCTACCAAGAATAATAGGGCTAGTAGGATCTTCAGCACAATCTATAATAAGGAAATCTGTTGGAACAAAGAATTTACCAACCTGGACGGGGACATTCTCAACTATACCTGTAGGGATGACCACTGTATTGTTTGCCATGTATAGCTTAGCATCCACAGGCTCTATGCATCCTATCTTTACCTTCCGCCAGATTGATAAGGGCATGATGCTTTCACTTGCTCCTAAATCACACAGGGACTCGTATTTATATTGACCAAATCCCACAGTAACAGAAAACTTACCAGGGTCAGGTCTCTTTTCAGGGAAGTAGAGTACTTTGCCTTCGCCGGCGATCTCTGAGATAGATCGCTTCTTGCTCAGGATTTCCATTAGAAATTTGACATATCCAGGCATTTCTTGTAGGGCTTCTGTAAAAGGAATAGAGACATTCAGTTCTTGTAGCATATTAACAAATCGGTTAAACCTACCTGCAGTGGGATCTTTCAGCGCTTTGGAAGGGAAAGACAATGTCTTTTTCTGCTTCGGAGCCAGATCAGACGTCGGAGGTGTTGCAGAGTCCTCGACGTCAGCCAATTTCTCCTCGATCTCGACTAAAGGTTCCTCTACATCGAGTAGGATTGTCGATCTCGAGTTGTCTGGCTGTGCAGTGGAGTCTGAGCCTGTCTTCTGGTCTGTGTCGAGGAGGGTTTTGTCAAAATTGAGTACTGGCTCCTCGATATCAAGTTGCTTCTGCTCTTTGTCGATTTGTTTCTGTGCCTTGTCTTGGTGCTTTCCGACCTCTGGCTCGTGTAATTGGTGCCCACTTCTGAGTTTGATAGCTGCGACGTGTCTGGTCTTCCCCTTAGGATTTGGTTCTGTTTGCCTAGGGAGCTGTCCGGATGGTCGAGGGATCTGTGCAGCGATTTGACCCATCTGGGTCTCTATTCCCCTCTTCCAGATGTCCAGTTCTCCAAATTTCGTAGTGATGCTCTAGAACTGGTTGTTGATGGTTCCTTGATTCCGACGCATTTCCTCAAGGATGAGCTGTAAGTCATCCTTCTTTTGATCCCTTTCTGAATGTCCTAGAGCTCTGTATGGCAGGGGATTCCTAGGAGGACCTTGGTTCCACTGTGGTTGATAGAACCTTTGATCCCCCATATAGCGATTGGGACCCCCAGCGTAGGCTACCTCTTCATCTGTCTCTGCCATCCTGACTTGCTCAGTGTGTGGGCACTCAGTAGTGGTGTGCCGCTGTGATCCGCATTCAATGCAAGGCTGGTTGACAGAGAGATACTTGACTTGCTTGAGGAGCTTACGATTCTGGTCTTTGTAGAACTGCTCCCTGACATCTGGGTCAATCTCCTTGGCAGACTCATAGAGGGGCATAGATGGTGCTGGCCTGGCATAAGAGTTCTCCTCATAGTTTGCAGTAGACCCATATTTGTTATCATAATTGGTGAGCTTGTCGAGCACACCCCAGGCGTCAATTGGTGGCATCGTCAGATACTCATAGCGAGTATACTGGTTGATTCTGTCCTTAGTGACTTGGTCAAGAGAGTTGAAGAAGATCTCCTAAATGACGTAGGGTGGCTGTCCATGAGTAGGACAAGATCGCAACAGTTCTTTGTATCGTTCCCATGCCTTTGCTAGCGGCTCCCCAGGTTTCTGTTTGAAGGCTGTGATCTTCTGGCGGAGGAGTGCTGTTTTGGCTGGAGGGAAGAATTTGTTCAGAAACTCTTGCTCTACTTCGGCCCATGTTGTGAGGGATCTTGGTTTTCAGCCCTTCAAGCCATTTCAGTGCAGGTCCAATGAGAGATCAGCGAAAAGCCTTCATCTTGACATATTCCAGAGTTGTACCTTCAGCAAGAGTACGACACATGTCAGAAAAATTGGTAATATATTCAAGAGCACACTCATTAAATTTACCATAAAAAGTATTATTTTTAAGCTCTATAAGAAATTGAGTGCGAATTTCAAAAGAGTTTTCAGGGATTAGAATCGCAGATTCAGGCACGACGAGAGTCAGGTGCATATAATCCTCTGTCGTGGTTGGATATTGGGCAAGCTCAGCTTCTGCTTGCCTTGCGCGCTCAGCTTCTTGTTCCCTTCCTGCTCTCTCAGCGGCGATAGTAACATCCCTTGCGGCTAGTTCCCTTGTAAGCCTCTCAATAAGCTGTTCTTGTGTTTCTGCGGCCGCCATGGCTCTTTGTAGTTTAGCTCTGATGTGTAGAAGGCGTTCCGGTTCGTCTACGCCGTCAAACTCAGGTGGTTGACCAGAACGGCGCATACACCTGTAAAGTAACTCAAAGTAGACATGAGATTTAACTACCTAAGGTGCGAATGATAGCTTCCCCGGCAACGGCGCCAATTTGTTGTAAGGAGGAAATCGAGAATGCAAATTAAAATATGAATAAAATAAGGCAAACCAGATTCCGTCCCTTGCAAATAATTACAAGACTTCCTCCTGATGCAGTAGTGGGAAGTCAGGATCGATCCACGAGGAAGCGTGTCAGCGGATCCTAGGCAGCGGTGGAATCTCACTGACAGAAGTCGACCACAGATGTCCTCGATCTCGACTAGGGTTAGTCGACAGAAGATCGGACAAGTCGAACAGCGCAGCAGCAGTGACAGGGTTTAGTCGATCTCGACTAGGGCTTACTCGAGATCGAGTAGAGTCGTCTACGTCGAGTTGGCTTGGTCGAGTTCCTGCACACAGAAGCTTTAGCGATTCTGGAATCGAGGATCAGTAACTCGATATCGAGGAGTGCTATTCGATATCGAGGAAGGCAAAAAACTAAAACGAAAGAAAGTAAAAACAAAGGCTTTGGGACTTCGAAAATAAACTTAATGTAAAAGACTTCCAAGATTGGGGTTTGCGACAACGATAACCAAGCATGCATAAGGCAGAAATAAAACAGATAATCATGTAACTTGCATCGAAGGACTAAGCTTTCGCCTTTTCCAACAATTAGACAACTCTTTCAAGAAACCCTAATTGTATCTACTGATTTTATGTTTACAATCCAAGTTGTTAGCAATGGACCTCCATTAGATGGGTAATAAACACATAACAAGTAGTAGATGCTCAAAACATGATAAAAGTTGGATCTTTACCTCAAACACGCACAGCTATCGTCGGGCTCGCCCCAATCCTAGAAGTGGGTGGACTACTCGCGCTTCATTGTAACCTCAGACATTGATGTATGAAAAGAAACTTGCATTAAACTAAATTCAAAGCCTTTACAATCCCGCAAATCAATAAAGCGTTTCCCTTGAATAGCAAGGAGTAGAAGCGCTTCATTGCAACTTCTCTGTGAACTACTTCTCTAGCTTCTGAATTGAATGATTCCTAAAATCAGCCCCATGGGCTTTATTTATAGCCTTCTACTCCTTGCTATTCAAGGATAGAATATCTCTATCTCTATCTAAATCTATATCTAAAAGCTTTAAAAGATAAATAAATGCAATAAAGGAATTAAATCCATAAAGGGAAATTTTATCTAAAATCCTAAAATATCTTCAAAGTGGATAAATCTTCTCTTCCATGACGGATCTTGATAGAATCGGATAGAACTCGGCAATCTTCGGCCCCAAGGAATCCCAATCCGAGTAGGATAGCTCAAACCGCGTTACGCGCTTCTGGAAGGTTTCCTCGATCTCGAGGAGTTTCCTCGATCTCGAGGAGTTTCCTCGATCTCGAGTAAAATGGTGTCGTCGACTTCAGTGGCTCGGCATCTCGGGTTGCTCTTCCTCGACATGCTCGGACATTGGTTCTCTGCTCTCGTCGATCTCGAGTATCATACTCGATCTCGAGTAGTGTGGCTCTATCGACTTGGCGCTTGGTGGTGTCGGGTAGCTCCTCTTCGACACTGCTCGGACATTGCCTCGGTCTTTGTCGATATCGAGGACTCTCCTCGATATCGAGTAGAGTGTTGCTCCAGCTCCGGGTTGTCTGGTCAGGTCGGGTAACTCTCCTCGGCATCCTCGATCAGGCACTCGTCGACTCCGGGCATGGTCTTCACTTCTTGTCGATCTCGAGGACCTTAGTCGATCTCGAGTAAAGCCTCCGAACTCGGGTTGGCTCGTCTTCAACTTCTCGACATGGTGCTCCTCGATCATTCTATGCCCGGACATCCTTAGTCGATATCGACAAAAACTAGTCGATATCGAGCAGCTTTCAACTTCTGTCTTCGCTTCTTGGTTTTCTCCCGAAATGGCTCCATACTCTGCAATATTAAACAGAAACTTATGTAGATCTCCATTTCTGGCAAATAAGCACATACTACATAAATTCGACATATTCCTAACCCGAAATATGCAAAGTGTATAGAATATGGAACTAAAATGTGCATAAAAAAACATGGCTACTTTAAAGACATCATGCCCTCATACATGCTTGTATCCACTTTGTGGGGCGTCATAATGAAAACTCGGGTTGCAGTAGTTTTCTCAAAATCTATGTTCCTTTTTAATTCACCATTTAAAATTCTTTAAATTCGGCGTTAAACAAGACATTCCCAACTTCCCAACCATCCCAACATTCACCTCTAAGGGCTAATCCCATATTCTCTTCCTACGTTCCGAGTCAAATCATAATTCAACATTTCAATCTCTAGCATTTCTAATATCAGGCATCATGGATATAGAAGAATGATCATGATCTTGGGATAAACAGCAGATCATAACACATCAAAGACAGTCACATACCATAATATCTAGCACATCATCATATCATCGAGACTCATCACATCATACCACCAAGGATTGATGTCCACTAAAATAGCCATGTTTTTATGCACATTTTAGCTCCTTATTCCATATACTTTGCATATTTCGGGCTGGGAATATGTTGAATTTATGTAATATATGCTTATTTGGAAGAAATAGAGGTCTACATAAGTTTTGGTTTAATATTACAGAATTTGGAGCCATTTCGGGACAAAACCGAGAACTGAAGACAAGACGGAAGCCGAGTTTTACTCGATTTCGAGGAAAGTTCCTCGATATCGACAAAAGTGGTGAAGCAGAGCCTGCTCGAGGAATGCCTGCTCGAGAAGCTGAGAAGAGAAGACAACTCGAGTGACAATTTTACTCGATGTCGAGGAATTCCTCGATATCGACCAAACCAAGAACACATGTCCGAGTCAGATCCGAGAAGAAGCTACTCGAGAAAGCCAGATAAGCCGAGATCGACGACATATTTCCTCGATGTCGACAAAAGATCTATGGGTCGTGACTATGTTGGGCTAATCCGAGTCGAGTAGGCTTGCTTAGGCTCGAAGGAAGTCTGAATCTATCAAGTTATATCAAGGTTTATCCAAGGAGAGAAGATTATTCATTAAAGACAAGAGATATTTTAGACATTTAGATATTCCCTTTATATATAATGCTTTATCTTTATTTAATTTTATCTTTAGAAAGTAGATATAGATTGCTTTCCTTGATTAGCAAGGATTAAGCCCTATAAATAAAGCCCATGGGGCTGATTTTTTAGACATTCAATTTCAGAGAAGTAGTTCCACATAGAGTTTAGGAGTTCAAAGGTTTTAGGGTTTTGGCATTCTATGAAAGTTGAGTGCCGGGAGTGTAAAGATTTTGAATATAGTTTATGCAAGTTATTTCTTTTCAATCAATGTCTGCGATTGCAATTAGGCGCGAGTAGTCCACCTACTTCTGGGGTTGGGGTGAGCCCAACGAGAGCCATGTTGGTGGATTAACGATTGCAAAAGGAGGTATTTTATCGTTATCTTACTCTATTCCCTGTGCTTCATCTTTGATTGAGAAATTGGAGAACTCATGTTGTGAAACTTGGGTAGTAATTAGGATTTCTATTCGGAAGATTATAAATTCTAATTATGAAAAGGAATAGATGCAATTAGGATTATTTATCGCGAGATTTATATTCCTACTTGATGGATTGGGTGAAAGCCTTCTCCTTTATCGATAAAGTCTACGCCTTTTATGATTTATATTCCGCTTTCATGGTAATCGTTGTCGCAAACCCTAATCTTGGAAGTTCTCTTTCATCCATCGGTTAAAGATTCAAAATTTGCTTTGTTTTTACTTTCTGTCTTCCTCGATTTCGACCAATCTGGTCGACATCGACTACTGATTTTCGATCAACAAAGATCGCCGTAGCTTCTGAACTATAGGTACTCGATTTCGGAAAAAATCTCCTCGACATCGAGGAAATTCCTCGAGATCGACCAAAAGCCGGTAGCTGCTGCTTGCTTGTTTCGACTTGTCCAATCTTTTGTCGAGTAACTTTACTCGAGGTCGGGAAATCTGTGGTCGACTCCTGCCGTGAGACTCCTCCGCTGCCTAAGATCCGCTGGCCAGCTTCCTCGAGGATCGAACCTGACTTTCTCTTGCTACATCGGGAGGGAGTCTTGAACATTATTTGCTGGGATCCAATCGGTTTGCTTTATTTTATTCGTATTTTATTTGCACTCTCGATTTCCTCCTACAAAAAATTAGCGCCGTTGTCGGGGAAGCAATCATTCGCGCTTTAGGTAGTTAGATCTCACGTTTGCCTTTAAGGCCCTGTTTGGTATGGCTATGGTAATCGGAATGGGAATGGAAATCGGAATCGGAATCAAAAACCGGAATGAGTCATTTCTTAAGCATGTTGTTTGGTACAAAGTCGGAATGAGAAATTCCCAAACACCAAAACCTAAAAGAATGCACAGATCTATTTACCCAAATTCAAAATTGCAAAATTCATCTCAAATCAAGGTTAACAGCAAATTAATTTCAGAAATTAACAAGGGAGGAAGGTGATGTGCGCGCAGCAGTGGACAAGAGGAGGCGATGATGCCACCCATCTAGCTAGAGAGAGAGACAAGAGGAGGAGGACGACGATTCTGGAGGCAGATCTGGGTGATGATGCCACCCATCTAGCCGGAGAGAGAGAGAGACAGGAGGAGGAGGACGACGATGATGGAGGCAGATCTGGACGTAGCGTCTGTATATTTGGACGGGGCGGCGAGGGAGGGCGGTGGTGGACTGTGGTGGTGTCGGGAGGACGGCGAACACAAAGGGGATCTCAGATCTAGAATGGGGGAGAGAAAACGACGACGGCGTTGGAGGGAGCCAGAGAGAGGAAGACGGTGGACGGTGGTGGCGCCGGTGCCGGTGCCGACGACGAAGAAGATGGACGGTGGTGGTACTGGTGCCCGCTGCAGAGATGAAAGGGTGTGAGTGTGTGACAGTGAGGGGTGTGTTTGTGGGAATTAAGGATTACCCACCTTTTTGGGAGGGATGAAATTAGCCCTCAAATTGGGAATGAACCATTACTGGTAATCATTCCGATTACCGATTTTCAGCCTACCAAACACTAAAATGGGAATCCTCCATTCCGATTACCGATTTCTGATTCCCAGTAATCAATACCAAACAGGCCTTAAGTTTTGATTTTGCAGGTGTATGCGCCGTTCTGGTCAAACACCTGAGTTTGACGCCTTAGACGACCCGGAGATCCTTATACACATCCACGCTAAATTGAAAAGAGCCATGGCGGCCGCAGAAACACAAGAACAGCTGATACAGAGGCTTCAGAGGGAACTAGCCACCAAGGATACTACTCTCACCGCTGAGAGAGCACGAACTGCACAGGAAACAGAGCGAATGAGGCAAGTGGAAGCTGAGCTTGCCCAGTACCCAACCACCGTAGAGGATTACATGCACCCGACTCTCGTCGTGCCTGAATCGGCTATTCTAATCCCTGAGAACAACTTTGAAATTCGCACTCCTTTCCTGATTGAAATTAAAAATAATGCTTTTTATGGAAGATTTAATGAATGTCCTCTTCAAGATATTACCAACTTTACTGATATGTGTCGTACTCTTGCTGAAGGTACCACTTTGGAATATGTCATGATGAAGGCTTTTCGTTGGTCTTTGGCTGGTCCAGCATTGAAGTGGCTTGAAGGTCTCCGTCCACGATCCCTCACAACATGGACTGAAGTAAGGCAGGAATTTCTCAACAAATTCTTTCCTCCTGCCAAGACAGCGCTCCTCTGCCAGAAGATTACAGCTTTCAAACAAAAGCATGGGGAGCCGCTAGCAAAGGCATGGGAACGATATAAGGATCTACTGCGATCCTGCCCTACACATGGACAACAACCCTGCATCATTCAGGAGATCTTCTTCAATTCTCTTGACCTGCTGCTAAGGATAGGATCAACACGTATACTCATTATGAGTATCTGACGATGCCGCCAGCTGACCAACTATGACAACAAGTATGGGGCTCCAACAAACTATGATGAAGATGCCTACGCCAGGCCAGCTCTATCCATGCCTCTCTATGAGCCTTCTAGGGAAATTGACCCTGATGTGAAGAAGCAGTACGACAGAGATCAGAATCGCAAGCTCCTCAAGCAAGTCAAGTATCTCTCTGTCAACCAGCTCCGCATCGAATGTGGTTCACAACAGCACACCACTACTGAGTGCCCGCACACGGAGCAAGTCAGGATGGCAAAAACTCACGAGGAGATAGCTTACACAGGAGGTCCCAATCGCTATATGGGGGACCAAAGGTTCTATCAACCACAACAGAACCAAGGTGCCCCTAGGAACCCCCCTCAATACAGAGCTCCAGGACATCCAGAAAAGGACCGAAGGAAGGACGATCTACAGCTGATCCTCGACGAGATGAGGAAAAATCAAGCACAACAGCAGCAGTCTACAAGCGCCATCAATAATCAGCTCCATAACATCAATACAAGATTTGGAGAGCTGGATATTTAGAAGAAGAACATTGAGACCCAAATGGGTCAATCCGCGGCGCAGATTCCACGACCAACTGGGCAACTCCCAGGGCATACAGAACCAAATCCCAAGGGGCAGCACGGACATGTTGCTGCTATAAAGCTACGGAGCGGTCATAAATTGCACGAGCCAGAGAACGGAGAAGAAAAGGACAAAACTGTCCTCGACAACGAGCAACAACAACTTGATGTCGACCAAAATTTGGTCGATGTCGACAAAAAGCAACTCGACGTCGAAGAG
This sequence comes from Persicaria maculosa, assembly GCA_963922045.1. Lineage (NCBI taxonomy): Eukaryota > Viridiplantae > Streptophyta > Magnoliopsida > Caryophyllales > Polygonaceae > Persicaria > Persicaria maculosa. Next base: position 28,234,555 of record OY998256.1, on the reverse strand, counting down.
AAGCCAAGCCCAGACTCGTCTGCACAGCCTAGCAACTCGAAGTCGACCACTTTGGTCGATGTCGAGGAAATCCTTGTCGATGTCGAGGAAAAACAGGCCGATGTCGAGGAGTCTTCATCACCTCCGGAAGCTGTTCTGGCTCAGAAAACTAAGAAGACGCTCCCATTCCCTTCTAAGAACCAAAGAGATCCAACTGATGGTAAGTTTTAGCGTTTTGTGAAATTGCTTCAAAGTCTAAATGTTACTATTCCTTTTACAGAAGCACTTCACCAGATGCCTGCCTACGTCAAGTTCCTCAAGGAGATTCTTAGCAACAAGCGATCAATGACTGAGATTGCCAAGGAATGCAAGAAGATGGATTTCCCTGAGAAGCGACCTGACCCAGGTAAGTTTGCTATCATTGTTGGACTTGGTCGACATAGATTTAAAGCACTGTGTGACTTATGAGCAAGCGTAAGCATCATGCCCCTATCCATCTGGTCAAAGGTAAAGATAGGCGCACTGGAACCTATTGATGCCAAGCTCTACATGGCAAACAACACAGTGGTAATCCCCACAGGTATTGTTGATAATGTTCCTGTTAAAGTTGGTAGATTCTTTGTCCCTATAGATTTTCTTGTAGTAGAAATGGCAGAGGACCCAGCTTGCCCCATCATCCTAGGACGACCTTTCCTAGCAACAGCAGATGCCAACATTGGAGTAAAAAGGGGAATTCTCACCTTCACCATTGGAGATGAGATCATGGAATACTTTTTCAATCCTGACACGGAAGAGGTAATGGAAATAAAAGCTATCTATTCAAAATTTAATTTTATCTCTTGCAATGAGCCTACAGGAAAACTCTTGGTACAAGAAGAGGCTAAAGCAGAGGAGGAACTAGTTACAGTAGAATCGAGCGAGGAAGAGTTCTTCGACGACGCGTTATCGGCGGAGCTGAACAACTCACCCGAGATCGAGCAGATCAAGTCGACATCGACTAATCTCCTCGATATCGAGGAACCTTGCCCGACATCGACCATGACCAGTTCTCCAGAGAAGGTAAGTCCTCTAAATCTCCTCGATGTCGAGTAGTTATCCTCGACATCGACTACCTTTTCTCCTGCAGGAACACCTGAAGTCGAGAAGGACCACTCGACGACTGTATTTTTACTCGATATCGAGGAAAATTACTCGAGATCGACCAACTCTGCATCAAAGGTAAGTTCTGATTTTTTGGTCGATTCTGATTTTTCTAACTCGATGTCGAGTTCTTTCTTGCAGCAGTTCAGTCCTATGTCTGATTCAGCGTTGTCATCGATGTATGCTTGGTCGACGCCAACTCCTGTAGCTGATTTAGATGCTTCTTTCATGAGGATTGAGACGGATTACCTAGGAGAGATCATGAAGACGGAGAAAGTAGAGCCCATCTTGATTCCACAAGGCCCTTCTCCGGTGCTGAAGCCATTACCTGACACCCTTAGGTATGAATTTCTTGGTCGTCACTCTACTTTTCCTGTGATTATCAGTGCTTCATTAAACACACAGGAAGTAGACAAGCTAGTAGAAGTCCTCCGCACTCACAGGAAAGCCATTGGTTATTCTCTAGAGAACATAAAAGGTATTTCACCCATTACTTGTATGTATAGAATTCTTTTGAAAGATGATCACAGGGCAACAATTGAGCATCAAAGGAAGCTTAACCCCAACATGAAGGAGGTGGTCAAGAAAGAGATCATGCGCATGCTAGACGCAGGAATCAACTATCCAATCTCCGACAGCAAATGGGTAAGTCCAGTTCATGTTGTCCCTAAGAAGGGTGGAATGACCGTTGAAGAGAATGAGAAGGGAGACCTTGTTCCTAAAAGGATCAGTACCAGCTAGTGGATGTGCATCGATTACAGAAAGCTCAACAATGCCACCAGGAAGGATCATTTCCTGCTCCCCTTCATTGACAAGGTAATCGAAAGGTTATCTGAACATGATTACTTTTGTTACCTGGATGGATATTCTGGTTTTTGGCAGGTTCCTATTCATCCTGAAGATCAAGAAAAGACAACCTTCACTCGCCCCTATGGAACTTTTGCATATAGGAGGATGCTCTTTGGCCTTTGCAATGCCCCTGCTACTTTTCAAAGGTGTATGATGGCCATCTTCTCCGACATGATAGAGGACATTGTGGAAGTATTTATGGATGATTTCTCTGTTTATGGTACTAGTTTTGATATTTGTCTCTCTAACCTGCGCAGGGTACTCAAGCGTTGCGAAGAGACAAATTTAGTTCTCAACTGGGAAAAATGCCACTTTATGGTAAGGGAAGGAATCGTGCTAGGCCACAAGGTGTCTAAAAAAGGTATTGAGTTGGACAGGGCCAAAATAGAGCTAGTGGAGAAATCGCCCCCCCATTTTCCATCAAAGAGATAAGGAGTTTTCTTGGTCATGCTGGTTTTTATAGAAGGTTTATTCAAGATTTTTTCTAAAATTGTCAAACCATTAACTAACCTTCTCATGAAAGATGTTAAGTTTGTGTTTTCTAGCCAATGTCTTGAAGCCTTCAACAAGTTGAAGGAAGCCCTTATCTCCGCTCCAATCATTCAATCGCTGGATTGGTCACTACCTTTTGAAATCATGTGTGATGCCAGCGATTATGCCGTGGGAGCAGTTCTAGGACAGCGGAAGGACAAGAAACTACATGGCATCTACTATGCAAGCAAGACTCTTGATGTGGTTATGGCTAAGTACACCATAACAGAGAAGGAATTTTTGGTTGTGGTTTTTGCTTTTGAAAAATTTCGTTCTTATCTTGTTGGACCTAAAGTTATTGTCCATACTGACCATGCTGCTCTTAGATATTTGATGACAAAGAAGGATGCTAAGCCAAGGTTATTACGATGGGTGTTCCTACTCCAAGAGTTTGATGTTGAGCTAAAGGACAAAAAGGGCATAGAGAACTCAGTCGCCGATCACCTATCTAGGCTCCCCAAAGACATGCTAGAGGAAGCCCAGGACACCACACCAATCGACGACTCTCGCCCAGACGAGCACCTGATGCGGACTGACACGGTTTTCCTCGACATCGAGTAAATCTAGTGAGTATTCTTCTTTGCATGAATTTGAGCTTCAAAGTTACTCGACATCGAGCAACATTTCCTCGATGTCGACCAAGGCCAACTCAACAGACCACCAGCAGTCGAGCACCATACCAGCAGACAGTACAGTTTCCTCGATATCGAGTAATTTTACTCGATGTCGATCAAACCCAGGTAAGTCTTCAGGTGAGATTCCGGTGAGGATTTCTTCTTTACCCCTCCTACTAGTCCTATACATGATATATATGCTGTAAGAGGATCAAAGGTACCCTGATATGCGGATTTCGCTAACTATCTTGCAGGAAATAAGATTCCGTCAGGACTATCCTCACAGGCAAAGAAAAAGTTCCTCCATGACGTCAAGCAATACTATTGGGATGACTCTTACTTGTTCAAACAAGGAAAGGACCATATCTTCAGACGTTGTATTCCAGAGGAGGAGGTAGAATGTGTCATTCTCCATTGCCATACTCTTCCTACCGGCGGACATGCAAAAGGCTTCAAAACTGCATCTAAGGTACTTCAATGTGGTTTTTATTGGCCTAATCTTTTCAGAGATGTGCAGGCTTATGTCACTTCATGCGATGAGTGCCAAAGAGCGGGCAACATTACTTGGAAGAATGAGACACCACTCACAGGGATTTTGGAGGTTGAGCTATTTGATGTGTGGGGAATTGACTTCATGGGACCATTCCCTGCTTCAGGACCTTACAAATACATCCTTGTGGCAGTCGACTATGTCTCTAAATGGGTTGAGGCTGTTGCAACTAGGACCAACGACGCGAAGGTAGTTTCAAAGTTTATTAAAACTAACATATTTCCTCGCTTTGGTGTTCCTAGAGTTCTTATTTCAGACGGTGGCTCACATTTCATCGAGAGAGGATTTGAGGCTCTTTTGGCTAAGTATGGGGTGACGAACAGGGTGGCAACACCTTATCATCCCCAAACTAGTGGTCAAGTAGAGATCTCTAATCGTCAAATCAAAGCCATTTTGGAAAAGACAGTTTCTCGCTCAAGGAAGGATTGGTCATCTAAGCTTGATGATGCGCTATGGGCTTATAGGACGACTTACAAAACACCGCTGTGAACCACGCCTTACAACTTGGTTTATGGCAAGTCTTGCCATTTACTTGTCGAACTGGAGCATAAGGCAATGTGGGCCCTCAAGGAGCTCAACATGGATCTCGACGAGGCAGGTAAGAAATGCTTTATTGATTTGCAGGAGTTAGAGGAGCTAAGGTTGAAAGCCTATGAGAATGCCGAAATCTACAAGGAGCGCACCAAGAGATGACACGATAAAAAATTGGTGCCAAAGACATATGAGGTAGGTGACAAAGTGCTTTTATATAATTCTAGACTGCGTCTGCTCCCAGGGAAGCTCAGGACAAGATGGAGTGGACCTTTCGTGGTTCACCATATATACCTCATGGAGCAGTAGAGTTAATTGGCACCGATGGAACCACCTTTAAGGTAAATGGGCACAGTGTCAAGAAATACTATGACAAAGACGACCCGGAAGAAGAGATTCGCGCCACCCTGACATTGGGCAAAGCCTAAAACAGGGAAGTGGGTCGAGCTAACGACCTAAACCTTAGCGCTTACGGGAGGCAACCCGCTTTTTCTACTCCTTTTTCTTTAATTCTATTCTATTTTATTTTATTTTCTTGAAATTCGTGCATAATCTCCCCCATCGTTAAATTCAGGCATTCATGGGTGGTTCCCTATCAGTCGAGTTCTTCTAGTCGGGTAAGCCCATCAGGTAAGTGGGAGGTTTCAGGTAAGTTTTCTTTCTCTAAAAACAAAAACAAAAAATTTTAAAAAATATATAAAAAAAAATGCACTTACAGTTTCTTTCTTTTTCTTGCTTTCCTTTATTTTTTTTTACCTGGAAGCCTTCTCCCTCCTCCCGCCTTCCTCGACCTCGGGCACCATGGCCGACACAGCCACCCTCTCGCTCTCTCCCTCCTGCGAGCCCTCGCTGAACCCTGGCGGCCACCACGCCGTGTTCAGCCCTGCCGAACCCTCATCCCCAGCACCGAGCCAAATTCCGAGCCCACCACACTAGCAGCATCGCCGAAGCCATCCCTGCCTTCGCACCACTGCTACCCAGAACGGCCGCCGCTTGCCTCCATCTCCAAGATCCAACAAGCTCGCCCTGGTTCCGGCCTCCTCGATCCCAGATCTAGCCACTCCGACCACCAGCAGCCACCGCCGGAACCCAACCTCCCTCTCTGTTCTTCGCTTCTGCCCACAAACTGCCGCCGATCACCTCCACCCACCAGATCCGGCCACCAGTTCCCGAATCCAGCTTCCCCCAGCCCTGCTCCACAGCATCCGAGCACCGCCGAGCCCAGATTCCCTTCCCCGCGCGTCTGCCAAGTGCCTAACCGTCCCCATTGTTGGTTTCTTGAACAAAACCGAGAACACCACCCTTAATTTTCTGTAATTACATTTTTCTTCCCCCTATTTAAACTCAAAGGTATGATTTCTCCCTCTTTTCTCTCTAAATTTCAGATTATTATATTTTTATGAGAACCCAGGTAGAGATTGGATTAAATGTCTAGGGTTTGAAATTTGTTGGGGAAATTGATATTTATTAAGGGTTGGAAATTGCTCTATTTGGTGGGCTGATTTTTTATTTATATAAATGATGCCATAGTTAGTTCATTTGTATTATCAAGGAAATTCATGAATTTTGAGATATATGATATATTTGGAAAATTTCTTGAATTTGGGGCTTTATTTAAAATTCATATACATGTGGCATTTATTGTTTCGTTATATGAGTTGTTACATGATTTGATAATATGAACTTCCTTATGCTTATTTATTATTTCTAAAAGGATAGTTCATGAACTAAGTATGGGGTTATTATATTGATTAGATATTATCTTATAAGGGTTATTTTATCTTGTAGAATTATGGTGGGGACAAATTACCCGGAGATGAATAAATTTTACTGTCGAAGAGACACTACAGCGAACAGAGAACCTAGCAGATCGGGCCCTCCGTGGACCTTCACAGCAGTACCAGCCTTGTAGCTTTTCCCTTGGAGGAGCTCATGACTACCAGGTCGGATACCACTTTCCATACTACGGTCCACCGCCGCATCAGTGAGCAGCTCTGTAAGTCTTTACCCTCCCTTTGATTATATTTCTTTGACAGTGAGGACACTGTCTATTTTAAGTATGGGGTGGGAGTAAAGACTATGTTTATGACTTTATTTGTTTTTATGTGCTTCCAGACTATATTTTTAAGTTTCATTTCATGGTTTGTATCGGATTTATTTAGGACATGGCACAACTCCATATCTGAGTTTAGTTGCATATTATCGCATTTGAATGGTTAAATTCCATATTATTCAAAATATGCACTTTTAAAGAAAGTTGTAAGGACATCACCCAAGCTTGCAAAAAAGTTCAAAAAAGAGATAGTCATGGAAGCCAAGGCAACACTCGACGAGGCAAATGAGGGATTTGTTAGAGATATTGCACAAGATTGCCTAGAAAAGGGAAGTCTCAATGATATGCGAATTTTTATGGTAAAACCACAAAAGTGAGGTAAATTGATGTTGCTTTTGACATTATGCACAATAAGAGGATGAAGGATTTTTAAAATTCCATATATGCTCATTTTTATACTTCTAGCCATACCTATACCCAATTGCATCACAAAAGCCATATTATAAGCCTTATTTGCCTTGATATCATTATTGCTCCACATATGCATTATATTGCCCATTTTTACCTTATACCCTATCCGGGGATTATGTTGAAAATGGAAATCATTTTATGGAGACATTATAGGGTGTTTGTGTTGTTGTTATGTCATTATTGGAGTTTGGCAAGAAAGATTCAGATTTATGGAAAATTTAATGAGTGAGAAAAAATGCGATCACCTCAGGAGATAAAGGTAGATCGATCCTGTTTGCTGAGATAATAGTTCAGTGAGATGGGACACAGGCGAGGAGTCCAAAGCACTAAGTATCCGGGGCCATTCATGACACCCATTTTTGCAACTCGCGAGAAGGCAGTGCTGAGGTTAGAGAGGTAAAAGCATTATTATTGAAAAAAGCATTATGAAAGGTGATGAGTCTTATGAATAAATGTGGTTGAGAAAGTTTGAAAATAATGCATTTCCCCAGATTAAACACCACATAGCCAAAAAACATTTCCCACCTTTACCCTTTTACCTATCTACTCCTTTTTGAGCTTAAATAAAATCCTCTTGATTATTGTTGCTTTGTCACATAAAATTGTTTTAGTATAAACCTCCTTTTGTGTGCAGAAATTGCTTTTCATTCACATGCACATATTTGTAGGCACCAAGTACCTTTTCAAGGATAGCAATCGAGTGTTGGGTAATATTACAATGAATCTATTATGTTGAGAGTCTTTGCAGGTTTCCCCTCCATGACCATCCAAGTTATTGCTTGGGGACAAGTAAGCTTAAGTATGGGGTGATTTGATGTCCACTAAAATAGCCATGTTTTTATATTTCGGGTTGGGAATATGTTGAATTTATGTAATATATGCTTATTTGCAAGAAATAGAGGTCTACATAAGTTTTGGTTTAATATTACAGAATTTGGGGCCATTCCGGGACAAAACCGAGAAGACAAGACGGAAGCCGAGTTTTACTCGATTTTGAGGAAAGTTCCTCGATATCGACAAAATTGGTAAAGCAGAGCCTGCTCGAGGAATGCCTGCTCGAGAAGCTGAGAAGAGAAGACAACTCGAGTGACAATTTTACTCGATGTCGAGGAAATTCCTCGATATCGACGAAACCGAGAACACATGTCCGAGTCAGATCCGAGAAGAAGCTACTCGAGAAAGCCAAACAAGCCGATATCGACGACATATTTCCTCAATGTCGAGGAAATTCCTCGATGTCGACAAAAGATCTCTGGGCCGTGACGCTGTTGGGCTAATCCAAGTCGAGTAGGCTTACTTTGGCTCGAAGGAAGTCCGAATCTATCAAGTTATATCAAGGTTTATCCAAGGAGAGAAGATTATTCATTAAAGACAAGAGATATTTTAGATATTTAGATATTCACTTTAGATATAATGCTTTATCTTTATTTAATTTCATCTTTAGAAAGTAGATATAGATTTCTTTCCTTGATTAGCAAGGATTAAGCCCTATAAATAAAGCCCATGGGGCTGATTTTCTAGACATTCAATTTCAGAGAAATAGTTCCACATAGAGTTTAGGAGTTCAAAGGTTTTAGGGTTTTGGCATTCTACGAAAGTTGAGTGCCAGGATTGTAAAGACTTTGAATATAGTTTATGCAAGTTATTTCTTTTCAATCAATGTCTGCGATTGCAATGAGGCACGAGTAGTCCACCTACTTCTAGGGTTGGGGTGAGCCCAACGAGAGCCATGTTGGTGGATTAGCGATTGCAAAAGGAGGTATTTTATCGTTATCTTACTCTATTCCATGTGCTTCATCTTTGATTGAGAAATTGGAGAACTCATGTTGTGAAACTTGGGTAGTAATTAGGATTTCTATTCGGAAGATTATAAATTCTAATTATGAAAAGGAATAGATGCAATTAGGGTTATTTATCGCGAGATTTATATTCCTACTTGACGGATTGGGTGAAAGCCTTCTTCTTTATCGATAAAGTCACCGCCTTTTATGATTTATATTCCGCTTTCATGGTAATCGTTGTTTTTACTTTCTGTCTTCCTCGATTTCGACCTAACTGGTCGACATCGACTACTGATTTTTGATCAACAAAGATCGCCGTAGCTTATGAACTGCAGGTACTCCATTTTGGCAAAAATCTCCTCTACATCGAGGAAATTCCTCGAGATCGACCAAAAGCCGATAGCCGCTGCTTGCTTGTTTCGACTTGTCCGATCTTCTGTCGAGTAACTTTACTCGTGGTCGGGTAATCTGTGGTCGACTCCTGCCGTGAGACTCCTCCGCTGCCTAAGATTCGCTGACCAGCTTCCTCGAGGATCGAACCTGACTTTCTCTTGCTGCATCGGGAGGGAGTCTTGAACATTATTTGTTGGGATCCAATCGGTTTGCTTTATTTTATTCGTATTTTATTTGCACTCTCGATTTCCTCCTACAACAAGGATCTGCACACAACTACCAAGCATAAGCACGCAAATCAAAGAAACACCACTAACCAATCCCAACCAACTAACTAGGCATACTCACCATACTCGAGAGGTCAAGGTAATGTCTACGCTCGCCTCAACATAGGACGCAAGCAACTCATCTAGGGCATCCCCATAGCTAGCCCGAATGCTCTCCTCACTGGCCAACTCGTGAATGCATTCCATAATAATCGGGTGGCACGCATGCCCAACCCGCCCCACAATAAAGCCCACGGGCAGCTTTTGCAATCATGCTCGTAATATAAGTAAAGGAAGTTCCACATGACTCGATTGACTCAGGACGGGACCCGATGGGAATGGGTCGTCCTAGGACCCTAGCAAAGACTCTAGTTACTTCACAGATAACGGTCGTTCTGTTTACATACGCATAAAGAAATAGAATGTTCAACGGTCAATGCAACCTAGCATGATATTACATGGCATGCTGATCATTAATGCAAGAACCTAGTATTTCATGCACATAAAGCAGAGAATATCTCTCTATCAATCTGAGTAAGCTCCGAAGAGACTTACCTGGTACCGCAGAACAACAAAAGGCAATCAACCAGGCAATATGAAATCTGACACGTCACAGATGGTCACCTAACAAGTATAAGCACATGAATGAGTCTATTTATAAGGCACACAAAGCATAGTATTGTCACACACACAACTTCATACCATATTCATTATAATTCTCCAATTCATCAGCTTAAGACAATTCCAATTCATACTTAGCCAATTCGTATGCTATCATCTCAATTGCATATCCTCATCATAATAATCTAGTATCTAGTCTCTCATAATAAATCATCACAAGACATGCTATTAGTTACACATATCATAACATCTTGCTAGTCAGTCATCAAACAAATCAGATTCCAAAGCTAGTTCCAAAACCATTTCAATATCCGAGTCATATAGTTAGAAATTCCGATATTTTGAAAATACTCGTCAAATCAATATATAATACTAAAACAGAGACGTGAGAATCCTATGTGGCGGGTTCTGGTGCGATTCGCTTACGTGTCATTTTCAGGTGCAATCTGGCCCGGATTTTATTGACACGTCAATTAATGATGATCCAATAAATTTAAGCCATGTTAGATGATAACCCCATCTATTTATACATGTGTTATCCTATGTGTTCATTTTAATTAATGATTAAATTAATTTTTAATATAAATATTCAACCTCATATCTCACAAATCTTATCATTTACCTTAAGTTATTTTATAAATATTTTATCTACAAATCTTAGTTAGAAAACTTATCTTTTATGATCCACATCTAAGAAATAATCTTTTTAATATAATAATTTTTTTTAATAATTTGTATCTACATCTTATATATAGTTACTAATTGTATACGGAGTATTATATTACAATAAAATAATTTATAACAAAGAAAAAGTTATATATCGTAAATAAAACAAAAATAAGTTGGACATAAGATATATTGATGCGTAAATATTATTTAAAAGAATAACTATATTAAATGGAGATTAATATTAATTTTGATTGATGAAATATGATTGGTGATAAATATAAGTCATGTCATACAAAGACCTAATCTATTTATCTATTTATCTATGTGTCATATATGTTCATCTTAATTGATGACTAATTAATTTTTATTATTTGAGTTATTTAACTTATCTTTTGACTATAAATACTAACGTCAATTATAATAACTTAATTAATTTTAATATAAAGGTTTAACCTCATATCTTAATTTGTTGCAAACCTTATCATTTAATTAAGAATATTTTACCTTGAGTTACTTTGCAAATCTTAGAAAAATCATAATAAAAATATAATAACATCAACATAATAAACATCTTACCCAATATCTACGTTGATATTTGAGATTTAATAAAAAAAATTATTTTATTAACAAGAGATCAAATATAATACATTTAGAAAAACAGTTGTGTTTATATTTAAAAAAATAACACAATTAAAGATATAGAAATGTATTCACCAAAGAAAACATGGGTGAAGAATTTATATTTTCCTTATTAATTTATTTAAATCAATAAAAAATATTTTATATAAATAAAATTTATAAAAAAACCGCGAAGATCGCGGGTAATAAGACTAGTTCCCTATTAAATCCGACAATACTCTTTTAGATCTCCAAGTCTTATAATATTATATCTTGTTTTGAAATCACCCCAATATTATATCTTAAATCTCAAAATATTATTATATATTTTAATCTCAATGATATTACATAATATTTCAAATACCATTTCCTTAAAACACTTCATAAAATATTTTCTAATTCCTTAAAATCTCAATCATTTTTATTTGCTAAAATCATCACTTTTTAAATTACCAAACCCACTCTTATTTTGTTAAAATTCTCAAACCCGACCCTTTTGTTTTACAAAAGCCAAACCGAGCTCTCCTTGTTACAAAGTATTCATTTTCAGGAAAGAAAGGCCCAATCCACTTTTCTTCATTTGTGAAAAATCCGAAGTTGTGATTAAAAAAAAGAAGTGGACCCCAGGTGAGTTGGCAGGTGACATGGCAAGGGATGGAATCGGGGCCCACGAGTCTTCTTTCTTCTTCCTCCCCTTTTGTTCGAATGAAAGAAGGAGAACAGAGCCTCCATTTTCTTTTGCCCAGGAACCGACGGGAAGGAAGAGGAAAGGGGAGACCTCCGGAACTCCGGCCACCCGGTCTTGCCGGCCACCCCGACACACACATACTCGGACAGGAAAGGAAAGGAAGAAGAAGGAAAAAGGGGCTCACCGAGGGCCTTCGACGCCGGAAAGCTTAGAGCTTCGGGGAGGCGCGTCGGAGATGATTCTTCGATCGGAAACCGCCTAGGAAGGGTAGGAAAAGGTTAAAGGCGGGAGATTTGCTCGATTTGAAGGTGAAAGAGAGGAAGAGCGAGCGAAACGGGACCTTAGCGAGGCGAATCGGGAAAACAGAGCCGAAGGACGACGGTGGCGGCGCTGGCTGCGTTTAGGGCTCCGGCTACAGCGGGTGGCTACGGGAAGGTGGTGCTTCTGCCTCGAATTCGAAGAGGGGAGTGTAGGAGGAAGGCGGGGCTGGGCTTGGTGTCTCCTCGGATCGACAAAACAGGACCTGGAAAGGGAGCTGTGGTGTTGGCGGTGGTCGGCGATGAAGACGGGGAGGGGGGGGGGGGGGAAGGCGGTGGTGCAGTAGAGACGGAGGTTTGGTGGTGGAGATGGTGAGGTGTGGCGGCAATGGAGGATGAAGATGCCTCTGCTCTTGGCGATTCCTCCAAGGAAGAAAGAAACGAATTGTTTGGTTCCTTGTGTAACAATCGGAAAAGGCATGGGAAAAAGGGTTGAATTGAAAGGTTAGATATGGTGAATGATAAGGAATGGGGATGGATTGATAGAGTATGGTGAGGTGAGGGAGTGGGTAAGGGTGCAGTGTGAAATTGGGTTAACAAATACTCGGAATTAAATCCCGAATACACGAATTTCGAACCTCGAAATGAAAGACGGAATCGATCTTTAAAGTAAAAAAATTGGGCCAGAATTCACTTTAAGAATTTCAATTTCGATTAATTGATTTTAGGACGAGTTTTGCTTGAAATATCCAACTTAAATTTGATTTAATTTCATTTTTAATTTTATTTTTTCCGAAATTTAAGATTTTGAAATCCAAGCCTTTACATCATCCACCTCTAAAAACAAGTCTCGTTCCCGAGACTAAAATCGTTCTAAAGTAGGGGATGATGTTTTAAATTGGTGAGTCCAAGGATCACGTGATTGATCCCGTAAGTATCTCATAAGTGCCCCCATAAGATCTCATAGTACCGTCGTCATGATCATAATACTCCCAATCGGTCGTAGTAAGGATGTGGTAGGGGCCCCTATCACATCCCCACTTCGACTCCTCGGGCATACCATAACTCGAAAAGCATCATGACGCCTCCGCTAGGTCTTAGCAAGCGATCCACAGGTGCCCCCATACATGCTTGTATCCACTTCGTGGGGCGTCATAATGAAAACTCGGGTTGCAGTAGTTTTCTCAAAATCTAAGTTCCTTTTTAATTCACCATTTAAAATTATTTAAATTCGGCGTTAAACAAGACATTTCCAACTTCCCAACCATCCTAACATCTACCTTTAAGGGCTAATCCCATATTCTCTTCCTATGTTCCGAGTCAAATCATAATTCAAGATTTCAATCTCTAGCATTTCTAATATCAGGAATCATGGATATAGAAGAATGATCATGATCTCGAGATAAACAGCAAATCATAACATATCAAAGACAGTCACATACCATAATATCTAGCACATCATCATATCATCGAGACTCATCACATCATATCACCAAGGATCTGCACACAACTACCAAGCATAAGCACGCAAATCAAAGAAACACCACTAACCAATCCCAACCAACTAACTAGGCATACTCACCGCACACGAGAGGTCAAGGTAATGTCTACGCTCGGCTCAATATAGAACGCAAGCAACTCATCTAGGACATCCCCATAGCTAGCCCGAATGCTCTCCTCGGTATCCCAGGTGGCCTCCTCAGGGCTCCTCCTAGACCACTGAACTAGAAGCAAAGGGACCTCCCTGTTCCTAAGCTTCTTGACGCGACGGTCAAGGACCCTCACCAGATGCTCTACAAAGATATGGTCAGGCTCTATGGGAAGGTCTGAGTGGTCAAAAACATGGCTAGGGTCGGGAATATACTGACGGAGCTAGGAGACATGAAAGACGTCATGGACGTCGGCCAAGGATGGAGGTAAGGCGAAACGCTAGGCTACCACACCGACCCTCTCTAGGATCTCAAATGGGCCGGTGAACCTTGGACTCAACTTCCCTTTGATGCCGAACCATCGAACTCCCCTGGTAGGCGAAACTCGAAGCCACACATGTGAGCCTACCTCGAACTCAAGCTCGGTCCTCCGTCTGTCCGTATACTTCTTCTGTCGATCCTGGGCTACCCTCATATGCTCTCGGATGCGACCAATCTTATCAACTGTCTCTCTGACTACCTCGTGCAACGATAAAACTGTATCTGCAAGCTCGTCCCAGCAAACCGGCGACTTGCATCGCTTCCCACACAAAGCCTCGTATGGAGCCATCTCGATCGCCGTGTGGTAGCTGTTGTTGTAGGAAAACTCCACTAGCGGTAAGTCCTTGACCCAATGATCACCGTAGTCCAAGACGCACGATCGCAACATGTCCTCCAACGTCTGAATCGTCCTCTCGCTCTGCCCGTCTGTCTGCGGGTGATAAGTCGTACTAAAATGCAATTTGGTGCCCAGACTCTCCTGAACCTGCTGCCAAAACCTCGAGGTGAAGCGTCCATCTCGGTCGGATACGATCCTCTCTAATCTGACGAATGAACTCGTCCGCTTACTTCGATGCTGGCCATGTCTCCTGAATAGCTATGAATGGGGCCGACTTGGTCAACCAGTTGACCACGACCCAAATAGCGTCAAATCCTCTGACGTCTCACCTCATCCCAGTGACAAAATCCATGGAGATATCCGTCCACTTCCACTCGGGAACTGAAAGTGACTGAACGGGTCCTCCCGGCCTCTGGTGATCAATCCGAACCTGCTGACAAACCTGACATATGGCCACAAAATCTGTGATGTCTGCTCTCATCCTATGCCACCAATAACTCCTCCTTAAATCCTGATACATCTTATTTGTTCCTGGATGGACAGAATAAGGGGTCGAGTGAGCCTCCTGCATGATCCTTTGCCTTAGATCTGATGTCGACGGAACTACAACTCTGCCCTGGAAGGTCAGCATCCCGTTTGCTCTCTCTGCAAGCTCTCTGAATCTGCCCTGAGCAATCCGCTCTCTCAAAACTACAATCTCTGGACAATCCGCCTGACCCTGCCTAATCTTTGTTGACAACTCTGCCTGCACCTCTAAGAATGACAACTCGCCGCGATCCCGCTGAATCCATACCTCAAGGCAGCATCTCATCAGATCCCTCTACAAATCCCACTGAGCTGTAAACCTCTCAACTGCCACCTCCTGGTGAGTCTTCCTACTCAACGCATCTACCACTACATTGGTCTTCCCTGGATGGTAGACTATGTCCAAGTCATAGTCCTTCAGAAGCTCTAGCCATCGTCTCTGATGCATGTTGAGCTCCATCTGCGGGAAAACGTACTTCAAGCTCTTATGATCTGTCATAACTTTGCAAGAAGTACCGTGCAGATAATGGCGCCAAATCTTCAAAGCGTGAACCACGACTGCCAACTCCAAATCATGGATGGGGTAAGATACCTCTACAGGCTTCATCTGACGCGAAGCGTAAGCGATGACCCGGTCCCTCTGATGTAGAACACAACCCAAGCCGGAATGTGAAGCATCTGTGTAGATAACGAAGTCCTCTGTCCCATCTGGCAAAGCTAACACCAAAGCAGTTGTCAACTTTTGCTTCAGAAGCTCAAAGCTGGCCTGTCAATCTGAACTCCACTCGAAGGGGACGTCCTTCTTCAGCAGCTGTGTCATCGGCCTAGCAATACTCGAGAAACCCTGGACGAACCTCCTGTAATAACTAGCCAATCCCAGAAATGAGCGGATATCTCTGACATTCTTGGGCACCTCCCAAGCAACGATGGCGTCAATCTTTGCCGGATCCACGACAACTCCCTCAGCTGAAATCACGTGGCCTAAGAAAGCCACCTCTGTGAGCCAGGACTCACACTTGTTGTACTTCCCATACAGCTGATGCTTCCTCAGCGTCTCTAGCACAATCCTCAAATGCTCCTTGTGCTCCTATCTACTCCTCGAGTAGACTAAGATGTCATCGATGAAGACGACGACGAATTTGTCCAAGAAGTCGATGAACACTCGGTTCATGAGCTCCATGAACGCGGCTGGTGCATTGGTCAGCCCAAACGGCATGACCACGAACTCGTAGTGACCATAGCGACTCCGGAAAGCGGTCTTCTGAACATCCTCTGGCTTCACCCTCGGTTGATGATAACCCGACCTCAAATCGTTCTTCGAGAAGACCACAGCGCCCTGCAGCTAATCCATAAGATCATCAATCCGGGGAAGAGGATAACGGTTCTTCACCGTCGCCCGGTTCAGCTCCCAATAGTCAATTCACAGTCTCAGCGACCCATCCTTCTTCTTAACGAACAACACTGGCGCTCCCCAAGGCGATGCACTAGGCAGAATATAGCCCTTCTCAGCTAGCTCCTCTAGCTGAGCCGTCAGCTCGGCCATCTCTGTCGGTGACATGTGATAAGGGACTCGTGAGATGGCCTTGGTACCCGGCTCCAACTCAATCGCGAAGTCGACCTCTCTCGGTGGGGGAAGTCCTGGCAGCTAATCTGAAAACACATATGTGAATTCTCTAACGACGGGAACATCTGATATGCTGGGGTGCGCGCGATCCACCTCTAAAGCGTAACACCAATACCCGACGCAACCCTAGTCTAAAAGTCTGGCGGCTCTGACTACGCTGATGAGTGACCTGTTCATCTTGGGGTCACTCCCCCAAACCTGGTGCTCGGTCCCGTCGGACGCCAAAATCGACACTGTCCTCGTCCGCAAGTTGATAATAGCCCCGTAGTGGTCCATGAAGTCCATACCCAAGATGAGATCGTCCATCCTCAATGGCAGAACAATAAGGTCGGTTTGCCACTCTCGCTCACCTATCCGGATGGGGCACCCTAAAATCTCTCGACTCGTCCTAACCTTTGCCCCATCCGCCAAACCAATAGTAAAGGGTGAACCACTCATGCAGCTCAGGGACAGCCTGGCCACGCACGCCTCTGCTATAAAGCAGTGAGTCACACCAGTGTCAAACAAGATAGATATGCACTCATCATCGAAGAATATAGTACCTGCGGAAGTCGGGGCTGAGCGGTCATCATCGTGCATCTGAAATACGCGGGGCGGTGGGGGTAATCCTGATCCTTGGCCTCCCGAGCTCTGGCCACGATCATACCCGGACCCTGAAGGTCCTACAGAAGATGATCCCCGACCCTGACTTGACCCAGATGGTCCTCTACCTCCACGTCCAGAACCTCTACCTCCGCCTCGGCCTCTGCCGGAAGAGTCACCTCGTCCCTGGCCCTGACCCTGGCCTTGGGGATATGTCAATAGCGGTGGCTGAGGAACCGCATGAAGTCTCGGTGGCTATGCAGTACCTGGAGCTCCACGACTCTGAGGGCATTTGGCAGCTCGGTGCCCCATAGTACCACATGTGTAACAAAAGTCGAACGGTCTGGCAAGAAGCAATGTAGTGGCCCCTCCCGAAACATCCATGGCAGGTCCTCCCTCTGGCATCTCCTCCATAAGCAGTCTGAACTAGGGGTGCTCTCTGTGCAGCTCCGTGATATCCTCCTCTAAATCCTCATCTTCTAGATCTGTCATCTCTGCGGGTGTCAGCTGGACGCGCCCTCTTTGCCTCAGGGCATACAGTAGAGTAGGAAGTCGATGCACTTCTCAGGGCGCGCATCGATCACGGGCTCGGCTGGCTGCTGAACTGGAGCATCTTGCGTCGGCGCCGTAGATCGACCCCCTCCACGTAAATCGCTCAGAATATCATGAAGCACTGCCTCTAACTGCCCAATCCTAGTCTCTGGGGAAGCTGGCACCCGGTCATCGGCTGGCGGTGGCGAAACTCGCAACTCATCGCCCTCAACAACAACTCGGCGGGGGCGTCCCCTGCCGTGACGCTCCCTACCCCCACGCCTAACTAAGCCGCGTCTCAGGTCAACCATACTCGCTACATAACAATCAATATATCACTCAACACAGAAGCAATCAACGATTCGATATGATCCTCTTCAAGGAGGGTCGCCCTCAGGCCCAGTTGAATATAAGACATATATACGAGCACAGAAACGATCTATGCCGCCCTTCGAGGGACGGCTAACCGGAGGGGCAAATACCTCACGGCCTCCTAACCCATGCTACTCCAACCCTCGGGTTCCTTGGAGTCTTCACAACCCATCTATAAAAGTAAGCTAGTATTTTGCCTACCTTCCCCGAACTCTACATCCATAAGGGATGTCTATCGCATAGTCTCTACCCTACGAGATTGCCATTCATAATTGATTGGTCAAGGGTTAGGTCCAATTAAATTCATTTTGCTCTTTGAAAACATTTTGAAAACCACTTGAAAGCAATTTGAAAACCTTGGGCCATTTTCAAAACCACTTCAACCTATCATACTCGGATTGCAAAACCTCGCTTTGATACCAACTTTGTAACGGCCCAGGATTATGATTCCAAGGTTACGTTTCGAGCGATGAAACCCCTCGTTAGGACCTTGCGCCCCGAGTACAGGTTGAAGGTTTGAAAGCCTAATCTAATGTTTTTAAAGTGGGATTTCATACCCAAATTCGAAGGGATCGTTGGAATCCCCGGGGAAGTCATCTGTACCTGTCGTAAGTCTAAGCGTGGAAAACCAGCAGTCATGCAAATAACGAAATCAAGTGTAATACAAGAGGGTGCCACGACAAAGCCGGGTCAAAACGGAGTCTAACATGTAAATCCAAAACAAAAATCAGAGTCTGGTGAAGTCGATAACTCCAGCGCTCACTCTCCGCCAAACAAAATGACCCGGGCAATAAGCAAACAACACCAACGGGATGAACATAAATAATACCTAAAAACATTAATGGTGAGCGGGATCAGAATGATGCCCACTTGCAACATCCCGACCATAAGCACACATATACGCTATACCTAATAAAGATGCTTCTAGATGCAAGGCGGAATATTAACACACCAGTATGCCCCTATGATCAAGTGCATAATAATAGATAAGGCCCTAGCAAAGAATACCAAATGGTATGTCCCTCTCCTACCTCCACCCCCTTCCGATAGGCCGAAGACTGGCCAGCTCGTGAATGCATTCCATAATAATCAGGCGGCACGCATGCCCAACCTACCCTACAATAAAGCCCACGGGCAGCTTTTGCAATCATGCTCGTAATATAAGTAAAGGAAGTTCCATATGACTCGATTGACTCAGGACGGGACCCGGTGGGAATGGGTCGTCCTAGGATCCTAGCAAAGACTCTAGTTACTTCACAGATAACGGCCGTTTTGTTTACATACGCATAAAGAAATAGAATGCTCAACGGTCAATGCAACCTAGCATGATACTACATGGCATGCTGATCATGAATGCAAGCACCTAGTATATCATGCACATAAAGCAAGGAATATCTCTCTATCAATCTGAGTAAGCTCCAAAGAGACTTACCTGGTACTGCAGAACAGCAAAAGGCAATCAACCAGACAATATGAAATCTGACACATCACAGATGGTCACCTAACAAGTATAAGCACATGAATGAGTCTATTTCTAAGGCACACAAAGCATAGTATTGTCACACGCACAACTTCACAACTTAACACAATAACCATCACATCACCATTTTCATCATCTTAACTTTATCACATAATCCATCATCTCAACATCTCATACCATATTCATTATAATTCTCCAATTCATCAGCTTAAGACAATTCCAATTCATACTTAGCCAATTTGTATGCTATCATCTCATACTCTTACTTAGCATATAATTGCATATCCTCATCATAATAATCTAGCATTTAACCTCTCATAATAAATCATCACAAGACATGCTATTAGTTACACATATCATAACATCATGCTAGTCAGTCATCGAACAAATCAGATTCCCAAGCTAGTTCCAAAACCATTTCAATATCCGAGTCATATAGGTAGAAATTCCGATATTTTGAAAATACTCGTCAAATTCCCTTTTAAATCCGACATTACTCTTTTAGATCTCCAAGTCTTATAATATTATATCTTGCTTTGAAATCACCCCAATATTATATCTTAAATCTCAAAATATTATTATATATTTTAATCTCAATGATATTACATAATATTTCAAATACCATTTCCTTAAAACACTTCATAAAATATTTTCTAATTCCTTAAAATCTCAATCATTTTTATTTGCTAAAATCATCACTATTTAAATTACCAAACCCACTCTTATTTTGTTAACATTCTCAAACCCGACCCTTTTGTTTTATAAAAGCCAAACCGAGCTCTCCTTGTTATAAAGCATTCATTTTCAGGAAAGAAAGACCTTATCCACTTTTGTTTAAAATACCCCCACTCGGCCCATCAAAATTAGGCCCAAAAGACCAACACCTTTCATTCCATTCCATTATTTCTTCATTTTTGAAATATCCGAAGTTGTGATTAAAAAAAAGAAGTGGACCCCATGTGAGTTGGCAGGTGACATAGCAAGGGATGAAAATCGGGGCCCACGGGTCTTCTTTCTTCTTCCTCCCCTTTTGTTCTAATGAAAGAAGGAGAACAGAGCCTCCATTTTCTTTTGCCCAGGAACCGACGGGAAGGAAGAGGAAAGGGGAGACCTCCGGCGGCGGTGCTTCGGAACTCCGGCCACCCGGTCTCGCCGGCCACCCCGACACACACATACTCGGACAGGAAAGGAAAGGAAAAGGGGCTCACAGAGGGCCTTCGACGCCGGAAAGCTCGGAGCTTCGGGGAGGCGTGTCGGAGATGGTTCTTCGATCGAAAACAGCCTAGAAAGGGTTGGAAAAGGTTAAAGGCGGGAGCTTTGCTCGATTTGAAGGTGAAAGAGAGGAAGAGCGAGCGAAACGGGACCTTGCCGAGGCGAATCGGGAAAACAGAGCCGAAGGACGACAGTGGTGGTGCTGGCTACGTTTGGGGCTCCGGCTACAGCGGATGGCTCCGGGAATGTGGTGCTTCTTCCTCGGATTCGAATAGGGGAGTGTAGGAGCAAGGCGGGGCTGGGCTTGGTGTCTCCTCGGCTCGACAAAACAAGACCAGGAAAGGAAAGGAAGAAGAAGGAAAAAGGGGCTCACCGAGGGCCTTCGACGCCGGAAAGCTCGGAGCTTCGGAGAGGCGAGTCGGAGATGGTTCTTCGATCGGAAACCGCCTAGGAAGGGTTGGAAAAGGTTAAAGGAGGCAGCTTTGCTCGATTTGAAGGTGAAAGAGAGGAAGAGCGAGCGAAACGGGACCTTATCGAGGCGAACCGGGAAAACAGAGTCGAAGGACGATGGTGGCAGCGCTGGCTGCGTTTGGGGCTCCGTCTACAGCGGATGGCTTCAGGAAGGTGGTGCTTCTGCCTCGGATTCAAATAGGGGAGTGTAGGAGCAAGGCAGGGCTGGGCTTGGTGTCTCCTTGGCTCAACAAAACAGGACCGGGAAAGGGAGCTGTGGTGTTGGCGGTGGTCGGCGATGAAGACGGGGGGGAAGGCGGTGGTGCAGTAGAGACGGATGTGTGGTGGTGGAGATGGTGAGGTGTGGCGGCAATGGAGGATAAAGAGGCCTCTGCTCTCGGCGATTCCTCCAAGGAAGAAAGAAAGGGATTGTTTGGTTCTTTGGGTAACAATCGAAAAAGGCATGGGAAAAAAGGTTGAATTGAAAGGTTAGGTATGGTGAATGATAAGGAATGGGGATGGATTGATAGAGTATGGTGAGGTGAGGGAGTGGGTAAGGGTGGAGTGTGAAATTGGGTAAACCAATACTCGGAATTAAATCCCGAATACGCTAATTTCGAACCTCGAAATGAAAGACGGAATCGATCTTTAAAGTACAAAAATTGGGCCGGAATTCACTTTAAGAATTTCAATTTCGATTAATTGATTTTAGGACGAGTTTTGCTTGAAATATCCGAATTAAATTCGATTTAATTTCATTTTTAATTTTTTTTTTCCGAAATTTAAGATTTTAAAATCCAAGCCTTTACAAATTGGATTTTAAATTTTTATTGCGATATGCTTTAGAATTTGGGGTTTTTTTGCCAAAAGCCAAATTAACTGAAATTGATGATATGGTTGTATTGTTGGGTTGATTTGGAGCTAATTTCATGTTTATAGCATTGTCGTATAGCTAGCTCATAGCCTCAGACAAATGGAGTCACATTGTTTCCCCTCTTTTCCTTATTTCATGGCGTAAATATCAATGTAATTCTAGCATCAAACGTATTAGATAACTTTAGCACTCAAACAATTGCACGAACTTTAGATTAAATCATATCATAAGTCACTTGTGAATATCATGTAATACGATTTAGGGATTAGACTTTTCTATATATTAGGTGTTTAAAACAAAAGGAAGGAGTAAACTTAGCTGTTGATTCTTTGCCCATGTGAGCGATATTCTTTGTCGACGATTCGGTCTTATTGTAGGATCCTTGACTCATGTGCAAAATCGATCGAAAACTCTAGCTCTAGAGATCATATAATTCCAATTGTTAGTTATGTACATAAGACAAAAATTTCATAGTACACCAATTATCGTATAATAGTGAACTAATAAATTAATACTTAATTTTACTCCATTCAATTTACGAAAAAGATAACAATAAACTAATAAATTAAAACTTAATACTCCCTCCGTATCGCAATACTTGTTGTTTTAGCTCTATGCACACTTATTAATAAAACCTATCTTTACTTTACTTCTATAGCTTAAAATACCTAAAATGACTAATTATTACCTATAAAAAGAGCAATCATTACCTAAAGACAATAATTATAGCTAAAACAACAAGTTTTTTGATACAACTTTAACACTCTAAAACAACAAGTATTGTGATACGGAGGGAGTACTTATCTTCAAAAGCCGCCTTGGTATGATCTCGCACTCGAGAGAAACAGTCCGTCGTCTTCATTGCTTTCATTGCTCCTGAGCCTTGGATTTTTTTTTTATAATTACCATAAAAGTGTGGGTAAATCTCACAATTTTTGAGTACCCTGGGCTGGTTTCGTAATTCTTCCAAATTTGGAAACAGTCTGTCGTCTTCATTGCTTTCATTGCTTGTTTTTCGAGAACGGCGGCGCGGAACCGATCCATCGAACCCCGTGGCTTCAAATTGGTTGGGCGACGGCGAGCATTGTCGTGTGGTCGAGAAAATCACGGAGCGCTACAACTACCTCAAGCACCGCAGTAAGATCTGCCGCCCACTCGAACCCCGCGGCTCCGCCGTATCCCGATCTTCTGGGGCCAGGATCGATCAACGCTGATTGGCCGGAGGAGGGACTGAGATTCGAATACCATGATCAGGACCTTGGATTTCTTGGTGCTGAGTCCTAGCGTATGGGTGTGCCAGGCGTGGTGGGCGAGGATCGTGAAATTTGTGGGGAGGAAGGCGATTATGGAGGCCAGTGGGTGCGACGTCTCCTTGAGGAAGGTCATGCCTTCCCAATCGATGTTCTTCGAGGCCTTGAAGGTCGCATCTGCGATCTTCTTCCCTGCAACGCTCATCTTGTTCTTCGGATTCCTCGACGAGGGTTTGCGACGATGGAGAAGCGGATTCCTCAACGAGGGTTTGCGACGATGGAGAATCGATCAGTATTTGGGGGGCGGTGGATTCTTTCAAATTGACAAAAAAAAGTTAAGATATTGGAACCCTAGTAGAGCAAACTCATGGTGATAACGTATTATAAAAATAAAAGAAGGTTATAAAAAGAAAAGAAGGGAGAATATGAGATTGTATTCAATTGATATCTCTTGGTGTTACCACCGGTACAATATATATAGAGATAAACTCCTTAGGCTCCAAACAATAGTAAATCTATTTATAGACAAAACTCTATCTAAGTAAAGTGTATATTTTGTACATCCATATAATAATAATAATAATAATAATATTATAACAACTTGCTTTTTTTATTTTTTTGTTTTTATTATTAGACAGCACTTTTTAATTAAAAAAACACTAAGAAATGTTTTACTTTAATAGCATTTTTTTAATACAACCACTATTCTTGAAAAAATATATTAAATAAACAAAAAACTAAATGCATTCTCAGCGGTTGTCTATAAAAAGTGTTGTGCTTCCCCTAAATTAACAACACTTCTCAATAAGCGCTCTTAAATTTGTGCTATTAATCAAACATTTTGTAGTTGCATTTAGATAGGACTTTTGCATATGTCTTGGTCTAGTTTCATATCTTTCTTGTGAAGTATTCGAGTTCGGAATCTACATGTTTTTAGTGTTTATTCTGCAGTTTTACATTCCGACCTTGGATGAGATCTTGGAGGACCTTAAAGGACATGTTTTGGAGCATATGAATGCTAAGGAAGGAGCTGCAAAGGAGCAAGGAAGCACAACATCGAAGCTATAGAAGAAGTGGTCACTGTTGGGACCGACGCCCACCGGTATCCTAGCAGCGCCCACCGCTATCCCGTGTTCAACGAAATCGATTTAAGTCTGAAGAACTGAAGATACTGTTATTATATTATATTATTATTATATTTCCTAGGGTTTACACGACTTTATTTAGGATTTATTCTTTCATATTCAACCGTTTGTGGCATTAGGGTTAGACAATGAACAAAATTAGAGAGACGAGAGATTTGTGGCCTATGAGTTGCTAAACTCATAGTTTTGCCTATGATTCGAAGACATGGTTGAATGAATTGTGAAGATTTGATTTCAATAAGTTATTTATGAGTATATTTATCATCTTGTTTTTATTGATTATATTTGTGTTCCTTTCAATGATTGATCACCCTGCTAAGAATTGCATATATGCTATGAATTCATTGTTGTTTTCTAGATAGGAAATGAAGCCATTGAATTAGTGATATTTCTATGTCTTTGTAGTGGATGATTTCGATTGATCTATGTCAATAGATGTTGTTAGGGCCGAATTAGGTTTGCGACATTTGTCTCCTAATTGCATTGAATCGATATGCCAATTGGTTTTAAAAATTGAGTGTTTAATGCCATTCTTTAGTGATATTGCGAAGATTGTATCTTTGCGGATCTATCAACTTCAGTCAAGTCGACATATGCTTAGAAATATCTATTGAATCAATCATAGGATCTTAAACCTCAACCATTGTCGAGAATTACAGGTGAAATATCTTCTCTATCTTGTTACCAATACTTTGCAATTATTGATCTCTTTACTTTGCTTTGTTATCAATTCGTTACAATCATTGCTTTTATCATACGAATCATTGTTAGAAACATTGCATAACAACCGTTCTCTCTGTGGGTTCGACTCCGGACTTCATCGTTATACTAGTTTATTGGTTTATCAATCTATTCATTTACTAATCTATTGGTTTGAGATTTGAGTTATGATATTATTGATATTTGGCAAAGGGCGAAAAAGCCAATGACATTCGTCTGACACCAATTACTTCACCAAGTGGGTAGAGGCTGAGGCCATGAGATTAATCACCGCGGAGAAGGTTAGAAAGTTCATGTGGAAGAATTTGGTATGCTGCTTTGGAGTACCTGAAGCAATGAAATGAGTTAATTTTTTTTCCTATCGATTTCATGTTCAACCAAGATGTATTCTTCTTATTTGACTGTGTTATCGAGGAGTGTTTTATTTCTCATGGTGCACAAATAGGATTCTGGCAAGGGGTAAGATGTCTATTCAGTCGTACCTTTCCAGTAATTGATTTAGGAACACAATGCTTACTCTATGAAACTACAGGATGTCAAGCTACTTATTGAGGATCTTGGAGCATTAAAGCCAATAGTTTTTTGTGTTGTTCCGTGCGTCTTGAACTGATTGACGACACACGGTTTTTGTTCTTGCTACATTGTGGTAGATTTGCTGGCTATTCGCCCTTTTTTATATGTTGTTTACCATACTTTTGGCCAGGGATCGGGGTATGCCCCATGTCATGTATATTTAAGATATATATTTTTTCTTTATCATTAATATAAATGCATTTGCATAAAAATCATAAAAATTGTAAATGGTAATTTCATACTGATCACATTTTTCTTTGTATAAATGGATCATAGATGGATTCATTTTATCTAATTCCAAACCCACAGATAAACAAGGGCGGGTAAGATGACAGTGCAAGAGAGATTATAATATTTCATAAGAGGAAAATGTTGGGTGAGAAACCACTTTCCAGCCGCACCCGGAAGCGAATTCGGATAATAAGAGAATCAACAACAATCAGCCAGCAAACCAAATGATCAACCGATAATATCCAATCCAGAAACCAAACAACCAAACAACCACAAACAAAGATAAAAGCACAAATATTGACATAAGATTTACGTGGGAAAACCCCTCTCTAACCAAAGGATAAAAAAACCCATCTTCCGCCCGCCAGAGCAACCAATCCACTAATCAACAAACCAATACAAGTGTTTAGCAATCTAGTCTCAGGCCGAGACAAACAAACATGGAGATCTCAAACACCAATCTAAATACAACCTGGATATAGAATGGATTCCTCTCCAAAAACCGAACTAAACACATGTAATCAGATTAGATTTCTAGGATGAGAAAATATCTATCAACAAACACCCGTTGTTGACTTGGCGAAAGAAGGAGACGGATAACCAGATTAAGAGACGAAACACCCCGTTCAAATCATCTTTCCTTTCCTTTCTCCCTCTCTCTATTCTTTTTCTCCCTCTCCTTTCTTTTGGTGTTGTTGCGGCTGATCTCCTTGATGAAGCAAAACCCTTTGTTTCTCTACTTTTAATCATAATTTTTAAGTATATAACCTAACTACTAACCAAACTTGGGCTGGATGTTCATGGACCACTTGGCCCAATAAAAAATAAGTAAAACATAATCATGTTAAAATCTGGAAAATATCAATCATATTTTTTTTTTGGTGACCAAACTGGGAGATCACTCCCTTAATTAAACAAAACGCAAGAAATTACAACGAACAGATGCGTGGGAAAGCAGTTCCCACTGAGTCTGAAATAAGGTGCTGAGCAACACACGCAAGTGGCTCCGATAAGAAATGATAGCCCAACATTAAATCGCAAGCGAACCCGGTGAATGCATCCGCCACAGAGTTAGCCTCTCTAAGCACATTTCGAAATTGGATAATCCAATCTCTGCGGAGGAAGCCATGGTTGACGAAACTCGAATTTCAGGTTTTCACTTTTTGTGGGACCAAGGGGTGGACCCCGTGGGACCTAAGGCACTCTCAACGGGCTTATCTGACCCGCACTGAGAAATTCGGCGCGGCCCAACCTATGTCGCGAATAACATTGAGCCCTTCAGGGGCCTCCCCTATTGGGAGGTTTCATCAACGAAATGAGGACTCGTCGTTTACCTATTATTCACCGTTCAATCGGTCACGATTTTGTGGATCCTCACATCAGACTAACGGCTTGTGATGATGACCTTTTCAATTACACGCGGATGTGGCCTAATTTCATCCGCGGAGTGGTTTTTCTCCTTTGATATCGTTCGTCTGCTTCGGGGTCTGTTGTCGAGAAAATGTACTATCTTATCCGCTCTACTCTCTCTCTCTCTCTTGCTTCGGCCAAAAGTCCCCTTTCCACTAGTTAGATTTTTCGTTTTATAGTCGACAGGGAGTCTCATGCCCTTCGCCACGTGTTGCAATTTGATTGACACGTGTCCCCTTCGTGGGGTGTGGGCATGTAGGACACGTGACCCCTTTTCTTGTCCGCGGATGGCATGATTAAAAGGTGTGTGGTCATCTTAGCCCGCGGACGAAAGGTTAGTTGCCTTATCCCCCTTATTATTATTATTCTCTTATCTATTTTAGATATTTTTCGGCCGGTTTCGTCACAGCTCCTCGGGCTGGGTTGATTCCGGATGGGATTGACGCGGGCCGATATTCTTACCGCGGAAAATGTCTGAGCTTCTAATTTGTTCGCTCTTGGGCCATGAGGGTAGGATGAGCCGAAACTTTTTTCAAAAGCCCATTAAGGGCCCATTAGGCCCAGTTGTGTTGGGAAGTCCTACGGTCAGTAATTTCTTATAAATTACTCCGTTCCGTTTTTCACTCTTCACTTGTCTCATTCTACTTTCCAAAATTTGTTCATTTCTATCTTTCGCTTTTGGTGGTGCTTCTTCGTTGGCGGTTTCTTTCCGGTTAAACTTTTCGGCGGATTTCTTCAAGATCAAGGTAGTTCTTCTTGTTCATCCTTTTCCGGAATTTTTCTTTTCTCGGCTTTCATAAGCTTTTTCGCTTTTTAGATCAAAAATAGGGGTGGTTTCCTTCACCAAACTTGTTTTTCCTTTGATTGAGACTTTTAATCCACGTGTGCAATTCTTCACACGGTTTTCTTTAGTTTCCTTGGGAATAGCTAACCCTAGCAGAGAGCGTGATGCACTGGATGAATTTGAAAGGGAGGAGGGGTGGAGAGATTTCGTCTCATCAACTTCCCATCCACGTCAGGCCCTTGAGGTTTCTTCTTCTTCCTTTGAGAGTTCTTCTTCCGGCTCCAGTGGGTCATTGTCGAGAGTCGTCTTCTTCTCAATCTGCGCCTACTCCTTCTCAGGCCGGTCCTACTGGCAGCCCCATTAAGGTGAGAAGGCGACGGAAGCGTTCTGACCCTGATTACTATTCCTCTCCTTACACAGTTTCTTCTTCTTCGAAGGGGAGCACGAGAGATGATGCTTCTACAGACGCGGGCGAATCGGGACTTCATTCTTCCGATGATGCAGGCCCTTCCTCCACTCCTCACCCAGAGGTTGTTGTCCGAGATCCTGAATTGTCCTGGGTTCCATACGCGGCCTCTCCTATTGGTGTGGTGGAGGTTCCTTTAAAGATTCGTTCTAAAGAAAATGTAAGCGATCTGGACACCCCCTCATACGAACTTGAAGACTTAAATACTTGTCTTTTTCGCAGGGATTTCGCCCTTCGGTCTCCTCCCACTACCCGCCCTCTGGTTGTGGCCGAGATAGTCCGTCCGCGACGATCTCCTATTGAGAAGATTAGGGGATGTACTACTTTGCTTGAGTTAGTTGATCTTGAGGCTATCTCTCAGATCTTTCCTTGGCCTTCTGAGTTGGAACTTTGTCTTCCTGCTGAAGGAGGAGGTTGCCTGGACGCGTATGAAGATTGTCTGGTCATCTACGCAGTAAGTTTGTCTCAAGGATTTCGACTTCCGCTACATCCCATTTTCATGGAGTTCTTGAAGGAGTATAACTTAAGTTCTGCACATATAGTTCCGAATGGCTGGATGTTCTTTACCAGCTTTATCATGAGGTGTATGGAAATTGGAGTTCCCCCATCTGTGAAGCTGATGTTTAGCATATTATCCTTGAAAAAGGGGTTCCAAGACTCAAGGTTTTACCAGTGTAATTCTAGTTGTAGCTATGTTGAAAGGCTTTCTAGTAAATCGAACTGGAAGCACAAGTGGTTCCTTGTTCGTGATAAATCGGGGAAAGGCTTGATCTGCTAGACTGCTCCGGGATGGTTCAGTGCCGTGAAGAAGCCAGTGCTTCCTGGTCTTTCTAGGTTCAAGGAATCATTTTCTCATAAGCCTAGGTTTCCCTGGCAAGAGATGGTTTCGGCCCTTCGTCTTGAGATGGTTGGGCTAAGCCTTCCTCATCCGTGCTTAGACGTCTTCTTTGTTTTCTCTTAATCCTTCTAGGGGTTTTTTTTAAGGATCACCTTTTTGTGTTTCATTTATATTGGTTGGTAACTTATGCTTTGGTTATTCTTTCTCTAGATAACATGGACTTGGACTCCTTCTTGAAGCGTCACAAAGCGAAGGCTGGTGGCCGGAAAAAAAGTTCAGGCGTTCGTGGGCCTGCTTCGACTTCGGCGGTGTCCTCGACTATTGATCTTGCCGCGGGCAGCGAACCCGGTGCCGTTGTGGAAGGTACCTCAGCTGTCTCTGAGTCGCGTGAGAAACGTGCTCGTTCGTCCAACCCCGCCACTTCTAAGAAAAATAGAATGGTTAGTGAAAACATCGAGGCGTCTGCCGCGGTCGAGAAGGACCTTTTCGTTGAGGGTGTTGCTAATCTCCCCGAGTTTCCTATCCCTGGATTCGGGATGGATGATCTTGCCAGCCTTAGGTTTCCCGTACAAAAGCTCTCGTTCAACGAGAAGGCCTATATCCAGCGGTTGGATGCTGCCGGTCTTTCAATGCAGTTTGACCGGATTAATCAATGGGTAAATCGTCTTTGTACTTTGTTCACTCTTCCTTATTCTGTCAGGGCAAAGGGTCGTTCCTAATTATATTCATTGTTTCCTTCTTTCTTCATTTGAGGGTGATACAAACTGATACCGAGAGGCGTCTGGTTTGTGGTGAAGTGGATATTATGAAGAAGGACTTGGAAATAAAAAAAATTAGCTCACCAGGTGCGGATCATTGGGAACACGGTCGGGGATCCTGCTTCGGTTGAGAAATCTAAAAAGAGGTCCATGGAACTTCATAAGGAACTTCAAATGATCAAAGGGAAGATGGGGATTTTGACCAAAGAGCGAGATGAACTGAGGTCTGCACTGGATGTTGCTCGCCTGCAAGCTGACGAGCTCAAGGCTACGGAGGAACGTCTGCAGAACCAACTTCAAACAAGCTAGGCCGCCATTAACAGACTGGATGAGGACTATTCGATCATTCGTGAGGATCAATCCATCATGAAACATGATCTCGAAGCGGCTCGGTCTCACTCAGATCAATATGTGGCTCTTCAATGGCTTCAAACCTCCGCGGGTCTAAAGTTTTTATCTTCGGAGTGGATCAAAGCAGAGGTTGGCACATTTTCCTATCGCCCGTGGCCAAGGCTTGACTTCAGACACCAAAGGGTGATGATATTTTGAAGGACAAATGCTTTAGCTATTTTCGAAAGGGAATGACCGCGGGTATCAACCAAAGCGTGTCGTGTTCCGCATCTAATCATGGGGTCTATTTGGAGAAATTTGAGCCAAGCATGAGAAGTGAGGACTGGGGGTTTTCCAAAGAAGAGATGACCGCAGAGGAGTCCGATACCGAAAGCGAAGATGATGAAGAAAATGTTGGTGAAGAAGAAACTTTGGTCACGACTAACTGATCTTTTAAATTTCACCCTTTTGCTTGGTTTATAGAACAAACTCTTACTCAGGGCCCTTGTTAAGGCCCTTTTGCGTCTCGGGAAACATTTGTCTTTGTAAAGTCTTGCTAAACGTTTAATCTTACTTCTCCATCTTTGCAAATTTTTCATTTATTAGCACTCTGATATTTATTCCAAGCGTGGAGAATCTTAATCCAGGTGTATGAGGTTCTCCCTTCACTTGTGCCCCATCCGCGAAGCATAATTTTTCTTTTTAAGGATCATTCCCTTTTCGGTGATCAGCATTTTGAGATCCTTTGATTACTCGGATTATTTTAGAATCCATGGCTTCGGGGGTTTTTAACCCTTGGGCTTTTTTTCAGAAATTAGAGACCGCTGACCAGCTTTCCCGACTTGTAAGCCTACTTCTTGACGGGAGGGTTTTTGGTTTCTTAAAAAAGACTAAACGGGTCCTTAATTTATGTTTTGTTATCTTTCTTGACCGCGTACAGGTTTCACCCCCTCAGTTCGAAGCTGAATATGGGCCGCTACTGTTAGAGTGGGCTTTCTTATCCTCGTATTTGATTCGTAACTTCCAAGTAGTGGTGTCTTGGAGTGAAAATGGTCTTTTTCAACTCGATCGCGGATGGGGAGATTTTCTTGCTCTTCATGGCCTTGGGATGGGTAGTGTCATGATGTTTTTTCATATGGGTAGTGCCATGATGTTAGAAATGGCGCGGATGTTGACCACTCAGCGTCTTCTTCGAGTGGGTCTCGCTGATCCCTAACTGAAGGTGGAGCGCTCCCTTTCTAACTTGACTTCGTGTTCCTGGTTGGAGCGAAACTAGGGCCTGGCTAGAGTGTGCGCGTCTTCCTCGAACAGGACATACACCAGGGGGAGTCGGAGTGTCTGGAGTTGTTCTTCCCTCATGATGACTCGATAGAAAGCTCTGGGAGGTGCTACAGGTTCCATTTTTCGGGGGATGTTCATTACTCTCGCCTTCTTGGTTTTTTATACCCGCCAAGAGTGGCTCCTTACTTAGTTTTTATCGCCCTTAGTTGTGACCTGATCCCTCTTACTTCAAGGGTGGTTCCTCGAATTGCTTTAGTTGCCTTGGAGATTCCTCCTGAGCCCCTTGCAGATTCTGGACATGGCTTCTTGTCGTTTTCGACAAGACAACTCTCTGCTCGAGGTGGATGTGTTTCTCTGTTTTCTTGAAGTAGTAGCACGCTTCAGACATGCACTCCCTTTTTTGAAAGGTTTAGTGTTTCCTTGTGATTAATGGGACAAGAGTGTGAACTGTCGGTCTTTCTTACCCTTTCGAGATGCGAGGCTCTACGGTCGTTCCTCCTCTAACATTTAGCGCTGATATGGCCCCTACGCGTGAAGTCCGATGGGCTTTCTTTCAAGCAATCGATTATTTGGAGCAACTTGAACGGATGGTGAGATTGTCTTTTCTTGCTTTCTTGCTTTTTTATTTCTTTTATTGATTCTGTTTTAATCATGTGCCTTTCTTTCCTTATAGCTTCTGCCGCTCAGATTTGAAAAGGATATATAATGAGAATGCCCTTCCCAAGCAAGTGCTGCTTTCTTCCCACCTATTGAGAGACTTTCCGATTTTCGTAAAGCGGCGAGACTTTGGGCTTCTTTATTTGGGTCGCGGATGGAATGATTTTTTTGAGTCACATGGCTTTGAAATTTGCACGTCCATGGTCTTCATTAATAATGGTTGTACGCGATTTGAAGTTCAGATTATGGATTTGGATGAGGGTGATGGAGTTATGAATCGCGCGGAATTGCCCTCACAAGATCATCCCACAAATGGTTCTTATCCTTAGCGGAATTCCGGTTTTTCCGTTGGTTCTATCTTTGTTGTAACGGCGAATACAGCCAAAGATTTTATTGGCTATTCTTGGTCCTCGTTTATTTCATGCCCTTAAGCTTTCGCGTTGCAACTTTTTCTAATTTTCCGCAAGTATCAAGACGATCAGTTTCCGCAAGTATCAAGACGATCAGTTGCAACTGATGCCTTTCTTCTTAGGCTCATCCTTGAAAATTATTAAGATCAATTCGGCTCCATTCTAAATCGGGTTGGGACTAAAATGGGGAAGCTTCCCCATTTTAGTCGGATCTCCCTAGGAACATTCTTCTATTGTCCTGAATTCTTCAGGACTTTTCTGTGGAGGTTTTTCGCGGAGACTACGGAGTTCCCTTCTTGGGTGGTAGGTGGAATGATTTCGCTTGATCGCATAGTATCGACATTGGCTCTTCCGTGACCTTTTTTCACAGGGGGGGCTCATTTTGAAGTTCGTATTCTGGATGCGGTCGGTGATGAGTTTGATGCGAAGTGGGCTTCTCCTCACTCAGAGAGACCGCTATCGAATGGATCCCGCTTGAGCCAAGGTAGGACTCGTCTCATTCCGGCTAGGCCCCAGTGGAGGTGAATTAAGGACGCTTTTGTTCACGATTCAGAATTTCCCCTTGTTGGATGTAACCTTCATCTTTTTGCTGTTTGTTTCCTTGGAGCAAATTCTTGTTTCGTTTTGACTGTTCGCGATGGTCGTATGAATTTTTCGTATGAGAAGTTGTCACTTTTATTATTAATGTCTGGATATGAGGTCATGTTTCATCATTATAAAGAACTACAAGTTCTTCTCTAGGAATCATGGGTTATGGACGCAGGGCTGACGCGGATACAAACTCTTACGTCTTATGAATTTTACCATTTATCTGGCGTGAGACAAATGCTATGATCGGAGGCCTGACGCGGAGCCATGTTCCAACGTCATGAAAACTTATGAACTATTCTCCGAGAGACAGATTGCTTCGATCAAAGGCTTGACGCGGAGCCATGCTCCAGCGTCACAAGAACTTTTGAATTTTTCTCCGGGAGACCGATTGCTTCGATCGGAGGCCCGACGTGGAGCCACGTTCCAGCGTCATAGGGACTTATAAGTTCTTCTCCGAGAGACAGTTTGAATTGCTTTGACCGGAGGCCCAATGCGGAGCCAAGCTCCAACATCACATGGACTTATGAACTCTTCTTCGAGAGACAGTTTGCTTCGATCGGAGGCCCAACGCGGAGCTAAACTCCAGCGTCGCATGGACTTTTGAACTCTTTTCCGAGAGACCGATTGCTTCGATTGGAGTCCCAACGCGGAGCTAAGCTCCAGCGTCGCATGGACTTTATGAACTCTTCTCCGAGAGACGGTTTACTTCGATCGGAGGCCCGACGCGGAGCCAAGCTCCAGCGTCACAAAGACTTATGAACTCTTCTCCGAGACACCGATTGCTTCGATTAAAGGCCTGACGCGGAGCTAAGCTCCAGCGTCGCAGGGACTTTATGAACTCTTCTCCGAGAGACGGTTTACTTCGATCGGAGGTCCGACGCGGAGCCAAGCTCCAGCGTCACATAGACTTATGAACTCTTCTCCGAGAGAATGATTGTTTCGATCGGAGGCCCGACGCGGAGATAAGCTTCAGCGTCGCAGGGACTTATGAACTTTTCTTCGAGAGACGGTTTACTTTGATTGGAGGCCCGACGTGGAGCCAAGCTCCAGCGTCACAGGGACTTATGAACTCTTCTCAAAGAGACCGTTTATTTCGATCGGAGGCCCAACGCGGAGCCAAGCTCCAGCGTCACAGGGACTTATGAACTCTTCTCCGAGAGACAGTTTGCTTCGATCAGAGGCCCGACGCGAAGCCAAGCTCCAGCATCGCAAGGACTTATGAACTCTTCTCTGAGAGACTGATTGCCTCGATCGAAGGCCCGGCACGGAGCTAAGCTCCAGCGTCGCAAAGACTTATGAAATCTTCTCCGAGAGATGGTTTACTTCAATCGGAAGCCCGACGCGGAGCCCAGCTCCAGCGTCACAGGGGCTTATTAACTGGCTAGTCAAAGGTTAAGAAAGCGCCCACTAACCGCTTATTATAACTGCTGCGGGGGTGACTAAAATTGCTTACAGTTTGGCGACCTTAAACTATTACACATAATATTTCTTCAAGTTTTCTACATTCCAAGTCTTGTTCAAAGTCGCGCCTTCCGGGGTGCCAAGTTTGTAGGCTCCTTCCTGGATCACCTCCATAACGATGTATGGCCCTTCCCAGTTAGCATCAACTTTTCCTCCAGTTGACTTTTGTTGGAGCACCAGGTCACCTTTTTGGAATCGTCGCGGGTGGACTCGCTTGTCATATTATCTGGATAGTCGTCTCTTGCACTCTTGTTCTTTTAACGCTGCTACCATCCGGCGTTCTTGCCTGAGATGCAATTCTATTTCTAGAGCCTGGTCATTTGTCTCCTGGTTGTAGGTGAGGATTCGCGTTGATGGAACCAATCTCTCAACTGGTATGACCGCGTTTGTCCCATAGACTAAAGTGAAGGGGTGTCCCTCGTTGGAGTCTTCGCCGAGGTCCTATAAGACTAGAGAACTAATGGTAAGAGCTCGGCCCAGCGTCTCTTCGCCGTGCTTCCTAGCTTCTTCTGTATTCCGTGTAGCAACTGCTGGTTGGTTGTTTCTGCTTGTCCATTCGTCTGGGGATGGGCCACAGATGAGAACTTGAGGTTAATGGCAAGGCCCTCGCAAAAATCCATGATGGATTCGCAATCGAGCTGCGGGCCATGATCACTGATTATTGAATCTGGCACTCCAAATCGGCACGCTATATTCTTCCATAGAAACCTCCTCACTTTCTCCGCGGTGATGAGCCCTATGGCTTCATCCTCCACCCACTTAGTGAAGTAGTCTACTAGAACAAGCACATATTTCAACTGTCCTGTGGCGATTGGAAAAGGCCCCAGAATGTCCATTCCCCATACCGAAAAAGGGGTACGCTCCGAATATGCCTTTCATTGGTTCCGCGAGCTGATGTTTCAGATTTTCATATCTTTGACACGCGACACATTTCTCGATGAAAGTTTGAACGTCCTGTTTCATGGTTGGCAAGTAATAACCAAGCCTCATGATTTTCGCGACTAACGCCCTCCACCCCTGGTGATGGGCACAGACGCCAGCGTGCAGCTCTCTCACAACAACCCCGCCTTCCCCCGTCGAGACACACAATATATTTGGGAGGCAGTAGCCTCTCTTATAGAGTTTTCCATCTCGGATGGTGAATCGGACACCTTTCGAGATGACTTGTTTGGTCGCGTCCTTTTCTGATGGAAGAGTGCCTTTTCCCAGGTAGTCCGCGAGCGAGGTTCTCCAGTCTCCTTCTTAGTCTATTTGGACATGGTAAACTTCTTGAATAAGCCTGCGACTATTCTTTCTTTCGAAGAAGACTTCTTCTCCTACTTCCGTAGGCATGACCGCTCCTACTCAAGCCAGTGCGTCCGTCTGTCGGTTGTCATCCCTTGGGATCACCGTTAAACTGAAGCTCATGAAAGCTTTCGATAGGGCTTGTACCTTCCTTAGGTAATGTGGCATCAACCTAGTTTCAGCCTCGTATTCTTCTGAAACCTGCCGCGCCATAACTTTTGAGTCTGTGTAGATGGATACTTGTCTTGCGCCTTTGACTAGGGCTATTTCCAAGCCCGCGAGCAGAGCATCATACTCAGCCTCATTGTTTGTAGCCTGAAAGTTCAACTTGTAAGCATAGTTGAATTGTTGTCCATTAGGTGTAGTGAGGGTGACCCCGGCTCCACATCCGTCTTTGTTGGCCGCCCCATCAACTTTGAGCACCCATTCGCCCTTCTCTCCTTGATCTCCCGCTTCAAAACTTGTTTCATAGATAAAATCAGCTAAGGTTTAAGCCAACGCCGCGCGTCGCGGGACATACTCAATTTCGAACCTGCAGATAAGCATGGTGAGTGAAGGATTTGCCTTAGAGGTAAATCCGTCATTACCTTGATGATATGATCCTGAAAGTATGGTCACAACCTTCGTGCCGTGAACACCAAGCACGGTATCATTTTATCCACTAGTTCGTATCATGTCTCGGCATCTTGCAAAACTCTGCTGATGTAGTACACATGGTACTTTTCATTGCGGGTTAGGACCGAGCTGATAGTGACGCTTTTTACAGCAAAGTACAGATGCAAAGCCTCCTGTCTTTCTGGTTGCTGCAAAGTGGGCAATGTTGACAAGAAACCTTTTAAACCTTCAAAAGCATCACGTAACTCCGGGGTCCACTGAATTGGCCCTTTCTTCTTAAGTAGGGAGAAGAAAGGTAGGGATTTATCCGCGAGACACGAGCAAAATCGGCTCAAATAATTCACTGCTCCATTTAGAGATTGCACCTCCTTAATGGTCTGTGGCGGTTGAAGATTCTGAACTGCTGTGAGCTTCTCGGGGTTTACATCGATCCCCCGTTGGCTGACCGTGAAATCTAGGAATTTTCCAGAGTCTACCCCAAAGACACATTTTTCGGCGTTAAGGTTCAAACCTCCTCGTCGAAGTGAGTCAAACGTTTCTTGTAGATCTGCCGCGTGATCTTCCATCCTTTTACTCTTAACAACAATATCATCAACATATATAGACACATTTCTCCCGACCTGTCCGTGAAAGATTCGATCCACTATTCTTTGAAACATTGCCCCATCATTTCTAAGTCCGAATGGCATGACTCGATAGCAGAATATTCCCTGGTTGGTGATGAAGGTCGTTGCTTTTTTATCCAGCGGGTCTAGGCGTATTTGATTGTATCCAGAGTATGCATCTAGGAAGCTGAGGACCTTGTTTCCTGCGGTCCCATCAACGAGTTCGTCTATGGATGGTAGTGGGTAACTGTCCTTGGGGCAGGATTTGTTGAGGTCGGAGAAATTAACGCACATTCTCCACTTTCCATTAGACTTTTTTTACTAGGACCACATTTGAGAGCCAGTCAGAATCTTCTACTTCTTCTATGAAACCCGCGTCTAAAAGTTTATCAGTTTCTTCTTTCGCGGCTGTTTCTCTTTCAGGGGCCATTTTTCTTTTCTTCTGTGCGATGGGTCTTGTGTCTGGGCGGATTCTCAACATGTGCATTGCAATCGCGGGTGGGACCCCTAAGAGGTCTCGTGGGGTCCATGCGAAGACATCTCTTGATTTCGTTATGATCTCTAAAACTCGTTCTTTCTCTTTTGGCCCCAATGCCTGCCCTATGTAGATCTTCTCCACATGATTAGGGAAAGGCGAGCATACGGACCTTTCATCCATGGTTGGTACTCTTGCGTCTATTGGTCTAACCTCAAGCTCTGCTTCCGATGCTTCGATCGGGTTGCTGTCTCCTACTACAGACTCACCCTTCTCACTGATGCATATCACTTCCTTCTTCTTTTTGACAGAGGTTACGTAGCAACTCCGACTTTCAGGCTGCTGGCCGCGGACCTCGCCCACTCCACCTCCCAACAATGGGAATTTTCCAACGAAGTGGTAAATGGACACTACCATCTGGAATTTATAGAGTGAGACGCATCCCAGTAGTGCATTGTAGACAGTCGGGATCCTTACCACATTGAAGACAACATTCTCTACTACCGTCAACTCGATAGTCCCAGCTACTTGCAACTCTCCCCCAGAGAAAGTAACCAAATTGTCCGCGTAAGGTTTTAAGGCCGTTGCTGAGATTCCCAGTTGAGTGAACGCATCCCAGGATAGAATGTCCACAGAGGATCCGGTGTCTATGAAAACTCTTTTCACAGTTTTGGTAGCTATATGAGCGTGGATGACCAAAGGGTCCGAGTGCGGCATTCTAACCTCTTCTGCATCCTTTGCGGAGAAAATGATTTCCGTGTGTGGCACCGAAGATATCCTCCTACTTGAAGCGGATGGTGGTTGTTTTCCTTCTCGCTCATAATTCTTCTTTTCTTGTCTACTTACTCCCGACATTGAATAACCTCCGGCAACGGTATTTATGAACCCTTCAGGTTCTGGTATCCGATCTTCCCCCGGACTTCTGGCTTCTTCCTGGTTTCTCGGCGCTTGGTTGACGGATCCTTGCATGGAGGGAAATCGATTGTGTCGACCTCCGTGCCACCTCTGTCCTCTGCCCCTTCCCCGATTGAAGGGGGGGTGTCCCTTGGATGATCCTGGGGGTCTCGGTTCCGGTCTCGTCGGTGAGGAGGGTTCGTCGCTCGTGGGTCATAATTTTCCCAAACTAGCCCTCTGTCAGTTCGATCTTCTCTCCGTGGCGGATACCCTTGTTCAGAGTTTCGGTAGTTATCTCTCCGCATATTATATGACAGTGGGTGGTCCATCTCTTGCCTGTGAACACCTTCTCTCTTATGGGATCCCTGGCCTTTCTTGGAATTCATATACACTTCGTCATGGTGAGAATGGATGATTCCTTCTGCCGACTGGTGCTTCGGAGGTTTAGCTCCCTGCTTTTCTTTTTTGAACTTGCCGGCGAGCTTTCTGAAGAATCCTTGGTCGCCAGTGTTTGCCCTTGAGCTAGACGCGGCCGCTTCCTCGGCTTCAATCGGCCTTGATACGCAATCTCTTAGATCGTCATAGTTGGAGGGCTTCTTTCGAAACAAGTAAGTTTTGAAGTCCCCTTCCGCAAGGTTTCCCATGAGAATGATGGTTGCTGATTCATGGTTGAAGTTGGGAATCTGTACTACCACGCTGGTGAATCGTGCAAAGAAATGTCCCAAAGTTTCTCCAGTTTCTTGCTTGATTGAGTTCAGATCGAGCATTATTTTCTTCCGCGAGCGGGTGCTTTCAAAGTGAGATTTGAAAATGTGAGTCAACTGGGCGAAGTTGGCCACAGAGTTTTTCGGCAAGTTGGTGAACCAGGTGAGAGCTATCTTAGTCAGTGTTGAGGGGAAAGTTCGACACATCATTGCATCATTGTATTCATTTATCCCCATCGCGGTTATGAAGTGACACAAATGGTCTTCTAGGTCTGTTGTTCCGTCGTACTTCATTAGGCCCACATCCCTCCATCTCTTTGGGACTGACGCGGAACAAACCTCTCTAGTGAAGACAGAGGGCAAGGTCTCCAAACCGTCTGTTTTCATATCAGTCGAGTCAGACTTAGTGGAAGTTGAAACATCTATCGATTGCTCTCCTCGCCGATGTTTGCTCGCGTGCTGTCCTTCTTCATTTGGCCATGGCTGACGTGGCATTGTGTGGCGCTGACCCTAGAAGCCATAATTCATGTTACCAAAGGCATTGATTGGATCAATGAACGTGGTATATCGTCATCCATAGGCATCATATTGACCACCTTAGTAAGCCATTCCTTGCTGGGGCAGGTGTGGCCCTCCGTAATCATAGTAATAGTAATGTGCCTGCTTAGGGTGTTGGTGATGAGGTTGTTCATGAGGGACTTCGTAGTGCCA
Source organism: Persicaria maculosa (assembly GCA_963922045.1). Lineage (NCBI taxonomy): Eukaryota > Viridiplantae > Streptophyta > Magnoliopsida > Caryophyllales > Polygonaceae > Persicaria > Persicaria maculosa. The sequence continues at coordinate 28,194,394 of OY998256.1, read as the reverse complement.
GAAGTTTCGGGGTATGTAGCCCCCTCCATACTAGTCGTGATGATGATAGATGGGTGTGTTCTGTGGCTGTTCCCAGGCTCTACCCTGTAGGTTAGGTTGAGAAGACAATGGTACATACATACTCGAGACTTCTTGCTCCTAGTGGATGTCTTGGCTCATTCCATCCGTCGCATAAATCCTGGTTGACACTAATTTTTCTTCTCTACACAATTGTTTTGATAAGTCAGCAATCCATTTGCTCACTTTTCTTTTAGAAAATTCTTTTTCTCTTTCGGACGCGAACTCCCTATTTCCTTTTGCTATTGGGAGTCTATTCTTCTTTTTGTTTCTAATTCATTAGGGAACCCCTTAGCGTGATGGGGTTCACATAGACGGCGCCAGTGACGAAACTCGAATTTCAGGTTTCCACTTTCGGTGGGACCCGGGGGTGGACCCCGTGGGACCTAGGGTGCTCTCAACGGGCTTACCTGACCCACTCCGAGAAATTCGGCGCGGCCCAACCTGTGTCGCGAATAACATTAAGCCCTTTAGGGGCCTCCCCTATTGGGAGGTTTCATCAACGAAATGAGGACTCGTCGTTTACCTATTATTCACCATTCAATCGGGTGAATCGGTCACGCTATTGTGGATCCTAACCTCAGACTAATGGCTTGTGATAATAACCTTTTCAGTTACACGCGGATGTGGCCTAATTTCATCCGTGGAGCGGTTTTTCTCCTTTGATATCACGCGTTTGCTTCGGGGTCTGTTGTGGAGAAAATGTACTATCTTATCCGCTCTACTCTCTCTCTCTTTTCGGCCAAAAGTCCCCTTTTCACTGGTTAGATTTTTCCTTTTATAGTTGACAGGGAGTCTCCTTCCCTTCGCCACGTGTTGCTCTTATTATTATTATTATTCTCTTATCTATTTTCGATATTTTTCGGCCGGTTTCGTCAATGGTATCTCGCAACCAGGCTGAACAACGGGTGCGATGACTTAAGTTTTTGTCCCACCAGTTTAACAAACACTTCCGAATCAGTCTCAAGCACACAACTTTCCTAAATCCCAAAGCCTAAGCCATCTCCAAACCTTTAAGTACTCCCTATCCTTCCGCCATCAGTACCAAACAACCCCCAATATTGAAAGCCAACCCCCCACCCCCACCCATTGGGCATTCTCGTCTCTAGCAACCCCTCCTGCGGTAGCTCCTTTCACCTCGTGCACCGCCCCGTCAGTGTTTATTTTAAACCAGTCTCGAGTCGGCCTTTCCCATCGAATTAGCCTCTCAATCTTCCTTCTCGGCATAGCTCCCCTGCTGGCCTTCCTCAGCGCTTCCCTGTATTCAAAGACAGCCTCCACGCAGTCCTTTAGCTTCGTTAGACGACCTGGAGTGTCCCTGAAGACAGCTTCGTTATGTCTCTTCCATATACTCCACATAGCCGGTGCATAAACAGCATTCCACTCAACTCCATCACGGACCTGGTCCTTAGAGTTAATGTTGGTCCTAAGTCATGCTGCAAACGGGAGCTTCCAACTCCTAGCTGCACTCCCTGTTCCTGCAAACTGTAACCAAAAGTAGCTCACAGTACTACAGTCCTGAAACAAGTGTTCAAGGGACTCATCAAATTCCTTACAAATTGGGCACGCAGTCGAGGCGCTGATCCCGCGTCTCACACGTTCCATGTTGTGGAGTACACCCCCTTTGCTAGTTGTCCAGATGAAGACTCGGACTCTTTCATTCATGCTGATTTTCCATATTGCTTTTTAGAAATCATTATCATTCCCCTGCTAGTCGCACCACTCTTTGATGGCCTCATAACCCGACTTGATCGAGTAATAGCCATCTTTAGTGAGTCTCCAACTCGGCAAGTCATCTCCTTCCCCACACGCCAAGGCAACAATCTTTAGCATAGTAGTTGATGGAAGAAAGTGACCAAATTGGTCCCATTTCCAACCTCGATCCTCCTCCCAAAGATCCGCCACCCTCCAGTTCGGACAATCTGTCGAGTTCCCTCTGCAGTACTCGCTTAAAGGGGCCAGTTTCACCCAGCTGTCATGGCGAAAATCAATGCCTTCACCACAACCTAGGTTCCATCGAAAGTTCGGCTTTATGACGTCCCCCATACCCCGCCTAATTCCTTTCCAAACATGTGAGGCATTCGGTGAAGGCCCTAAGGATGTGCCTACATATTTCTTTTCCAGCATATCTCTCCACAGTTCCTCTTCTTCCGTCAAGAACCTCCAGCCGAGTTTCGCTACAATGGCCTGGTTAAGCGACACCATACAGTACCAAGCCACTTTATGAATCTTCCTTTTGCTCTCGGTAGATCCCCAAATAAAGCTACGAATATTTTTCTCAATCTTAAGGCAGGTACTCGTGGGGAGAGGAAGAACTGCCATACAGTACCTCGGAAGGGACTCAAGGACTGATTTTGCAAGCGTGATCCTCCCGGCGAAGCTCAGCAAATTCGATTTCCAGCCACTCAACTTGGCCGAGAATTTGTCTATGATGAATTCGAACTGGACACCCTTTTACTCTCTTATGCAAGATTGGGATTCTGAGGTATAGACCAAGATCAGCGGTAGCCTTTATCCCACTTTCGTCTTCAATCGTCTTGGTCAACCTTGCATCCATGTTACAAGAAACAAAAAATTTGGATTTTTCAAGACTCACCTTTTGCCCCGATGCACCACAAAACTTCTCCAGGAAGGCCTTAATCACCTTTACTTGGATAATCGACGCCTCCGCGAACAGAAGTATGTCATCTGCAAAAAACAGGTGTGAAATGCTAGGTCCTTGTCATGACACTTTGATGGGTTTCCAGTCTCTCCTTTCGACCGTTTCGTTAATCAGATGTGATAATCTCTCAAGGCAGAGAATGAAAATGTACGGCGATATAGGGTCTCCTTGTCGAATCCCCCTGGATGGGTCGAATTGTCTCGACATTTCTTCGTTCCACAGGACTTGCATCCTCGGACTCCTAACACATTCCATGATCCAAGTCACCCATTTCTCTGGCAGCCTAGCCCACTTCAGCGTGTCTTCAATGAAATCCCACTCTAGTTGGTCATACGCTTTCTCAAGATCAAGTTTTAAGCAAATCCAACCCTTTTTCCCCGCTTCCTTCTCATGGAGTGAACCACTTCTTGAGCAACAACAATATTATCAGTTATCATACGTCCGGGCAAAAAACTTCCTTGCGTAGGTCCAACAAGAATCTCCATAATCGGTTGTAATCTGGTTGTCATCATCTTCGTGATACCTTTGTAGCAAACATTGCATAGGCTGATCCCCCGAAATTGATTCACTCTGTCCGGCTTACCAACCTTAGGAAGAAGAGTGATAAGCGTGTCGTTAACGCCATGAGGAAGCTTACCTACTCTGAAGAATTCAAGTATCATCTCAGACGTGGTGACCCCGACAGTACTCCAACATCTCTGAAAAAATACAGGTTGGAATCCGTCCACTCCGGGCGCCTTAAAAGCTCTCATTCCACTGAAAGCCTCTCGAACCTCTTCCTTGGTAAACTTTCTATTAACAGCCTGCCACTCAGCATCCTACACGACGGGAAAATTGGCGATAAAAAACGGTTTCTCAACTCCCGATCTTTCCTCCGTATACAAGTCTTCAAAGAACGTCAGGGTTATGTTTTCCATTTCCATTTTGTCTTCCACCCATTTGTTGTTATTATCGAAAAACCCTTCCACCCGGTTCTGCTTCCTTCTGATGATCGTGGATGCATGAAAGAATTTAGAATTCCTATCCCCAAGAGCGAGCCAACTCTCCCGGGATTTTCGCATCCACAATATTTCTTCCTGTTCCATAGTTCCGTCCAGTTTTTCCTTGATTATCTTTTCCTGCTCCTCGACCAGAGCATCCGACCCTTGACTCAGCTTCTTCTGCACCTCATCCAGGGCTTCAAGCAAGAGTTTCTTCATGTCGAAAATGTTGCTGAAGGTCTTTTTATTCCATCTGATCAGAACCTCCTTTAGACTTTCAAGAGTTGCTCCCACCAGTTGCTCCTTAACCCATTTCGTGTATACTAACTCCAAAAATTCAGGATGTGTGAGCCACGCCGCCTCGAATTTTAACGGACTTCTCCTTCTATCCTTCATAATATTCGGTTCGAGTTCAACAAGAATGGGATTGGGATCTGATGAATACCTTGGAAGATGTCTGGCCCTTGCCTCAGGCCAGGACATCCTACCCGAGACATTCACTAAAGCCCGATCTAACCTCTTGAAAACAACTCTATTTCCCAGGATGTTTTTGCTCCAAGTAAACTCTTGCCCTGTAATCCAAGGTCCACCAGGTTCCCACAATCGATCACCTTCATGAATTTACCAGCATCTATGTGCAAAGCTCCAGTCCCTCCTTTCGTCTCCTCTTTCTGCAGGATGCAGTTAAAGTCTCCTCCAACAATCAAATCACCCGAGATACCCTGGATAGTAGCCTCAAGGTCTTCCCAGAAATGAGCTCTCCTAGCCACCGAAGGCGGCCCGTAGACAGCGATGATGTTACCTCTTCCTATCCCTTTCGGCCAGGAAGCGTGTATAAAATTAGCATTCTTGTTTTCAATTCTGAGGTTGCACTTCTTCTCATCCTAAAGAAGCCAGATACCTCCTGCGAAGCCCACTGCTTCAATCCGTTCAACTTTGTCGAAATTGAGTTTTTTTGCAGACCTTATCTGCTTCGTCTGCTGAGATCCGGGTTTCGAAAAGGGGAAGAACATCTACAGCACAATGTCTGTAGATGTACCTGATCGATCTACGAAACGATTTCTTACCTGCTCCAAAACAATTCCAAAACAAAATATTCATTGTTAGGTCAAAATTAAGAGGTTTGTAAGCAATGCACCAAATTAAACAAATAAATTTGATTATAATGTTGCTCCAAATCACAAATTGGGTCCTCATGGATTCCATCAAGACTCTCCGACAGGGGGCTCAACCTTACTCTCCCCCATCCGGAGGTGCTCGGAATGGCTCCCTCTCTGTTCCTCCCTTTGAGTTTCATTCTCTACCGATGCCCAAAATTTGCCTCCCAGTGTCGGAGGTTGATTGGTTGCCGAGATGCACGACCAAAGAGTTTCCTTTTCCCCCTGTTCCTGAAATGTAGAGGTCACCTCTGTGGGAATGATAGTAACCATGGTCGATGGAGAAACCACCGTCATGTACTCATGTTAGTATGTGTCCTCCCGCCATGGACTTTCGCCTTACCCCCCTTCAAAGCCTTCTCCAAAGATTTGACCTTGTACTGCTTTTTCTTGAAATTCGGTTGCTGAGTCGCACGTAGAGTTTTACCCCTAACATAGGTACGTAGGCCCAGATTGGGGGCCGATGCCTTCTTGGACTGCCCATTTTCAACCGAAAGCCCATCACGCCCAGATTTACCCGGCCCAGAAAGTTTACCCGAGCTCGAAGGCCCAGCTCGGCAGTCTGCTTTCCCCTTCCCTTTGAACTGACCATTATCCGAAGCAGTGGGTGCTTTATTCTTTTTGTATCCCTCATTAATGTCAGCTCTATTTCCTTTAATGACTCCCGCCTTTCCGAGTTTCGAGCTTCCCTCTCCTCCTCCATTAATATTGGGATTAATGGTAACGGTTAGTTTTTTCTTGAACGCTTGAGCAGATGCCGGCCCGGAGCCCGAACCGCCGGTGGACTGATTAGCCGGGATGAATTTGTTTCTTTGTACAACAGGGTGGCCACGTCTCTTCACGACCATCCATGGTCCATGGCAACTATCCCCTTCCTCCGGACACCCCGGGTTCTCACTCTCCTTCGGACTCATGCTAGCTATCCAACTCGTCGGAGTTATTTCCAGGGGAAACCATTCCTTTCTCCTTCTCTTCCACCTCTTGGCATTGATTTTTCATGTGCCCAACCCTTCCGCATCCAAAACAAACCTTCGGAATACCCTCGCATTCCAGCAAGAACCTCTCCCAATTGATGGTGATCGATCCTTTTAGAGGGGCTTCCAGGTTAACCTCCACGCAGACCCGAGCAAAATTGCCTCTGTTCGTGTAAACCGTTCAGTGATCGACTCTTATTGGTTTTCCCAGCCCCTCTGCGATTTTCATCAGAACATCTTCTTGATATAGTATCATCGGAAGATCAATAATCCGGATCCAAGCCGGGACCGTCTTGATCGCCTCTGACGGTTTTAAATCCGGTGACCAGTCACGAATAATCAGACATTTTCCGAACACAGACCATGGGCCACCTCAAAGAATTTTGATGCTGTCCTCTTTCGACTCAAATCGAACGAGAAAGTTCCCGAACGGGAGGTCAATCACTTGCATTCTCCCACAAACCTTCCACAAATCCCTAAGCTTTCTATCCATGATATGCAGTGGGATCTTCGGACCAAGAATTCTGATTACCAGTGAGTTGTTCCAGGCGCCAGCGAGGACTTCCAACACTTTCCGATCAGTACTGACCACCGGGTCTCCCCCTGGCCCTCTTGGGAATGAGATCTCAATCTTCTCCTTAATGAGGTTCCCGTCCACGTTGATCTTCCGATTGTCAGTGTTCCCCGAAACAACTAGATCACGCCACGAAGGACCCCCTTTCGAGTGTTGGGTGGTTGGGGAAGCACCACCCTACGTGGACGTACCGTGATCCTCCGGTGGAGGGGGAGGTTCCGGGGCTGGATCAACCTGCATCTCACCAGACGTTTTGCTCTCTTTTTTCACTTTCACCATCCGAGTTTTTTTTTTGCTTTAACGGGGTCAATCATATTTAAATAGTTCATGTAATCTGGGAAAGATCACGGAATTTGTGGGTTACCGCGTGAAAAACTTGGTACCCTATGATCATTAAATATTGTCAAGTTCCTATTAATACAAATATGTTCGACATTGAATCAATGAACACCAAACCCGAAAGACACATTTCACCATTGATTGATCCAAACATTTCAGTGTTGATCCAAATAACAGACGTTAAAGTTGAAGGTTACAGGTATACACTAGCACAAGCTTATGACTAAAGTTCCTGAGTAATATAAAATGAGAAAAGATTTACTAACCTCTTGAAAAAGGGAAAAGGCTAGGGCCTGCTTTGTTTGCCCTGTTTTTGTCTCATCTCCACTAGTTGGCAAGGAAAGAAAGGACTATGCAAATATGTACTAACAGCTGCTAGGAATGGCGTCAAACTAATTCAGATCACAGTATGCAGAGGTAGATGCTTCTTTTGTTCAGCCTTTTCCTTTTTTCCTCGTTTTTTTAATGCTCCAATCAATGCTTACTTTGATGGTGCTCAAGATTGCGAAGTACGATTCTAGCAAAGATCTTGGGTTCAAGGGGGCCAGTTGCAGCTGCAGCTGCAGAGCGAAGTGCGCGGGCTGCCCCCGCGTTTTGCAAAAGGTTCACATGGTGCAATGCATGCCGTCCACCAGGCAATGTAAACTGCATTGCAGAAGAAGTAACAGAATTCAAATATTGAAGAGTCAATTTTTGTAATAAAAAAGATACTTTATCATTTGCTAGGCAATGCAACAAACTCAAATGCATGAAAGATTATTATTCTGTTACCTGAAGAAGAGCAAATGCAGCGCAAGCCTTAAGTGTTGACGAAGGATTACGTAGCATAGAAATGAACCTTCCGATCTCGGCCCCACTAGAATCCAATGAAAACAATGGCAAAATAATAGGTCAAACTACAGGCTAAGGAAGGATTATGCATGACTTTGCTCATAGAACTATACTAAAATTGATCCTGCCATCCAAATGGAAACAAAGGATGATGACTCAACACATCAGAAATCATTTTCTTTATTCCCCCCTTTTCTGAAAAGAGCCGAAATTTAACAATTAAGAGTGCTCTCTCAAATTAAACAGTTTGATAAATAATTTATTACTTAGATTTAATCATTACACATAACCTACTTTTTACATCTAATCATTACTCTAATTTTTATCACCCCTACTCCCCTCCTTACAAATTGAAAAAAAACAAAAAACAAATACGGAGTACTCTAATACCAAAGTCTAATCATTACACTCAACCTACTTTTTTACATCTAATCATTACACTTAACCTACTTCTTAATTCTCGTGCATAGTTCTAAAAAGACATGTATTTTGAGACGTATGGAGTATTGTAATGCAGATCAGTGTTGTTGAGAAGGTTGGGGGAGAATACCTGCATCTCAAGTGCCCAGCTTCCTGTATTCGAGCTGCTTCTGTTACTTGAGCTAATGCTGCAGGTACTGATGAAGCAGCTGCAATTGCAAATGCTTGGGGGTCTGAAAATGTAAGTATGAAAGCTCCAATGTGTTTCAAAGCCATTCTTCTAGGGCCATCCAAGTTAATACACTTTGCTGCACCCTCTGCTGAGGTACCGACTTGTGCCACTTCATCCATTCTGTGAAGATAAATAGCAGAGTTAGACATCATTACAGCCAACACAGATAAAATGACATTCACTCTAGTATGAGAAGACATAACCCCTGCAATTATACATAACCCATGGGATATAGTAATAAGTAATCACTAATAACGCCTCACTCCCAACTAGTCGGACCCCCCAGACACTTCTCTCTATGGGATACACTGGGCTGCCTCTGCTGTTGTTGAACTAATACCTCACTCCCTCTCTCTCTATGGGGGGTTGTTTGTTACCTCTAGCTCCAGAGGTAACAAACAACCCCCCAACACACCCCCCCCCTGTCCACACAGGTAAAACCCAGCATAATTGAAAAGGCGGAATCCGAGCACATTAGGATTTGATCTCAACTACTTCCTGAAAATTAACTGGGAGATTTACTTTCTTGTTTTCATTTAGAAAATAAACAAGCACTAGTATGTACAAGTTTAGACAGCACTATAGTATATGCATTAGTTTTTTCACCATGAAAATCAATCTACATGCCTTCAATCACCCTTCACACGCAGTGAGACTCTCACAGGATTCTTATAACCCCACCAACAGTAAGCTAATTTTGGCTTCTGCACAAGAAAAAACTCCATAAAGCATAAATGCGAACGGCCAACCTTGATTCAATATTCATCAAATTCCAGTGAGAACTGTAATATGCAAGAAAATCTACTTCTTTATAATTAATATTAGCTTCATAAACTCCTCCATTTCCAGAACGTGTAAAGAATAATTTATCACCAAGCAGAAAGTCCATAAAAATTGCCATTGCAAATTTAGTTAAGATCTTATATCTTGTTGGGGAAACAAATCAGTAGTTCACCTTCCATCAAACATATATGCTAAGGCCAATGCAGCCATGAAGCGTGCCATTTTTGACTTAGATGACGTACAGAGATGGACGAGGGCTGGGACTCCACCTTCCTCCACAATACGAAGAGCATTACCAGGGTTGAAAGCAAGATTCCAAAGTGCACCAGCAGCAGTTTCATGAACATCCTGAAAGAAAAGAGGATTTTCTTTAATTAGCCGACACTATACAACAAAAAATTAACCATGATAAAGAATATAATATTCTACAGTTGCAGCAAGCAGCAGACACTAGATTTGAACACAACATTTTTTTTTTGATTAAAAAGAAATGACTTTTTTTTTTTGGTTGGAAAAAAAAGAATGAATATAGAAGAGCATCGTGATAGCTTTAGCTTTTCATGAATGATCGAATAGTTTTTTCCTGTTCTATATAAACGCCATGAAAATGTGAAGTGCACCATTTCTTCTATGAAATCGGAGTCTAGCCCATGTCACACAACCTTGGACCATATACCATCTATGTTATTTTAAACTCAAAAATAACAAAGGAACTAAAGACCTATGCACCTTATAGGAACCATACTGCCACTTGTGCTAAAATGTCACACTGGATATTTCAGAAATGGAGAGTATTTGAATAAAAGGATTCAGTCTAAGGTTAGATCAGAACTACTACTCCTGGAACCAAACAGATGGAGTGAATAGGAGATCAATTTAGTTTCCTACTGAAATATTCCATGATTTTTTAAAAATGGTTCAGTGGAACCTCCAAACTGAGAAGGGAGTCTAACGAAGGGGGTTGGAACTAAGAGATGAAGCATCTTTGTTATGTTGGATGGTACACAAGTTGAAAGAGATTAGGGAGAGGTGACGCATAAAGGGGATGGATATACTCCAGCCTCCATGACAAAAGCAGATTGGAGAGCTCAAAAGGGAATAAGAGGCTTGCGGTGGCTTAGTGGCTGCATCAAAGTCAAGTAGCTCCCCTGCTCTATTTAGTATCTCCTTTCCCAGGTATACACGTGTAGTGTATTGCAGAGTCATGAAGCTGGTGGCTATATGATGAAATTCAAAATCAATCCAGCTTCAGAATGTTGGATTGACAAGTAAATGAATATTCTTAAAGAATCTAATGTTAATAGATGGTGGAGGCTGTAGTTTGAGGTTTGATAAACCACAGAGGATGTGGTGAGGCGATTATTTATAAACAGATGTGGTCATGGTGATTTGATGATTACTAAACGGTGATGTGGCATGTTGTCATGACGATTAATACTGGAAATGGCCTTTTGAAAAGGAAAATAAACCGATAGCAATGTTATAAGTGATGTCATAATGAATAAACAGAAATCACCGCCTTTTTTATTTTTAAAAGGCTTTCATAAATCACCATAATTGTAAACATTTTCAAAATCACCTTTTATTCTGATTATGTATTAATATTTTTTTAAACCAATCCAATCTGTGCTTTTGATCAAAATCACCGCCTTTTTTTGATTTTGAAGGTTAAAATATATTGAAAACTTAAGAAATATGTACAATGATAAGGTTCATGGGGGAGACCATACTCAGTCTTGTGTACAAATTGAGGGGTAACCTCGATCTATGGTAGCTCATAGGGTGACTATCGAAGGTTCCATTGAAAGGATAGGAGCCATGTAGGTTGTGTAGATCCTGTCACTTCAGACCACAGCCATCAGTATTCAGACATACACACAAAGGCAAAGGGTGCATCAAACACCTTCGACTGTGCCATCAATGTTGATGCAACCATTACCTTCGTATAAGCCTATTACATTGCAACTTGCAAGTACAATGATCATCAGGATAGTGTATCTTGTGATCATTCACTTAGAACCTTGGCTGGGAAAAATTCCTAATACTTGTAAAAGAAAGCATTTGAGAAAAGACATTACAAGCCCAAAATTTAAACACCAAAAATCACCGCCTTAAATGGACATTTTGTGTATTAACTTTCAAAGGAAAAAGGCGAGTGTGTCATTGCCAGTAAAATTTAGAAAAGGAAGCATGTATGTGTATGCCTTTTGCATGAATTTATTTGGAAAAGGAAGCATGTCATCATATTTTATTGTCTAGGCGGGAGTTTTGTGTGTCATTCTTGACAATTTTTTTAAGTGTTATCTAATGATTAGAATGGTTCATCCCTGACTTCAAAAAAAAAAGAGTGGTTCATCTCTTTGTACTTGTAATATGTATATGAATGTGTGTGGGCGTGCATATTTTTCGTGATGTCCTGTGTGTAGGATGTTGCTTGCAAATCTTTGGACTGACATTGAAACCTAGAAGGGCGTTCTCTTTTTAATAAACCCCATCATATTATAGGAAATGAGACTAACTAAGTGTCGATATGTCGATCATATTCATCTGTGTGTTTTCCCAGAGATGAATTACTTGCATTCACAAATCAGGGTTTTCCGAGCACTAATGCTTTTCTAATGAACTACTCCAACAGTTCCCGGAGACTATTTTGCATACCTTGAGCCTTGAGAATTGTTTTTAGTAGTGTAAATGGAACTATCACATTAGACATTCAGGAACTTCACCATAAGTGTCGATACCTCACTATGACACATTGACACCCCACGTAGCAGGATGTGTGATGTGTTATGTTACATGTACATCTAAGGTATGTCAAACAGTACTTAACAATTTTGCATGTAATTTGTGATCAACCATCCTTTGCCAGAATGAACATGTAAATTATTAGTTCACTGCCTTGTTTGAACTATCATTGGTAATACATACACCCAAAAGGAATAACTCCAACTGATCTACAGAAGAATCAAAGCAATCAATAGGGTGACATGGAATCATTCAGGTAGGATGGTCAACGTTAAACATGTCGGAATTAATCAATCTACTTATTGAGATTAAATTGAAGATAGATGAAGTACTCACCTCGGTTTCAGATCGCGCCAGTGCAATAAGAGGCGGGATGCCACCTTCTCTTCCAATGGAAATGCTAATGCAAAATAAGAGTACCATCAACAAAAACAGATCAAAATCAAATACGTGTCTTGAGATGGTTAGTAGTCCTTAGATCAACCAAACTGCCTTACAATCACATGCTAATGTTTCAAAGAACTAGTCAGACAAATTAAAGTTGCACCACATTATGATATAGCATGACCAATAACATAAGAACTTTATTGATTAAACTATGCTCTGTTTGAAACAGTAGGGGAGGGAAATCAAGTAGCAGATTTGACATTGTCAATTCTTTTGTTATTAAAAAGCATCATGGATTATCATTCAACACTTGACCTCGCTGACCTAGGTCACTAGATGATGCAGTTGTTTAAAAACAAGGAGAGATATTTTTTTAATTCTTAAAACTCGAATACACAAATTGTTTGTATCATACACTGATGTATATGATGAGATAAACAGGAAGGAATGTTAAATAAACAGGAAAAGAGAACCTCAAATTAGAATTACAACATCTAACAAAAAAACTTGGATGCAAAATTAGTTAAATTACACAAACCTATTGGCCTCTGAGACAGATAAGCCCCAAAGGGCACCAGCAGCCCTCTCTTGAAGACCTGGAGATGCATTGGAACATGACTGTGCAAGCATAACCTTCATAGTCCAAACAATAGACAGACTAAGCATAGATTGTGCAAACCAAGAAAAAGATGCAATAATATATAGTATTAAGTAGAAAAACTGAGCTGATTAAGAAATCAGATACACTTCAATGGTGTCAACAGATTTCCAACTCTGAGGCAAACATAGATAGTTTTTCAAACAAAGGCTTCAATCCACATTTTCTTCCTAGGAATAATAAATAGTCATCTATTTCAATTATAAATTTCACTCTGTTTATGACGACTTCAAATTTCAGAGCATGTCCTGTCCCCAGGATCCATGCAGACAAGATATCAAAACCTGATTCTATGTTATCAACAACCACGAAAACAGATCACATGCAGCAGGTGCATACCAAGGCCTCAACACCACGAGCTTCTGCAATTGCTTCACGGTTTCTGTCATCAAAGGATAAATTCCACAATGCACCAGCTGCCTCCTGCCTGCTTATACAATCATAAAGAAAATGAAACAACGAAATACAGAACATAAGATAGTAACTTTAAAAAATTAAGTAAAAGATGTGAAGAACTGTTTGCTACGTAAGATCAGACAACTTGTTAGCATGAAATAAAAAATACTCCGTAAAAAATAAATCATAAATGACGCTGGAAGTTGTAAGAAAGAAAAGTAGTTCAGAAAGCAGAACAATGATACAAGGTGATATGCTCAAGAACACATATTAAAAGAACAATAACAACTTTTCATCTATCTTTTACATTGTGAGGAGCACACGGAATTATTGTTTTCAGTGCTATAAATTTTACAGTACAATGGAAAAATGGAAGCCCTGGTTTGATGGAGGAACACTGAAAACAATAATTGCTTTCAATGTTACATTGTGAGAGTTTCACAAGTTCAAAAAAATATATTCAAGGACCCCCTCACCCCATGATGTACAAATCTTGAAGTTGAAATAACATCTTTTTTTTTTCAGCCGATGAAGAAATAAATGCCAGAAGCTCTGCATGTTGGTAACCATCCAATAATGAAGATGATTTGATCATCAAAATTTCAACTTCAATACGTTGAAACTCAGACATGTCAGTTAATGCTCCCTGAATTCATTTAGAGCACCTTCCATCTTGATAATTCCTTTCAATAATCACACCACCAGCAACTATATGCCTCACATAATGAGCATAATCCCTAAACTAAATCTAAGAATATGATAAGAGGAAGATAGGAAAGAAAGAGAAAGTGATAAGGGATCAGACAAAAGCAACTAAAGTACTGAACTACGAAAAGATAGTACATTAAAATTGAGTCAATTGATGGTAAAATACAAAGCTAAAAGAGAACCACTATACATTTTAGTCTAAGATTCTACCTGACGCCTTCATGAGGAGAATTCGTAAGTTGCACCAGTGCTTCAAGAGCACCAGACTCCTGCCCAACCGCTGCATTGGTATTATTGCTATCACCATGAGCAGCCAAATTTGCCAATGCCCGAGCAGCCTGGAATGCAAAATGTGATTTCCTTAGGTGAGTGAAAAAGGTAAAATAACAACACATAATAAAAACAACTTTGTATACATTCAAGAGAAAATTGCTGAAAAGGGTGCGAAGGTAAATGAAAGATGTCGTTTTTTCTTTTACATAAAAATGGAAGGTGTCTTCAGAAAGTACAAGTACATAATGTTACAATATTTGCACATCTTCATCTCTTAGCCATGACATCATGTCTTTCTCAAGGTATAAATTAGCTTCATGTACAATACTAGGATTTCAGTAATTAATATCTCAATTATGAGAAGCTAATTTGAGCTAAACTAATTGAAAAAACAGCCACTCGTAGATGACCCTATATAACACACTGGTAGTTTGTTCTGCTTATACTAGTGTTTACCTGCTCTTGAACTCCTTCAAGTTTGCAATTTCTTGCTAGCATCACCAGTGCATGAACACCCCCAGCTACAGCTATTTCCATGCTACATTTATCATCGGCTGCTAAGTTAGCCAATGCACCAGCTGCACGTTCCTGAAAACAAAACAAACATGTAGCTAGCAGTTACATAAAAGATGACATAAACATTTAAAGAACACCAAAAAGGGCAATATAATACAGTAGAGAAGGCACAAACCAGAACACCGTCACCACCAACAGACCATTTGAAAATAAGATCAACTAAAGCTTTAATACCTCCTGCCTCGGCAATGGCACACTAAGGACAGAAAGAAAGAAGTTATAAGAAAAAACAGGGAATGTAGTAGCAAATGGAAATATCGATTGATCATCCATAACTTAGTAGCAAATGAACAACCTTGTGCTCTTCTCCCACAGACAAATTCCACAACCCCCCAGCAGCCTCCTCAGCGACTAGTCTATTCATGGACCTTGCCAAGTTCGCAAGAATAGTGATACCTCTATCCTCAGCCACTGCCTTTGCCACACAAGTATTCACCGACAAGTTCGCTAGAGCCTACAAACCACAATATAACAGGAAAACAAGTCAATTATATACATAACATTTGAAGCTATAATGTTTTGAGCATAAATAAAATCTACAGATAAGGCTTCATTGGATCATATATCAGCAATATAAAAATAATTACTCAATCAAACCAGTGCACAAAAGTAAACACCTTTGCAGCTTCTGACTGCAAACCCTCCCTCCATGAAGTTGCGAGCCCAAGAAGCAGA
Source organism: Persicaria maculosa (assembly GCA_963922045.1). NCBI lineage: Eukaryota > Viridiplantae > Streptophyta > Magnoliopsida > Caryophyllales > Polygonaceae > Persicaria > Persicaria maculosa. Next base: position 28,178,967 of record OY998256.1, on the reverse strand, counting down.
TGCACTCCACCCCCTCTCATGACAGCCTCAGCCCTCTTGCAATCAATGGTCGCATTTTCGTCATCAATCACTACAAAAGTTGCCAGCCCGGAGGCTGCCTTCTCTTGAACATCGTCCTGGGAGCTCTGCATCAAGCTCAACAACAATGCCGCCCCTTGCGTAATCCAAAACTCATCCAGTCCCTGAGGATTGCTCTCGGCAATGCGAAGTAGTGAATGTGAAAGAATCCATTCAAGCCAAGTCATCATTTCATCTAAACCCTTGTTCTTGTTTTTGGACCTCCTCCAATCCAAAAACACATCTTTTCCCTGGATTTTACAGTCTTCCATTAATGAAGACATCTCTTTGAATATATCAGTGGAGATGGTAAGTAGTACCTTACCCTTGGTAACCCTGACAGCTGACGCTCCTTCAACTTCAAGAATTGGACAGTTAAGCGCACACAACACTCTCAAACTCTTTGAAGATGAACAAAGCATCTTTGAAGCAGTAGAGGCCCCCATATCAGTTCTCGAAACATCCAATCCAACAAGATTTGGGAGTGTACTCCATAATTGTGCAGCTGATGCCCATTTCAAATTCGTTGTCCCAGCCACCGAGAGAAACCTGAGGGAAACCACATTGCTAATAGCAGTCTCATCCACCTTCAAGCAATCGATGAATCCAACATCCGTCAAGTAGGCGCAATTCGATGCTAGGGCATTGATCGCAAGCGAATCAATCTCTCGCAACCCGGAAAGCCGGAGCCTTTTAAGCCTAGGGCAGCACATTCCAACCGCCTTGATCGCATCGCTAGTAATCCTCTCACAAAAATCGGGCCCCAGATCAAGAGACTCGAGCAACTCATGCCGAGCGGCGATCACGGAGAGAGTCGAATCATTAATCTTCCGACAGTAATCGGCGCTGATATCCCTGAGATTGCGAGCTCTGAAGCTGATAACGGCTTCGGCGGACTCGGCGCCTCGAAATCGCAACGAGTGGAGGCGCGAACACCGGGAGGAAAGAGAATCAGCCATGGCAGCATCGCAACGGTGGGAGCGAAGGTCGAGGGACTCCCAGAGGCAATCGGAGCTGCCGAGAGCCCTCCATGTTCGGCAAGTGGAGGACAAGCTCGCCCGGTCCCGGTAATTGAGACAGCTAAAGAGCTGGATGACCGTATCATCGGGGAGGGCGGCCCAGTCGACCTCTCCCCTTATCTCTCCTCCTAGAGCTACCAAAGACGAAGAAGGAAGAGGAGGATGAGGGAAATCACCGGCGGATACCTCCTCATCGTCGTCGTCGAAGGCCTCGGGGTAGCTTGGGGAGACGGCTTTGCCTTTGCCCTTTGTCGCAACCTTACGCCTCACCCTCCGATTCATAGCTTAGATTGAATTAATGTTAGGCGGCGATGAGAGGAGAGAGAAAGGAAGGTGGAGCTACAATGGAGGTAAGTGAGGGTTGGGGATACCAAATCTATGGAAGGAGAGGAGGAGGAAGCCTCCCTGATGAAGGCTGAGATGAAAGCCAGAGGGGATTGGAGAACACTGCACATTTACCTGGGGCATAAATACCCGAATGGCCCTTAAAAATGTGTGACTAGCACATCTAACCCATTATACTTTAACTCGATTCAACTCAACCCTTAAATTTTTAGAATCGGGACACATAACCCTCTAAATGTAATTTTATTTAATTCAATCATCAAAATTAATCATAATATTATTATATTTATTACTTAAACGAAAATAAAATTTGGAAATATTGAAGACTATTTTTCTTTTATTATTATTATTATTATTTGTGCATGGATTATATTTAATGTTATTTTCTTGGGAAATTTACAGAAAACCGCCATTTAAATATGAGTAGTTTCACTTAACCACAACTTAGATTCAAAATTACAAAAAAAAAAATCACTCTTTAAATGGTATTTGTTTACAACTCACCACCTCTTCATCTATTTTCATTAATTTATCATTCAGTATATTATATTTTAATATTTTTAAACTCAAATTTGACTATTAAAGCTTGATTATATAAAAAAATTTATATACAAAGAAAGTTATCCATTAAAAAAAAGTTAATAATTTAAAAACATAAAATATGTGTTTGATCAATTTTATTTATCATAGATAACTTTTTTCTTTAAATTTCCCTAAATTTTAAATATAATTATAGACCTTTTTTAATATTTAAAAAAGTTTATTTTGAACTTAATAAATAGAAATTATGGTTCTTAATCATATTATAAATAAAAAAGTAATTCATATAATGCTTTACAAATTTATAAATATTTTCAAATTTGTGTATATATACACAAAGTGATTAATAGGGTTGAATAAAGTTTTATATATATACCAATGCAGAAAAAATATTTATTAATAAAATATAAACAAGACTAACAATAGTTTTTGAAAATATCAATGAATCTTCTCTTTATTTATAATTATTTAATGTAAAAATGTTCTGTGATAATTTATAAACTTACTTTTGCATGGATTAAATAACTTTATTGGACCCCTATTAATCACTTCATATAAATTTTAAATACAATATTTTTATAAAATTCATTATGAAACCGAAACAATAAGGTTGAATTTTTTTTCAAAATATTCATTAAAAAATAAAAATTTACGGATAAATTCACACATTGAAACTATTTATAAAAATATTCAAAATTTGCAGATAAGTCAGAGAAACGCGGTCTGAGACCGCGTTTTAGGGGTTAGTTGTATACTTTCCATTTCTTAATTTAAAAAAAATCAAAAAAAAAATATATACGTAAAACGCGGCCTGAGACCGCGTTTTACTTTGAAAATTAAAAAAAAGAAGAAGAAGAAGAAGAAGAAGAAGAAGCGCTGCTCGAAGGCCGGCCGGGACGGAGAGGGCTTCTTCAAGGCCGGCCGGGAATCGACGGAGAGGGATTCTTGAAGGCCAACGTCTCGCAGGTGGTGATGGACGGATTTGGGGCGATTTGGGGACGAATTGCTGGCGGTGGCGGTGCTGCCCTGGTGGAGCACATGAGGATGGGGATGGGAGCGCCGGTATCGAAATTGGAGAAAGGGGGTGAACTGAATGGGATTTGGATGGCGGAGGCGGAGGATTCCAGACAACGACGGAGGACGTGGGTGAAGGGGACCGCCGAGAAGAGGGCGGAGAGGGTGGCCACGTCGTTCAGGTCGGCGTCGACCACGTAGACGCCGTTGGAGGCCAGGAGAAAGGCGGGGAGCGCCGGTATCGAAATTGGAGAAAGGGGGCCTCTCTGGCCACTCCTCTTCGACGGTTGTCCCGGCCGGCAAGAAGCCCTCTCCGTCTGAAACGCGGCCCTTTTCGACGATTGTCTCTTCTTCTTCTTGTTTTTTTTTTTTTCAAAGTACAACGCGGCCTCAGGCCGCGTTTTAGATATATATTTTTTTTTTGGTTTTTTTTTAAATTAAGAAATAAAAAGTAACCAACTAACCCCTAAAACGCGGTCTCAGACCGCGTTTCTCTGACTTATCTGCAAATTTTGAATATTTTTGTAAATAGTTTCAATGTGTGAATTTATCCGTAAATTTTTATTTTTTAATGAATATTTTGAAAAAAAATTCAATAAGGTTTTCATTGAGAAAATAACATTAAATATAATCCATGCATCAATTATATATATTTAAAATAATAAAAGTTTAGAAAAATAGTCCTCACTATTTCCAAATTTTTTTTATCAATTTATTTTCATTTATGTAATGAATAAAATAATATTAGAATTAATTTTGAGGATTGCATTAAATAAAATTACACTTAGGAGGTTAAGTGTCCTGATTCTAAAAGTTTAAGGGTTGAGTTGAACCGAGTTAATATTTAGGGGGCTAAATGTCCTAGTCATAATAGTTAAAGGGCCATTGAAGTATTTAGGCCTTTACCTGGCCATGATATTTTATATACTCCTTCGTAGTCGCATAATACAGGGGATTTGCAAAACTAGACACATTTTTTGTGACTTTGTAAAAATATCACCCTTTTTGGAGAATGGCAAAAGTAGCATAGGTGTCATTTTGTGTAAAATAAAAAATGGGAGGGGATAGCCGGTTGAAGATAAAACTGAGCAGGAGAGAGAGGAGGTTTTGGTGGAGAGTTTTAGCGCCAAACTTAGGGGTGACAAAACACCAATTATTACAATGGAAAATGGGATGTGAATTGTGATAGGAGTTTTCCCTCTAATTTATAAGGTATAAAAAGAGAGGAGGGGAGAAGACATTCAGTTTCTTCCTCCTTTGGACAAAAAGGTTGGCGAAGAAGGGCATCATTGAAGATAATTCGTCGGCCTCAAGGTCCAGTTGTAGAGCACTTATCGGCCTCATTCCTTATTCGTGTCAGTGGTTAGAAACTTTCGTGTCACCTTGGTTTATGAGAAACTCTAATTCTCAGTTGCAATGGGTAGGCGTCTCTCTTGTTTCTCCTCATGTTTTGCGAAAATTAGATACCCATGAACCATAGTACTCATCCCACTTTTCATTTTCAGGGGAAAACGTCAAAGTATGCGTCACTCTCGTCTTCAACGGTCGTTGGTTGTTCGAGGGTGTCTCCTGGGTATTTTCTGGTGAGACCGCGCGCAAGAATGTGATCATTGAAGAGGGCATCGACTTTAGCTCTCTGAAAAAACTAATCAGGCTCAAGGTCGGCCATGATTATTCATATGAAGATTGGCGGTTGTCTTACGTGCCAAAGGCGGAAGAAGTGGGTCATCCGATCATGATAGCTGATGATGATGACCTTGAGGTTTTTATGTTTTTGAACTCGAAGTGTGGGGAACATTCGTGGCCCATGGCGATATATGTTAGTACATTGTTGAAGGAGAGTGTTGAAGTACAGCAACCCGACGTCGGGGAAGAATGCTTGAGTGGGCCACGTACCTCCCAAAAAGTGGATGACTTGGATGGGATTATCATTGGCGAGGCAGAAGGTAAGACACAACCAAACCCTATTTCAGTAGATGTTGGGTTATATGAGAGAGGAAAGGTTAGTGAAGCAATAGGGAAGGGCAAGGATATGGGGGTGATAGACAACGGGGTTGCAAAGGGGTAACACGCATATATGTTCAGGTGAAAAGGGTCCGGAGGTGATCCACTTGGGTGAGGTGATGGAGGTTGTAGGAAAGAGCAAGGAGCTGGGTGTGATAGATATCACAGATAAGGGATGTGAAACTAGTGAGGCACACATTTATGTAGGTGAAAAGGGTAAGGGTTCGAAGGTGATCCACTAGGGTGAGGTGATGGAGGCCATAGGGAAGAACAAGGAGCAAGGTACGGTAGACATTACTGACAGGGGGTTTGGAACTGGTGACAGACATATGTATGTAGTTGACAAGGGTAAGGGTCTAGATGTGATCCAATTGGGTGACACGGACTACTCCTCACATGAAATGGTAAACTATCAAGGTGACATGTATCAGGGGTTGGAGGTCATATCCATAAGCAGTCAAAAGGAGGATGAGGACGAAGACGTCGGAGTGAAGCGGGAAGAAGTCTAGGATGATTTGGAGTGGTAGGGTGTCGAGGACGACCCGAGTATGAGGATGTCGATGGAGGGGGAGCAAGTTGAGGATGAGGTGATGAGAGAACTTGAAGATTGGGTTCCGAGTTTCAACATATCCCTAACTAAGATGGAGAACGTTGAAGCTATGGTGGAGAGAGCAACACCTAGCACCCAGGATCCACGACGCAACATGATAGAACTTTTGGAGGGACAATTATTCGCATTGAAGGCTGATGTGCATACTCGCCTTAAGTGGAATGCGGTGGAGAAGTGCTTTGAGTTTGTTGTGAAGAACCGACATGCTACATCGAACATGATTGGATGGAACCTCGTGACCACGTAAGTGTTACTCTAGTTGCGAACACTTTATTTATGTCACATGATAATATTCCATATGACACATAGTGTAACTCAACCTGTCACACGATTATATGTAGGTTCACCGGGACTCGAAATAACCTCGTTCCCGAGCAAGTACAGACAATGACGAAGTCCTAGTATGGCGTCACGTGTAACTATTGGAAGGCACGAAGGGCACGACTAATGGCGGGAGAGGTGAAGCATGGGACCGACGAAGACAACTACCGAGATATAATTTCATACTTGCACATGTTGGAGCAGACTAACCCCGAGACATATACTAGGTTAGAGCTGGACTCATCCCAAAGATTCAAGTACGCCTTTGTTAGCTTCGGGGTATGGCGCAAGACGATCCCTCACCTTCGAAAGGTAAAACTCCATATCGGTAGTATAATATTGCATGTCACCTAATACAAAAGACCATGTCACCAAAAAAGTTGTTATCGATTTCCATGTACAGGTGATTTCAGTGGATGGGTGATGACAGGGTTTCTCGACCAAATAAATTTGTACGCAAGACCCGGCTATAGGATAATGGAGTGAGGTTTGTCCTCAGGAGAGAAGTCAGTGGTTCTAGGTTTAGTTGGTTTCGGGGTTCGGGAATAACAGGAAGAGATGTAAAGTTGCTGTCGACGTCGGCTAGGAGTTGGTCGATGTCGAGGGATGGAGGGGGAAGTAGTGGTTGGTGTCGAGTGGCTGCGTAGAAACTGTAATAGAACAAATAAAGATGCAAACTTCCAAGCTTAGGAATCACCGCAACAATAAACATATGTGTAGATTATAAATCACATAAAGATGCATGATTTATATCAAATAACTTTCGTTATTAACAAATAGGAATATAGAGACTCTCGCATAAACCCTAATTGTTACTATCCCAATTTCATAATTAATCCAAATTCATAATAAGATCACTTTCGCTTCAATATCATAAATAAGGATCACCTACTACTTTCGTAGAAGAATCATTGTAGCGCGCATTTTGAATTTTTTCGAACTAACAGTTTCACATCTGTGCAAATATTTGACCATCGTCTATACTGTTTTAGACATTACAAAAAAAATTACCGATGTAATAGATAAATTTAACATCTGTTGATTTCTTGACAGGCTTAAATGACATGATGTCTAATTGCAGTATTCTAGTAGTACCACAAACGGCGCTAGTGACGAAACCCCATATAAAAAGTCTCATTTATCATGGGACCCAGGGGTGGAAAGTAGGAGGCATTACACTTTGTTCACGAGCTTACCTGACTTGCGAGAATAATATCTACGCAGCCCAACCTGTGTCGTGACCAGGGCCGGCCCATGGGCTGTGCGGGTAGTGCAATCGCACAGGGCCTCAAAATTTTGGGGGTCTCGTATAGGTATTATAATATATATATGTATATATATGTATATATAAGTTGCATAGTGTATCAGGTCGACGCGGTAGAGCAGATGGTAGAGAGACGCCGCTTGTACAGGAAGGTTGGGAGTTCAAATCCCGGCAACAGCGAAGCTGGATTTTTTTCCTGAAAAACAGTAATTACAAAGGGAGCAGGCCGAGCAGCCCATTTCCTTTTTTAGGCCCAAAAATTCCGATTCTTATTTCCCTAAACAATACAACAGTTTTGGATTTTATTTTCTTCCTTTTGCCGTCAGAATTCACAATCACAATTCACAAAGAACACATTGAGAAAAGAAAAGAAACCCTAATATAGGTCAAATCAATTCAACTTATTCAACCATTGCAATCATCTCTTCAAGCTCAACGATTTCGATAGGTAATCTCAAATTTTAACTATATTCTTTTGTTAGTTTTTACTTTTTAATTTCTTAGATGATCATAATTTTTTTTTTGTTTATTGTTTTGAACCTTTCTACATTAGAAATCACTAAGTTGGGATTGAAAAGGATAGAATGTCTCCTACAAGATTCGAAAGTGGTCATGCCAAGCGCAAAAGAAAAGAGAAAGATAGAAAATTGGTTGAAAGTAAAAAAGGAGCTATTAACAAGTTTGTAGTCCTACAACCAAATGAGTCGATACATAAGGAGGATGAGCAAAATGTCTTGCAAGAGAATGATGTTATGATTAATAGTGTCAAAAAGAATAGCAACAATGAGACGGAAACTCAAGATGCAGGAGATGTTAGTGTTGGTGTAGAAGAAAGTCAGGAGCAAATGGAAGAAGATGTTGATGTTGAACCTATTGGTGTAAAAGAATCTCTAGAGTCAGGTCTGAATGGTAGCGGAGATGATTTTGGTGATATACCCATCAATATATATGATCCTGAGTGTTGGGATAACCTTGATCCTAAATGGAGGGATTTGTTGGTGAAAAATGGCCCTATAAGATATTTGTTGTCAGGAAAAGGTCTAAAAGATGCATCAAATAGACGTTTCTCTTCAGATTTTTACAACAAGCACCTGCCAAATGGAGAGATGCATCATCGAGATTGGCTTGTATATTCAAAGGATCTTGATAAAGTATTTTGTTTCTATTGTAAAGTGTTCAAAAACAAGCAGCAACCTGGTCAATTAGCACATAATGGAGTAAAGGATTGGGGGCATCTTTCTTCTAGTTTGAAAGCACATGAAAGAAGTTCAGAGTATATCAATCATATGTTGCTTTGGGTTGAGTTACGTGCAAGGCTGAATAGTAATCAACTGATTGACAGAGTTTTGCAGGACCAACTAAGTAAAGAAACTGAGCATTGGAGGAAGGTATTGCGAAGATTATTCTCAATGGTGAAATATTTAGCTAAACAGAGCTTGGCATTCCGCGGAAGCAACGACAAGATTTATGATGAAAGAAATGGAAACTTTATGGCGTTAGTTGAAATGGTTGCTGAATGGGATTCTACTTTAAAGGAGCATATTCGGAGGAAACAAAATCATGAAATTCAGTTCCATTATATGAGTCACAAGATCCAAAATGAGCTGATACTATTGATAGCTTCTGAAATTAAAGGTGCACTTCTGAAAAAAATCAAAGAAGCCAAGTACTTCTCAGTAATACTTGATTGTACTCCTGATATCAGCAAGCAAGAGCAGATGACATTGATATTAAGGTGTGTAGATGTCTCTACAATCCCGGTGAAGGTGCAAGAGTATTTTTTGGAGTTTTTGGTTGTGAATGACACTACAGGTCAAGGGTTGTTTGAGGAGCTACAGAATGTTTTATGCAATCTTGATCTTGACATAGATAATGTGAGAGGGCAGAGCTATGATAATGGATCGAACATGAAAGGGAAACACAAAGGTGTGCAAAGAAAGCTCTTAGAGATCAATCCTAGAGCTTTTTATACTCCTTGTTGTTCTCATTCTCTAAATTCGACACTATCGGATGTAGCAAACTCTTGTCGCAAAGCAGTAGATTTTTTTGGAGTTGTGCAGCGTATCTATACATTGTTTGCAGATTCTACAAAAAGGTGGAAGATTTTGAAAGACAATTTGTCTGAAAAAGGCTTCACTTTGAAATCATTGTCAACTATAAGATGGGAAAGCAGAATTGATAGTGTTAAGGCGATATTTACTCAAGGTCCTGAAATAAGAGAAGCCTTATATCAACTTGCTGAAACTGAGACAGAGCCAAAGGTAAAAAGTGAAGCTACTTGCTTGGCGGATTATGAACTTGGAAGATATGAGTTTATTGTTGGAATGGTTATTTGGTACCATATACTGGCTAAAGTCAATTTGGTCAGTAAGGAATTACAATCCGAAAATATGCGTATTGATGTGGCCATGGATAGTGTCAAGGCACTAATTGCTTTTTTCAAAGATTATCGAGAAGATGGGTTTGAGAAGGCTTTGAGTCATGCTAAGGAGATTGCTATTGAGTTGGATATTGATCCAGTGTTTCTTGAGAAGAAGAAAAGAAGAACAATCCGTAAGAAGAAACATTTCGATGAGATTGTTACTGCCGTTGAGTCATCAGAACCAGCATGTGAAGATTCTGCACAAGAGTCCTTCCGAATTCAACATTTTCTATACCTAATTGATCAAGCAATTGGTTCACTAGAGAGAAGATTTGAGCAATACAAGCAATATGAAGAGACTTTTGGCTTCCTTTTTACAGTAGAGAGGTTGAAGTCCTTGGATGCTAAGGAACTAGAAATAAGCTGCAACAATCTTGAGAAGAAGTTGAAGAACGGTCTCATCTCAGACATTGATGGTGAGGAATCATTTAATGAGTTGCAACTTTTACAAAAACATTTACTAGAGGAGCATAATACATCTAGTGAAATACTATCTTTCTTGAAAAAAACAAATTGTTATCCAACTAGTTGTCTAGCATATAGGATTTTATTGACAATTCCTATTACAGTTGCATCAGCAGAAAGAAGCTTTTCAAAACTCAAAATATTGAAATCTTACTTGCGATCGACCATGACGCAAGAAAGGTTAAATGCTCTGGCTTTGATTTCAATTGAACATGAGTTTTTAGAAAATCTTGACTATGAGAGTTTAATAGATGACTTTGCATCTAAGAGTGCTAGAAGATCAGTTTTTCAAAAGTAGTAGCATTGCATTAGAAGGATTATCATGCCCTCTGGTAAAAGTCTAGTTTATTTAATGATTCTTTGTAATGATTTTACATCTACGAGAACATCTCTTTTGTATGTTAGTGGATTTGGTGGATTATTTTTTCCCTTTGAATTAGTTAAAAAAAAGGCCTCAATATGTAAATTGCACAAGGCCTCAAATCCTAACGGAACGGCCCTAGCCGTGACGTCCCGTCTTAATTAGAACCATCCACGCCTTCTCCTTTGTGGGGATCGCCCAAGATTTGTGGGATAGGATCCACTTACCTGCAACGTGGACATTCGTCCTGGTTAAGGATTACCACGGCTGGTGGTTCCCTATCCCGGCTTGCGCTTCCCGGAACTCAATTGACTTCGGACGCGGGCAACCTTACTTTTCCCCATGGAGCTGTTGAAAATCACGATTCACCTCTCAGAGTGAAAGGCTCGCGGTCTTCAATATTTGCTCTATTGTGTTCTCTCTCTCTCTCTCTCTCTCTCTCTCTCTTAGGCTATCGTTGGTATCCGAAAAGTCTCTTCTTCAGGTTGTGGTAAGTCAGTCTGTCTACTTCTAAACTATATAAATCATCCCTTCTTCTACATTTTCAGAGAAAGAGAGCTTCGTCCTTTTATAGTGACCGGGGACGTGTCTCGGGTTTTGATATTCGTTGTCTTGATGAAGACACGTGTCCCCTTCGTGGGTTGTGGGCATGTGAGACAAGTGTCATCTTTTATTTGTTTGCGAACAAAGTCGGTGCTCTTGGTGCTCGCGACATATTCTTTGGGGGTGGTTATTTTCCCCTTCTAGTGTTTCTGGCCACGGATAACTTCTTGTTTCTTGGACATTTCCAACCGGTTTCTGTAAGATTGTGAATAACTGAGACCCTTGAGGATCTCAGAGGTCTACTCATGTATATATACCACTAGGGTAATTACCCAGGGTTACATTCGTAACTATACAATATTTACTTCTAAACTATATAATCTCTAATATTTTCATCAATTTGTTGTAACTTTTTGCATGTTTATTTTGTTTATTCGATTTGAAATTACCATAATACCCCTAATAACAACAAAATAAACTCCATTTTTTTTACAAATAAACTCTTTTTCACCCCATACAAAGTTTATATTATTCCATAATCTTTCAACCTTTATTTTACACAATTTTTCAATTTCAACTGTTTTTTAAATTTCAATCACTTTTGAGAGCCTCGACCCAGAAGGATGGAGGGAGGCAAGCATGTTGGAGGAGAGTCCTGGTTTTATCATTGAGAGTGCGAAGGACGCGCTCCGCCTTCCCATTTTGAGGTGAGGTTTGTGGACAAGAGAACCGAAGGGTTATTCCATGTTGAGTGCAAAATGAATGAACCAAGTGATTATCAAACTCGCCTCCCATGTTGCATTGGATGGTTTTAAGTGGTTGATTGAATTGAGTTGCGACACGAGTATGGAACTCGACAAGATGTGTGTATGTTTCGGACTTATGGCGAAGAGGAAACACCCAAACAAAGTTCGTGAAATCATCAAGGATCACCAAGTAGTAGCGGAAACCACTAGGACTTAGAATGGGGGATGTCCACAAATCACAATGAATAATGTCGAATGGTGCAAAAGTATGGGAATGGGAGAGACTAAAGGGTAGTCTTTTGCTCTTGGCAATTTGACATGAAGAAAAAATGGCGGAGGCCTTATTGCAAGAAATAAAACGGTTTGACGGAGAGTGTCCATGACATGATCGCCAGGGTGTCCTAGACGAGCATGCCAGACGTCCAAACGGAGGGTGATGTTGGCAGAAGGGGAGGTGAGAGGCGTCTGACTGGATGCGGCGGTTACAGGGTATAGGTCTCCTGAGCTATTGCACCGCATTATTGGGGTGCCCGTACGTAAATTCGTTACAAGAAAACCAAACAGGTCAAATTGAATCGCCACGTGATTATCGATGGTAAATTGGCGAATGGAGATAAGGTTTTTGACAATGGCAGGGGCAATGAGCACATTACTGAGTTTCAAAGGGCAGTCAGTGGGTAGGGTAGCAGGGCCCAAACCAATAATTGGAATACGATTTCCGTTCCCGACATAAACCGAAGGCAAAGTGCTAGAATTAAAAACATTTTGTATGTTACCTGGATTGTTCCTCATGTGAGAAGATGCCTCGGTATCCATATACCAATTTCCGTCCGGCTGCTGAAGACCCAAAGGGGTCGTGGGTTACGACGCCGCCGCCATTGGTTGTGGTGTAGACAGCGCCTGCAAGTAGGGTAGGGGGCCCCGCCCAGGACTGAGGCCAGTGCGGCAGAGGGATAGGCCGGGTGTCCTCCTTGGATAGCATGCCGGGAGCGACCATGAATGGCGGCAGCGGGGAATTGATGGTGTCGGCCATGGCGAGAGGTTAGGGCAAGGGACAGGCGGCGGCGGAAGCGGGTCGAATTTGTGAAACGAAAAATTAAGGTTTCACAAAGAACGCTGATACCATGTAAGATTGTGAATAACTTAGTCCCTTGAGGATCTCAGAGGTCTACTCATGTATATATATCACTAGGGTAAATACCCAGGGTTACATTCGTAACTATACAATATTTACTTCTAAACTATATAATCTCCAACATTTTCATCAATTTGTTGTAACTTTTTGCATGTTTATTTTGTTTATTCGATTTGAAATTACCATAATACCCCTAATAACAACAAAATAAACTCCATTTTTTACAAATAAACTCTTTTTCACCCCATACAAAGTTTATATTATTCCATAATCTTTCAACCTTTATTTTACACAATTTTTCAATTTCAACTGTTTTTTAAATTTCAATCACTTTTTCAACTCCGCCCCAAATACTCTTCATCTCATTTTGCTTTCAACCCTGAAAAGAATCGTTTTATTCAACAAGATAAGTTATCTCATAAACCAGTATTAGTCCATTGGTCTAAAGCATAATCATGACTCATGCCCTATGTTAAAGCCTTTGATGAACCCTGAGCTTATGTATTGTACTCTTGATGATTGGGATATTGAATGATCTGGAATGAGACAACGTTTAGATCTATTGTGAGTTGGCTTTCCTATTTGTGTTAAAGCTTTAATATCAATCCTCTCCAACTTGTCTCTTATAGGCAACACTACTATTTTAAGATTTAGGCCTGTCTTTGGAGTATTTTCTGGCTCTTAGTTCTCTTTCTTTATTATTGTTTTTATATCTCTCCCTTCTTTCTCTTTCTGGTGACATCCTTTCTTAGAGATTCTCGCATGCTGGTTTCAGCTTCGGTTTGTTTTGGTTGCTTTTTTTTGTTCTTTTCATGATCTTTTCTGGGATGGATGTGCCTCGCATTGCCTTTGGGTGATCCTGGGTGGGTGGAGATTGGGGGTTATTCCTTCTTGGCCTAAGCAGATCGAAAACTCTCTGGATCATGTGCCCCTATACAGGACTCTCCTGTACTTTGTCAAGTAGATCGAGAGCATCATGGCCTTGGTGTTTGTGTGGATTCTCTCTTTGTCTTGGCTTTCTAGAAAGAATGTTACTCAGTATTACTTTTCAACCTTATTTTTGTTTCTTTTTGTATGTGAGCTCCAACCAGGCTTCATACATGTTACTTGTGTATGTAAGCCCCAGCAGGGCTTCATACTTGTGTTTGTGAGCCCCAACAAGGCTTCATACTAGATACAAATATTCCAACAATTACACTCCGAACTGTATTGAAAACTTTCTTCTCAATCCTTTCTCATGATCACTTTTCTTTGTGTGCAGACTTAAAATACATACCCTATCACTAGTACAGATTTAACGTATGTCGGGTGTTTTTTAACGAAACGGTCGGGTGTTATTGGCCTCCTTTTATTCGCTCACCTGAAAGATATTTCTCAGGGGTTTTTATAAAAACTCCCGAGAAATAGTGTTTGGTCAGGAGTTTTTGAAAAAACTCCTGAGAGAGTCTGTTTCCCCAACCAGCGCCCCAATCCCACATGTTACGGGAGTTTATAAAAACCCCTGAAAGAATATGTTGGGGGTTTTTTTAAATAACTCCTGAGAAAGTGTAATCATATAACCTGCCTAATTTTTAAACTGTCTCAGGAGTTTTTGTAAAAACCGCCGAGAAATGCTTTATATATATATATAAAAAAATATCCAGCTTTATATCGCATTCCCTACCCTGTTCCCCTCTTTCGAATGAATATAAAAAATATCATCATCTTAATTGCAAGAATACAAACACCACAATATCAACATAAACTCATATAACCAATAGATATATAAATTACAAGTAATTTAGGTATTATAATATACACTTGAGAGTAAATTATACTTTGCAACAACATTGTACAAAATCTAGAGTAATGAGGACCATGATAGTAATTTACAAAGTAAAAACTGAGCTAGATTCACTTGCAAAGCATAAGCACAAGTATCTGACCATTTGTTTCCTAGTGGTTGAATGTGATACTAAGCAAAAGGAATCAATAGCGCACCTTTCTCACCAGATCGTGTGATTTTATACTCTACATCCCCAAAGAATGGTAAATCAGTTGGACCATAACACTCGAACTTTGCATTTGGAAACGAAATTTACTCTGCCAGAACCTACACAAAAGGATCAGCAAATCAGATCTCCAAGCATAACAATGTCAAGCTACATATCCAGATATCCTCATCCAAAGAATAACACTAGCAACTTTAAGTGCAACAAGATATGATGATAGATAATCAGATACCTTAGTGACACGTGGCCAACTGCGATAAAAACATCTGGCACCTGAAGACAACACATTGAATGCAACCTAAAATAAATTTTCCCAAGCACTTGGTACGATTTAAAATACTTCATGAAAAAAAAAGCTTTTGAAGCTGTATGATCAGTGAAAAGAAGGCACATATACAAAATTGCATCCAATGATAAAGTATAAGCAGGTCTAGTATGGCTATATGGGCATGAATATCAACATGAAGGTCCATGAGAATCTTTACCACCGGAGAGGAAAGCACTACACAATAAGATCGATGAAGTCATGATTACATCCACGAACCATTCGGCATAAATCAGCTGAAGGCACAGGAAAGAACCAAGGATTAAGATTTGTAACCTCCATAACATGTTGCAACGCAGACAAAATTTTGTAAAGATGGAGCAATTCTTCCTTAGACCACATGCACAACTGAGCACAGAAAGCTGGTCCTGTCTCTCTGACAGTAGCATCCATCATCTCTTCCAAAGCCACATCCTAAGGCTTTGAAATTATTTTCACGCTTCTGTGACATACGAACCTACAAGCAGGCAGGCAGCTCCCAACTCAGCGCAGACTTGCATAAAAATCTTGATCGGCTCTAAGAGGATACCCTATTAGCAATCAATCAATCACGTACTGCTACTATCAATGAAAAAAAAGGATCACATTTATTCGCTATCCCTACCAAACTCATATGTCACATAGCAAATCAATTTATTTTCAATCAAGAAATGTTACTAAGAATGAAAAATCATAGATTAAGTTCTAGTGGATCCTAGATTCACATCAGTAGCTTCTTTAAAGTGTCCAAAATTTTCAACACCAACACCAGAGAGAGAGAGAGAGAGAGAGATCAATGTAATTCAGCAGAGTGAAAGATATAATTACAGCAATATATAAAGGTGTTAGTGCAACAAACCTAAAACTTAGCTTTGGGGGACAGCAAATAGACATTCAATTACACTATGAGAAAGGAAAAGATGCAGATTGATTAATAGTTTGAACACTCACATTAACCTCAATGGTGTTATATCTCAGACAAAAAGAGATCTTGATAACTCCTTCCATCTGTGGAGATTTTTTGAAATTTCTGTCAGATCAATCAAAATGCTTAAAACGGTACAAAGCCTGCAAGTTCAGGAAGAAAAGAGATCAATACACATTGAATTCACGCTAAGCAAAAAGGCATTTAAGACAATAAAAAGAAACCAGCTATGTCATTAGTTTTTTTGGTACAATAAGGCAAGTTGCTTTCCAAGGAAAACAAAAAGGGGAAACATAGGCCTAGGAGTAAGAAAAGCACCATAAACATGCACATATCTTGATGGAACAATGTTAAAAACTCGAGAAAGACAACATAAGTGTACCAATCTTAAGATTCGGTTAAGGCCCTTTCAAGAGAGGAGAGATCTTGAACATAAACAGAAAAAGATAAAATTGTCTTGGTAATAGCATCACCAAAACTGAGCAGCAGTTGAAAACTGCTTTCACTGACTTCAACAAAGCACTGATCCCTCAATGAATCAATGCTTTCAAACACTTGATTACAGATTTTTCTTTCAGCAATAAAAATAAGTTTGACCTGAAAAAAAAAAGCAAAATCATCAATTACAGAAGTTTAGAATATATATTTATGTGCATATAAAAGTACGACTTTCGGTGTGATGCTTACGGCAATTTGCATGAAGTTTATCCAATGCCCAAGCTGCAAACAAGCTGCACAATCGCACAGCAGCACACATGTTCAATCGAACAGCAGCACACATGTTCAATCGAACAGCAGCAACAGATTCAATCAGCAACATAACACGCGAACAACAATCAGAATGATGGCAAAAAAGCTGCAAACAGGAGGCGAATTGAAAAAAAATAGCAGCACAGTAAACGAACAAGACAGAAGGCCGACCAGTGAAGTTATCCTCAGCTGTAAAACTCCTATCACTCCAGCCATGAGATGCTTTAAGATTATAAAGTTTTAAAATAGCAGACAATTTCTTAAACTTTGAGCATGATGGATATAGCAGTTCTTTAGCATCACTATATTAGAATTTAGAACTTCACTAGAATTTAGCGTGTCAGAGGTTCAATTATCCCTTTCTAAGCTACTAGATGCATTTTGTTCTAAACTCATAAAACATGAAAATATTCAATGAATTAAGGAAACAAACACATAAACAAAGAAAATATTCAATGAAACCAAAAAACCAAACATAGCAAACAAAAGCAATCTACACAACGTAATAGTCATAGAAGCTCTCTCAAATTTCTATCTAGAAACTATAAAAAGTGACATCCTAACTTCAAACTTAGTTCTCTTAGTCCACACCAACTAAAGTTTATTTCAATAACTTGCATAAATTTTGTTGAACAAACTCATATTATACTTAGAATAGAACTCCACTTGTAAATTATGCTTCAAATTGACATTGACATAATAGAAATTTCAATTCAGAAAATTAATTTGAAAAATTAAGCAAGAGATACCAACCTCGATCAAGCGCGAGAACAACAACAGGTTCAATCGAACAATAGCAACAAGAGGCTGAAACAGCAGCAATAGGTTCAATTGCACAGCAGCAAAATCCCACAGCACAGCATCAGCAGATCGACAATCACACAGGAGGCCGAAATGAAGGGGAACAACAGCTACAGGAGGCCGAAACAGCAGCAACAGGTTCAATTGCACAGAAGGACAATCGCACAATAGCAAAACTAACTTTTGATACTAGCTGAGGTTATAAACTAATATATGTAGCAGTATTCATCAGCAAAACCAAAGTACGGGATGAAAATATTTAATATTATATGATTAATATCGGATACTAGAATATACAGGGGTTAAGAAATTACCTGTATTATGGCAAGAATTGACCTATTTATGACAACTTTATTATATCAATATATATTCTCATCCTTGCCGAAATCAAAACAATAATCCACCCACCCAGTCATGCTTAGGTGGGCTGGTTTCCATGATTTTTTCCTAATCCCCTCCATTGGGACTAGGGGGATTATGGATTCTTTGGAAAGATAATATCCAAACAAGTAAAATCTCAATCTTGGACATTACCGATAGAATTATTATGTATTTTGTTTATGCACCATCTGCTCAAGAAGATAAATAAAACTTCTAACAAGATCTCATTTATAAATTTATTTTACCACAATTTACCAACTCTTCTCATCGGTGATCTTAATGAGATTGAACATAGTTATGAGAAGAGCGGGGGTGTCATCCCTACTACATCTAGATTTCGGAGACTTTTAGACATTAAAGCCGAACTTTATCAAAATACTTTTCCCTTTAAGGGTGCTCCTTTCAAAAGGAGAAAAATCCATAAAAACAATACAAACACACACACAACATTTATGAAAGACTTGATAGGGCTTTGGCTCACCTGGATATCTTGGCTAAGTTTCAAGACCTCCACGTCCAACGTCACCTATTTACAATCTCTGCCCATTGTCTTATCATGCTAAAAATTGGTGACAATACATCTCAATTAGGATATCCGTTCATGTTCGAGATGGCTTGGACTACGAATAAAGAGTATGAACATATTGTAAAAAGGATCGGAACTATAGATTTCATGGCTTCTTTATGTTCAAACTTATAATGAAACTGAAGCTTCTAAAAAAAGAAACTAACCGTTGGTGTAAGTAGAATAGTAGCAACAATATTTTCAAACAATTAAAAACAACAGATTTGGAAATTAAAGATATAAAAGACGCACAAAGTTGTGACTAGGCCTCGATGGCCAATATTAATAGACCAAATCATCTTATGAGAAAGTGGACTAAATTCATGGCTTTCAACCACAAATTCTGGAAATAGAGAGCAAAGATGTCCCGTTTTAAATTTGGGGACAAGAATACTAAACACTTTCAAGCATAGATTAGAAATTTTAAAAATAGAACAACAAACTAGTTCTAGAATAAACATGGTCTTATTATTGATGACAATGACACGATGAGCAGAGAAATCACAAAAGAACTTGATGAAAGATTAAAAGGAACTCATATGCACTTACATATCGGGTGTGTATGGATGACATTTTAACATGTCAAAACTTGTTAAAATGAGATAGTTTTTTTTTTAACATTGTACGGGGAGCAATATAAACTTGCTTTTTGGTTAAAATTTGTGTTTAAAAAAAAAGCTACTTGTGATAGCTTATTTTGGTGTTTTTTTGTTTATTTGGTTTGAAAGTACTGTAATACCCCTAATAATAACCAAATAAACACAACTTTTTTTTTTTTACAAATAAACAGTTTTTCGTCCCATACGGAGTTTATATTTTTTCATAAACTTTTAACTACTTTTACCAACAGTTTATAAATTTTACCTTGTTTATAATTTTAGTCAGTTTATTAACCCCGTCCCATACGAACCCATCCTCATTGATGAGTTAAGGCACATCGACCCGCATATTGTTGTGAGCTGAATTTGCCATGTTTTACAGTAACTTTTATATCAATTTCTGCATACATTGCATTCATTTGGGCTAAGATAGTACAGAACCTATGTAGTTTATGTTTATTTGCCAAATTATGGAGTCTACACCAGTTTCTGTTTAATTCGCAGAATTCGAGGCATTTTACAGCAATTCTACAGAAGGTCGGAAAAGCTCGAAAATCCACTACAGAAGTCCAAAGTCAAAGATGCAGCGGAACCAGTCGAATCGAGCCGAGAAACCAGACTACTCGATCTCGAGTAGCCCTTACTCGATTTCGACAAGTATATCCGAGCACAGCCTTGTCGACCAGGAGCAACATCGAGAGCCAGACCAACCCAGCTCCGGAAGTCTACTCGATCTCGACAAGCCCTAGTCGAGATCGACGAAGCCCAGTGCCACACCCGGAGTCGACAAGGAGAAGAGCTGATCGAGAAGCCGAGGACGAGAAGCCGAGCACAATCCTACTCGATCTCGACGAACCCTTGTCGAGATCGACGAGCCAGAGTCCAGATCCAGGCTTGTCGAGCACACCTACCCGAGAAGATCTAGTCGACGGATCAATGCTACTCGAGGTCGACTAAGGCTACTCGAGGTCGACAAGCGCCGTGAACCAAGTCCGAGCCACATCGAGCAGAGCTAGCCGGGAAGTCCAGTCGACGAACGATCCTTGTCGAGGTCGACAAGCCTTTGTCGAGGTCGACTAGACTGAATTCCAGAAACGCGTCGTCGAGGGCTGTCCTAGTCGAGTTGGGATTCCTTGGGGCCGAAGAAATCCGATTTTGGCCGAGATCTATCAAAGTCTATCCATGGAAAGAAGATCTATCAAGACATGAAGACTTACCTAGTTTAGATTTATCTTTTCCTTAAAGATTTATTTCCTTTTAGCATTTTATTTATCATTAAGCATTTTAGATATAATTTTAGATATAGATAGGAGATTCTATCCTTGAATAGCGAGGATTAGAAGGCTATAAATAAAGCCCTAGGGGCTGGTTTTTCATCAATTCCAATTCACAATCAATTCAAGTAAGTAGGATAGAGAGAGAGAGAGTTTGTAGCAAGCAAGGTGGAAAGGCGAAAGCGGATTTGTCTTGTCGGTTGTAAGCTTTCTTTATTTAAATTAATGCAAGTTATTTTCTTTTGTTATTTGATGTCTTTCTTGATGATGAAGAGCGAGTAGTCCACCCACTTCTGGGGCTGGGGTGAGCCCGACGGTGGCCATGTGAGGTGATGCAGTAAAGGTCAGATCTTTTTATGCAATTCGTCTTCTATCCCTATGAGCATGATTCTTTTGCGAGAGTTGAAGGTGATCCTTGTTTGTGTTATTGAAGCGAAAGTGATCTTAATGCAACTTTGATTAATTATGTGAAAAAGGGTTAGTAACAATTAGGGTTTATGCGAAAGCCTCTATATGCCTATTTGTTAATGACGAAAGTTATTTGATGGAAAGCATGATCTTTTATGCCTTTATGTATTACTTTGCATGGTTATCATTGTGGTGTTGAAACCCTGGCTTTGGAAGTCTTTTAATATATTGAATTTATTTCTGTCAAAAATCTGAATTCTGCATTCGAAAATTTGCAATTTAAAGTTTCTGTTTCCAGTCGACATAGAGGAGCCCTAGTCGATCTCGAGTGGGAGTTACTCGTTCTCGAGTACGCTTGGTCTAGGTCGAGTAAAGTTTCTGTCTTTTGTCGATTTCTGAAGTGTCTGTCTTGACTTGCCCTAGTCGATCTCGAGTAGCTGTTGGTCGAGATCGACGAGCCTCTGCCTTTGCTTTTACTTGCTGCTTTGCTTTGTCTTTTCTGTCTTCGTTTAGTTCTTTGCTTTTGTTTGTTCTCTTCTGCTTTTATTTCTGTTTCTTTCCTTGTTTCTGTGTTTCTGTCTTTTCTGCTGCTTGTCTGTGAGATCTGTTGCTACCTGAGAACTGCTGACGTGCTTCCTCGTGGAATCGATCCTGACTATTCTCTTACTACAACGGGAGGAAGTCTTGTATTTATTTGCTGAGACAGGGAAGTCAGTCTGATCTTTATTCTATTTTTATTTCATACTTGACCATCCTCCTGCAACAACAAATTGGCGCCGTTGCCGGGGAAGCTATCAATCGCGCCTTAGGTAGTCAGTTCTCACTGTTTCTTTGAGTTACTTTGCAGGTGTATGCGTCGTTCTGGTCAAACACCTAAGTTTGACGCCTTAGACGAACCGGAACGCCTTTTTCACATCAGAGCTAAACTACAAAGAGCCATGGCGGCCACTGAAACACAGGAACAGCTGATCGCTAGGCTTACCAGGGAATTGGCCGCTAAAGATGCTGCTATCGCCGCTGAGAAAGCAGCAAGGGAACAAGCACAGGATGAGCTTGCCCAATATCCAACCACGGCAGAGGACTACATGCACCCAACTCTCGTCGTGCCTGAATCCGCGATTCTTATCCCTGATAACTCTTTTGAAATTCGCACTCAATTTCTTATAGAGCTTAAAAATAATGCCTTCTATGGTAGATTTAATGAGTGTCCTCTTGAACATATTACAAACTTTGCTGACATGTGCCGTACTTTTGCTGAAGGTACAACTTTGGAATATGTCAAGATGAAAGCTTTTCGCTGGTCTCTCGCTGGGCCTGCACTGAAATGGCTGGAAGGGCTGAAACCAAAATCACTCACAACCTGGGCCCAAGTAGAGCAAGAGTTCCTGAACAAATTCTTCCCACCCGCCAAAATAGCACATCTCCGCCAGAAAATCACCGCCTTCAGACAGAAGCAAGGGGAACCGCTGGCAAAGGCATGGGAGCGCTACAAGGAACTTCTGCGATCTTGCCCTACTCATGGACAGCCATCCTACGTCATTCAGGAGATCTTCTTCAACTCTCTTGATCAAGTCACCAAGGACAGAATCAACCATTATACTCGCTATGAGTATCTGACAATGCCGCCAAGTGACGCATGGGGTGTGCTAGAGAAACTCACCACTTATGACAACAAGTATGGGTCTACTGCAACCTATGAAGAGAACCCATACGCCAGGCCAGCACCATCCATGCCCCTATATGATCCACCTAAGGAGATTGATCCAGATGTTAGGGAGCAGTACTACAGAGACCAGAACAAAAAGCTCATCAAGCAAGTAAAGTATCTCTCCGTCAACCAGCCTTGTATTGAATGCGGATCTCAGAGGCACACCACTCCTGAGTGCCCACACACCGAGCAAGTCAGGCTGGCAGAACACCAAGAGGAGGTAGCTTACGCAGGGGGTCCCAATCGCTACATGGGGGACCAAAGGTTTCAGCAACCACAATGGAACCAAGGTGTCCCTAGGAACCCCCCGCCCTACAGAGCTCCAGGACATCCGGAAAGGGACCAGAAAAAGGATGATATACAGACAGTCCTGGAGGAAATACGGAGGAACCACTAAGAAACTAGGCAATCTTTCAACTCCGTCTATACCCAGATGCAAGGTGTCAACTCTAGGCTTGGGGAAATTGATATCTGGCGGAAATCAATTGATACACAGATTGGTCAGCTAGCAGCAGGAATCCCCAGACAGTCAGGTGCGCTCCCTGGATCTTCAGAACCAAATCCTAAAGGAAAGACTGGACACATTGCTGCTATAAAACTCAGAAGCGGCCATCAACTGCAAGGGCCAGAGGTCGGAAAGCAGCAGAACAATGAGGAACAGCTGGTCGACCAGAGCCTAGTCGATCTCGAGGACGGCCAACTCGACCTCGAGGAGAAGCTTCAGAAACCTTCGTCTGCGCCGAACAGCAACTCGACTGCACCCAACCTGGTCGAGATCGACAAGGGCCTGGTCGATGTCGAGGAGCCCCTAGTCGACATAGAGCAGCCTGCAGCACCTCCGACATCTGTTCTGGCTCCGAATCCGAAAAAGAAGCTGCCTTTCCCCACAAAATCTCTAAAGGACCCGACAGAAAAGAAATTTCAGCGCTTCATCAAGATGCTTCAGAAACTCAACATCACCATTCCCTTCACGGAAGCTCTCAATGAAATGCCATCTTATGTCAAGTTCCTGAAGGAGATTCTGAGCAAAAAGCGGTCGATGGCTGAAATTACAGAGGAGTGCAGCCATCTGGACATATTGGAGAAGAGGCCGGATCCAGGTAAGTTTGCTATAACTATTGGGTTTGGTCCATACAAAATTAATGCCCTATGTGATCTTGGAGCTAGTGTGAGTATAATGCCTTTAACGATTTGGTCCAAGATTAAGATAGGTGCCCTGGAGCCTGTGGATGCTAGACTTTACATGGCCAACAACACGGTGGTCATTCCAACAGGCATGGTGGATAATATTCCAGTACAAGTAGGTAAATTCTTCGTCCCTGCTGATTTTCTAGTTGTTGATATGCAAGAAGATCCTGCTTGTCCAATTATTCTAGGAAGACCCTTCTTGGCGACGGTGGTTGCCAACATAAGCGTAAGGAAAGGAGTGCTCACCTTCAACATCAGCGATGAGGTAATTGAGTATTCCTTTAATAAAACTGAAAGGCATACAGGTCCAATGGAAGAGGTCAAATCTATCTCAGCTGGCTACATCACCTGCGGGGAACCCAAGGTCAGAAATATGACCCCTGAGGAGATAGAAAAGAGGGACATGGAGGCCCAGGTGGAGGAGATCATGGCAATCCTCAAGGAGAACACAGAGAATCCAATCGACACGGACCAAGGTAAGTCGTTGTGGATTAATTATTTTTCGGATGCCTTGACAGGAGCTAAGTATGGGGTCAAGATCGACCGGACCCTAATCGACCTCGACCAGACCAAGGAATCTCCACCAGTACCAGCCTCGTCGAGCAGCCAGACGGAAGTAGAACCCTACTCGATCTCGAGCAGGCTCGTCGAGATTGACCACCAGAGCCCTACGTCGACTCAGCTTTCCTCGACGCTGACGACATCGACCACCCTTGTCGAGATCGACAAGCCCTCTACTGACTCGACTCCTGCTTCCTCGACGCTGAGACCACCAGAGCCAGGACCAGCCTCGTCGATCTCGACCACCCTTGTCGAGGTCGACCACCACTCGACTCCACCAGATCCTTCCTCCTCGACGCTGCAGACACCAGGAGCAGAAGCCTACTCGAGGTCGACCAGCCTTGTCGAGATCGACAAGCCCTGTCCTTCGTCGACTTCCGCATCCTCGAGCAGACCACCACCAGAACCAGCAGTCTCGTCGAGATCGACTAGCCCTAGTCGAGATCGACCAAACATAGTGGTTCCCGATTCCGTCTCTGCGAAGGTAAGCCAAGGTATGGATCTTTCTTCTCCTATTTCCATTAAAGATTTATCTATACATGGGAGAGATTTGCCTTGGTATGTGCGCTTATGTAGGATTTCCAATGATGAGCCCAAAGAATATGAAGTTGGAGACAAGCTCTATGTCTCTAAATCAAAGGATCATTGGTTCCCCAACAAATTCAACAAGAAGCGGATGGGGCCTTTCGTGGTGAACAAGATCCATTCTGGAGGATTGCAGCTGATGGACAAGAATGGAGTCCTATTTGAGGCCCAAGCTACATGGGCCCTGCGAATGCCACCTTGAGCTAAATGGAAAAGTCGGCCTAGCGACTATAAAATCTAGAGCTTGTACATAGACTTTTTTAGGACATTCTTTTTGGACATTGTTTTTGCTTGTTTTTTGTTTTAAACACTTTTAGTTTTTCTATTGTGGGTATATGTCTTCTACATTTTCAGGTCCATGGATAGACCCAAGTCATACTCGGCCCAGGAGGTGCTTTCATTCGAAAACATGAGGCTCTGCACATCTGTCTTGTGAGTTTCTTTCTTTACCCTTGTTTTCATACAGTGAGGACACTGTAATGTTTAAGTATGGGGTGGAGGAAGGGCTTACTTTATGCATATTTGATTTATTTGACATTACTTGTGCATTATTGCTTAGAATTGCTACATGGCTATTTTGGAATGCATTATTGATTTATGTGCTTACATGCATGATTTCCAAAATTTAGAAAAATGACCCCCATTGAAAATTTTGATTAATGTCATGGAAGCTTATATTGAACTCAACGATGCAAAATTGGATTCATTAGAGATATAGCATGAAATTGCCTAGTAAAGGGAAGTCACAATGAAGTGCATATTTTATTGAAAACCATGAAAGGAGGTAAAATTTGAAATTGCTTTTGACATGTTGCATGATAAGATGATGGAGGACTTTATATTTCCATATAATGCTCATTGTTTATAATCCTAGCCTTACCTATGCTTATGCATCACACAAAAGCCATATTATGCCTTATTTCAAATATTGCTCCACATGATCTAAATATTTGCCATTCTTTACCTTATCCGGGGATTATGTTGAGAATGATGTTACATTATGGAGATGTTATATGGTTGTTGTTATCATTATTTGGAGTTTGGCGGGAAAATGTTTGAAATATATGGAAAATTTAATGAGTGAAAGAAAATCCGATCAAAGATCGACCCTGCTCTCTGAGATAATAGTTTGGAGAGATGGGACACCAGGTGAGGAGTCCGACGCACTAAGTATCCGGGGCCATTCATGACACCCATGTTTGCGACTCGCGAGAAGGCAGTGCTGAGGTTAGAGAGGTAAAAGCAATATTATGGATAAAAGCATTATGAAAGGTGATGAATCTCAAAGAGAAGGAATGTGGAAATTCAGTTTGGAAATACTCCATTTCCCCGGAGCAAAAGCACCACATTGCCAAATATTGTCCACCTTTAGCCTTTTACCAATCTACTCCTTCATGAGCTTAATTAAAGTCCTCTTGATTATTGTTGCTTTGTCACATAAAAATTATTTGTGCATAACCCTCCTTTTGTGAGTAGATGTTGCTCTTATATATTTGCACATGCATGGATCTGTGGAACTAGTACCTTTTCGAGGATGGTAATTGATTGCAGGGTTATATGAGAATGAATCTGATATGTTGAGAGTTTTGATTTCTTCCCCAGAATGACAAATAAAAGTATTGCTTGAGGACAAGCAAGCTTAAGTATGGGGTGTTTGTTGTGAGCTGAATTTGCCATGTTTTACAGTAACTTTTATATCAATTTCTGCATACATTGCATTCATTTGGGCTAAGATAGTACAGAACCTATGTAGTTTATGTTTATTTGCCAAATTATGGAGTCTACACCAGTTTCTGTTTAATTCACAGAATTCGAGGCATTTTACAGCAATTCTACAGAAGGTCGGAAAAGCTCGAAAATCCACTACAGAAGTCCAAAGTCAATGATGCAGCGGAACCAGTCGAATCGAGCCGAGAAACCAGACTACTCGATCTCGAGTAGCCCTTACTCGATTTCGACAAGTATATCCGAGCACAGCCTTGTCGACCAGGAGCAACATCGAGAGCCAGACCAACCCAGCTCCGGAAGTCTACTCGATCTCGACAAGCCCTAGTCGAGATCGACGAAGCCCAGTGCCACACCCGGAGTCGACAAGGAGAAGAGCTGATCGAGAAGCCGAGGACGAGAAGCCGAGCACAATCCTACTCGATCTCGACGAACCCTTGTCGAGATCGACGAGCCAGAGTCCAGATCCAGGCTTGTCGAGCACACCTACCCGAGAAGACCTAGTCGACGGATCAATGCTACTCGAGGTCGACTAAGGCTACTCGAGGTCGACAAGCGCCGTGAACCAAGTCCGAGCCACATCGAGCAGAGCTAGCCGGGAAGTCCAGTCGACGAACGATCCTTGTCGAGGTCGACAAGCCTTTGTCGAGGTCGACTAGACTGGATTCCAGAAACGCGTCGTCGAGGGCTGTCCTAGTCGAGTTGGGATTCCTTGGGGCCAAAGAAATCCGATTTTGGCCGAGATCTATATAAAGTCTATCCATGGAAAGGAGATCTATCAAGACATGAAGACTTACCTAGTTTAGATTTATCTTTTCCTTAAAGATTTATTTCCTTTTAGCATTTTATTTATCATTAAGCATTTTAGATATAATTTTAGATATAGATAGGAGATTCTATCCTTGAATAGCGAGGATTAGAAGGCTATAAATAAAGCCCTAGGGGCTGGTTTTTCATCAATTCCAATTCACAATCAATTCAAGTAGGATAGAGAGAGAGAGTTTGTAGCAAGCAAGGTGGAAAGGCGAAAGCGGATTTGTCTTGTCGGTTGTAAGCTTTCTTTATTTAAATTAATGCAAGTTATTTTCTTTTGTTATTTGATGTCTTTCTTGATGATGAAGAGCGAGTAGTCCACCCACTTCTGGGGCTGGGGTGAGCCCGACGGTGGCCATGTGAGGTGATGCAGTAAAGGTCAGATCTTTTTATGCAATTCGTCTTCTATCCCTATGAGCATGATTCTTTTGCGAGAGTTGAAGGTGATCCTTTTTTGTGTTATTGAAGCGAAAGTGATCTTAATGCAACTTGGATTAATTATGTGAAAAAGGGTTAGTAACAATTAGGGTTTATGCGAAAGCCTCTATATGCCTATTTGTTAATGACGAAAGTTATTTGATGGAAAGCATGATCTTTTATGCCTTTATGTATTACTTTGCATGGTTATCATTGTGGTGTTGAAACCCTGGCTTTGGAAGTCTTTTAATATATTGAATTTATTTCTGTCAAAAATCTGAATTCTGCATTCGAAAATTTGCAATTTAAAGTTTCTGTTTCCAGTCGACATAGAGGAGCCCTAGTCGATCTCGAGTGGGAGTTACTCGATCTCGAGTACGCTTGGTCTAGGTCGAGTAAAGTTTCTGTCTTTTGTTGATTTCTGAAGTTTCTGTCTTGACTTGCCCTAGTCGATCTCGAGTAGCTGTTGGTCGAGATCGACGAGCCTCTGCCTTTGCTTTTACTTGCTGCTTTGCTTTGTCTTTTCTGTCTTCGTTTAGTTCTTTGCTTTTGTTTGTTCTCTTCTGCTTTTATTTCTGTTTCTTTCCTTATTTCTGTGTTTCTGTCTTTTTTGCTACTTGTCTGTGAGATCTGTTGCTGCCTGAGAACTGCTGACGTGCTTCCTCGTGGATTCGATCCTGACTATTCTCTTACTACAACGGGAGGAAGTCTTGTATTTATTTGCTGAGACAGGGAAGTCAGTCTGATCTTTATTCTATTTTTATTTCATACTTGACCATCCTCCTGCAACAACACATATCACTGTTGCGAAAAATGAAGACCTCATTCGAGAGGTCTCCAACTCATAAATTAAAGATGTAATTTTTCAAATGGCATAGGATAGACACTGGGACCGAATGGTTCCCCGACCGATTTCTTCCGTCACTATTGGAATATTGTCTGCCAATCGCTCTATATGGTTGTGAAGGCATTTTTCCACCAAGGAGTGCATCTTAAAAAAAACATAACTTTATCGCACTCATACCAAAGGTAGATTAGTTTCTACAATACTATCTACAAAGTTAACACTAAAATAATGGTAGATTGATTAAAACTGGTCCTCACTAAAATCATTTCCAAGCAGCTTTGTTGAAGGTGGAGCAGTACATGATAATACCTTGATTACTTATGAAATATTTCATTCTTTTCACAAGATGAATTGAAAAAGTGGTTGGATAGCCTTAATACTTGATATGGAAAAAAAAACTTATGCAAACTTCAAGTAGAGGTAGCAATTGGGCGGGTTGGATCGAGTTCGGTTTTGTGTCATTCGGGTTTTAGGTAATGTCTAATAATTTGGTCATTCAGCTGGGTCAGTTCGGTTCGGGTTTCGGCTGTATCGGGTTCGGTTTTCTTGGGTTTCGATTATTTTGGATTTCGGTTGTCTCTTGTTTCGGTTATTTATGGTTTCAGTTGTCTCGGGTTCTGGTTATTTCGGGTTTGAATTGTCTCAAGCTTTCATTATTTCAATATTCATTTTTCAACCTTTACTAGAATGTATATTAATGTTCGGGTTATTTCGGGTTTCGGTTATAACGGGTTCGGGTCTTAATGGGTTTCAGTTGAATCAGATTCGGTTCATTCGGATTTCGGGTGACTTTCGATTATCGGTTATTCGGATTTCGGGTTTGAAATGGGTCGGGTTGAGTTGGTTTTCGGGTGACATACTTCACTATGTTTTTTAGTATTAGGACAATCGGTTCCGGGACTGGTTTTCGGGTTGATGTCGGGTTTTGACAGCTCTACTTCAATGAGACTTCATCAAAACTATCCTACTTAAATTTGGATTCCATCCTCGCTGGGTTGGATGGGTCATGACTTGCATCACAACCTCCACCTTCTCTATATTAGTTAATAACAACCCAAATACAACCTTCTCCCCTATGAGGCATTCGTTAGGGAGACCATCTGGGTCTTTATATCTTTGTCATAGCTATGAAACTTTTAGGCAAATACATCATGAGGAAGCCAATATGCCTAGATTAAAAATTGGTATTAAGTTGGCCCTTAGGGGGACTTTTAGATCCAAAATTGGTATTAAGTTACATTTGATGATGATACTCTCATCCTCGCAAGGTCCACACTACAAGGCATGAATAACGTTAAGATTATTCTCCAAATTTTTTCTCAATTATTTGGCTTAACAATCAATTATTATAAAAGCTCACTACAAGTCTCTAGAAACATATCCATGATCGAGGTTCGTTCCCAGGCTGCTGAATTAAACATCTCGCTTATAAAAAAAAATATTAGAAAAATATTTAGGCATTCGATCAAAAAAAAAAGAAAAATATTTAGGCCTTCGAATTATATGTAGCAGGGTTAACAACACTTTCTTTGATGAAGCGTTAAATAGCCTTAAAAAGCAACTGTCCAAATGGAAGGCTTATTCTCTCTCTCAACCTGGACATTTTGTTCTCATTTAAGCTAACCTTAATTCCAAAACTAACTATTTAATGCAAAACTTTCTTCTTCGAAAAGGAGTTTGGGAGAAAATCGATAAAATAAATAAAAATTTCTTCTCAAATAAATTACAAATTGAAAGATATCATCCCCTTATTAGTTGGGAACGTCTTCGTAACCCAAAAGGTTTGGAGGTCTAGGCTTTAAAAAGATAAAGGACATTAACACCTCTCTATAGATGAAACAACTGTAGATAATCTATACAAACATTGGAAATATTTGGTTCCAAGTTATCAAAGAAAAATACCTTAGGAGATTATAACCAAAAACAATACCTCATGGTAGTTAGGTTGACTACTAAATATCTTGGAAAAGTTTCAACATAGTCTTTTATGGTTAGTTAAAAATGGAAAATCTATCAATGTCTGGACAAACCTTTGGGTTGGGTTCCAAGCTCTGGAAAGTTATTTAGGAAGTAACAACAATAAATTAAAATTTTAGGCCTAATAGATTAGAACAAAAACTGGAATTATGACATGATTAGAAGTTTGTTTCCCAATCCCGTTACGAATGAAATCATCAATATGGAGATTGCTCGAACCGACGTCCTTGATAACCTATTGTGGGCTCTAGATTGTGATGGTAATTTCACAGTCAAGACTTCAAATTCCTCCCTCATACCAACCCGGCCATATCGTGGAATTGTCCTCCACTATTCAGCAACTATAGACACATTTAACTACAACCGAGGAAAAGGTGCCAAAGTATATTGACCTTCACACCACTATTCCTTTCTCCAGGGTGATGTTGTGCGAGTGGCTTAAAATAGACGAGGGAAAAGACTTCTTGACGAGTTGGCTTGAATCTTTAAATGGGGAAGAAGCGTTATATGACAAGCTCATTATCACCTTTACAACTGGAATGAAGGTGAGCATCAACCAGAGTGTGAAGCATTTTTTATACTCGTCCATTCCGGTTGAAAAGTTTAAGCCTAGTGATGGTCCTAAGGACTAGGGGTTGGAGGGATTGAAATGTGATCTTCCGCTTTGCCAACATATTGTCAATGACCTTCTCAACTTGTCTGTAATTCCTTAACCGTGGTCTTTTTAACCCGTGAACATCGTTTTTGGAAGGCGATGAACAATTTTTGATTGGTTACAAATAATCTATGACCAATCTAATCGTTACTTTTGCTTAGTCGTAAATATTTGGTTGACTTTTATTGCTCGTCATTGTTGTTTTGCTCTTATAACTTTGATTGATATATTTTTGTTTCCGCATTTGGTTGTTTGTTTGCATGCTCAGGATGACCCTCTTACCCCAGCTCCATTGTTTTGTAATCATGAGGATGTAGGTCATGGGTGCAAAGAAATATAAAGTAGTCATGATGATGTCCCTTGTACGATTTATAAAATGTTAGCGTACCCTCATAGGGACTGCAAATTCAATATTAAAATATACCAATGCGTTTCATGGATGACTAAAAAACTGGACATAATTTTAATAATTTTTTTTTTCCGGCCACTTGGTCGTGATACTAGATCATTCTTGGTTGTGTCGGCTAATATGTGAATAATCCAAGTGAAACCTCGCGATTAACACAAATTATTAATTAGAAAATGCGAATAATTTTAATTGTAATCTCGCGACCTATGTAAGGCTCGATTCAAGAGAACTGATTGCGACCAATCGATAGAAGTCATGCATGCTCAGAGGCATGTAGGGTAGAGTGAGGATGGACAGATGGAAGATTCCATCCATGGTAAAAATAAAATAAAAAACAAGTTGTGTGGGGTGAAAATGTTTGGAAACAATAACCTTCTTTTTACTCAATTACAAGGGTAAGGGGTAAAAATCACGCTATAAATAGGTAGTGTTAGTAAGGGATATTAGCACAATGAGAGAAATTATCTTTTGCCAGAATTATTTGAAGCTGATGGTTATGGTGGATTAGGGTAAGTTTGCTTACGTTCCATGCTCATCATCTTCAAAAGACCCTTGACTAAAGATGAGGGGAAACACGGTAAAAAACTATTTCTTTAGATAAAAAAACACCTTCTTTGTGAAAGTATTTTGTTGCCTAAGGTCGTGTTTGAAAGCGAGTTTTGCTAGGTTATGTTAGGTTATTTTTTTCCCAACTGATTGAAGCATGTTTGGCAACGTCTTCTCGTGGAGCTTCCGGAGTTGAAGTTGCATGTTTTTTTCTCCAATTTCAGAAAATGGGGGGGGGGGGGGGGGGGGGGGGGCATGCTTCGGCAGTTTCTTCAATCAGGTTTCTAACATTTTATCTTTTTTGCTCTTGACGAACCCCCGCTCCGCATATCCTTTCATCGTCGCTGCTGCTCACACTCCCAGGTACATATCCTATTCTTCGAAGATCTGTAGCCCTCTTTCCTTCTCATCCTACTCTGTTCGTTCTTGCTGTGTCCTTTTTTTTGGTTGAGATTCATGGGAAGTCGGTTTCCAGATTGGGGGAAATCGATTTCGGTTAGGGTTAGGGCTTCAATTAAGGGAAATCGTCCAGATCTTGAACTCTCAAATCGATATCTAGGGTTATGGCTTCGATTGGGGGAAACGTGGAGTACCAATCTTCAATCGAAAGAGATTCAATCGGGGAACACTAAAAACATAAACGACAGGGATTCGATTGAGGGAAAGTGAAATCGAAATGGGGATTTTTTTTGTACTTGGAAATTGGAATCCAAGTTGAGTCTCGAAGCAGTGTGTCTCAATGTGAATGATGGAGAAATGTTGCAATTCAACGTCCTCCTTTTAGCAATTTCTGCATTTTCCATGTTATTGTCTACATTAATGGCAACAACAATTTCTGCATTTCGATTGGGACATTGCTCGCAACAGCAACCTCCATGTTATTGTCGAAATTTCTGCATTTTCCCTCTAACTTTAGCAATTTTTTTGTTTGCAGTTGTTATTGTTGAGTTCTATGACTTTGGTTTTGATGGAGAAACTTTGGAAAGAAGTCCTACAAACATTAACATTTGTTTACCACTTTATGTTCAGTAATAATCCCATTATACATGTTTTTATAGAATTCAGTTTGAATGAAATCCTTAGAGTACATTACAACTTTTTGTTTCCTCTCTAATGTTCTATCCACTGGAATGTTAGACACTTCAGATAGTTCCCCGAGTGGTTGTCCTGAAATGTACCCTTGGATCGGAGGGGAATAACTTATCGAATAGTGGCCGGCGGAGGTAAAGTCAGCCTTGATTTTGATATGTTCAAATTAGAGGTGGCAATGATATTGTTCTATACTCGAAGTAGTGTTTCTCAGTGTGAATGCTTTTTTCATGAATGCTTTATTTGGCTCTATTTTGTCTCTTGTTTGCAACTTGCAATTTTCTTTGTTGTCACTCTTCATAACTCGTGCTTGTTTCTTTCACTGCATATACCGGTAAAAAAATAATTTGCTGAAAATACTTCCTTGTGATCAAATTTTTACTAATATTGGGTTATAACTTATTCCTAATATTTGTTAAATGGCATTGTAGATTGAACAATAATTTAAATTGATGCTCTTCCTATTGGGATCGTTTGGTTGAACTTGCAGGTTATTGATTTTGTCCTTACACAACAAAAGGGGAAAAAAAAGCAGAAATAAAACTGTAAATGACCTTCAATTTGTTAATTATTTTTCTTGGTTTGGTTGATTGTTGCACTGATGTGTGATGTGGTTGGCTCATAGCCAACAACTTCGGAGCCCAAGATTTTAAGCAAATTTTTTAGGAGTTTTACCATATGTATAATTGAAATTCATGAACTTTTACTTTAGAGTAACTTGATTACCCCATTAGAGATATGTATACATTGAAGATTTTGATTGTAATATGTAGAAAGATCAATTTTTTCATTCCCAAAAAAGTGTGATGTGTCTACTTTAACTCAATGATGTCTTGGTGTGTAAAATGAAACAGGTGTTCATGAAAGGTTAAATGCACATCAATCCCTAGGAAAGAGCAGTTTAAAACCAAGGGCACTTACAATTTTGTCAAAGAGTTCACCTCCATTTGTGCAGTAATTGTAAAAAGATTAGATTGGAACCCTCTGCACTAGCAATTTTTTTTTTTTGGGTATTCTGGATATGTTGGGGAGACACTGGTTTAATCATTCATCAATTAGTGTATTTAAGAGAAGCTAGATGAGTCCAAGATGGAGGATCAGCCATATGAGCTCTTATAGAACATGATCAAAGATGTATGATGATTGCTGAAGGTTCGATAATGTATAACAAGGTAGAATAAAGATACTCTAGAAGGGGGGTTGAATAGAGTATGCCAACTTTTCGCTGTCAATCTCAAGACTTTTGAAACGCTTGCAAAACCCTTTGAGAGTAAGCTCAATTCTTTTGATTGGGAAACCTGATTCACAATAGGGTTATACAGTTCGAAACAAGTGCGGAAATATAATAAAGCAATAAGTAAAGAACACAATGAATTGTTAACGAGGTTCGGCTCCTTAAAGGCTTAGTCCCCGCCTAGGGTTCTTCCACAACCCTAGGATTCAACCGGCTTTATTGATTCACAAGACTTAGGATCGTAATAGCTCACCGAGAAGCCTCTCTTCTATACAATTGCAATCTAGTCAACTCACGTTTCCTTGGAGTCCTAGACAAATCTAGGAGAGCCCCACCTCTCTCAGCTATCTAGTACAATCCTCTTACACTTTGTGAATCAATCGCATAGTGCTCACTTCCTGAGTTATAAACTCTCGAGTATAACACTCTCTCAGAATATATCCTATAAGCTCACTGTGTAACTCTCAAATGCTTTGAAGCAAAAGATACAACTCTTAACACCTAGTAGAGAGTACACGAAGAAGACAGATTGACTTGAGGGCTTGTGTGCGATGTAGATCAATGAGGTTTGTGTTCAACGCTTGCGTCTGTCTTCTCTTCTTTATCTCCTTTTTATACTTGATCAAATCAACGCCTACTTTCAAAGAAGGATCTTTTCCCAACGGTTAACTCAGATCATGGCTTTAGAAGCGATCTTCACAATCTTCTATTCTGGGAAACTTCGAAGCCAC
The DNA here is from genome assembly GCA_963922045.1 of Persicaria maculosa. Classification (NCBI taxonomy): domain Eukaryota; kingdom Viridiplantae; phylum Streptophyta; class Magnoliopsida; order Caryophyllales; family Polygonaceae; genus Persicaria; species Persicaria maculosa. The sequence goes on along the minus strand of OY998256.1, from coordinate 28,143,638 downwards.
AATCCACCAGATTTGATCTTCACGTCTTTTAGCTTAAGAAAGGAGATTTCTTTCGAAATCCTTGCTGCATTGTTAGTACATACTATATGATAATATCTGAAAATATATATAATAATAACATATCATAACATCCGGAAATAATATATGCAAATAATACAGGTTTTGAATTTCATCAACACAGTTATAGCTTCAAGACCTTTAACACAAGCTATGTGTCAAAGCCTTTGAAACCATTTACGATTTTCATCAAGGGAGTGGAGTTATCAATCTACCCCTTGATGAAAGACAAAACCCGTCCATCCCTGTAACTTAGTCAAGCAGATATATCATAAGGCGAAATCGGACTAAGTACCTACATGGGTTAGACAAATGTTGGATCATATAAATTTTAAACCCAATGAAAGACATCCAACAAAATAAACAAAATAAGGTCTTCCCAAGACCCTAGTTCACAACAGTTTTAAAGTTAAGCAACGTCCAAACCATCTCCCCCTTTTTGTCTTTCAACAAAGGGAGGAGTTAAAAACATTCACCAAAAGTTTTGAAAACACAAGGCCAGCAGTGTTTAGATCACGGGCTAGGATAAGGGTTTAGGATTCATCGTCTTGAGCACCATCCGTGAACAGCAACTTCAGCAGCTTGGCCACCCCGCCCATGTCCAACAACAACTCTCGGTGCAGCTCCTTGACGTCCAGGCGAACTTCCTCCAAACCCAATTCCAGATTCTCCATGTGCTTGTCGATGGCCGAGGCAGTGGGAAGAGTTTTTGAGGGAGAGGCAAGACTCCAAGTCCCTTGTGGGGACTGAGTAATGCCAATCTTCTCAAAGCTCTTGGAGTCGAATTTACCCATATGTTGTTGTTGTTGTTTGACGGAGGGAAAGTCGTTGATTTACCTCGCCAAAAACAATTCCCAAACAAACAAACTAGTATAGTATGCAAGTAAGGGGTCGAACCCTAGAGAATCAAGTATTTCTAAATATTGTGCATTTATCAATATAAAAAGAAAAGATTTTTTATGATTGAAAATAAAAGAAAATTGACGAAACCGTAAAAGAAAAAGTATATCGCACCCCACATTCCCATGGGGGGATATGCCACGTATTCCCTCTTATGGTAGGTTGGTAATACGGACTTACCTGAAGCTCCCTTCCCACTGTATTTATTGCCTGATGAAGGCAATAAAAGGGGAAAGGGCTTTTACCTGGGCCGTATTAACCCAGATGAAATGGTGACGGTCTTACCCGTTACCTAAGGTCCTCACTACTGAGGAGGATCTTACGACCGGTGCCGCCGAGCCTTTCGAAAAGGCTCGCATTCTTTCTACTAATTCGGGTTCATCAAGTGACCTAATGGTATAGGAGATTTGCCAGTTCACTGTAGTAAGGATCGTGGGCAAAATAAAACTATGCACTCCCTGGCTCCTTGGACCGTTATCCCACTACCTATCCCGGATTCGCTGCCGTTCTTGGATCCTTGGTTGTCCGCGGACGGGCGAGGGAGAGAAAAGACAAGGAGAGAGCCTTGACGTAACTGTTTTCCTCTCTTCCTCCCTTGGAACTTGCGTCTCCTCTCTGTTGTTTCCAAAAAGTCCCGATCTTCAGTATCCTTTCTCCCTTTTATAGTGTACCGCTCTGTCTACCTGATGAGGGGGAAATTCCATCCTTTTAGCCACTTGTTGATACCGGGTTGCCACATGTCCCTCTTATGCATGCCATTCTCGTCCGCGGATCATTAGTCGTTGTGCTGCTTTTTAGATTCTATTTTCGCCAACCTTTTTAGCCCTCTTTAATTGTTTCCTTAATTCCGTTATCTTTTGGGCATCATCACAGCTCCTCGAGCCGTGGGGGAACCGGATTGGTTTTTCCGCGGTTCGAAACCCTACTCCGTTATTTATTGTTCTTTTAGGGCAAAAAGGTGGAGAAAAAGAAAAAACTGTTTGGGCTTTCTTGGGCTTATATGGGCTTTTCTGGGCCGATACTTTTTGGCCCATTCGTTTGATTGATATGTGCCGTGCCTTTGACACGTGGCTCAAGAAAGGAGGTGAAACGCCATGGATTGTGGTGCCTATAAATAGGGGTTCTGATCCCTTTCTTATTTTTACCGTTCTCCGTTTTTTACAGCTCTTGTTCCCGAACATCCTCGAGGTAACTTTTAACTCTTCTTTCTTTTCTTTCCGCGTCTAAGTTCTTGTTTTGATTTTAGTTTTTCTTTCTTTCCCTTTTTCTTTCTGGCCGCGGTTGGTGTGTGGGCAACTTCTGGGTGTCTATTTACTACCGCCGGTCCCTAGGCTTCTTCCTTCCTTGCTTCTCCTTTCATACCCAGTTTAGCCATCTTCATCATGTCGACCTCCCAAAGTAGTTCTGGTAGTGTGCATGCTTTGGTCAAGCCTCCGCCTTCCAGGCGTTATGGGGGAAAACTTTTGATGGGCGATATAGAGGTCCCCGAAGATGTCACCTTTCGGCAACCCAAGAATCTTGAGGATCCCTCCTTCTATACTTCCCCGGGTCGCGCGCGTGATGAAAAGTCCTCTCCTGTTAATTCTGTTTCTTCGCGGTCGGGTGATGGAGCTTCGTCATCGGGGTCGGACTCGATATTGGAGTCGCCCGAATCTCAACATTCTTACAAAGAGTGGGACTCTCACACTGACTTACCCTCCGGCTCCGTCTTCCTACCAACGGAACGCCGCTCATCATCTGTTTTGGGGGACTTTCGTCCGGTTCTGTATAACGAGAAAGTGCTAGCAACTTGTCTTTTTAAGAGTGATTTTCAGCCTTCTCCCGCGGGCCCAATTCCTGCGGTTCTGCCTTAGCGGATGATTCCCATTGCTCCGCCGAATGCCCAGAGCCGCGGTGGAGGAACGTTCACGACTTTGGAGGATTTGAACGTGATCGCCCGTGTCTTCCCCTGGCCAGAGGGAGTTGTGTTGTGCCTTCTGGCGGAAGGGGGAGGGAGCTTGAACGCCTACCCAGGTTGTCTGGTGGTGTATATTGAGAGCTTGGTTCAAGGGTTTCGGCTCCCTCTACCTAATCTATTCAAGCGTTATCTGAAGGCTTGTGGTTTGAGCCCCGCCCAGCTGGTCCCGAACAGCTGGCTTTTCTTAACTTCGTTTGTGATGCGTTGCTTGGAGATCGGGGTCTAGCCTTCTCTGGGACTCTTGAGCAATATGCTCACCTTGGGTCATGGGGGTATCCACAAAAGCCTCTATCAGGCTAAACTCAGTGTCCCCATTGTGGACCGTAATACCAGTAAACCGGAGTGGCGGCATAAGTGGTTTTTGGTCCGAGATCCTTCGCGTAAAGTTCTGAACTTTCACACAGAACCACGTCTGTATACGCGCATGAAAAGAAAAGCTATTTCTGATCTGAAGGAGATTGAGCAGAAGTTTGCTGTCGAGACAAAACCTTCATGGAAAGACATGGTTTCCCTTTGCGGCTGGAGATGGCCGGCTTAAATCTTCCTCATCCGCGCATAGGTTGTAGTTAATTTCGGGGGGTGCCCTTGCTTTTGCCTTATCCGCGGCATTTTCTCGATTTGGTTTTAATGTCTTTGTTCTCTTCGTGGTTTTCTTTTTTCAGACGCAGCGGAACTGAAAGCAATGGTGGACGCTGCGAAGATGTCCTCGGCTCCCCCCTCCTCCACTAAAAGGAAAATTCCTACTGATGTGATGAGAGCCTTAAAGTGCCCCAATACTTCGGCCCCAAAACCCAAAGGAAGAAAGGTGGTGAAAGAGAAAACGGTTGTTGCAGCTTCTCCTTCCCCTGCCGCTCCGGTGGAGCCTGAGCCTTCCATTATCCTGATCGATTCTCCTCCAGCTGCGGAGGTCCAGTCCCTTCCTCTAGTGGCCCCTGCAGAGACTCGAGTTGTTTCCCCTGGTGAGGCGGGGACCTCCAAAGCGCCGTCGAAGAAAAAGAAGTTGCGTTCTTATCCGGCGTGGGAAGGTGTGAGCTGGGATGTGCCAGTTTTCCATGTGGACGCCAATGGTCGGCCCGCGTACCGAATGCCCGGTTTTGACTCCGACATTCTTGATCAGCTGGCCTTTCCCCCGGAGCTTGGGAAGGCAGAGTTACGATACCTGGATCGCCTCACTGATGAGCAGTTCACGATTGAGCAAGAGCGCTGGTGCAATTGGGTAAGTGATTCGTGTCTTATGGCTCTTACCTATCTGATTCTTTGACTTATTTTTGGTGGGCATTTTCTAAAAAACCTTGCGGTGTATTTGTTGTTAGGGTCATGTTTTTACTCATAGCGGTTGGGGTCGATGTCTTCGCTTGGGTCAGCACGCTCGTGATCTTGAAGAGAAGTTGGGGCAGACGAAAGAAAAGCTCTTGGAGGCGGAGACACCGCGAAAGGAGATCGAGTCCCTTCGTTCGCGGATGAAGGAAAAAGATGACATCATATCCGCTGAGAGAGCGAAGAGTAGTAAGCTGGCTGAGGATATAGAAGCACTGCGGGCTCAGCTTGAGTCCTCCCAACAGGCACTGACCACCCTGCAAACTAATTCTGAGGCCTAGAAAACAGAGTTTGAGAACCAATTGCTGGCGGTGAATGAAGCGAGGAGTAAAGCGGTCGTAGAAGCCAACCGTCGTACAATTGAGTTAGAGCGATATCAGTTCCGAATGGACGGTGATATTGTTATGTCTTGGTTGGACGTTCCGCACAACCGCACAAAGCTGGTGGATGATTGGTTAAAGACTCTGAATGGTCTTGAATTTATGAAAAGCGCAGTTCCTGAATGGTTGAACGAAGAGGCTGGGCAGGAGTTTATCCAAGGCCGGTACAGAGATTGCTTCTACATCAGGATGAAGGCCGGGATCCATCAGAGCATGAAGAAGTCCGCGGAGACCCTGGGCGTTCCCCTTCAGCCATTCTCCCCCAGTGAGGATCGAGAGGACTAGAATTTGGTGGATGACGAACATGTGGATTTCAGTAGCGATGGTTTATAAACTTTCATTCTTACCCCCCTTGGTTGTCTTGGTGGTTTAAACAGCCTTCGACACCCCTTTAGGTGTCTGATTTTGGATTTATGCTTTATTTCGCGTCTGCGGGATGTCCGCGTTAAAAACTTGGTTTATGGTCCTTTTGAATGGTGGCTCTTTTTGAACCGGGTCCAGTATTTCTTAGAAGACAGAATATTTGGAAACCTCGCCCACAAGGCATCTTACATTTTCATTCGATGTTCCTTACTTATTCGGGCTTCCTTCTTGACAAATAAGGCTTTTTTAAAAAAAGACTATTCTTCCCTTAAGAAGCATCCTCACTGCTTTCACCTTCGGAAGTGTTTTCTCCCAAAGGTACGTAGCTGGTTTTGAAACGCGAGCCGCCCAGATATTTGAAGATGACGACCCCGCCTACGTGGACGCTTCTTGATCTTGTAAAGGAGCTTCAACCCTGGGTGAGCCAGAGCACCCCTACTTCATCCCTTTCTATCAGAACGCGTATGCCCCTCCTCCCAGGCCCAGTAGTTAGGATTATTCTTTCGACACCTGGTAACCCATACTCTTCTTCGAAAAACGCCGGCAGGGGCTATAGTTGTTGAAGGGAATTATTAGTTGTGAATAAGAAACTAAGAGTTAATAGAGAAGTTTGAGGAATATTACCGTTCTTTGCAGGAAAGAAGCGTTTTGGATCCAACTGAGGAAATCTCTCGGGCGGCCATCGCCTGCTGCCATATTGTTTCTGGAGTTTTTTGGTATTTTTCTGATAGAAAATGTCTTACGGGGATTCCCTAATATTAGCTTTTATAGAGGAGCTGATGGCTTTTGTTTCTCTATTTGTTAGATTTTTCATTTAATGTTTCCACTGATTTTGTTTCTTTCGGAATCGCCCCTTCCCTAGGCCTCTAGGGAAAGAAGATTTGTCAATGAAGGAAGACGGCCTTTCTGACTTAAAGCTAGTACTTGGGGAATGACACTTCCTTTATTTCTTTAAACAAGAAAAACTTTTTATTGTTACAAGGTACATCGAGACTCACGGATTCATTTCTTTCGCTTTGGAGCCTCAGAGATTCCGTGGACCGATGTGGGCTTCCGGTGGGACTTGATTTTGGGTGGGCCCATGTCTGTTGGGCCGAGCTTCTTTTGGTAATCGGGGGTAGGATCTAGGTAGGACACGTACACCTCAAAGTGGGACTCCCCTTCGTAGACAAAGAGAAGCGAGCATCCCATGACTACTCGGTTAGAAAAAACGAAATCTGGCCACCCGTCGGCGAACTAGTAAGCCCCGTCCGCGTCCCTTTCAACATCGACCTCGAAATCTTGAGAAGTGGTAGACCATAGATGAACGAGCTTGTGTGCTTCGTCTCCCAGTTGTTCGAACATTCGGGGCAATTGCAATGCCTGCAATTGTTCTTCCTTGGTGATGAAACGGTAGAAAGCACGACTGTTTCCGGAACTCATGTTGGAGTTCTTCCGAGGGAGAAACCCTTTTTTTTCTAGTTTTAGGAAGTCGGGTTATGTGTTGTGAGCTGAATCTGCCATGTTTTACAGTAACTTTTATATCGATTTCTGCATATATTGCATGCATTTGGGCTAAGATAGTACAGAACCTATGTAGTTTATGTTTATTTGCCAAATTATGGAATCTACACCAGTTTCTGTTTAATTCGCAGAATTCGAGGCATTTTACAGCAATTCTACAGAAGTTCAGAAAAAGCTCGGAAATCAGCTATAGAAGTCCAAGGTCAAAGAAGCAGCGGAACCAGTCGAATCGAGCCGAGAACCCAGGCTACTCGATCTCGAGTAGGTCTTACTCGATCTCGACGAGCATGTCCGAGCACAGCCTTGTCGACCAGGAGCAACGTCGAGAGCCAGACCAACCCGACTTCCGAACCCAACTCGATCTTGACAAGACCTTGGTCGAGATCGACGAAACCCAGACACCACACCCGGAGTCGAGGAGAGAAGCTGACCGAGAAGCCGAGGACGAGAAGCCGAGCACAATCCTACTCGATCTCGACGAAGCCTTTGTCGAGATCGACGAGCCACCCAGTGCCAGTCCGAGTCCATGCCGAGGAGAAGCTGCTCGACAAGAAGTCTACACCCCAACTCGGCGAACCCTGGTCGAGATCGACGAACCTTTGTCGAGATCGACTACGCTTACTCGAGGTCGACGAGCGTCAGGAGCCAAGACCGAGCCACATCGAGCACCAGTTAGCCAAGACGACGAGTCCTAGTCGATGTCGACAAGGTTTTGTCGAGGTCGAGTAGACTGGATTCCAGAAACGCGTCGACGAAGTGCTGTCCGAGTAGAGTTGGGATTCCTTGGGGCCGAAGGAGGAAGATTCTATCCAAAGTTGATCAATTCTATCCAAGGAAGCAAGATCTATCAAGACATGAAGACTTACCCACTTTAGAATTATCTTTTCCTTATTGATTTATTTCCTTAAAGCATTTTATTTATCTTTTAGCAAATTAGATATAGATTTAGATATAGAGATAGATGATTATTTCCTTGATTAGCGGGGTTTGATCACTATAAATAAGGCCCTAGGGGCTGGTTTTTCATTAATTCCAATTCACAATCAATTCAAGTAAGTAGGATAGAGAGAGAGAGAGTTTGTAGCAAGCAAGGTGGAGAGGCGAAAGCGGATTTGTCTTGTCGGTTGTAAGCTTTCTTTATTTAATTTAATGCAATTTAGTTCCTTTTGTTATTTGATGTCTTTCTTGATGATGAAGAGTGAGTAGTCCACCCACTTCTGGGGCTGGGGTGAGCCCGACGGTGGCCATGTGAGATAACGCGGTAAAGGTCAGATCTTGTTATGCAATTCATCTTCTATCCCTATGAGCATGATTCTTTTGCGAGAGTTGAAGGTGATCCTTGTTTGTATTATTGAAGCGAAAGTGATCTTAATGCAACTTGGATTAATTATGTGAAAAGGGTTAGTAACAATTGGGGTTTATGCGAAAGCCTCTATATGCCTATTTGTTAATAGCGAAAGTTATTCGATGGAAAGCATGATCTTTTATGCCTTTATGTATTACTTTGCATGGTTATCGTTGTGGCGTTGATACCCTGGCTTTGGAAGTCTTTTATTATATTGATTTATTTCATCGAAAATCTGAGATTTAGTTTCGAATTTGCAATTTATATTTTCTGTCAATTCTAGTCGATACAGAGGAGAGCTTTGTCGAGATCGAGTACAGCCTTTGTCGATCTCGAGTAGGGGCTCGTCTAGGTCGAGTTGAAGTTTTCTCTGTTGTCGTCGATTTCTAGTTTCTGTCTTGCTGTTTCTTGTCGATCTCGAGGAGCTTGTGGTCGAGATCGAGTAGACTCTGCCTTTGCTTTTAGTTTCTACTTTGCTTTGTCTTTTCTGTCTTCGTTTAGTTCATTGCTTTTGTTTGTTATTTTCTGTTTTATTTTTGTTTCTTTCCTTGTTTCTGTGTTGCTGTCTTTCTGCTACTTCTGTGAGAATTTACAGCTAGCTAAGAACTGCTGACGTGCTTCCTCGTGGATTCGATCCTGACTATTCTCTTACTACAACGGGAGGAAGTCTTGTATTTATTTGCTGAGACAGGGAAGTCAGTCTGATCTATATTTTATATTTATTTCATACTTGACCATCCTCCTGCAACAACAAATTGGCGTCGTTGCCGGGGAAGCTATCAATCGCGCCTTAGGTAGTCAGTTCTCACTTTTTCTTTGAGTTAATTTACAGGTGTATGCGCCGTTCTGGTCAACCATCTGAGTTTGACGGCTTAGACGAACCAGAGCGCCTACTACACATCAGATCTAAACTGCAAAGAGCCATGGCAGCTGCGGAGACACAGGAACAGCTGATCGCTAGGCTTGCCAGGGAATTGGCCGCTAAAGATGCTGCTATCGCCGCTGAGAAAGCAGCAAGGGAACAAGCACAGGCTGAGCTTGTCCAATACCCAACCACGGCAAAAGACTACATGCACCCAACTCTCGTCGTGCCTGAATCGGCGATTCTTATCCCTGATAACTCTTTTGAAATTCGCACTCAATTTCTTATAGAGCTTAAAAATAATGCCTTCTATGGTAGATTTAATGAGTGCCCTCTTGAACATATTACAAACTTTGCTGACATGTGCCGTACTCTTGCTGAAGGTACAACTTTGGAATATGTCAAGATGAAAGCTTTTCGCTGGTCTCTCGCTGGGCCTGCACTGAAATGGCTGGAAGGGCTGAAACCAAAATCACTCACAACCTGGGCCCAAGTAGAGCAAGAGTTCCTGAACAAATTCTTCCCACCCGCCAAAACAGCACATCTCCGCCAGAAAATCACCGCCTTCAGACAGAAGCAAGGGGAACCGCTGGCAAAGGCATGGGAGCGCTACAAAGAACTTCTGCGATCTTGCCCTACTCATGGACAGCCACCCTACGTCATTCAGGAGATCTTCTTCAACTCTCTTGATCAAGTCACTAAGGACAGAATCAACCATTATACTCGCTATGAGTATCTGACAATGCCGCCAAGTGACGCATGGGGTGTGCTAGAGAAGCTCACCAACTACGACAACAAGTATGGGTCTACTGCAACTTATGAAGAGAACCCATACGCCAGGCCAGCACCATCCATGCCCCTCTATGAGCCACCTAAGGAGATTGATCCTGATGTTAGGGAGCAGTACTACAGAGACCAGAATAAGAAGCTCATCAAGCAAGTAAAGTATCTCTCTGTCAACCAACCTTGCATTGAATGCGGATCGCAAAGGCACACCACTCTTGAGTGCCCACACACAGAGCAAGTCAGGCCGGCAGAGCACCACGAGGAGATAGCTTACGCAGGGGGTCCCAATCGCTACATGGGGGACCAAAGGTTTCAGCAACCACAATGGAACCAAGGTGTCCCCAGGAACCCCCCGCCTTACAGAGCTCCAGGACATCCGGAAAGGGACCAGAAAAAGGATGATATACAGACAGTCCTGGAGGAAATACGGAGGAACCACTCAGAAACTAGGCAATCCTTCAACTCCGTCTACACTCAGATGCAAGGTGTCAACTCTAGGCTTGGGGAAATTGATATATGGAGAAAATCAGTTGATACACAGATTGGTCAATTAGCAGCAGGAATCCCCAGACAGTCAGGTGCGCTCCCTGGATCTTCAGAACCAAATCCTAAAGGGAAGACTGGACACATCGCTGCTGTAAAACTCAGAAGCGGCCATCAATTACAAGAGCCAGAGGTCGGAAAGCAGCAGAACAACGAAGAACAGCAAGTCGACCAGAGCCTACTCGATGTCGAGGAAGGTCTACTCGATATCGACAACTCAGCAAAGCAACCTTCGTCTGCACAGCCCAGCAATTCGAGGTCGACAAATCCAGTCGATATCGACAAGCCCCTGGTCGATGTCGAGGAGCCCCTGGTCGACATAGAGCAGCCTGCAGCACCTCCGACATCTGTTCTGGCTCCGAATCAGAAAAAGAAGCTGCCTTTCCCCACAAAATCTCTAAAGGACCCGGCAGAAAAGAAATTTCAACGCTTCATCAAGATGCTTCAGAAACTCAACGTCACCATCCCCTTCACAGAAGCTCTCAATGAAATGCCATCCTATGTCAAGTTCCTGAAGGAGATTCTGAGCAAAAAGCGATCAATGGCTGAAATCACAGAGGAGTGCAGCCATCTGGACATATTGGAGAAGAGGCCGGATCCAGGTAAGTTTGCTATAACTATTGGGTTTGGTCAATATAAAATTAATGCTTTATGTGATCTTGGAGCTAGTGTGAGTATAATGCCTTTAACGATTTGGTCCAAGATTAAGATAGGTGCCCTTGAGCCTGTGGATGCTAGACTTTATATGGCCAACAACACTGTGGTCATCCCAACAGGCATGGTGGACAATGTGCCAGTACAAGTAGGTAAATTCTTTGTCCCTGCTGATTTCTTAGTTGTTGATATGCAAGAAGATCCTACTTGTCCAATTATCTTAGGAAGACCATTCTTGGCGACGGTGGATGCCAACATAAGCGTAAGGAAAGGAGTGCTCACCTTCAACATCAGCGATGAGGTAATTGAGTATTCCTTTAATAAAACTGAAAGGCATACAGGTCCAATGGAAGAGGTCAAATCTATCTCAGCTGGCTACATCACATGCGGGGAACCCAAGGTCAGAAATATGACCCCTGAGGAGATAGAAAAGAGGGACATGGAGGCCCAGGTGGAGGAGATCATGGCAATCCTCAAGGAGAACACAGAGAATCCAATCGACACGGACCAAGGTAAGTCGTTGTGGATTAATTATTTTTTGGATGCCTTGACAGGAGCTAAGTATGGGGTCAAGATCGACCGGACCCTAGTCGATCTCGACCAGACCAAGGAGTCTCCACCAGTACCAACCTCGTCGAGCAGCCAGACGGAAGCAGAACCCTACTCGATCTCGAGTAGGCTCGTTGAGATCGACCACCAGAGCCCTACGTCGACTCAGCTTTCCTCGACGCTGACGACACCAGAGCCAGGATCTTCGTCGACATCGACCAACCTTATCGAGATCGACAAGCCCTCTGCTGACTCGACTCCTGCTTCCTCGACGCTGAGACCACCAGAGCCAGGACCAGCCTCGTCGATCTCGACCACCCTTGTCGAGGTCGACCACCACTCGACTCCACCAGATCCTTCCTCCTCGACGCTGCAGACACCAGGAGCAGAAGCCTACTCGAGGTCGACCAGCCTTGTCGAGATCGACAAGCCCTGTCCTTCGTCGACTTCCGCATCCTCGAGCAGACCACCACCAGAACCAGCAGTCTCGTCAAGATCGACTAGCCCTAGTCGAGATCGACCAAACACAGTGGTTCCCGATTCCGTCTCTGCGAAGGTAAGCCAAGGTATGGATCTTTCTTCTCCTATTTCCATTAAAGATTTATCTATACATGGGAGAGGTCTGCCTTGGTATGTGCGCTTATGTAGGATATCCAATAATGAGCCTAAGGAATATGAAGTTGGAGACAAGCTCTATGTCTCTAAATCAAAGGATCATTGGTTTCCCAACAAATTCAACAAGAAGCGGATGGGACCTTTCGTGGTGAACAAGATCCATTCTGGAGGATTACAGCTGATGGACAAGAATGGAGTCCTATTTGAAGCCCAAGCTACATGGGCCCTGCAAATGCCACCTTGAGCTAAATGGAAAGTCGGCCTAGCGACTATAAAATCTAGAGCTTGTACATAGACTTTTTAGGACTTTTGAGACTTTGTTTTCCTTGTTTTTGGTTTTGAACACTTTTGGTTTTTTGTTTTTGTGGGTATATGTCTTCTACACTTTTCAGGTCCAAGGATAGAACCAAGCAATATTCATACTCGGCCCAGGAGGTGCTTCCATTCGAAATTTAGAAGCCCTGCACACCTGTCTTGTGAGTTTCTTTCTTTACCCTTGTTTTTATACAGTGAGGACACTGTAATGTCTAAGTATGGGGTGGGGGAAGGGCTTACTTTATGCATATTTGCCATATTTGACATTACTTGTGCATTATTGCTTAGAATTGCTACATGGCTATTTTGGAATGCATTATTGATTTATGTGCTTATATGCATGATTTCCAAAATTTGAGAAAAATGACCCCCATTGAAATTTTTGATAATGTCGTGGAAGCTTATATTGAACTCGACGATGCAAAATTAGATTCATTAGAGATATAGCATGAAATTGCCTAGTAAAGGGAAGTCACAATGAAGTGTATTATTTCTTGAAAACCATGAAAGGAGGTAAATTTTGAAATTGCTTTTGACATGTTGCATGATAAGATGATGGAGGACTTTATATTTCCATATAATGCTCATATTTTTATATCCTAGCCTTACCTATGCTTATGCATTACACAAAAGCCATATTATGCCTTATTTCAAAGATTGCTCCACATGATCTAAACATTTGCCATTCTTTACCTTATCCGGGGATTATGTTGAGAATGATGTTACATTATGGAGATTGTTATATGGTTTTTGTATGATTGTTATCATTATTGGAGTTTGGCGGAATTATTTGAAATATATGGAAAATTTAATGAGTGAAACAAAATCCGATCAAAGATCGACCCTGCTCGCTGAGATAATAGTTTGGCGAGATGGGACACCAGGTGAGGAGTCCGACACACTAAGTATCCGGGGCCATTCATGACACCTGACAGGCCTAAAGTCGTTATGCCAAATCAAAGTAAATTCCTAAGATGCAAACTATAACAAGTATAGTAGGTAAGTTAGGGTCGAACCCACAGGGAAACAGAATCAATTGTAAGAGCAAGTATTATTACCCAAAAGTAACCAATTCAAGGGGGAGTTTTGTGTGTAAGCGATAATGACAGAACAAGTTGCAATAAGAGGTTGCGAATATATGATGGAAAAGTATCACACCAGGTAATTATCCGCACAACAATTGAGATGGTTCATCATCGCATTCTATGAGTCTCAAGTTCTAATGTCCAGTAATTGTTCTCAATTCAGATCGTGTAATAGCTTTTAGTCCTACCAGTCCTAAAAGCACTTATCACCAAATTACAAGGGAAAACCTTCACCGAATAATAAAGCGATAGCATTCAAACATGAATTATAATGAGATACAAGCGATTCTAACAACCCGTTAAAATAGCCTGTAATCGAATCTCCTTCACAATCTACCACAAGCAACCTGCGTATGACGATTGGGTTTGCTACAATGAATCTACAACCCCAAACCTGGAATTGGAAACCCTAGCAATATGACTAGTATCGATAAACCTAGGTGATCAATCCAGATTAACCAATAATAAGCAATCAAGCAATAAGCTCAGGAGATCGAAACAATTAACAAAGGACGAACAAGAGTAGAATACTCACAACCAAATCAATCGAAGGCTTCAAAGAACCAAGTGTAACAACGGAGAGTTAGTTCTCCATAGGGTTTTTGAGATGAAGAAAAGGAAACTACGTCTCTGGAAAATAACCTAATAATCTCTGCCGCGTTCTCCGCAGTAATATAAACTAATTAAATCGGGTTTAACATCCCGTAAAAATATAAAAAATATAATATTAAAACTAATAAGATACGGGAAAATCGGATAAGAATCCGTCTCCAGGGACTGACGCGGGCGCGTCAGTAGCGGCGCGGGCGCGCCAGTGTCTCATCTTGCTACTTCCATCTGGTGCATCGACGCGGGCACGTCCTCCTAGCAGCGTGGGCGCGTCAAGTAGCAGCGCGGCCGCGTCAAGTGGCAGCGCGGGCACGTCAGCTCACCAGATTCCAGCTACTTCCGAACTTCTTCACTTCAACTCTTCTGTAACTTGCATGATCCTATGATTTCTTCAACTTCTTCAACAGGTTCCGAATCACCAAGTTCATACAAATATCTCTCACAATGACATATAAATGACGACAAAAACTACTAAATGCGCTATAGAATATATCGCATATCAAATTCCCCCATACTTAAAGCTTTACTCGTCCCGAGTAAGCATAGAAGCTAAGCCTACTCTCACCATAAATCTCAAAGGTTCACAGACAGTACAAGGAAAATGAACACTAAGTACTAGTAGTTTTCACCATCTCAACAATCAGCACAAAAGACAATCAAAATAGGAAATGAGACTTACAATCATATCTCAACCATCTACACCTTATAGCTCCCAGTGGCCTACCCGAAAACCTCCTTATCACTCCACTTCTTATGTCGCCTTCACCAAGAGATCAATCCTAAACACTCAAAGTAAACGCTCATCTTGCCAAGGCGCCCTTTCGGGTTTTCACCAAGCCACTCCTTTTTTTTTTCTCAAAGATGGTACTCACATAAACATTCTCACTTCCCTCAAGTCTCATATTGCCAAAGCCTAAGGCTCGCCAGACTACCTGCTTTTTGCCTGAGTCGCCCTTTCGGGTTTTCAACTCATCCCAGGATTTTGATTGCTTCTTTTTTTCTTTCTTCTTTTTTTTTTTTTTTTTTTTTTTTTTTAGAATATAACAAGTGCAGAATCTGTACACAAATAATGCGGAAATAAAATATGTACAAGATATATAAGTCCTTTCCCTCCCCCATACTTGAATGAAGCATTGTCCTCAATGTGAAAGAAGACAGAAATAAGTAGGGAGAAAGGAAACAGAAGGACTCACTAAGGGGGTGGATAGTGGCGAGAGTAATCCTCTCGCATGCGGCGCAGCTCTTCCCTCATCTCTCTGAACTCGCCAAAGCCTTCTAGGATGTCGGCCTGCTGGTGGAGAATCTGGTTCGTCACTGTCGTCAAACTCCCCACGTCTTGGCGCAGAAGGCCAATCTGATCAACCAGGTAGCCCCACTGGTGAGGCTGCTGATGGGCATCCTGAAAAGCTTGTGGGGGCCAAGGGGCCCACTGATGTGAATCCTGCTGGCTCTGATATGTCGGTTGAGAATCCCAACCGTGAGAAGGGGTCTGATAAGCAGGCATCTCCTGCTGTGGGTTCTGTGCGAAACCCTGTGTATCTGTCTGAACAAATGCCTGTGGAGCCACAGGCGCATCCTCATCCGTGGCAGCTCCAGCTGTGCCACTACTGCTACCCACCTCAAGGCGACACCGTCTACCCAGAACTGACGTCGGAAAATAATCAGCCTCAATATACCAATCCGTCCAAGTCTCAGACCAAGGAAGGGGCTTAGGGAGCCTGAACTGATGCTCTTTCTTCTTGCCTGTACACCAAATGGCTCCCCCATCCGGTGCAGTATCAAGCATCAAACACCTTCGCAGATACTCCTCTGTATAGGTCCTCGCTATGACCTGCTCCTCCAGTGCCTGCAAACCATTTTGCCCAACGCCTGCAGCAATGGCTACCCGAGTAATAAGTCCGCTCTGGACCATTTCTGGTCCAACGGCACTGCGATCCTTTCTGACCTTGTCGAGCCCATCGAAGAAGAGCCAAACCCAGTCAGGCGTATAATCTGCAGTAGGCACAACGCTGTAAGCAAACCTCAGGTGTGTCATGGAAAGCTTGGTATCTGTGATCAGCCCATAATATGTCCCAGAGACGATCTTGCACAACATACGGAAGACAGGATGAGTAATCCTGCTGTTGTACTCGTTACTGGTTAAGAATTCTTCTCCAGACACCGCTCTAAAGGATGCAACTAGGTCTGGGTCGGTCGCGGCTGTCACCATCCATCAGTTGGAGCTTTAGTGACCCCCAAAGCAGCTCGCAACCTTGCTGCAGAAGCCCGGTAGGTAGTGCCATTATATCTGAAAGCAACCCCTCTAATTCTGTTATCTCCAAGGTACAGCTGATATGTCGCGAGGAACTGCTTGCACAGTTCCGGGTATCCTACAGCTCTCAACTCCAAAAAGTCACTAATACCAGCGTGAGCTAGACACTTCTGCATACAATCTAGCATCTGAAGTCTCTGAAGGGTCTCTCTATGCAAATATTTGGTAGAACTGACACAGCTGACCTTATTATAAATAGCCCACTCCTCTTCAGACAGTTCTAACCCATTATCAGATCTACTCGCCTCTTCCTCCGATGAACTCATACTCGATAGATAATACGACTAAATCGGAATCGAAATAAGGACAGCGGAAGGAACTCACAACGAACAGATGGGGCTCGGCTCAGGGGGCAGACGCGGGCACGTTGGAGGGTGGCGCGGGCGCGTTGGGGGTGGCGTGGGCACGTTGGGTAGCAGCGCGGCCGCGTCAGGTGTGTCAGCCTTTTGGTGGGTTTCTCTGACAGACGCGGGCGCGTTGGGTAGCAGCGCGGCCGCGTCGGCGATTTCTGCAGACCTCCAAACTCGTCGGACGCGGTCGTCGATGTCTCAGTGCCGAGAGTTGAAGGAAGGGAGGGGGACGGGGTGTGGGGACCCTGGTGGGGGTGTTTGAGTGGAGTGTGGAGGAGATTGGGTGTGAGAGGAGAGGATGTGGGGAAGGTGAGAGTGATTGAGAGGGGTGTGAGGTGAGAGAGTGTGGGGGATGTAGGGTTTTGGTGGTATTTGAGGGGATGGTGATGGGTAGTGATGGGCTTGAAGATGGCGGGCTGGCCCGAAGTGGGTTTTCCAGCCCGTGGCCTTTTCAATTTAATTTTTTTTTTTTTTTTTGACGAAAATTAACACTGCGGAAGCAGTGGGTCCGAAATGCGGGTGCAATTCGTCGCCAGAAACTCCGTCTTTATTACCTACAAGTTAGAATAAAATCGAGTTAAGGGAAAGAATGCAATACCTTGGGTTGCCTCCCAAGCAGCGCCTTTGTTTCATGTCGCTGGCTCGACTAAGCCTTTTCGATTATTCTAACTCTGTATTTGGCTCCTCCAAAGCTAACTCATCCATAGCCTCCTTTGGGAACCCTTCATAGTATGTCTTAAGCCTTTGACCATTTACCTTAAACTTCTTGTGGCTATTCGGGTCATATAACTCTACAGCTCCATGTGGGAAAACTTCAGCAACATTGTATGGTCCCCCCCACTTTGACCTGAGCTTCCCAGCGAAGAGTTTCAGGCGAGACTGAAAGAGTAGGACTTTGTCACCAGCTTTAAAGTCCTTCCTATGGATGTGCTTGTCATGCCATGCCTTGGTCTTCGCCCTGTAGATTGCCGCATTATCATAGGCGTCCAACCGTAACTCCTCGAGCTCGCCTAACTGTAGCTTCCTGTGTTCTCCAACCCCGTCACTCTGCATATTGCATTGTTTCACTGCCCACCAAGCCTTGTGCTCCAGCTCAACAGGAAGATGACATGCCTTACCATAGACAAGTCTGAAAGGAGACATCCCAATTGGAGTTTTGTAAGCAGTGCGATAAGCCCACAACGCATCATCAAGTCTCAAACTCCAATCCTTCCTGTTAGGATTCACAGTCTTCTCGAGAATGGCTTTGATCTCTCTATTGGACACCTCTGCTTGGCCATTCGTCTGTGGATGGTATGCGGTGGAAACTCTATGTGGGACATGATATTTCTTCAGCATAGCAGTCACAGTTTTGTTGCAGAAATGGGTACCCCTGTCACTAATCAGCGCTCTAGGGATACCATGCCTGGCAAAAATATTGCTTTTCAAGAACCCTGCCACAACTTTAGAGTCATCAGTTCTGGTGGCCTTCGCTTCCACCCACTTGGAAACGTAGTCCACCGCAAGTAAAATATACAAGTTCCCACAAGAACTAGGAAAAGGTCCCATAAAGTCAATGCCCCAAACATCGAAGATTTCGCAAAAAATCATCGGTGATTGTTGCATTTCATTCCTTTGAGAGATATTCTCCATTCTTTGACACCTATCACATGCCTTGCAGAAAGAATAAGCATCTTTAAAAATATGTGGCCAATAAAATCCAGATTCAAGCACTTTTCTAGCAGTTTTGTTGGCACCAAAGTGTCCCCCACATGCTTGAGAATGACAAAATTCAAGAACAGATCGTACCTCATTATCTGGAAGACAACGACGCATTACCTGATCAGCACAATGTTTCCAAAGATATGGGTCATCCCAAACATAGTGGTTTGCTTCTCTTCGAATCTTCTCCGTCTGGGCCTTGGTATGATCCGGAGGAAACTTCCCACAAACTAAGTAGTTCACAATGTCCCGGTACCAAGGGCTTACAGAGTGAAGTCCTAGAACGGACTGAGATGGGCTGAGAAGCAATAGCGTGGGCGCGTCAGGGAACGACGCGGGCGCGTCAGAAGTCAGCGCGGGCGCGTCAGAACTCAGCGCGGGCGCGTCAGACTTTGGCGCGGGCGCGTCAGCTGTTGACGTGGGCACGCCAGACTCCGACGTGCTTTCGTGCTCGATTCTGCATAATGTGTCATCCGGAAACATGCCTAAGATGGGTTTCTGTGACTCCGGCTTGTCCTCCTCATTCACCAATCTGCTTAAGTGGTCAGCCACCAGATTCTCCGCTCCTTTCTTATCCTTAATCTCCACATCAAATTCGCTGAGCAAAAGAACCCATCGAATTAATCTTGGCTTTGTCTCCTTCTTTGTCATCAAGTAGCGGAGAGCTGCGTGATCTGTGTAGATAATCACTTTGACCCCAAGCAGATACTGTCGAAACTTCTCTAGTGCAAACACCACAGCTAGCATTTCTTTCTCAGTGGTGGAGTAGTTGCGCTGCGCTCCATTCAGAGTCATGGAAGCATAATGGATCACATGAGAGGCTCTTCCCTCTTTTTGGCCTAGCACTGCTCCCACTGCATAGTCGCTCGCATCACACATGATCTCAAATGGGCGATACCAGTCTGGTGCCTGAATGATTGGTGCACTAGTGAGGCGTCCTTTTAGCTGGTCGAACGCCTCTTTGCACTCTTGTGTGAGTACAAAGGTCACATCTTTCTTCAGAAGCTCGCACAAGGGTGAGGATATCTTCGAAAAGTCTTTGATAAACCTGCGATAAAAACCTGCATGGCCTAGGAAAGAACAAACTTCGCGCACATTAGTAGGATAAGGCAGAGATTGAATTACATCAATCTTCGCCTTATCGACCTCAATACCCTTTGCAGAGACTATGTGACCTAAAACAATTCCCTGTTCTACCATAAAATGACACTTTTCAGAGTTCAAAACCAGATTAGTTTCAACACATCTTTTTAACACTAGTGCCAAATGGCTCAAACAAGTATCAAAGCTATCCCCATGTACTGTGAAATCATCCATGAATACTTCAATGAAATTCTCAATGTACTCAGAGAAGATACTAACCATACATCGTTGAAATGTCCCGGGTGCGTTACATAGTCCAAATGGCATTCTGCGATATGCAAAAGTACCGAAAGGACATGTAAATGTAGTCTTCTCCTGGTCCTCTGGCGCTATGGCCACCTGAAAATATCCAGAATATCCATCCAAAAAACAATAATAGGGGCGCCCAGCAAGGCGTTCTAGCATCTGATCAATAAAGGGGAGGGGGAAGTGATCCTTCCTGGTTACTGTATTCAGCTTGCGATAGTCTATGCATACCCTCCAACCTGTTTGTGTCCGGGTAGGGACCAACTCACCTTGTTGATTCTCCACGACTGTAATCCCTCCTTTCTTAGGGACAACTTGTGTAGGACTTACCCATTGACTGTCAGAAATTGGGAAAATCATGTTTGCTGATAGCAATTTCAGCACTTCCTTCTTCACCACATCCATCATGGGAGGATTGAGCCTTCTCTGTGGTTGGCGTGATGGCTTAGCTCCATCCTCCAGCAGGATCCTGTGCATGCATGTAGATGGACTAATTCCCTTGATGTCAGCGATGGTCCACCCCAGCGCAGTTTTGTACTCCTTTAGAACCTCCACTAACTTTTCTTCCTGTTCTGCTGAAAGCTTACTTGACACAGTAACTGGTAAAGTGTCATCAACTCCTAGGAAAGCATACTTGAGATGACTAGGGAGTTGTTTGAGTTCAATTTCAGGTGCCTGCACAACAGATGGAACAAGCACTTCGCTTGGAGTCAATAGATTGGGGCCAATGCCCAAAAGAGTAGGGGACTTACCTTCTACATCCATCTGGGCTACTAATTCCTGCATGTTAGATGTAATTGAAAAATCTGTATAGGACTCGTCAATAGCATTCTCAATAATTGACTGCAACTCATCTTCCCTAGAAATATCAAATAGATCTTGAGCTAATGGTTCAATCACATCAATAGAGCACAGAGAATGGTCATCAACAGGATGTTTCATAGCCTTGTATAAATCGAATTCAACCTTTTCTCCATCAAATTCCATTGTTAGTGTCTCAGAAACACAATCAATTTTTGTCCTAGCTGTTTTAATAAAAGGTCTACCTAACAGAATAGGCGCATCATGCTTATCATGTTCCATATCCAGGACAAAGAAATCTGCAGGAAAAATCAGTTTATCGACCATGACCAAAACGTCTTCTACTACTCCTTTAGGGTATTTATTAGACCTGTCAGCTAGTTGCACAATTACTCCAGTTTCATGCAAAGGTCCTAAATCTAGCGATTTGTAAAGTGAGTAAGGAAGCACATTTATGGAAGCACCCAAATCAAGCATAGCTCTATCAAATTTTACATCTCCAATGACACAAGGGATAGTAACCATACCTGGATCAGTGCACTTTTTCGGCATTCTCCTCTGAAACATAGCGGAGACTTGCTCACTTACTTTCACTTTCTTTTTTCCTTTCAGCTTTTGATTTCTCTTCACCGTGCAAAGCTCCTTCAAGAACTTGGCGTACTTGGGCACAGTTTTTATCATTTTCAGCAGAGGAATGTTCACCTGACACTTGCTAAATGTCTCGAAGAGCTCTGAATCATCGATTATCCTCCTCTCTTTGAGTGCCTCAGGGAACGGAGGTTTTGGTTTCTCCGACCCGAGAGGGGGAAAATCCGGTCGGACGTATGTATCGACATAGGGCTCAGATTCAGGCGAGATCGGACTCGACGTGGGCACGTCAGACTCCAGCGCGGGCGCGTCAGACTCCAGCGCGGGCGCGTCAGACTCCAGCGCGGGCGCGTCAGACTCCAGAGCGGGCGCGCCAGTATTGGGCGTGGCCACGTCGGAGACCTGCGTGCTTTCCTCCTCATCCTCCTGACTTCTCAGCTCTTTTCCATTCCGAAGAGTTATAGCACTGACGTTTTCCTTTGGATTGACCACCGTTTGAGATGGTAGACCCCCTGTCGTCTTTGCCTCTATTCTCGTGATTGCTTCGGCCATTTGCCCCATTTGTTTCTGTATATCTTTTATGCTCGATTCAGTTGTCTGAACATGCGCAGTAAAGTGCTGTGTCAGGGTATTGAGCATGGACTCAGTAGAGGGAGCGTTACCCTGCTGCCTCTGATTGTAGGGAGGTGGCTGTTGCTGATGTGGTTGGTTTGGTGGATCCCTCCATCTGAAATTTGGGTGATCCCGCCACCCTGGGTTGTAGGTGTTTGAGTAGGGGTCATGTTTGGGTCTCTGAGGTCCATTTCCACCTATAGCACTTACTTCAGCGGTGTCTTCCTGGAGTGTAGGACACGCATCAGTTGGGTGGAAGTTATCACTGCAGATTCCACAAGCCTTGAGTTGTTGAGGAGTCCCTTGCAGAGTGAGCCTCCTAACCATATCCTTCAATTCAGCAATATCTTTGGATTGGTTAGAGTCTACCGAATTGACTCCTTTCTTTCTGGTGGATTTCCCGAAATTTCTAGTCCCCTCAGCCATTTCCTGAATCTTCTCCATGGCTCCCTCTGGCGTGGCATTCAGAATATTTCCTCCGCAGGCGGCATCAATCATCCTTCTATCAGATTCCAGCAATCCCCCATAGATGTATAGGACTAGGTCCTTCGTGCTGTAGCCATGGAAAGGGCAATTAGCGCAAAGCTTCTTGAACCTTTCATTGTAATCATAGAGGGTTTCATCATCTTCCTGCTCTATATTGCTGATTGCCTTCTTCAAGGTGTTCTCCTTCTTAGCAGGGAAGAATTTCTCCAGGAAGGCCTTGTGGAGCTTAGGCCAAGTATCGATGCTCCCTGTAGGAAGACTGTAGTACCAGTCATCCGCAGCATCGACCAGCGTGAACCCAAAAGCTCTCATCTTTATCTGTGCTTCGGATATATTGGCTGGTTTCATGCTGATGCACACATTATGAAACTTCCCCATGTGCTTGATGGGGTCTTCTCCAGCCAATCCATGGAATTTGGGCAGTTGATGAATCAGCCCAGACTTTAGCTCAAAATGGTTGTCATCCCCCAGAGCAGGGATTGTCACAGCAGGTGCCTGCTGTGTGATGTTTGCTGCTGTCAGCTGTCGCAGCGTCTGATTTACATTATCAGCCATTGGATCGGGTTGTTGGGAATGTTGGTGTTGTTCTCTAAGACGGCGGTGGTATGTCCTGTCAATTTCCCAATCAAAATCAACAAGATGGGGATCAGTAGCACGAGTGCGAACCATGCAAGAGGTTCGCACCCAAACAGGTAATAAGACAAACAAGAACAAAGATAATCCGTTTCCCCGGCAACGGCGCCAAATTTGACAGGCCTAAAGTCGTTATGCCAAATCAAAGTAAATTCCTAAGATGCAAACTATAACAAGTATAGTAGGTAAGTTAGGGTCGAACCCACAGGGAAACAGAATCAATTGTAAGAGCAAGTATTATTACCCAAAAGTAACCAATTCAAGGGGGAGTTTTGTGTGTAAGCGATAATGACAGAACAAGTTGCAATAAGAGGTTGCGAATATATGATGGAAAAGTATCACACCAGGTAATTATCCGCACAACAATTGAGATGGTTCATCATCGCATTCTATGAGTCTCAAGTTCTAATGTCCAGTAATTGTTCTCAATTCAGATCTTGTAATAGCTTTTAGTCCTACCAGTCCTAAAAGCACTTATCCCCAAATTACAAGGGAAAACCTTCACCGAATAATAAAGCGATAGCATTCAAACATGAATTATAATGAGATACAAGCGATTCTAACAACCCGTTAAAATAGCCTGTAATCGAATCTCCTTCACAATCTACCACAAGCAACCTGCGTATGACGATTGGGTTTGCTACAATGAATCTACAACCCCAAACCTGGAATTGGAAACCCTAGCAATATGACTAGTATCGATAAACCTAGGTGATCAATCCAGATTAACCAATAATAAGCAATCAAGCAATAAGCTCAGGAGATCGAAACAATTAACAAAGGACGAACAAGAGTAGAATACTCACAACCAAATCAATCGAAGGCTTCAAAGAACCAAGTGTAACAACGGAGAGTTAGTTCTCCATAGGGTTTTTGAGATGAAGAAAAGGAAACTACGTCTCTGGAAAATAACCTAATAATCTCTGCCGCGTTCTCCGCAGTAATATAAACTAATTAAATCGGGTTTAACATCCCGTAAAAATATAAAAAATATAATATTAAAACTAATAAGATACGGGAAAATCGGATAAGAATCCGTCTCCAGGGACTGACGCGGGCGCGTCAGTAGCGGCGCGGGCGCGCCAGTGTCTCATCTTGCTACTTCCATCTGGTGCATCGACGCGGGCACGTCCTCCTAGCAGCGTGGGCGCGTCAAGTAGCAGCGCGGCCGCGTCAAGTGGCAGCGCGGGCACGTCAGCTCACCAGATTCCAGCTACTTCCGAACTTCTTCACTTCAACTCTTCTGTAACTTGCATGATCCTATGATTTCTTCAACTTCTTCAACAGGTTCCGAATCACGAAGTTCATACAAATATCTCTCACAATGACATATAAATGACGACAAAAACTACTAAATGCGCTATAGAATATATCGCATATCAACACCCATGTTTGCGACTCGCGAGAAGGCAGTGCTGAGGTTAGAGAGGTAAAAGCATTATTATTGAGAAAAGCATTATGAAAGGTGATGAATCATATGAGAAAGAATGTGGTATGAAAGTTTGGAAATACTCCATTTCCCCGGATCAAAAGCACCACATTGCCAAAAATTGCCCACCTTTAGCTTTTTACCAATCTACTCCTTATTGAGCTTAAATTAAAGTCTTCTTGATTATCAATGCTTTGTCACTTATGAATGTTTTGCATAACCCTCCTTTTGTGAGTAGATGTTGCTTATACATATTTGCACATGCATGAATCTGTGACACTAGTACCTTTTCGATGATGGAAATTGATTGCAGGGATATATGAGAATGAATCTAATATGTTGAGAGTTTTGATTTCTTCCCCTGAATGACAAATAAAAGTATTGCTTGAGGACAAGCAAGCTTAAGTATGGGGTGTTTGTTGTGAGCTGAATCTGCCATGTTTTACAGTAACTTTTATATCGATTTCTGCATATATTGCATGCATTTGGGCTAAGATAGTACAGAACCTATGTAGTTTATGTTTATTTTCCAAATTATGGAATCTACACCAGTTTCTGTTTAATTCGCAAAATTCGAGGCATTTTACAGCAGTTCTACAGAAGTTCAGAAAAAGCTCGGAAATCAGCTACAGAAGTCCAAGGTCAAAGAAGCAGTGGAACCAGTCGAATCGAGCCGAGAACCCAGGCTACTCGATCTCGAGTAGGTCTTACTCGATCTCGACGAGCATGTCCGAGCACAGCCTTGTCGACTAGGAGCAACGTCGAGAGCCAGACCAACCCGACTTCCGGACCCAACTCGATCTCGACAAGACCTTGGTCGAGATCGACGAAACCCAGACACCACACCCGGAGTCGAGGAGAGAAGCTGACCAAGAAGCCGAAGACGAGAAGCCGAGCACAATCCTACTCGATCTCGACGAAGCCTTTGTCGAGATCGACGAGCCACCCAGTGCCAGTCCGAGTCCATGCCGAGGAGAAGCTGCTCGACAAGAAGTCTACACCCTAACTCGGCGAACCCTGGTCGAGATCGACGAACCTTTGTCGAGATCGACGAGCCCAGGAACCCAGATCCGAGCTTGTCGAGTACACCTACCCGAGGAGACCTAGTCAGCAAGACTTTCCTACTCGAGGTCGACTACGCTTACTGGAGGTCGACGAGCGTCAGGAGCCAAGACCGAGCCACATCGAGCACCAGTTAGCCAAGACGACGAGTCCTAGTCGATGTCGACAAGGTTTTGTCGAGGTCGAGTAGACTGGATTCCAGAAACGCGTCGACGAAGTGCTGCCCGAGTAGAGTTGGGATTCCTTGGGGCCGAAGGAGGAAGATTCTATCCAAAGTTGATCAATTCTATCCAAGGAAGCAAGATCTATCAAGACATGAAGACTTACCCACTTTAGAATTATCTTTTCCTTATTGATTTATTTCCTTAAAGCATTTTATTTATCTTTTAGCAAATTAGATATAGATTTAGATATAGAGATAGATGATTATGTCCTTGATTAGCGGGGTTTGATCACTATAAATAAAGCCCTAGGGGCTGGTTTTTCATTAATTCCAATTCACAATCAATTCAAGTAAGTAGGATAGAGAGAGAGTTTGTAGCAAGCAAGGTGGAGAGGCGAAAGCGGATTTGTCTTGTCGGTTGTAATCTTTCTTTATTTAATTTAATGCAATTTAGTTTCTTTTGTTATTTGATGTCTTTCTTGATGATGAAGAGTGAGTAGTCCACCCACTTCTGGGGCTGGGGTGAGCCCGACGGTGGCCATGTGAGATAACGCGGTAAAGGTCAGATCTTGTTATGCAATTCATCTTCTATCCCTATGAGCATGATTCTTTTGCGAGAGTTGAAGGTGATCCTTGTTTGTATTATTGAAGCGAAAGTGATCTTAATGCAACTTGGATTAATTATGTGAAAAGGGTTAGTAACAATTAGGGTTTATGCGAAAGCCTCTATATGCCTATTTGTTAATAGCGAAAGTTATTCGATGGAAAGCATGATCTTTTATGCCTTTATCTATTACTTTGCATGGTTATCGTTGTGGCGTTGATACCCTGGCTTTGGAAGCCTTTTATTATATTGATTTATTTCATCGAAAATCTGAGTTTTAGTTTCGAATTTGCAATTTATATTTTCTGTCAATTCTAGTCGATACAGAGGAGAGCTTTGTCGAGATCGAGTACAACCTTTGTCGATCTCGAGTAGGGGCTCGTCTAGGTCGAGTTGAAGTTTTCTCTGTTGTCGTCGATTTCTAGTTTCTGTCTTGCTGTTTCTTGTCGATCTCGAGGAGCTTGTGGTCGAGATCGAGTAGACTCTGCCTTTGCTTTTAGTTTCTGCTTTGCTTTGTCTTTTCTGTCTTCGTTTAGTTCATTGCTTTTGTTTGTTATTTTCTGTTTTATTTTTGTTTCTTTCCTTGTTTCTGTGTTGCTGTCTTTCTGCTGCTTCTGTGAGAATTTACAGCTACCTAAGAACTGCTGACGTGCTTCCTCGTGGATTCGATCCTGACTATTCTCTTACTACAACGGGAGGAAGTCTTGTATTTATTTGCTGAGACAGGGAAGTCAGTCTGATCTATATTTTATATTTATTTCATACTTGACCATCCTCCTGCAACAACATTATGCTGCTTTCTTCCTCTCTTTTTATGGTGCTCCGTTCACTAGAGCCGTCTGTGGCCAAGTGGTCTTTAGGGTCAGTGACCCTTATCATACGTGGAGGTCCTCTGTTATCCACGTTCTCTTCTTTTGGTAAACCGGGACCCGCGTGTTTTGGAGATATTTATTGTAGGCTTCTCATTTCTCCCAAGGAAACGAGACCGCTATGCGCGAGGTATAAAAAGGCGCGGTTTTTGTTCGCGGTTTGAAAAGTCCCTTCGATACGATTCAGCTCGGTGATGATGGAGGGAGGTTTCTCTTGTGAAAGAAACAAAGAAAGGTCTCTCACTTGATTGTTGGAGAGACAAGATGTGTAATCTTCGTAGCCTGAGCCTGGATCGACCACGGAAACCTCGTAAAAAACTACTCATTTTACTTCAGTAATTCGGAGGGTGGTCTCCAGCCGCTCATGCTCCACTTAATAATTACGAGCCGCAGATACTTATGGATTTCTTTTGCTACTTAATCATATTTCGTGTTTTTTGATAGTATCTGAAAGGAGATCCTTTATTATTCATCAGAGGCAACACGCATACAGTCTCTTTAGAGAGTCGATCCCTTCCAACTCGATACATTAAACTTGGAGAGGGTAACGTGATACATAAGATAGAAATTTAAGGGCATCTGGTTTCTACATTTCCCTCGCTGTCTGGGTTGATCACGTCGACTTCAAATATGGAGTCCCCCCTGTAGGTGAAGATCAGAGCTGATCCTACATTGACTCGGTTCGCCTGAGTGAAGCCGTGCCACCCCTGAGTTAACCAGAAAAGGCCATCGTCATCCCTTTCCACCTTTACCTCGTGTTCTGGATTGGAGCGGGACCAAAGCCTGGCTTGGGTGTGAGCGTCCTCATCTTTTAGGACATATGCGAGTGGGAGTCGGAGTGTCCGAAGTTGTTCCTCTCTCATGATGACTCGACAGAATTCCCTTGGTGTTGTCCCTGGATTCATTCTGTTGATAAAAGATGTTTTATCACCCAATGCATCTTAGCTTATTTTATACTAATGGAGTAAAGTCTCGTCCTTGGTCTTATCGCCATTTGAGAGAAAGGTTAGGTTCTCCCCTTCATTTCTCATCTCTTTACTAGTTTCGATGGTTTAAGGGGGATCACGGGTTCTCTTTCCCCCTGACTCGTCGCGTCTTTTTATGGTGGCAAGCGTTGGTCTATTCGAGGTGAGCTTTATGCGAGACGTCTGTCCGCCATGCCTGGCCTGGGACAGAGGTGCCTTGACAGTTCCCGGGTTTCCCCTGGGCCCTTCTTCTGCGAATTGTTTTTTCGAGGTGGCGCCTGTGCAACCCGTGACCCCCGAGGATCCCTTTAAAATCGGGGTCCTTGAGCCTTTTCTTCTTTGCAAATCAGATCCTTCTGAAGATGTCGTCCTCCAATCGAACGAACTGGGCGTTTTGTCATTCTTTGGACTTCCCGGAGCAGATGCACCGTTTGGTAGGTCCTTAACGGGGCTCAGTGTTCTTGTTAATCTTTTGCGGGCGAATTTGTCCTTATTTATTTAATTGATTTGTGTTCTACCAGCTGTTGCCCTCCCGTTTTGAAGTTGAATATGGCCCAGATCTTCCCGGACGCGTTCTGCTGTCGTCGAGGATCATCCAGGATTTCCCTGTTACGGTATACCGAGGCGATTACCGTGTGCCCTACTTGGGTTACGGGTGGAATCATTTTGCTTGCACGCACGGTGTCGATATAGGATCCGCCATCACCTTTTTACACAAGGGGAACGCGCGGTTCGAGGTTCATATATTATCCGCGGATAGAAGCGAGGTTGACGCCGAGTGGCGGGAACCTCATCTTGAGGGACCTTTGCCCAATGGGACTCGGTTATGTGCGGACATGACTCGCTTGGTTTCCGATCGCCCCAGGGACACTCCGTGAGTTAGTCTGGGTTCTTTTTCCCCTTCAGAAGGAGTGATTCTAGGCCTTTTTGGACTATCTTGCTGGTTTTGCTTGGCTTAGCCTTTCTGGAATTTCTGCTTTGTCTCTGTATCTCGGGATTACTCCTTTCGAGCTTTAATGATTTTGCTTTTGATGATGTTTGTGGTTTTGTCCAATATTTGGTCGGGGTCCGGGAGCCCAGTGTGTCCACTGGTTATCCGACGCGGAGCAAGCTCCAGCGTCATAGGACAAGTATAATCCGGGAGCCCAATGCGTCCACCAGATGCCCGACGCGGACCAAGCTCCAGCGTCATAGGACTTTAGTATAATCCGGGAGCCCAATGCGTCCACCGGTTGTCCGACGCGGAGCAAGCTCCAGCGTCATAGGACTTTAGTATAATCCGGGAGCTCAATGCGTCCACCGGATGCCCGACGCGGAGCAAGCTCCAGCGTCATAGGACTAGTATGATCCGGGAGCCCAATGCGTCCACCGGTTGCCCGACGCGGAGCAAGCTCCAGCGTCATAGGACTTTAGTACAATCCGGGAGCCCAATGCGTCCACCGGTTGTCCGACGCGGAGCAAGCTCCAGCGTCATAGGACTTTAGTATAATCCGGGAGCTCAATGCGTCCACCGGATGCCCAACGCGGAGTAAGCTCCAGCGTCATAGGAGTTTAGTATAATTTGGGAGCTCAATGCGTCCACCGGTTGCCTGACGCGAAGCAAGCTCCAGCGTCATAGGACTTTAGTATAATCCGGGAGCCCAATGCGTCCACCGGATGCCCGACGCGGAGCAAGCTCCAGCGTCATAGGACTAGTATGATCCGGGAGCCCAATGCGTCCACCGGTTGCCCGACGCAGAGCAAGCTCCAGCGTCATAGGACTTTAGTATAATCCGGGAGCCCAATGCGTCCACCGGTTGTCCGACGCGGAGCAAGCTCCAGCGTCATAGGACTTTAGTACAATCCGAAAGCCCAATGCGTCCACCGGATGCCCGACGCGGAGCAAGCTCCAGCGTCATAGGACTTTAGTATAATCCGGGAGCCCAATGCGTCCACCGGTTGTCCGACGCGGAGCAAGCTCCAGCTTCATAGGACTTTAGTATAATCCGGGAGCCCAATGCGTCCACCGGTTGCCCGACGTGGAGCAAGCTCCAGCGTCATAGGACTTTAGTATAATCCGGGAGCTCAATGCGTCC
Organism: Persicaria maculosa; assembly: GCA_963922045.1. NCBI lineage: Eukaryota > Viridiplantae > Streptophyta > Magnoliopsida > Caryophyllales > Polygonaceae > Persicaria > Persicaria maculosa. The sequence continues at coordinate 28,113,760 of OY998256.1, read as the reverse complement.
ACCGGTTGTCCGACGCGGAGCAAGCTCCATGAGAGTTGTTATAGAAGATATAGAAAGCACCCACTAACCGCCTTGATTTATTTACTGATAGCGGGGGTGACTGGATAAACTTCGAAATAACTGAAAATTACACATAGTACTTCTTCAAGTGTTCCGCGTTCCATGTCTTCCGAAGAACAATGCCCTCGGGGGTTTGTAATTTGTATGCTCCAACATGGACACATTCAAAGACTACATATGGCCCTTCCCATTTAGCGTCCAACTTTCCACCTGAGAGAGCTAAGCAGAGGACCAGGTCTCCCTTTTCAAACTGTCGCCCCTAAAGATGTTGATCTCTATATTTTTGGGTTTTCCTCTTGTACTCTCGAGCCTTGATTTCCACAATCATCTGCCTTTCTTCTTGGAGATGCATTTCAACTTCCAGAGCTTCATCATTGGCCTTGGATTCATAGGCCAAAACCCGCGCAGAAGGGATCAGCCGTTCGACCGGGATGACTGCATCTGTCCCGAATACCAAAGCAAATGGCGACTCCCTGGTAGGAGTTTTTGATGAGGTTCGGTACGACCAGAGAACCAATGGGAGGAGTTCTGCCCACCGGCCTTTGGAGGTTTTCCCTAGCTTCTTCTTGATTCCTTATAAAACCTGAGGATTCGTAGTTTCTGCCTGTCCATTCGTTTGTGGGTGAGGCACCGATGAGAATTTTAACTTTATTCTGAGGCCCTCACAAAAATCTCTAATGTTTTCACAGTCGAACTGAGTTCCATGGTCCGTGATGATGGCTTCGGGAACTCCGAATCGGCACACCAGGTTCTTCCACAAGAACTTTCTAACCTTCTCCGCAGTGATCAAACCCATTGCCTCTGCTTCTACCCATTTGGTGAAATAGTCCACCAAGACCAGGACGTACTTGAGCTGTCCGGGGGCCGTGGGGAAAGGACCCAGAATGTCCATCCCCCATAAAGCGAAAGGGTAGGCCCCGTAGATGCTTTGAAGCGGTTCGGCGGGCAAATTCTTCACATTTTCATGCCTCTGACAAGCGTCACAACTGCGCACGAATGATGTCTCTAAAGTAGCCATGTCTTTATGCATATTTTAGTTCCATCTTCTATACACTTTGCATATTTTGGGTTGGGAATATGTCGAATTTATGTAGTTTATGTTTATTTGTCAGAAATGGAGATCTACATAAGTTTCTGTTTAATATTGCAGAATATGGAGCCATTTCGGGAGAAAACCAAGAAGCAAGGACGGAAGCTTAAGCCAACTCGATATCGACAAATGTTACTCGATATCGACAAACATGTCTAGGCACTGCACTGATCGAGGAGCCCATGTCGAGAAGTTGAAGACGAGCCAACCCGACTCCAACACCTTCCTCGAGATCGAGTACTCAACTCGATGTCGACAACGCCCTGAAGATCCACCCGGAGTCGAGGAGAGCTTACCCGAGGAGACCGAGGAGAAGTTACCCGACCTGGCGCCCGAACACCACAACTCGATGTCAAGGATCTTCCTCGATGTCGACAAAGCCGAACACCTGTCCGAGCATGTCGAGATGAGTTGCTCGACAACACCAGAAGGCCAAGACGATGGACCACCTAAACTCGAGATTGAGTTACTTCTTCGAGATCGAGGACACCCCAGGAGCCAGAGTCCGAGCCATGTCGAGGACCAGCAACCCGAGACGCCGAGAAGCAGAAGTCGACGTCCATGTTACTCGAGATCGAGTAAGTCTACTCGTGATCGAGGAAAGCTGTCCGGAGACGCGTAACGCGGTTTGGGCAGTCCTACTCGGATTGGGATTCCTTGGGGCCAAAGATTGCCGAGTATATCCGATTTTATCAAGATCTATCATGAAGGAGAAGCTTTATCCACTTGAAGACTTTTAGATATAATTCCCTTTTTTAGATTTAATTATGTTGTTCCATTTATTTATCTTTAATGCTTTAGATATAGATTTAGATAGAGATAGAGATATTCTATCCTTGAATAACAAGGAGTAGAAGGCTATAAATAAAGCCCATGGGGCTGATTTTAGGAGGAATACAATTCAATTCAGAAGTTAGAGAAGTAGTTCACAGAGAGTTTTAGGAGTTCGAAGGTTTTAGGGTTTTGGCATTCAACGAGAGTTGGATTGCCGGGATTGTAAAGGCTTTGAATTTAGTTTAATGCAAGTTTCTTTTCATCAATCAATGTCTGAGGTTGCAATGAAGCGCGAGTAGTCCACCCACTTCTAGGGTTGGGGCGAGCCCGACGATTGCCCTGCGTGTTTGAGGTAAAGATCCAACTTTTATCATGTTTTGAGCATCTGCTACTTGTTATGTGTTTATTACCCATCTAATGGAGGTCCATGATAATAACTTGGATTGTAAACATAAAATCAGTAGAGACAATTAGGGTTTCTTGAAAGAGTTGTCTAATTGTTGAAAAAGGCGAAAGCTTAGTCCTTTGATGCGATTCACATGATTATCTGTTTTATTTCTGCCTTATGCATGCTTGGTTATCGTTGTTGCAAACCCCAATCTTGGAAGTCTTTTACATACAGTTTAGTTCGAAATCCCAAAGCCTTTGTCTTTACTTTCTTTTGTTTTGTTTTAGTTTTCTGTTTTCTTCGAGATCGACTAGCACTCCTCGATCTCGAGTTACTGATTCTCGATCCAGCATCGCTGTAGCTTCTATGTACAGGTGATCGACAAAGCCAACCCGACGTCGACGAATCTCCTCGATCTCGAGTAAGCCTTACTCGATCTCGACCAAAACCGCCGGGAGTTGCTGCTGCGCTGTGCTCGACTTGTCCGATCTTTTGTCGACTAACCCTAGTCGAGATCGAGGACACCTGTGGTCGACTTCTGTGAGATTTCTTCGCTGCCTAGGATCCGCTGACACGCTTCCTCGTGGATCGATCCCGACTTCCCGCTGCTGCATCAGGAGGAGGTCTTGTAATTATTTGCGTGGACAGAATCTGGTTTGATTTATATTTTATATTTTAAACTCGATTTTCTCCTTACAACAAATTGGCGCCGTTGCCGGGGAAGCAATCATTCGCGCCTTAGGTAGTTAAAATCTCACGTTTTCTTTGAGTTACTTTACAGGTGTATGTGCCGTTCTGGTCAACCACCTGAGTTTGACGGCTTAGACGAACCGGAACACCTTCTACATATCAGAGCTAAACTGAAAAGAGCCATGGCGGCCGCAGAGACACAAGAACAGCTTATTGAAAGGCTTACAAGGGAACTAGCCGCAAGGGATGCTACTATCGCTGCTGAGAGAGCTGGAAGGGAACAAGAAGCTGAGCGCGCAAGGCAAGCAGAAGCTGAGCTTGCCCAATACCCAACCACTGCAGAGGATTATATGCATCCAACTCTCGTCGTGCCTGAATCGGCGATTCTAATCCCTGAAAACTCTTTTGAAATTCGCACTCAATTTCTTATAGAGCTTAAAAATAATGCTTTTTATGGCAAATTTAATGAGTGTCCTCTTGAACATATTACCAATTTTTCTGACATGTGCCGTACTCTTGCTGAAGGTACAACTCTGGAATATGTCAAGATGAAAGCTTTTCGCTGGTCTCTCGCTGGACCTGCACTGAAGTGGCTTGGAGGGCTAAAACCAAGATCACTCACAACATGGGCCCAAGTAGAGCAAGAGTTTCTGAATAAATTCTTCCCTCCCGCCAAAACAGCACTCCTCCGCCAGAAAATCACAGCCTTCAAACAAAAGCCTGCGGAGCCGCTAGCAAAGGCATGGGAATGCTACAAAGAACTGCTGCGATCTTGCCCTACTCATGGACAGCCACCCTACGTCATTCAGGAGATCTTCTTCAACTCTCTTGACCAAGTCACTAAAGACAGAATCAACCAGTATACTCGCTATGAATATCTGACGATGTCACCAGTTGACGCATGGGGTGTACTAGACAAGCTCACCAATTATGACAACAAATATGGGTCTACTGCAAACTATGAGGAGAACTTCTACGCCAGGCCAGCACCATCTATGCCACTCTATGAGCCAGCAAAGGAGATTGACCCGGATGTCAGGGAGCAGTTCTACAGAGACCAGAATCACAAGCTCCTCAAGCAAGTCAAATATCTGTCTGTCAATCAGCCTTGCATCGAATGCGGATCACAGCGGCACATCACTACTGAGTGCCCACACACTGAGCAAGTAAGGATGGCAGAGACACATGAAGAGGTAGCCTACGCTGGGGGTCCCAATCGCTATATGGGGGATCAAAGGTTCTACCAACCACAATGGAACCAAGGTCCTCCTAGGAATCCCCCACCCTACAGAGCTCCAGGACATCCAGAAAGGGATCAAAAGAAGGACGATCTACAGCTGATCCTTGATGAGATGCGCCGAAATCATACACAGAACCTGCAGGCTACAAACACCATCAACAATCAGCTCCAGAATTTCAACACAAAATTTAGGGAGCTAGACATCTGGAACAAAGGCATAGAGACTCAGATGGGACAATTCGCTGCGCAGATCCCACGACCATCCGGACAGCTCCCTGGGCAAACAGAACCAAATCCTAAGGGGAAGACCGGACACGTCGCAGCTATCAAACTCAAAAGTGGGCATCAATTACATGAGCCAGAGGTCAGGAAGCATAAGGACAAAGCAGAGCAGCAACTCGACGCAGAACAGCAGCAACTCGATCTCGAGGAGCATGTACCCGAGATCGACAACAACCTCCTCGACCAAGCCCAGAAACCCAGCTCAGACTCCACTGCACAGCCCGGCAAATCGAGGTCGACAAGCCAACTCGAGATCGAGGACCCTCTTGTCGAGATCGAGGAAAAGTTGGCTGACAACGAGAACTCTGCAACACCTCCGACGTCTGATCTGGCTCCGAAACAGAAAAAGCCATTGCCTTTTCCTTCCAAGGCACAGAAAGACCCCACTGCAGGTAAGTTTAACCGATTTGTTAATATGCTGCAAGAACTAAATGTCTCTATTCCTTTTACAGAAGCCCTGCAAGAGATGCTTGGATATGTCAAATTTCTGAAGGAAATCCTGAGCAAAAAGCGATCCATCTCAGAGATCGCAGGCGAGTACAAAGTACTCCACTTCCATGAAAAGAGACCTGACCATGGTAAGTTTTCTGTTACTGTGGGTTTTGGACAATATAAATATGAGTCTCTGTGTGATTTAGGAGAAAGTGTGAGCATCATGCCTTTATCAATCTGGCGGAAAGTAAAGATAGGATGCATAGAGCCTGTGGATGCCAAAATATACATGGCAAACAATACAGTGGTCATCCCTACAGGTATAGTTGAGAATGTCCCCGTCCAGGTTGGTAAATTCTTTGTTCCAACAGATTTCCTTATCATAGACTGTGCTGAAGATCCTACTAGCCCTATTATTCTTGGTAGACCATTCTTAGCTACTGCAGATGCCAAGATTAGTGTCAAGCAGCGATCGCTCACCTTCACCATAGGCGACGAGATCTTAGATTTCTCCTTTGGCCCTACAAAAGAGGAAATTTCATGGCTAGAGGTGAAGAGCATCAGCAACCACGGGACCAATCAAATAACGGAGGAAGGCACCAGCCAACTCGAGATCGACGAGGGTTCCTCGAGATCGACTAAGACACTCCTCGATCTCGACCAAAGTTCCTCGACCTCGACTTCCTCTACTGAGCCACAGACTTGCCCAGAACCTAAGTATGGGGTCCCTGTACTCGATGCCGACCAGCCGTACTCGACATCGACTAACCCCAAGCCCGAAGATTTCTGTTTTGGGTCCGAAAAGGTAAGTTCAGGTATGAATCATACTCCTCCTCAGTCCATTAAGAAATTTATCAATAATTTAAGGGGAGGTAAGGCCCCGTGGCGAGAGAATCTGCGAAAATTAAGAGCTGGAAGGAAGAAGAAGAAAAAGAAGGAAGATTATGCAAGCAACCACCTGTCAGCTGAGCTTGCATACTACCATCAGGACCTAGATGATCCAGGAGAAGGGCCAAGCATGAGCGGGCCCCACACTAATGGTTCTTGAGCGCAAACGGAGAAGTCGGCCTAGCGACTCTAAAATCTAGAGCGTGTATATAAAACTTTATGAATTTTGGGACTTTTGAACTTTTTGGTTTTGGTTTTTTAGTTTAAAATGCTTCATGTGGAAAGTCTTGTTTTTGTGTGCAATATAACACTTTTAGGTCGACAAAGCATAGAAGGATCGCAAAAAGTGGAAAGAAGAAGTCCCTGAAAAACAGTCAGAATCGACGAAGGCCAAGTCGACAACGACGAGGAGGAGCAGCCTAGAAACTCCTCGATATCGAGTAGGCCAACTCAATATCGACAAAGCCCAGAAGCTCCTCGACTACAGAAGCCACTGGACACAGAAGCTTCCTCGAGATCGAGTTTTGTACTCGAGATTGACAAAAATCTTTCCTCGACCTGCACAGATCTGCCATCCTCGATGTGTTATTCTGTAAGTTCCTTCCTTTACTCTTGTTTTTATTTGATTTTATACAGTGGGGACACTGTAAATTTTAAGTATGGGGTGGGGGAAGGGCTCATTATCATTATTATATGTTTTAGTCTTGCTTTTGGTTTACATGGTGAAATTTTAATTTTTATGTTATGCATTCATGTTTAAATTTTATGCATTTTAGTCTTTTGTCATACTTTAGTCTTGTTTTTTAGTTGCATAAGAAAAAAAAATAGAAAATGTCGAAAAAAGAAAAAAATATGCATGTTTAAATTTCTGCATTGTTTAAGTTTTTATACCCTAACTTAGATGTCCTATGATGATAAATAATGATTGACTTGATCATATAAACCCTATGGAATGTTTGGAAGGTTTAGCCTAAGTCCTCGAAATTGTTTTTATGTGGATTGTGAACTTGTGATGAAATTAAGCACATATGATCCTAAGCTAAAGGTTAAAATCCAACAAAAATTGTCCCAGCGAGAATTTTGGCCTTATAGGGAGAACGTTAAAAATCCCTCTACTTTCTTGAGTGTATTTACTCTTCCTATGCATCTCTAAATGTTGTGATAGTTATTCAAAGCCAATGCATTTATATGTTTATGTGAATGAGGATTAAATGATGGAGGCACATTTTAAGCCAATTTTATCCTCTTTTTACCTACCCTGCCTTATCTCTGCTTGAAGCCAGAACATTAGCCTGAGACTTTTATTGTGAACTCCACAAAATTACCCTTAGCCAAATTGAGCCTGACCCCCATTTGGGAATTAAGACTTAGAGTTGGTTGGAAAGATGATTTGTGAAAAGAATGAGCTTATGTTTCATTTCACGTAAGGAGGATTTTTGAATTTATTAAGGTATGGGTTGGTTTTATATTTTTATCTTGCTATGCATATTATGTAAAAAGGATTTTCGGCTCACCCTATAAATGCAGTAGTATTATTTTATGTTATTTTCGTTTCAAAAAAAAATCGGGAAAGAAAAAAAAGAAGAGAAAAAGTATATATGTTTGTGAATAAAGTGCATGAGCCAAATTTACCTTATTTCTTTCATTATTCGCAAGATACATACTTTGGAGAGGTTAAGAAAGTTTGAAAGGTTACATACTTCATTGAGATAAATTGGAGAGTTTGGTTGATGCATATGATTGAGAGTTATGGTTTGGTTGAGTTGTGTTGGAGATTTAGGAGTCTTGATTCCCGAATTTTATAAAGCACCACATGGCCAAATAATTCCATACCCTTATATTTCTTACCAAGCCCCATTACAACCCCGCCGAATGGGATCTTCTTTGAAGAATTCTATTGAGCGAAGTCCTCCTGATAATTCTTGTTACATTTGCATAATTGGTTGCGAAGTGGATTCATATTTAAATTGCAATGTTTATGAGAATGTATATGGAGGTTGGATTATTCCTGTGAGGTTGGATTTATATTGCCTATGCCTATGGATCACTCATATATGTGTGATGACGTTAAATTCACTTGTCTTACATTGCTACTACTTGAGATGTTGCTTTTGACAAAAGGCGAAGACTTGAAGGATGTGTTGTAGGTCTTGGTTATTGCTTGAGGACAAGCAAATCTAAGTATGGGGTGATTTGATGTCTCTAAAGTAGCCATGTCTTTATGCATATTTTAGTTCCATATTCTATACACTTTGCATATTTCGGGTTGGGAATATGTCGAATTTACGTAGTTTATGTTTATTTCTCAGAAATGGAGATCTACATAAGTTTTTGTTTAATATTGTAGAATATGGAGCCATTTCGGGAGAAAACCAAGAAGCAAGGACGGAAGCTTAAGCCAACTCGATATCGACAAATGTTACTCGATATCGACAAACATGTCTAGGCACTGCACTGATCGAGGAGCCCATGTCGAGAAGCTGAAGACGAGCCAACCCGACTCCAACACCTTCCTCGAGATCGAGTACTCAACTCGATGTCGACAACGCCCTGAAGACCCACCCAGAGTCGAGGAGAGCTTACCCGAGGAGACCGAGGAGAAGTTACCCGACCTGGCGCCCGGACACCACAACTCGATGTCGAGGATCTTCCTCGATGTCGACAAAGCCGAACACCTGTCCGAGCATGTCGAGATGAGTTGCTCGACAACACCAGAAGGCCAAGACGATGGACCACCTAAACTCGAGATCGAGTTACTTCTTCGAGATCGAGGACACCCCAGGAGCCAGAGTCCGAGCCATGTCGAGGACCAGCAACCCGAGACGCCGAGAAGCTGAAGTCAACGTCCATGTTACTCGAGATCGAGTAAGTCTACTCGAGACCGAGGAAAGCTGTCCGGAGACGCGTAACACAGTTTGGGCAGTCCTACTCGGATTGGGATTCCTTGGGGCCGAAGATTGCCGAGTATATCCGATTTTATCAAGATCTATCATGAAGGAGAAGCTTTATCCACTTGAAGAATTTTAGATATAATTCCCTTTTTTAGATTTAATTATGTTGTTCCATTTATTTATCTTTAATGCTTTAGATATAGATTTAGATAAAGATAGAGATATTCTATCCTTGAATAGCAAGGAGTAGAAGGCTATAAATAAAGCCCATGGGGCTGATTTTAGGAGGAATACAATTCAATTCAGAAGTTAGAGAAGTAGTTCACAGAGAGTTTTAGGAGTTCGAAGGTTTTAGGGTTTTGGCATTCAACGAGAGTTGGATTGCCGGGATTGTAAAGGCTTTGAATTTAGTTTAATGCAAGTTTCTTTTCATCAATCAATGTCTGAGGTTGCGATGAAGCGCGAGTAGTCCACCCACTTCTAGGGTTGGGGCGAGCCCGACGATAGCCCTGCGTGTTTGAGGTAAAGATCCAACTTTTATCATGTTTTGAGCATCTGCTACTTGTTATGTGTTTATTACGTCTCTAATGGTGGTCCATGATAACAACTTGGATTGTAAACATAAAATCAGTAGAGACAATTAGGGTTTCTTGAAAGAGTTGTCTAATTGTTGAAAAAGGCGAAAGCTTAGTCATTTGATGCGATTCACATGATTATCTGTTTTATTTCTGCCTTATGCATGCTTGGTTATCGTTGTTGCAAACCCCAATCTTGGAAGTCTTTTACATACAGTTTAGTTCGAAATCCCAAAGCCTTTGTCTTTACTTTCTTTTGTTTCGTTTTAGTTTTCTGTTTTCTTCGAGATCGACTAGCACTCCTCGATCTCGAGTTACTGATTCTCGATCCAGCATCGCTGTAGCTTCTGTGTGCAGGTGATCGACAAAGCCAACCCGACGTCGACGAATCTCCTCGATCTCGAGTAAGCCTTACTCGATCTCGACCAAAACCGCCGGGAGTTGCTGCTGCGCTGTGCTCGACTTGTCCGATCTTCTGTCGACTAACCCTAGTCGAGATCGAGGACACCTGTGGTCGACTTCTGTGAGATTTCTCCGCTGCATCAGGAGGAGGTCTTGTAATTATTTGCGTGGGCAGAATCTGGTTTGATTTATATTTTATATTTTAAACTCGATTTCCTCCTTACAACAACGAAGCTCTGTACATCTGCTCTGACAGTGGGCCAATAGTACCCCAGCCTCAGAACTTTTGAAGTTAGGGCTCTCTATCCTTGGTGATGAGCACAGACCCCCGCGTGCAACTCTTTTGCAATGGTATGTCCTTCCCGGCTGGACACACACAACAAGTCTGGGAAGTTAAAACCCTTTTTATATAACTTTCCTTCGCGAATTACGAATCGGGCTGCCCTGTTTATTAACTTTTTGGCTTCCATTCTCTCAGGGGGAAGGATTGCCTTTCCTAGATATTCAGTAATTGGTGTCCGCCAATCTTCAGGGCCCTCGGTTTGGATGAAGTACACCTCTTGCAGGAGTCTCCGCCGATCTTTCCTCTCGAAATTGAACTTCTCCTCCACACCTGGCGGCTTGGTGGCTCCGACTCGAGCCAACAGATCTGCTTGTTTATTATCTTCTCTAGGGATGGATTCCACTGTTAAATGCAGAAAGGCTCTTCTTAGAGCGTTTACCTTTCGCAGGTAATCTGGTAACAATCCTGTCCTGGCCTCGTATTCCCCTTCTGTTTGCTTTGCGACAATCCCTGTTAAGCATTCCGATCTCACGTCTAATGAAGGTGAACCTGTCCTCTGCCAAAGGCTTAGTAAAAATGTCAGCCCATTGATAATCAGTTGAAATAAAGGATATGGACACATCACCCTTTTCGACATGGTCTCAAATGAAATGATGCCTTACATTAATATGTTTGGTCCTTGAATGTTGAACGGGATTCTTTGTAATGGATACAACACTTGTGTTGTCACACTTAATGGGAATGTCTTTGAGGTCGATGCTAAGATCTCTCATTTGTTGAGATATCCAAAGGATTTGGGAGCAACATGCTCCAGCTGCTATGTATTCGGCTTCAGTAGTGGAAAGAGCAACTGAGTTTTGTTTCTTTGAGTGCCAACTAATCAAGGATGCCCCTAAAAATTGGCAACATCCCGACGCGCTCTTCCTATCCACCTTATAGCCTGCAAAGTCTGCATCAGAATACCCAATTAGTGTAAAATCTCTTTGCTTCGGGTACCACAAGCCAAGCTTCTTAGTGCTATTGAGATATCGAAAGATCCTCTTCACAACTACGAGGTGAGATTCTTTAGAGTCAGCTTGAAACCTAGCACACATGCAAACACTAAACATGATGTCAGGTCTACTAGCAGTAAGATATAATAAAGATCCAATCATCCCTCGATACTCCTTTTGATTGACACTCTTCCCGGTCTTGTCTTGATCTAAGGACATGGTTGAGCTCATGGGTGTCTTGGCTGCTTTGGATTGATCTATCTTAAACTTCTTCAAGAGATCCTTAGTATACTTGCTTTGGTTGACAAAGATCCCTTTCTTAGATTGATGAACTTGCAACCCCAAAAAGAAGTTGAGTTCTCCCATTAGGCTCATCTCAAATTCACTACACATAATATCAGAAAATTCCTTGCACAAAGATGTGTTAGTAGCCCCAAACAATATATCATCAACATATATTTGGATAACCAATATGACTTTTCCTTTGGTCTTGATGAAAAGGGTTTTGTCGATCAACCCCTTTTGAAAATCATTTTCTAAAAGATATTTTGACAAGCACTCATACCAAGCTCTTGGGGCTTGTTTCAAACCATATAGCGCTTTCTCTAGTTTGTAAATATGATTAGGAAATTCCGAACTTTCAAAATCTGGGGGTTGAGCCACATAGGCTTCTTCTTCTAAGAAATCATTAAGAAATGCACACTTGACATCCATTTGATATAATTTTATGCCCATAAAAGATGCAAATGCTAATAAAATGCGAATGTCTTCAAGCCTGGCTACGGGAGCAAAAGTCTCCTCGTAGTCGATACATTCCTCTTGATTGTAGCCTTGAGTAACAAGCCTTGCTTTGTTCCTCATGATCTTACCATTCTCATATAGCTTGTTCCGAAATACCCAACGTGTGCCAATGACTGATTGATGCTTTGGCATAGGCTTCAAGGTCCAGACTTTGTTCCTTTCAAATTCGTTAAGCTCACTTTGCATAGCAATGATCCAGTCTGGCTCTTGAAGGGCCTCATCCACCTTCTTTGGTTCTACAAGTGAAACAAAAGCGTGAAAAGCACAGAGATCTTTAAGTTTAGAACGAGTTTGAACTCTAGATGTAGGGTCAGAGATCATATCCTTTAATGAGTCTGATGAGGAGTATTTGAACTTTCTCTTGCCAGTCTCAGCTCCTTGGTTCGTCACATCAACAGGATTGATTTGTGGTACATCTGACTCTATAGATATGTTGGGCTCAGTTACAGTAGTTTCTGAAGTCTCAACACTTTTGGATTGGTCGCCAAGGGCTTTGGACTGAGCTTCAACACCTTAGGCCAATTCTTCAGTGTTAAGAATCTGATCCTGCATGTTCCTCTTCTTTGTGTTCTTGGTAGTAATATCATCACCATCCTCATTCTCTGTATGGCTGTTAAGATCTAGATCTTTTTTGGGTTTGAAAGAGCTACGTGTTTGTTTACCTCGTGTGCATGCTTTGCACATATCAATACCTTTGAAGTCCATTTCAGGTAGTCCTCTTACAAGCCCTTTGGACACAAGCTTTTGTAATGTATGTGGGCTTACATGATCAAGTCTCCTGTTCCAGAGCTTTGGATCGTTCGTCAAAGCCCTTAGACAGGTTAAGCTTCCTTGTGCCACTTGCTCAGCATTCACAGCATAGATGTTGTTAAAGCGATATGCAGTTAGAACTACTTCACATGTATCTTCTCTGCGCACTAGACATCTTTTCTTGTTAAATCCAACATCATTACCACTATCACATAGTTGAGAAATACTAAGCAAATTATACTTCAAACCATTAATAAGATAAACATTTTTAATGCTATGATTAGGATCACTCCCAACACTACTGATACCAACGATGTCACACTTTCCTTTGTCACCAAGAGTGATTGTTCCAGTGGATTGCTTCTTTAGATCATGGAAGAGAGACCTCTTCCCACTCATATGTCTAGAGCATCCACTATCAATAATCCACTTTTGCTCTTTCACCTTGGTGATCTCCTGCAAGACAAAAATCAACCTTTGTGGCTAGACCAATAAGCAAATTTAAATCTATTATTGGGATAAACCATATTTGGTAAAATAGTGGCTTTGGGGACCCAAACTTGCGTTATCCGTTCTTTTCTCAAGTGAACAGGAAAGGTATTGCAAATGATATGAGGATCCTTTCTTCTATAAGGGCAGGTCTCTCTTACATGTCCCTTTCTTGCACAATGGTGACATATAGGAGAGGTTCTGCTTCCTTTTGCCTTCACAAAAGTGGTAATGTGTTGCTTCTTTAAAAACCTCGGATTGTAGCCAATACCACTTTTGTTTAGAGAACTTTGTTGCTCACCCAACATCCTATCAAGAGTGCCTTTGGACTTGGTAAAACTTATGAGGGTTGTCTATTGGTCTTGAATCTTTTTATTCAAGGAGATCTTCTCGCTCTCTAAGTCATGATGTTCACTTCTTAGAGAAGATAGATCTTGCTTGAGTTCAAATTTCTCTGAGTCAAGAGTCTTGACTTTAATGTCAAGACCTGAATAAGAGGTTTCAAGACTTTTGACCCTCATAGACAGTTCCTCAATAGTTCTTTCCTGGTCCACGGTTTTCTTGATAAGAGTGTTGGTTTGGGCAATAAGTTTCTCTTCATTTGCAATCATATTAGAAAGGAATTCCGATAGTACCTCTTTTGGACTTGCCATAAGCTCTCTTACAGTTACCTCAAGTTGCTCATCGTGGGATTCATCTCCTGAGGCCATGAGACAAAGGTTGGCCTTTTTATCATTGGAGTCCGAGTCACCTGAGTCAGAATCACTCCAAGCTGCCACCATGGCTTTCTTCTTCCATCTATCACCTTTCTTGAACTGGCTCTTCTTCTTTTGAGGGCAGTCTTTCACTAGATGGTCTGTTTCACCACATTCAAAACAAGACAAAGGTTTAGTCTTCTTGTCATATTTGTTGTATTGAGACTTACCTCGAAATTTAGAAGACTCTGATCCATCTTTGTTGTTGAATTGCTTCTTCATTTTGAGGATTCGAGAAAGACCCCTTGTAATGAGAGCAAAGGGATTATCCTCATCATCATCCTCATCTTCAGAATCAGACACATCTTTGGGCTCGTCTTTCTTAGACTTGAATGCCAAGTTCTTAGTGCTTGTTGGAAGTTCTCCATCGTCTTCATTGAGAATCATCTCATCTGTGATCAGCTTCCCAAGCAAGTCATCAAGGGGTAGAGTGGTGAGATTCTTGGCTTCTTCTATGACTGTCATTTTAGGGCCCCATTTGTCTTTTGGAAGGCACCTTAATATCTTCATCACTTTCTCAACATTCTCAAAGGTCTTGCCGAGAGAGTCAAGGTTGTTCGTGATCTTCGTGAACCGTGTGAATAAGGCCTTAATAGACTCATCAAGCTTCATTTTGAAGAGTTCATACTTTCGAAGGAAGATGCTGATCTTGGTGTCCTTCACTTGACTGGTTCCTTCGTAGGTGACAACCAGCTTGTCCCAAATCTCTTTAGCCGACCTACAAGATGAAATGCGATTAAACTCATCGGTACTAAGACCATAGTATAGTAAGTTAATGGCCTTGTAGTTCTTGGAGACGAGTTCAAGATCTGCTTGGATGAACTCAGCCTCGGTCTTCGCGACTTTGCTTCCATTTGGTCCGTCATTCACAGGAATCTTCAGACCATTCTCTATAATGTTCCAAAGTTCCAGATCTTGATCTATAATGAACATTTTCATCAAGGACCTCCAGTGGACGAAGTTGTTTCCTATAAAGAGTGGTGGTCTACTGGTAGACCTCCCTTGTGCAAATCCTCCGCTTGCTTCACCAGACATGATCAAAAAGTCACAAGATTGTTAGATCAAAAGCAGTGAGTAAGGCTCTGATACCAATTGAATAGAGTATGCAAACTTTTCGCTTTCAATCTAAAGACTTTTGAAACGCTTGCAAAACCCTGTGAGAGTAAGCTCAATTCTTTCGATTGGGAAACCTGAATCACAATAGAGTTATACAGTTCAAAACAAGTGCGGAAATATGGTAAAGCAATAAGTAAAGAACAAAATGAATTGTTAACGAGGTTCGGCTCCTTAAAGGCTTAGTCTCCGCCTAGGGTTCTTCCACAACCCTAGGATTCAACCGGCTTTATTGATTCACAAGACTTAGGATCGTAATAGCTCACCGAGAAGCCTCTCTCCTATACAATTGCAATCTAGTCAACTCTCGTTCCCTTGGAGTCCTAGACCAATCTAGAAGAGCCCCACCTCTCTCAGCTATCTAGTACAATCCTCTTACACTTCGTGAATCAATCGCCTAGTGCTCACTTCCTGAGTTATAAACTCTCGAGTATAACACTCTCTCAGAATATATCCTATAAGCTCACTGTGTAACTCTCAAATGCTTTGAAACAAAAGATACAACTCTTAACACCTAGCAGAGAGTACACAAAGAAGACAGATTGACTTGAGGGCTTGTGTGCGATGTAGATCAATGAGGTTTGTGTTCAACGCTTGTGTCTGTCTTCTCTTCTTTATCTCCTTTTTATACTTGATCAAATCAGCGCCTACTTTCAAAGAAGGATCTTTTCCCAACGGTTAACTCAGATCATGGCTTTAGAAGTGATCTTCACAATCTTCTATTCTGGGAAACTTCGAAGCCACAATCCACCAGATTTGATCTTCAGGCCTTTTAGCTTAAGAAAGGAGATTTCTTTCTAAATCCTTGCTGCATTGCTAGTACATACTATATGATAATATCTGGAAATATATATAATAATAACATATCATAACATCCGGAAATAATATATGCAAATAATAGAGGTTTTGAATTTCATCAACACAGCTATAGGTTTAAGACCTTTGACACAAGCTATATGTCAAAGCCTTTGAAACCATTTACGATTTTCATCAAGGGAGTGGAGTTATCAATTGCAAAGGAATATATTGTGGGTGAATGTGGGCAAGGGTTTGGCATGTTACTGAAGCAAGACAAAGGGAGATAGAAGCACACCATAAGGATATATATGTCATATGCGATCTCTAGGGCTATATAGAAACACACCTTAGGGATTTGCAAAAAAAATCCAAATAGATCTTTCAAGTGGGGGCAAATTCTTTTTTTTTTCTTCCCTATTCTTTTACAATTTCTTTATGAGTATTATAATTTCACTTTAACAATACTTGCAATCTCTAGGGCTAGAGTTTTCTATGTTCATTTTGCATAAAAATCAGAAGGTTCAATGATGAGAAAATGGATAATCTTCTACCTTGTTATACTTGTGGCTGTCTATTTGTTCACACTTGTTCTTATTCTACTTATTCTTCACAGTGGGATGAGTATAGTGATGAGCAGGATGATGCAACGAGCAGCCGAGACCCAACTCTCATTCACATGGAAAACGTCAACCGGGATCTAATTGCAATCAATCGGGGCCTAACCGAGGACAACCAAGCTCTCACTCAGCGCAACCTGGATCTCACCGAGCGTAACAGAGATCTCACCACTCGCAACCTAGATCTCACGGAGTGCAATCGAGATCTCACTACTCGCAACCTAGGTCTAGATGAACGGGTATATGATACGGAAGACGACTTATCTCGCCACGAGGAGGAGTTGTTGAGCGAGACTTCCATGAACGAAGAACTCACGGATAGGGTTGCGTCATTGAGCACCTACATTTGAAAGTTGTGGATTGAGCTCGCTACTTCCAAGAGTCATGAGAGGAGGGCTCATCCAGTTATTATCGTGATGGTCTTTGTCTTCCTCCTTGCATTTGTGAAGAAGTAGACGTCTTTTGGTAGGATGTGGTGTAACTAGGGAAGACTTTTGTTATTCGGCTTACCAGTTCTCGTTAGGATTATGGTGTAACTAGGCAAGGCATTTTTCCGATGACCATGTTTCATTAGGATTCGGTTTAATTAGGATAGTCTTTTGATAACATTGACGTTGCTCTTGGGCACTTGTCGTAAGGATTATGGTAGTTGCATTAGGTAGTCTTTTGATAACATTGCATGTGATCATGTTCATTACATTGGCTTTCATCTTTTCGATTATAAATTGCATTAGGTAGTGGGTATCTTATTATACCTTATTATTTGGCCATGATAAGGTATATAACGTTATACTCAATATTTATATATTATCAATTGCCAATTATTTGACCATGCTAATTTCGTACTCAATGTTTATAAACACTAACGAATATCATCAAATATGCTAACCTTTTACCATTAAACCCACATGGCAAAATAAACATAAACGTCGAACATAAAATTCATGACCATCATGCAAAAAATGACCGTGTCTTTCCGAGTGCTCTTACCATTAGAGTACCAATCATATGGTGAAATAGATATGACGACCTACCAAAAAATATTGTGCACCCGAGATGTTGGTTTCCCAATACATTGGACATATGCAAAAAGGGTGCTTTCCGTTCACCTTGACGAAGCACGTGGAGTCCCACTAGCGGCGACCACGTCAGTCCGCCCAAATCCTACATGCTATGCTGTTTCGCAAGGACCTCATAACCTCTGCGTTGTCGTCGTCCTCATCGTCGTAGCAGGAGGACACCTCCTCTTCCTCTGCATCGTCGTATGCATCATCTTCTTCATCTAATTCGACGTCACCCTGCGGGGTCATGTCTACCTCGTCGTTGTCCGAGCTTCGAAGCATGAAGTTATGCAACGCGAAGCATGATAATATGATGTCAACCTGTTTCTGCGCTGCGTACTTTGGCGTTGTCCTTGTGATCTTCCATTGACCCTTGAATATGCCGAATGTGCGCCCGATTGCTCCCTGTAACGACGAATCCCTCGAGTTGAAGGTCTCCTTCTCATTGTTAGCCAGCTCTTCCACGAATGATGTGCGATGGTACTTCGTCTTTGGGTTAGGCACCATGTACCCCTCACGATCGGGGTAGCCTTTGTCACACACGTAGTATCTTCCTAAATGTTCAAAGTCATGTCAAATGTGAATGGGTTGTTGATCGATACAGGAGAGCATGGATGGGAAAATAAGGATACACAAACCTGGAGGATGTGGGAAGTGGAAAGCGGGAGTGTTCACGGCATGGTCAAACACTCGAGCATCGTGGGCACTCCCCTCCCACCCGGATGAGATGAAAGTGAAGTTTAGATCAAAGACGCAAACCGCCATCACAATGAGCGTCGTTATTCCCTTTCGACCCATATACATCACCTGCTCATCTCGAGGGATACATGCTTGGATATGAGTGACGTCTATGGCTCCTATGCACCCCTTTGAAGTCGGCTTACCAACATGTATACATAGAGGTATATATAGTCATCGGAAGAACCGTATATGACAAATATAGATCCTAAATATTTGCATATAACATGAGCACACAATAAACATTTCATTATCATGATATGAACATTAAGGGTTTGGTTACCTTTGACACATCTCAGTATCTCACTCATGGTATACAAGCATGAATAACGGTCAACGCTCACACATGGGTCAATGAGTTGTGCGATCAATGTTATACTAATTTTTGCCCATTTCTTGAATTTTCTTCTTTAATCTGGCTCTTTCAAATTAACCAAATATACACTACAAGTCTCCAAATATTGCCTCACCTCAATTGACGAATAATAGAATATAATGAAATATATGAAGTGCATACCTTAAGCAAACCCTCGTCAACCATGGTGGAAATCATGTCCATAACCTGATGCGCATGCCCTTCCTGTTTGCTTGATGACTCTTCATCTTTGATAAACGCTATGAGTTCCCTCTGAGCTTCCTCAGTCCCTTCCACATGTCTTTGGAAGAGGGACGATCTTGTCGACTGCTGGTTAGATCTCTTCTTAGCTGTGTGGGTGGATGAGTTTCCTGCAACTCTCTTCCCATGCGGTTCTGGCCCAGTCGTTCGACCGATGGGGGTGGATCCGGTAGGGTTCAGTGGAGCACCTGCATTGATCCCTCGAACGATATTCTACAAGCTAGCATCGCAGGCACCAAATTTAGGAGTGAGCTCGTCGAAATCATCCGCCAAGTCATATTCGGTATCTGGTTGTTGACTGTCAAAACACCTAGTTGCCTCACCAACGGTGGAGGGCGGCGGTGGAGTTGGCGCATCCATCGACGGAGCCATACAATGTTGCCCCGTGGCAACCGTCCCTTCATAGATTTGATCCCACAAGTCCTCCAAGTATGCTGAGATTCCCCTCTTTCAGAATTTTTTAAAATTGCCATTCTCCTACATCAACCGCAAAGCGAAGATAATCAACATACGAAATGAAACAACAAATATTTCCCAAGATGAGCTATTAATGAAACTCCCAAATAAAATGAAACAACAAATATGTTCATGTCAAATACTTGATCTATATCTATTTCACAAGATGATCTATTATTATGTTTCCCAAACAAAATGACATTCACAAATATGCTCAAGTCCACTTATTGACACTACCCCAAAATCATACAAACAATGACAGGAATCAATATATGTGGAAGCTGAGATTGAATATGCTCATGTCATGTACCTGTATTTTTTTCGCCCACCACTCCTTAGTTACGGCGATTGTCCCACTAACAGGATCCCAACCAAGACCGGTCTCCCCATGCTTCAAGTCTTTCCATTCTCTCCACCTCTCTTTCATTGTATTATGCTTGTTCTGGAAAGTTTCTTTCCCACACTTCTTGTTAGTAGCTTCCTCAAATTCAGCAGTGAGGTCAACCCAACTGAATTATTGATCTCGACCATACTTGCGCTGATATGCAACAAGAAGATCAATGAACTTTCGCTGCAATTCCCGAGTCCACATAAAAGCCTTGTCTTTCGGAGGGGGCTTGTTGCTTGACACCATTGTTGAAAACACAAGCTGCTCAACACTTATCAACACATATTACCAACACACGAACGACATTGCCATTCCAACACACAAGCACTTTAATCACAAATCAAATACACATACAATACAAAGGACGATTTCAACAACTAATTACCTATGAAGCCACCAAATCAGTAGGAGACACGTAAACCCTCCAAGGTCTCAACATCTATTTACATAAAATGCTCCATTTCAATATCAGTGGTACTTTAGATGCCCCTTACTATCATAACAAAGAACATGACTTTATTTTTTAAGCCTATCTCATGACTCTCAAGAGAACCAACTATTTTCCAATTGATTATATCAAATCAACATATATCAGATGAAATTCTCTTATGGACTCCAATGATCGAGAATTCTAATTTGAACTACAAGATTGAAATAGACAATCAAAATCCGAGAGCTATCGACAAAGATTGAAAAAGTCAATCAAAAAGTTAATCAAAATCCTAGATCTATCGACAAAGAGCTATCGACAAAGAACATATATGACAAAGAGCGGAACTGCAAGATTGAAGCAGAAAGTAGAAAGTAGAAAGTAAACAGAAAATCATGAAAATCGAAATTGAACACTCAAAATTGAACTGTCAATCGCACTTCATGACCAGTCGACAAAGAACCGACCTCAGAAATCGATGTTGAACAGTCGACAAAGAGCTATCGACCGCACTTCAAGAAAATCTAATAGAAGCAGAAATTGAAGCGGAACTCAGAAATCCAAAAGCTGAACTCCGAAATCGTGAAGTGGAGGACGAGGAGGAGGGCTTACCTGTACTGTTGTTGTCCGACACCAAGGGTTCTTCAGTTTAGGGTTTGACCGAATGTCCAGACAGGAGAGATTGCAATTGAACGTCTTTGAGGATGAGGATGGGTAGGTGGGGTAAATAATTAAGGGCATTTTGGTCATTTTCTCATAAATACATCTCCTACTCCTCATACTAACCAAACACCAATCAAATTTTTTACAAGGTTATTTTTAAAATAAAACATCTAACTCCCACACCTCCATAATACCCAAAATAAACTCCAACCCCTGAAAAACACCTAACCCCTAAAAAACCTTTCATTTGCCAAACACGCGCTAAAAGGTCTAACTAACCAGAAAACCTAATTTTGCTCAAACGCCCTTGTATCCGAAGCTTTACCTCATTCGTGGTCGGTTTGGTTAAACATTTTGGACTGCAAGTAGTTGTAGACACTCTTAGCTAGGGAGATTGTAACGACCCAAAAGTATGGATATCCGAATATGCCTCCATAAATCCACTTAAAGGATTTATAAGGTTCGGATGATCCGGTTATTCGGGAAACATTATAGGAGAGTGTTAAATTCTTCCGTGAGCTTTAGATCTTACGACCGAGTACGAGTTATTTAGTTAAGTTATTTGTTTTTAGCGAAAGCGATGGTTTTTGAAAGTGGGGATTTCGAACCCCTAGAAATGCGCGCGCCCGTTGGAGGCGTTCACCTGTCCTAGGTTCTATCGTGTAAATGATTTTCAAGTCGGAAATATAAAGTGCGGAAATAATGTACATCAAAGTTGTCACGGCATAGCCGGGTCAAAACCAAATCAAAGTAAGCGAGAAAGTAAAGAGTGTGTAAGTCATGCCTCATGATAATGCATATCTTAGATAGGCATTATAGTCGTTTTTAGTTTAGTTAGGTTGCATTTCTTTCATACTTTGTTGCTAAATTGCATCTTTTGATTGTTTTAGAAGAGTTCGGATTCTGCGCAAATTTGTGTTTATCTTGCAGATTGAATCGGAACACATTTGGGAGATGCAATATCTTGAAGAGGAATACAAGAAATATTAGAAAGAAGCAAGGAAGAAAGAGAAGCAGGACAAGTGAAGATACCCGCGAAGAAAGTCAAGAGGACACGGCAACAGTATGCCGCGGCCGCAGCAGGGACCGCTGCAGCGGGTAGCCAGAAGTTGCTGATGCCGCGGCCGCAGCATTGGTCGTCAGCGCTGAGACGCTGCGTTTTGATTACTAAAAACCCTAGATGTTCTTATTTTGTTTCATGGCCGACTTGGGATCTTATATAAGGCCGAATTTAGTTATTTTCCAGCACTTTTATTCTATTCTTTCATTCATCAGACACTTTAGAGATTTGAGCGATGTCTTCCATGAGGAACTAAACTCATCTATTCTGCCTGTAATTTGAAGCTTTATTTGGATTGATTGTGAGTTTCTAATTCTCGTTCCTTGTTTCCTATATTTGAATGCTTCAACTTCTTTGTGCTTGATTGTCTATTGTTTTATTCTATCTAGCCCGCGCAACTAGTTAGAATCAATTCAATTGCTAAGGTTTTGTAGATTCCTGGTTGTGAACCTTAACCTAAGTGGAAAACTTGTTCCTTTAGGGCTTTTTGAACTAATTGAATGAGTAGGAAGTTGAATGTGTTGTTAAATCCCTCTTTAGGGACTGCAAATACCTTGGCTAATCTCTGAACTTAAAGCTCTCAATTGGGTTAAATCCTTCTTTAGGGACTGTTCGATTGATAAGGGTTGCTAGGACTGGTTGGACTAGTAACTATATTAGGTCGGTACAAGGGCATTCATAGGAAACTTAATAGGACGAGAAGAAGTTACAAGGATCGCTTCAATCCAATAAAGTGGAAAATTGTAGGTAGAATTGTTTCTCCTAATTGTCTGAAACAAATTCATTTACTTTGCTTTCTTTACTCCGCTTTGATAAAAGGCGGAACTTTCACACACAAAACCCCCCAAATTGGTTACTTTGATTGACACTTGAATCAAACTGGAATTATAACTTTCTCTGTGGATCGACCTCTTGTTTATTGCTATACTTCCTATAGGTTTGAGTTATCTTTGGCGGATCAACGACAGGTTTCCCCTCCGTCACCTCACTCGCTCTAATCGTCCCAAAAGGTCTGTCCCGACAACCATCCACATAAGTAAGTCATATCGGGTAAGTGGTACCTGAATCTAAAAACAAGAAATAAATCAGGGTCAATAATCGGAAATATGCACACTCAATGCCATATAGAAAGGCATACTTAAACTACATGAATGTTAAAATGTAACACATAAGCAAGTGTATATATATATATATATATATATATATATATATATATATATATATATATATATATATATATATATATATATATATATATATGCGAAATAAACACGCAAGGGCCAGTTCCATCATCGTAATCATCATCATCATCATCACCATCATATCATAATATCTTCTCAAACGTACTCATCCTTCTTAAACATACTCATTCTTCCTCATCATAAGTATTTCATCATTTCATTCTTGTTCCAACTAGTATAAGTCATCTATTCAGATTTTGACGGCCGTCCTACCATAGACATATAGCATACATATGAATTGTTGGATTTACTAAGTTCATCCTATGTCATATTACTGGTTTATATTCCTAAACATGTTACTAGGTCGCGTGATGCATGAAGACTCTCGATAAGACAAAGAGTATCACATAAATCCATCATGAGTAAGTCCAGGGGACTTACCTGGAGTCCAGAGAATAAGCAAGCAATAAAATGCGCAACCAAGGATCCAATCAACAAGAGCCTAGAAATTTTATTAAGCTTTCATTAGGTGGTATTCTAATGCATGGTACCCAACCTAATAATCAACATACATCCACATGAGGTTCACGATTCTATAGATTATGCACTTTGGTTAAGTGATTCGGACATAACTAGTTATAATCTATATCGTATTATCACATAATCGATTTTCTTCTTATCGGATCATAAGACAAGTTATGGGTATACTTCATTTCTTTATTTTATATGCTCTAAGTTTTGGTTATGCCATCATATATTTAACCATATTCTTAGCATTCCCTTAACCAAGTTTTTTAATCGAGTCATTATAAACACTGGTTACTAAAATTATAATAACTCCTTATCCAACCGTTGGATCGCCCTAAATTTTAAATGGAAGTTAGATAACATTTTAATAAACATCATATCAATATTTCAGTCGAAGCAGATCGTTCGATTGGAAATAAAGTTAATGTTACAAAGGCACATATATCCATTTTGTTTTT
Source organism: Persicaria maculosa (assembly GCA_963922045.1). Lineage (NCBI taxonomy): Eukaryota > Viridiplantae > Streptophyta > Magnoliopsida > Caryophyllales > Polygonaceae > Persicaria > Persicaria maculosa. The sequence continues at coordinate 28,089,871 of OY998256.1, read as the reverse complement.
TGACGTTTGCTACAAAACGCAACCAAAAACACATAGCGGCTCCACTTCCTAAGACCTTTCCAAGCACACAAGATATATTCCTAGAGAGGGGGAGGCGTATGAGGGATTACCTTCGAAGAATCTCACACAAACGACTCAAGAACACCCTCGGGAGTCCTTCGGAGCACCTTCCAAACATCTTGCCATTTTGTCACCAAAAATCCCAAAACATGATTTAGATTCTTACTCAAAGTTGAAGAAAAGGAGTTATAACATATTTTGGAACTCAATTTTTAAATAAAGAAAGGGTTCTTACCAAGAAATCAAGTCAAACTCTCAAGACCCTTCAAAAACAGGTTTCTACAGCTCCAAAGATGGACGATTTTGGCTGAGCAAATGACCTTGAATTTTTGTGTGTGAGATATTTATAGAACTTTGGATTCAAGACGGATCCATGGCCACCGAGTTTGCTCAATTTGGATGAGTAATGAGGGAGATATGGATTTTTCTTCGGTTCTGTTATTTGTATAGTGTTCATATCGCCATCGGCACGGTGCCGATGTCGAGGCTCCAGGTCGGCACACATATTGCCGAACCCGAGTGCCCAAGTCGGCAATATTTGATGCCGAATTCGACTCTCTAGGGCAGCAGACATATACTGACGGAAGGGAAGACGGATTGGACGGTCAACTTGTCACGTCCAATCGACTGTGGCAAGTCACGTCACGCCTGAGCCGATGCTGGATCTCGAATTCGGTAGTGTCCCATCGGCAGCTTTGTAGGGAATCTTCAACTTTACAGGGAATCTTTAGCTTTCCGTCCCATCGGCACTTATGCTGCTGCCGAACTCCCAGATCGGCATAGCTCTCGAAGCTAGTGGCGACCTGTTATAAATAACCGCCCTCACTTTGCACTACACACACCAATCACACACTACTACTACTTACCTTATTCGACAACACTCGAAGTCGGTACCCCGGAGAAATTGTCGTGAAGAGATATTCGAAGGAGAAATGGTGAAGTGGCGTGACATGATATGGAGAACGAGGAGCAGCTCACAGTTGCCTTCACCTCAACCCTCGCCGAACGATCCGCGAGAGCCTTCACCTAACGATCCTCGAGCGCAAGCCGCAACTGAGGTATGTCGAGATTTATTGTTAACTTTATATTATTATATGTCTACATTTTAAAGAAATAAAGATAAATAGTAGGTTTAGTTATGTAAAATGTACATATGGAATTTTAAATGCAATTATAAATGGAATTTAGATATGGAATGTAGATATGGAATTTAGATATGGAATTTAGATGAAAATGTATATTTAAATAGATTGTAAAGAATTAAAGATAAAATGTAGGTTTAGTTATGTAAACTTTAATTTTGGAATTTTTAATGCAATTATATATGGAATTGAGATATTGAATTTAGACATGGAATTTAGATAAAATGTAGATTTAAATGGAATTTAGATAAAATCAAGATTTAAATGGAATGTAGAGAAATGTAGGTTGAGTTATGTGAAATTTAGATATGGAATTTATGTTCACATAATGGATAAATATATTTCACATAGTTTATGGATAATTAATATTATAAAATTATAAATGGAATTTAGATATGGAATGTAGAGAAATATAGGTTGAGTTATGTGAAATTTAGATATGGAATGTATGTTCACATAATGGATAAATATATTTCACATAGTTTATGGATAATTAATATTATAACTTACGGGTGTCGGGCCTTATAAAGATTATTTTGATAATGTAGGCAATGAGGCGGGTCGTATCCCAGCGTGAACAGGTAAGGCCAACCGCGTCTCTGAGGCGAGGTGATAGGCCTTTAGAGCCGGCTCAAGCGAGCACATCAACAATTAGACAACCAGCAATTGAACAACCGGTGCAGGAGCTCGCGCGAGCTAGCACGTCGTTTCTTAGGCGCGACGATGAGGATTTTCTGGCCGATTACAGCGTCGACGATGTCGACACGTCACAGGTGCCAGAGACCCCGCACATCCCCGACACTGACTTCACGCATCATACGACTTCGTGGGGACCCGAAGTCCACCAGACCCCCGAGTATATGCCCGTGGTGGGACCTGAACAGTCGCAGATGTGGTCGGGAATGACTAATCAGCCCATCCGTGATGAGGGTGCATCCTCATCCAACCCAGGTGCTGGTACATCGACACCAGCGTTTAACACCTTCGGGGTAGGTGACCACTTTGGGGGTGTATCCAGTACAGACCCCTTGCATAACCTCAATTGCCGCCCTGGGATGTTGGACGAGTTGAACCTTATGGATGTGGACGACGACCGCCCCAAGTTTGTCAAGCCACTTCGACACTACAAGACTCACAGGTGTCGCTGCCTGTGGATAAATGAGGTGGGTGTACATGTATGAAGGATTTGAAAACATTTACGGGTATTGTATGTGCAACTGTGAAGCTGAATATCTCATTATATGTTTTGCAGGCGGTGGAGATGACGGTAAAGAGCCTCAGGCGTGGAGATCGGTGGCAGACAGTGCGCAGCTGGCCTCGTGCACCTGGGCAGTGGAATTGGTGGTATCTGGCGAGGCACAGTGGGTTACATAACTTGGATGACATCAGAATGGATACAGTAGATCACTGTCTCATCCAAGCCTTCCTCTACCGTTGGCATCCGGAGACCAACAGCTTTCATCTCCCACTATGGGAGATGACAATTACCTTGCACGATGTGCACAAGTTGTTCGGTCTGCAAATCGACGGACGCGCACTGGTGCCTACTCTTTCAAACTATATACAACAGCAGTGGCTGATAGAAAACTTCGGCTTCGGCACGCACGACTTCGTACGAAGTGGGAATTCTTTTTTCCACAACAGCCTGGATTTGCACATGTCGAATCTAGTTCTCAACCCAGAGACACCCCATCGGGTTATCGCAACAGAATATCTATTGGAGGTTCTTGGATGCTTAGTGCTGAACGACAGAACCACCACATCCATACCCGTAGTTGCGCTGGACTTCGTGACGGAACATACAATCACAGCAAAGTACGCTTGGGGAGCGAGTTTCCTGGCGTATCTGTATCTGCAGCTGGGGATCTCGTCGAGGCCGGGGATGTCTACCATAGGGGGTTGTACTGCTCTGCTGCAGGTATGACTCAATCCACTACATATGTTGTGTTTTATTATTTAATATAAGTCAATGACTTACATGTGTTACGGTATTTCAGTATTGGATATTCGGTCACTTTCCAATGTTCGCACCTAGCGTCTGTGAGGACCCCGCGGACCATGGAGACGCACGCTGGGCAAAGCGGTACGCTAATCGACCCAATCCAAGTATGACCTCTGCGAGGACTCTGAAGTTCATCAAACAACTTGAAACAATGCGTGCCGAGGACGTCAAATTCATGCCATACGGTCCTCTTGATTTCGAAGGGTATTACCGAGTATCTCGCGGTACAAAGGCTTAATACAATTTTCCGGAGTCTTGGAAGCCTACATGCCGGACAGAGTTATGCGACAGTTTGGGTATGTGCAGACAATTCCGATGGAGAGAATCCTCCCCCTACAAGAAGAGAGACCCCCACAGCCCAAGGGCCTCAAGCTGCGGTGGCACCCCGTGGACGAGCGTTGGGATGACCACTCAATTGTTTCGACTGTTTACATCTCATTCATCGCATATAGATCAGCGCTTGAGCCACAGGCTGTTTCAACAGAGTACATGGAGTGGTATGGTGAGCACGACCATCCATTTGTTTTCAAAAGCTCAAGCCACAAGCTTCTGGAAGCCACTGCTCCGCTTGTTGCCGTGTACGATCAGCGGGTACGTGTGAATAATACCATTGACCTTTCATTTTTGTTGGTTTGTTTAATACATTGTTAGTGATCACCATCATATTGTTTGATATGTAGCGTATGGGGGTGTTGCTGTCTCGTCTGGATTCTATGCTTGCTCGGGGTGACCAATGGTTTTCCGCTGCTGAGATTCGAGAATACATCAGGGAAGCGCATGATGAAGCGTTGCCTATAGCGCCTACTCAAGTTCGTGCCTCTCAGTTCCACCAATTTATGCCAGACGCCTGATGAGTGGCATGGAAATAGAAACTTCCTTGCGCCTAGTTGTTGTTTCTGTATTGTCTTTCCTAGTAGTTGTTTTTGTGTTGTCGCTGCAAGTAGTTGTTCTTGTTATTCCTGTACTCTGTTTTGGGATGGACCATACTACTTAAATATTAGTTATACGTATATTGCATGAATTAAAAAATGCATAGCTGCATCAATTCAAATCCATTAAGTACGATATATGAAAATAAAATCATCACAACTACTGGTCCACCCTTTCAACTTGACGGTAGTTGATGTATTGTTGAATGCGCTCGTTGTATGGGGTATCCCAGCCATTCACACTCGGGTGGTGAAAATGCGACCATTTTGACACAGTAAGAGGAAGTGGTGACCCTTATAATAGCCACACGGGGCTCGTTGTATGGGGTATCCCAGCCATTCAAAGGTTTCATAAAGCATGTGATGGGCTCCCCCATCACATCTTGCCTCAACCTTGAAAGTATCACAACTCGAGAGGATAATCACACTACTGCTCGGTCTTAGCGAAAATTCCACGAGTGCCCCCGTGGAAAGCTCGTATCCACTTCGCGAAGTATAATAGGTTTACCCGAACATTGGAACCTTAAATTGCTCATTTCCGAACTAAATCTCAAAATCAAGGTGTTTGGCGTCCCGACTCGACATTAGACCTAGACACTTCTAGTCTCGACTCATCTCCCTCTCGGGAGGTGGTTATCCACCTCTAAGGATCAAACACACGATCTCACTATGATCTATTCCTCAAACAAGAGGGTGGACTTCATCCACCTCTAAGGTTAAACCTTATTCCGTCTGTCCTATGTTCGTCATCTCGTCATCATCTCATCATCATAAATAGGGAGTAGCACGCACTCAACTGCCTATCGGGCAAGTTGTACTCAACGATGTAACTAGTGCGTGCTAATACTCCATCATGTACTCATCTATCAAATCGTAATCACATCCATGTCATCACATAATCATCTATCATAAAATATCACTAAGCAGTGATAACACATCATATTAGACCACTCATGGGCCCACCACGCATACAAATCATCAAAAGTGCACACTCAGCACCAAGGTAAACATCGAATCAATCAAGAGTACAACTAAAGGATAGACATCCTAGGGGTACTCACCAGCCAACTCACGAGGTAAGGACTATATCCTCACATGGCTCTACATACTTGGCTAACAACTCGTCCAACACTCCCCCATAACTGGCCCGTATGCTATCCTCGATCTCCTAGGTGGCCTCCTCGGGACTCCTCCTAGCCCACTAAATCAAGACCAATGGCACCTCTCGTCGTCTCAGCTTCTTGACCGGACGGTCAAGAACGGCTATTGGTCGCTCCACATATGTGTGGTCGGGCTCTATCTGAAGACCAGAATGATCTAGGACGTGAGTCGAATCAGGCTCATGTCGCCTCAGCTGCGAAACATGGAAAACATCGTGGATGCCAGCTTAGGTAGTCGGTAGAGCCACTCTATAGGCTACCTCTCCTACTCGCTCCAGGATCTCGAAAGGTCCTATATATCTAGGGCTCAGCTTGCCCTTCATGCCAAAGCGTCGGATCCCTCTCGTCGGCGACACTCTCAACCATACATGATCTCCTACATCAAAAGCCAGCTCAGTCTTGCGGCGATCTGCGTACTTCTTCTGGCGGTCATGTGCGATCCTCAGATGCTCACGAATACGTCTGACATGATCTGTAGCCTCCTGTACATACTGGGGCAACATCCCAAGCACATCCCCCGGCTCATCCCAACATATCGGCGACTTGCATCGCCTCCTGTACAATGCCTCAAAAGGAGTCATCCTAATCGAAGAATGATAGCTGTTGTTGTATGAGAACTCCACTAGAAGAAGGTGTCTCACCCATAGGTCCCCCCACTCTAACACGCATGCTCTCAGCATATCCTCTAATCTCTGGATCGTCCGCTCACTCTGTCCGTCTGTCTACGGATGATATGCGGTACGTACTGAAATGCAGCTTGTTCCCCAAAGCCTCGTGCACCTGCCTCCAGAATCTCGAGGTAAACCGACCATCTCGATCTGAAATAATCCTCTTCGGGACTCCATGTAACCTCACGATATGTTGCACGAATGACTGCACTAGTGTGGACACCGGCCACGTCTCCTGAATCGGGATAAAATGGGCGGTCTTGGTCAACCTATCGACCACCACTCATACGGCATCAAAGCCTCGGACGTCCTTCCTGAGTCCAGTGACAAAGTCCATGGTAATATCGGTCCACTTCCACGCGGGGTCGGGAAGTGACCTGGTCATCCCTCCGAGTCTCTAGTGCTCAATCCGCACCTGCTAACAGACCTGACACCTCGCTACAAATTCTGCAATGTCGGCCTTCATCCTACGTCACCAAAAGGTCCTCCTCTGGTCATGATACATCTTATTCGATCCCGGGTGGATCGAATAAGGAGTAGAATGTGCCTCTCGCATAATCCTCTTCCTCAGATCGTGCACCTCTGGCACTGCAACTCGACCCTATAGCGTCAACATCACATCCTCTCTGGAAAAAAATGCTCTACAATGACCCTGGGTCTTACGCTGTCAGATGTCTGCTATCCGTGGACACTCTGCCTAGGGTCGGCGAATCTCATCCATCAACTCAGATTGTATCTCGAGGAAACTCAGCAGACCACTCTCTCTCCGTGACAAGATCTCGATGTCATAACTCATCATATCTCCCTGCAACTATGGCTGGGCTGTCAACCTCGATAAGGTAACCTCCTGATGAGTTTTCCTACTCAGCGCATCGGCCGCTACATTGGCCTTCCAGGGATGATAAACGATGTCGAGCTCGTAGTCCTTGATCAACTTGAGCCACCTCCTCTGACGCATGTTCAGCTCCTTCTGCGTGAAAATGTACTTCAGATTTTTGTGATCGGTCATGATCCTCACTGACGTGCCATACAGATAGTGCCTCCAGATCTTGAGCGCATGTACTACTGCGGCTAGCTCAAGATCGTGTGTGGGGTATGACTCCTCCCCTGGATTCAGCTAGCGTGAAGCGTAAGCGATGACCCGATCCCTCTTTTGTAGCACACAACCTAAACCTGAACTCGAAGCATCCGTGTAGACCACGAAGTCCTCCGTCCCCTCTGGTAGTGCTAACACTGGTGCAGATGTCAACTTCTGCTTCAACAGATCAAAACTGGCCTGGCACCCCGGACTCCACTCGAAGGGTACTCCCTTCTTCGTCAGCTGCGTCATCGGTCTAGCTATACTGGAGAAGCCCTCGATGAACCGTCGGTAATAGCTAGCCAAACCTAGAAAAGACCTGATGTCTCTGACGTTCTTGGGGACCTCCCAAGCAACGATAGCATCAACCTTCGATGCGTCTACTGATATCCCTGTTGCGGATACAACATGACCAAGAAACATAACCTCGCAAAGTCAGAACTCACACTTGTTAAACTTCTCGAACAGTTTATGCTTCTGCGGAATCCTCAGCACAATCCTCATGTACTCAGCATGCTCCTCTCTACTCCTCGAGTTGATCAAGATGTCGTCGATAAACACCACCATGAATTTGTCAAGAAAATCGATGAACACCCTGTTCATCAACTCCATGAAGGCGGTTGGCACGTTGGTTGGCCCGAACGGCATAAACACAAACTCGTAGTGTCCGTATCTGGTCCTAAAGGCCGTCTTCAGGATGTCCTCTGCCTTCACCCTCAGTTGGTAATAACCCGAACACAAATCTATCTCCGAGAAGACGACAGCTCCATGTAGTTGATCCATCAAGTCGTCTATTCTCGGCAACAGGTAACGGTTCTTCACCGTAGCCCGGTTCAGCCCTCTATAATCTATGTATAGCCTCAACGAACCATCCTTCTACTTCACGAACAACACTGGTGCTCCCCACGGCGAAGCACTCGGCCTAATGTAGCCCTTTCCGGCTAGCTCCTCCAACTGTGCCTTCAGCTCGACCATCTCTATCAGCGCCATCCTGTATGGGACCCTCGAAATCGGCCTAGTGCCCGGTTCCAACTATATAGCGAAATCAACATCTCGCTGTGGCGGAAGTCCTGGTAGCTCGTATGGGAAAACGTCAGTAAACTCACTAACAATGAGGAAATCTGTTAGGCTCGGTCGCTCGTGATCGACCTTTAAAGCGTAACACCAGTAGCTCGTGCATCCTTGGTCTAGAAGTCTCGTCGCTTGAACGATGCTGATCTGGGCTCCGTTCCGTTTGGGGTCATTCCGCCACACCTCGTGCTCAGTCCCATACTCCACGAGAATGGAAACTGTACGGGTCCTCAGGTTGAGGATCGCCCCGTAGAAGTTCATAAAATCCATCCCTAAGATCATCTCGTCTGTCCGCAGTGGCATGACTATCAAGTCAGTGGGCCACTCTCGCTCTCCTATCCGAATGGGGCATCCTAGGATCTCATGCCCCGTCCTAACCCTAGCCTCATCTGCCATACGCACTACTAATGCAGGACATATCTAACATACAAGTTTAAATCTAGCTACGTATGAATCTGCTGTAAAGCAGTGGGTTGCCCCGGTATCGAACATAATGCGAAGAGTAGAGCCACAGAAAGATATCGTACCTATAGAAGTCAAAGCTGTTGAATCGCCGTTCTGCATCGGGAACGCGCGGGGCGGCAGGGGTGGTAAGAAATCAGTGTCTACAGCTATCGCTGCCAGCTGTGCAGAACCTCTGCCCTGGCCTGGTCCTGCCGACCCTGCAGACGACTGTGCCTGCTGATGCTGGTAAGATCATCGGCCTCCTCCTCTACCTCTACCTCGTCCTCCACATCGGCCTCGTCCTCCTCTAAAACCATTGTCTCCTCGACCACCTCCGTAGCTACTATCTCCTCAGCCAGCTCTTGAGGGAGTCCCCCTCCCCTGACCATGTGCATAAGAAATCTGAGCGGGTCTCGGTGCCTCTATAAGGCGTAAAGCTGAAGCTGCAGGAGTGACTGAAGATCTCTCGCCTTGCGGGCACATGATAGCACGATGTCCTACCCCTCCCCACGTGTAGCATGAAATGAACTTCCTAGGGCAGTCTGTCTAGTAGTGGCCTTCCTCACGACAGTTGTGGCAGATAATAGCTCTCACTCTAGCCTCGCGGTATGATGATATAGGTACAACAGGAATGGCCCAAGTGGTCTCGCTGGTCGATCCTTCTCTCGCTGGCCCCTATCAAATCTGTGCTCCGTGGGTCGTGGCCTCTTTCCACCAGATGGAGTGCGGAAAGCTAAAGACATGGTAGCTGTCAGACGTAGCTGCTGGTCATAGAGGAGGATCATCTCTAGGAATCTGTCATATGTCATTCCCTCCATGTTGGTAGAGATCAGAAGAACTTCTGGCAGAAGCCTCATAGAAAGCATGCGGATGTGCATCTCGTCGGTCTTACAGACCCCTCCACAATAAACAAGCTCCTTCTTGAACTGGCAGACGATCTCGAAGATAGATAGCCGTGGGTTGTAGCGGGTGCTGAAGAACGCAACCTCTCGTGCTGCTTGTGTCCCAGATGGACAATACTCTCTTAGCATCAACTTCCTAAACTCCTCGTAGGTCCATGTAGTACGATCATCACGGTAGACAATCCATTTGTCAAAAGCATCTCCTCGAAGCTGCCCAGCTGCAAGCCTCTGTCTCTCCGCATCGAGTACTCCAATCAAGTTGAAAACTCCCTCGAGTCCTCTGAAGAACTGCTCGATATCCTCTCCGGGTCCGGCATGAAAGCGGGCTACTTTGTGATAGTCTCTTCACCCAGTCGGTGATGCCAACTGATCTCTCTCGCTCTAGCAACGCGAGTAATGCCCTCTCTATCGTTGATCCCTGCTGCTGCCTATCAGCCGATCCTTGCTGTACGAGGATCTCGACCTCAGCATCGGTCTCAGTCTCTGTCTCGAGAATGCGGCCACGACCTCGGCCACGTGGTCTCGCGCGTCCTCTACTAATCTCGGTGTCGACCATGATGACAACTGGACATTTAAGTGTACTCAATATACACCTCAATAAAACGTCTTCTTCAAGGAAGACGGCCCTCAGGCACATTCATTTCACATAATTACATCCCTTCAAGGGGATAGCCCGCAGGCACAATTTTATATCGCACGGAAGCTAACTAGATAGCTATCCTTCGAGGGATAGCTTGGCAAGCCTGCCTCTAAATCTTATCCTACTCCAACCTCCATGGTTGCTCCCTTGGAGTCTTCTTCGACCAACTGTAAAAGGAAACTAGTATCTTGCCTACCAGAATCCCGTTCTACATCTCTATAAAATGTCTATCGCCTTTATACTACCCATCGATCCTATCTCTCATCTAGAAGGATCCTAGTTCATTTTCATTTCCAAAGGGATTTCAATTTTGCCCTTTAAAACCTTTTAAAATCCTTTAAAACTTCCAAAACAGTGGGCGGGTTTTGAAATTTTTTTATAACTCGTGCGTACTCAGGTCGAGGAACCTTGACTCTGATACCAACTTTGTAACGACCCAAAAGTATGGATATCCGAATATGCATCCATAAATCCACTTAGACGATTTATAAGGTTCAGATGATCCGGTTATTCGGGAAACGTTATAGAAGAGTTTTGAATTCTTCCGTGAGCTTTAGATCTTACGACCGAGTACGAGTTATTTAGTTAAGTTATTTGTTTTTAGCGGAAGCGATGGTTTTCGAAAGTGGGGATTTCAAACCCCTAGAAATGCGCGCACCCGTTGGAGGCGTTCACCTGTCCTAGGTACTATCGTGTAAATGATTTTCAAGTCGAAAATATAAAGTGCGGAAATAACGTACATCAAAGTCGTCGCAACATAGCCGGGTCAAAACCAAATCAAAGTAAGCGAGAAAGTAAAGAGTGCGTAAGTCATGCCTCACTCGCTCTAATCGTCCCAAAAGGTTTGTCCCGGCAACCATCCACATAAGTAAGTCATATCGGGTAAGGGGTACCTGAATCTAAAAACAAGAAATAAATCGGGGTCAATCATCGGAAATATGCACACTCAATGCCATATAAAGAGGCATACTTAAACTACATGAATGTTAAAATGTAACACATAAGCAAGTGTATAGATATATATAAATGCGAAATAAACACACAAGGGCCCGTATCATCATCGTAATCATCGTAATCATCATCATCATTGTAACACCCCCTTTTTAGATCCCAAAGGAGTGTTGCATCGCCAGTGAATTCGCAGACTTTAATGTCTTTGAATTCACCTGAGGCTTATAGGGACATGCAACCATGCTCCCATAAACAAGATGATAATTTAAATACAATAAAATAGGCGGAAGTGAATAAAATTCATTAGTTTAATATATCTGATCACAATAATAATAAGAATACCAAAATCATAAATTATGAATAACTTCTCAAAATAACTGAAATTAAAGTAGCGATGTGGAAACTTTTAGAGGTTCAAAACTTGAAAAAATCTTTAATAAATGATAGTCTGCTCTTCAACTCTCTCCTGATCCGCTGCTTGCACTAGACCTGTGGAATATGGTCTAGTGTTTCATGAGAACAAAGGACACCAGCCATCCAATAAATAGAATGGTTAGTACAATAAAGACTAGCAAATGATAGGGAAAATGTTCAGACTTTAACCTTACAGTGACCATCAAACGGTATGTCATAGGTTAAGGAAAAGACACGAATATTTATAGTAGAAACTGAATAAAAAGGATAAAAATTCACACATGACTCGGATGATCATATCGATCGATTATAAGATAAGAAATGGAATTATACTCGAGGCAAATAAGTATAATAACTGAAATGATCACCTATTTAACAACCGATAATAATCACAATAATGATAACGATAATAATAATAATAATACGTGGTACCAGTCGGGCCTTTAACAAGGACCACGACCTACATCAGATCGTTGTTTTATCATCCCGCAGAGAATGCATTCCGGGATGGTGTTTCATGAAACCTTGTAAGGCGGTGGCTTAACGAACCACAACCTGCAAGTCAGTCTACTGCATAACTTGCCAAAGGCATAAAGCCACTCGCATCACGTGGTGCGCATTTTAACATATCACAACTAAGCATCACATGGTGCCTATGTTATCATATATAAACAATTTATACTAGGTGATCATAATAACGACATTAAATCAAACAGGGACAAGCATGGATAATTCAAAGGGTCTTACTATCACATGCCACTAGTTTGCATGAAAGAAACAAGCAGAATATCATGCACTTTAGGGAGAAGAAAATGGGCAACCTTTACTTATCTCGAGTTATAAACAAATAAATCACATTTAATACGTCTAACACTATAATTACTTTAATAATTTCCCATTAATTTAACTCATGCCAATTTATGATTAAAAAGATAAATTACATTAAGCAGACGGATATGCAATTTATCAAAATTGGCAAGGAAATTGGCCACAGGGCCGCATTCGACACGGAAGAATTTAAAAGGCACGTCAAAGAATAAATCACGAAACACGCAAAGGGCGTTGAACGAAATCACTTGCCTTAACCTTCGATGATCAGCTAATGACAACAAGGCGAGATTTTAGCACCTATTGAATCCAACGGAAAAAGGAACATTTAATATTGATATTTTATACAATTAACTTTACTTAACTCAATTTAAAATTGAATTAATTCTATAAAGTTAAAAATCTATACCAATATGAATTCATCGGGAAGCGGGATCCGGCGTGGGTGCTTTGAGATTTCTTGGTGTCGCTGAAACAGGCAAGAATTGAATAGTTTAGAAACATTGGCCACTTAACTTAATAAATAATTAACTTAGGGCCAAAAACGAAAATTGTATAAATATAAGGGACGATTATGTAATTTCCATAAAAGAAATTGAAAAGTCTGCTTTCTTCCTCGTTGAACTTACGTACAGCGAAGAAAGCAGGGACGAACTTCGATCGATGCTCCTCGGCGGCGATGGCTATCGGCGGGGATGGGCGATGGTCCTTGCGGCTCTTCCTCCGAGTCGATGGCTAACGGCGCAGGCGAGGACCTCGGCGGCGACTCAGGTGGTGATTGGCGGTGGCAAGGCAGCGACAATCGGGGATGGTGATGGACAGAGGCGGTAATCAAAGGCGTCGACGACAATGACCCCTACCTCCGGTGGAGACAATGGGCAGCGATCAAAGGCGGTGCTCGGACTATGATGGGCGGCGGCGAGGCAGGCGCCAATTGGATTCGGATGCTTGAGCAGCGGCATTCGGAGACAAAGGCAGCGAGGGGCGCGGCCTGGGCGCGTCTTGGGCCAAGGGCTGCACTGCGGTGGCTCGCCGACGAAGGACGACGGTCAACGGGGGTCGGTCACGGCTTGGGACTCAGGTTGCCGGCGGGGATGGTCAGCGGGGACGGCTAGCTCACAGATCGGCGGTCATGGACTCAGGTTGCCGACTCAAGGGCTGTACTGCCGGCGGTGATGGTCAGCGTGATGTTGAAGGAATTTTGGATTGTGGGAACCCTAATATTTGACGTCTATCCATACTGTTAGGTCTAATAAATAAATAAAAAGATTTTCGATTCTTTTGGATTAAGAATAAAAAAAAAGAAAAGAAAGTAGAGATAGTAAATAATCGATTTTTAAGGAAAAGAAATAAAAGAATTGGATAAAGACGAAGATAGAGGATAGATTTCTCCACTTTAGCGGGATGAATATTATTTAATTTAATTTCATAAATTAAATAATAAGGTTATTTAGAGGATTTATATAATTAAATCCATCATATATTATTTTTCTTTAGAATAAGTCAATTATTCTAATTCATACCATATATCTTATGTGAATTTATTAAATGACCAAATTCACAAGATATATACTATAGTTTGAATATAATATAGATTTGTTTAATTAAATAAAAATAAGAAATAGCCCAAAAATAATTTGGGGTATTTCATACCTCCCCACTAAGAATAAGTTTCGTCCCGAAACTTAGAAAAGAAAAGAGAAATGAATTGAAGATAGGATAGTAACATCGTAATAGATCAGAGGATATAGATTGATCAAAGCAGAGCTAGATATAACTAACAATGGTTCCCGAATAGGTAGAATGTAAGCATGCTTCGGTTAATGAACTTATCGAATACGTGAGCGAAGAGAATTACAACCAAAGTAACTCATTGCTTTCCGAACTCCTCGATGGCAAAGCTTGAAATTTTTAATATGAAAATAACGTATCTCTATAGTTATAAATATCTAAAATAAGGATAATAACTTTTTGAAAGACATCTTTTGATATTCACTCTCATTGGTCGAGATAAGTGAACTCGCATCACATAAGAAACAGAGTTAACTAGATTATCATTGGCTTTCGTCTCAGCCCCATCTGGCTTCCTTTTCCAGGTTGCCAAATGGCCCGGGTGGCTTTGAAGGCAACCATTGTGACAGAACTAGCCAACTTTATCCATATGAGATGAGTGTGGGTCTTCGTCTTCTGGTTTATCGACATGAACATTGTCTGGTTCTTCAGTACATCCGTCCTTGCGTCCTTGTCTAAATTGTGTATATCTATATTTAAAACTATTCTCAAGCTTTCTACCAATGAGAGTTCGGTTGCTCGATCATAGAAAGGAGAGGTGAGATATATGACCCATGATCGTTTAATACTATCAAGATTTTGGAAAGGTGAACATACCTACATAAAAAGTTACTAATTACCCTCATGAAGAATCTTACGTATCACACTATGACATATTGATCATTAATCACTGATTTCACATGCAGGTACTATTCCTGCTTACACAGAAGTGAAACAGATGAGCCCTTCTAGATTCTATAGGGAGCACTTCCCGACTCTTTTTCGATATCTATAAAAACACGGCTTGGCCAGCTTGATATGGAATCAGAAACATCAACATACTAGAGCTGACTGTATAACATGAAAGGGATACGAGTAGGAAAGTGTGCAAAGCTTATGTGGTATTCAACGATAGAATATTGCCAATTCGCACACCAATTCCCCACTTTGACTCTAACCTATAAGGTTCTAAAGATGAATCCAAAACATTAATCAAAGGAAGTATGAAAAAAGGTCTCTTACAAGCTTCCCTTATTTATTATATTCGAATAAAGGAGGTAATGGAATCACTATATGACTCGCGCTAAGTAGAAAACAACTGAGGAAAGCGTTTCCGCAATTCTTCTTCAGTTTCCCAAGTCATCTCCTCAGTCTCGTGCTTTGACCAAAGCACCTTGACGCGCGGAACTACCTTGGTGCGGAGTTGCTTCTCTCGTCGCTCTATAATCCGCATCGATTCTTCCTCATAGGTTCCAGTGGAGCGGACCTCAATGTCCTCATAACTCAAGATGTGGGTCGGGTCGGGCACGCACTTCCGCAGCAGTGATACATGGAAGACGTCATGTACTGGATGGGCTGACGGAGGCAGAGCAAGGCGGTAGGCAACATTGCCTACATGCTGCAGAATCTCAAATGGCCCGACATATCGAGGGTTCCGCTTCCCTCGCTTTCCGAAAGGGAAGACTCCCTTCCTGGGTGACATTTCACGAACACTTTATTGCCCACCTCAAAGTTGACCTCCCTACGCCTAGGGTCACCATAAGACTTGTGGTGACTCTAAGCGGTCAACATTCGTTACCTGATCATCGCAACTTCTTCAGCTGTCTTCTCTAACAGTTCCGAACCTATATGGATAGCATTAGTCGCATCATCCCAACACATTAGCGATTGACACTTCCGTCCATAGAGGGCTTCAAAAGGAGCCATCTTTATGGATGAATGCCAGCTATTGTTGTAGGTGAACTCAACCAGACTCAAACTAGTCTCCCAATCTGTCGGCCTATCCAGGGCACATGCTCTTAGCATATCCTCCAGTGTCTGAATGGTCCTCTCCGACTGACCATCTGTTTGAGGGTGAAAAGCGGTACTAAAATTTAGTTGTGTACCAAGTCCCTCGTGCAGCTTCTTCCAGAACTCTGAGATGAATCGTCCGTCGCGATCAGAAACAATGGACGAAGGAACACCGTGAAGGCGGACTATGTGCTGAAGGCACAACTCTTCTAGCTTTGCCAACTTCCAGTTAGATCGGATAACAATGGAGTGTGCACATTTGGTGAGTCAATCAACAATCACTCAAATGGCATCCTTCTGTTCCTGACTTTAGGGAGCCCCATAACGAAATCCATCGAGATTTGTTCCCACTTCTATTTGGGTACTCGAAGTGGTTGGAGCTTCCCACCACGTCTCTAGTACTCAATCTTGACCTGCTAACATACCAAGCATCTATCCACGTGCTCGGTTACTTCATTCTTCATACCAGGCCACCAGTAGTTCTTCCTTAGATCCTTGTACATCTTACTAGATCCATGATGCACCGAATATCCGGATGAATGAGCTTTCTGAAGGATGGTCTGTCGGATCATAGACATTGGTAACGCAGATGCGATTCCCAAACCATAAGGATCCCTCATCCCTCACGACAAAGTCTGGGCTTTACCATCTAAGAAATCAACGGTGATCTGCAGTAACACAACATCCTCTGTCTACTTCGTCTTTATCTCCGCTAGCAGATCTGATTAAACCTTTATCATACACAACTGTTCTCGGTTCCTTTCAAACCAAACTTCATCCTCTAAGTTGAGCAGATCCCTCTGTAGAACAGGACTTGCTGTCAAACAACGAATCATAGCCTCGTGCTGAGATTTGCGGCTCAAAACATCAGCTATGACATTAGCCTTCCCAAGATGATAGAGAAGCTCAATGTCATAGTCCTTGATCAGCTTTATCCAGCGTCTCCGTCTCATGTTCAACTCCTTCTGGGTGAACACATACTTGAGGCTTTTGTGGTCGGTGTATATTTGGCAACGAACTCCATACAGATAATGGCGCCAGATTTTCAGAGCAAATACCACAGAGGCTAGTTCCAGATCATGCATTGGGAAGTTCTCCTTATACGACTTCAACTGTCGTGATGCATAAGCTATCATCTTCCCATCTTGCATCAATACACAACTCAAACCTTGCTTGGAAGCATCACTATAAATCACGTAATCCTTTGACTCCTTAGGAAGTGTCAGAATAGGTTTTGTGGTCAATCGCTTCTTGAGCTCATAGAAGCTCGCTTTGCACTTGTCATTCCAGATGAATTTCTGGGATTTACGCAGAAGTAAGTTCAGTACTTGGGCCAATTTGGAAAACCCTTCCATGAACCTCTTGTAGTAACCTGCTAGTCCCAGAAAACTCCGGTTCTCCTTGACGTTATTCGGCGGATTCCACTTCTCTAAAGCTGCTATCTTTTAGGGGTCGACCATCACCCCTTTCTCTGAGCTGATGTCGCCTAGGAATGCCACCTACTTCATCCAAAAGTCACACTTAGGCAGCTTTCCGTACAGCTGATGCTCTCGCAGTGTCATCAAAATAATTCTCAAGTGTTCGAAGTGAGCCTCCTCACTCAGCGAGTAGATCAGAATGTCGTCGATGAAGACTACGACGAACTTGTCTAAATACTGGTGGAAACAACGGTTCATCGAATCCATGAAGACTGCTGGGGCATTTGTTAAGCCAAAAGGCATCACCACGATCGCATAGTGCCCATAACGTGTCCTAAAAGCAGTCTTTAGAATATCCTCGTCACCAACTCGGAGCTGATGGTAACCCGATCGAAGGTCAATTTTGGAGAATATATTTTCTCCCTGAAGCTGATCCAATAAATCATCGATGCGTGGCAGTGGATACTTGCTCTTGATCGTCACCTTGTTTAGCTTCCGATAATCGATACACAAATGGAAATACTTGTCTTTCTTCTTCGCAAACAGCATGGGAGCACCCCAAGGTGAAACACTGGGTCGAATATAGCCCTTCTCTCACAACTCTTCAAGCGGACTCTTTAAGTCTTGCATCTCCACTGGAGCCATGCGATATGGGGCTTTAGAAATAGGAGCGGTTCCTGGCTCTAAGTCGATGGTGAACTCAATGAACTGCTTTGAAGGTAAACTAGGAATTTCATCGGGAAAATCATCAGGGAAATCCCGAACTACAAGAATATCGGAGATATGGACCGGGTCGGATGGCTGATCCTGCAGATACAAAAGAATTCGGCACCACCTTGATGTACCAATTTGGCTGCCTGCATTACAATAAGAACACGGCCATCCTCCTCAGGGATGTGCCCACGAAATTTGCACACAACCCTACCGTCCGACGAAATGGTCACGATTCTCCGTCCACAATCAATGATTGCACTATGGCGAGTAAGTCAATCTATATCGAGAATGATGTTATGAGGAAGGATCGGAAGCAGAACAAGATCGGCAAGGTACTCATTGCCACCTATCGCGATGGGGAAGCGGAATAACATTTTCCTACCTCGGGAAGCGGGATCCGGCGTGGGTGCTTTGAGATTTCTTGGTGTCGCTGAAACAGGCAAGAATTGAATAGTTTAGAAACATTGGCCACTTAACTTAATAAATAATTAACTTAGGGCCAAAAACGAAAATTGTATAAATATAAGGGACGATTATGTAATTTCCATAAAAGAAATTGAAAAGTCTACTTTCTTCCTCGTTGAACTTACGTACAGCGAAGAAGGCAGGGACGAACTTCGATCGATGCTCCTCGGCGGCGATGGCTATCGGCGGGGATGGGCGATGGTCCTTGCGGCTCTTCCTCCGAGTCGATGGCTAACGGCGCAGGCGAGGACCTCGGCGGCGACTCAGGTGGTGATTGGCGGCGGCAAGGCAGCGACAATCGGGGATGGTGATGGACAGAGGCGGTAATCGAAGGCGTCAACGACAATGACCCCTACCTCCGGTGGAGACGATGGGCAGCGATCAAAGGCGGTGCTCGGACTATGATGGGCGGCGGCGAGGCAGGCGCCAATTGGAGTCGGATGCTTGAGCAGCGCCATTCGGAGACAAAGGCAGCGAGGGGCGCGGCTGTTGTGAGCTGAATCTGCCATGTTTTACAGTAACTTTTATATCGATTTCTGTATACATTTCATGCATTTGGGCTAAGATAGTACAGAATCTATGTAGTTTATGTTTATTATGGAATCTACACCAGTTTCTGTTTAATTCGCAGAAATCGAGGCATTTTACAGCAATTCTACAGAAAGTCAGAAAAGCTCGGAAATCGGCTACAGAAGTCCAAGGTCAAGGTTACTCGATCTCGAGTACACCCTACTCGATCTCGACAAGCTTGTCCGAGCACAGCCTTATCGACAGAGCCTGATCGAGAGCCAGACCAACCCGACTTCCGGAGCCAACTCGATCTCGACAAACCCTAGTCGAGATCGACTACGCCTCAGCGCCACACCCGGAGTCGACGAGGAGAAGCTGCCTAAGAAGCCGAGGACGAGAAGCCGAGCAACCCTACTCGATCTCGACAAGCACTAGTCGAGATCGACAAGCCACCCAGTGCCAGTCCGAGTCCTTGCCGAGGAGGAGTTGCTCGACTAAGAAGACCACCACTCTACTCGATCTCGACAAGGCTTTGTCGAGGTCGACGAGCATCGTGAACCAAGTCCGAGCCACATCGAGCAGAGCTAGCCGGGAAGTCCAGTCGACGAAGAATCCTACTCGAGGTCGACGAGCCTTTGTCGAGGTCGAGTAGACCAGTTTCCAGAAACGCGTCGTCGAGGGCTGTCCGAGTAGAATTTGGATTCCTTGGGTCCGAAGTACGAAGATCTATCCAAAGTTGATCAATTCTATCCAAGGAGACAAGATCTATCAACATCATGAAGACTTACCACTTTAGAATTATCTTTTCCTTGTTGATTTATTTCCTTAAAGCTTTTATTTATCTTTTAGCAAATTAGATATAGATTTAGATATAGAGATAGATGATTATTTCCTTGATTAGCGGGGTTTGATCACTATAAATAAAGCCCTAGGGGCTGGTTTTTCATTCATTCCAAGACACAATTCAATTCAAGTAAGTAGGATAGAGAGAGAGAGTTTGTAGCAAGCAAGGTGGAGAGGTGAAAGCGGATTTGTCTTTTCGGTTGTAAGCTTTCTTAATTTAATTTAATGCAATTTAGTTCCATTTGTTATTTGATGTCTTTCTTGATGATGAAGAGCGAGTAGTCCACCCACTTCTGGGGCTGGGGTGAGCCCGACGGTGGCTATGTGAGGTGGTGCGGTAAAGGTCAGATTTTGTTATGCAATTCGTCTTCTATCCCTATGAGCATGATTCTTTTACGAGAGTTGAAGGTGATCCTTGTTTGTATTATTGAAGCGAAAGTGATCTTAATGCAATTTGGATTAATTATGTGAAAAAGGGTTAGTAACAATTAGGGTTTATGCGAAAGCCTCTATATGCCTATTTGTTAATAACGAAAGTTATTTGATGGAAAGCATGATCTTTTATGCCTTTATGTATTATCTTGCATGGTTATCGTTGTGGTGTTGAAACCCTGGCTTTGGAAGTCTTTTAGCATATTGAGTTTATTTCTGTCGAAAATCTGAATTCTGCATTCGAATTTGCAATTTAAAGTTTCTGTTTCTTGTCGACATAGAGGAGAGTTTGGTCGAGATCGAGTACTGCCCTTGTCGATCTCGAGTAGGGACTAGTCTAGGTCGAAGTTGAACTTCTGCTTCTGTGGTCGATTTTCTGTTTCTGTCGACTGCTGTGGTCGATCTCGAGTAGCTGTTGTCGAGATCGACGACCCCTTTGTCTTTGCTTTATTTCCTATTTTGCTTTGTTCTTTGCTTTTGTTTGTTATTTTCCACTTTTGTTTCTGCGTTTCTGTCTTTTCTGCTGCTGTTGTGAGAATTTACAGCTACCTGAGAACTGCTGACGTGCTTCCTTGTGGATTCGATCCTAACTTTCTCTTACTACAATGGGAGGAAGTCTTGTATTTATTTGCTGAGACAGGGAAGTCAGTCTGAACTTTATTTCATATTTATTTCATACTTGACCATCCTCCTGCAACAACAAATTGGCGCCGTTGCCGGGGATGCTATCAATCGCGCCTTAGGTAGTCAGTTCTCACTGTTTCTTTGAGTTACTTTGCAGGTGTATGCGTCGTTCTGGTCAAACACCTGAGTTTGACGCCTTAGACGAACCAGAACGCCCTTTTCACATCAAAGCTAAACTACAAAGAGCCATGGCGGCCGCTGAAACACAGGAACAGCTAATCGCTAGGCTTACCAGGGAATTGGCCGCTAAAGATGCTGCTATCGCCGCTGAGAAAGCAGCAAGGGAACAAGCACAGGCTGAGCTTGCCCAATATCCAACCACGGCAGAGGACTACATGCACCCAACTCTCGTCGTGCCTGAATCGGCGATTCTTATCCCTGACAACTCTTTTGAAATTCGCACTCAATTTCTTATAGAGCTTAAAAATAATGCCTTTTATGGTAGATTTAATGAGTGTCCTCTTGAACATATTACAAACTTTGCTGACATGTGCCGTACTCTTGCTAAAGGTACAACTTTGGAATATGTCAAGATGAAAGCTTTTCGCTGGTCTCTCGCTGGGCCTGCACTGAAATGGCTGGAAGGGCTGAAACCAAAATCACTCACAACCTGGGCCCAAGTAGAGCAAGAGTTCCTGAACAAATTCTTCCCACCCGCCAAAACAGCACATCTCCGCCAGAAAATCACCGCCTTCAGACAGAAGCAAGGGGAACCGCTGGCAAAGGCATGGGAGCGCTACAAAGAACTTCTACGATCTTGCCCTACTCATGGACAGCCACCGTACGTCATTCAGGAGATCTTCTTCAACTCTCTTGATCAAGTCACTAAGGACAGAATCAACCATTATACTCGCTATGAGTATTTGACAATGCCGCCAAGTGACGCATGGGGTGTGCTAGAGAAGCTCACTACCTACGACAACAAGTATGGGTCCACTGCAACCTATGAAGAGAACCCATACGCCAGGCCAGCACCATCCATGCCCCTATATGATCCACCTAAGGAGATTGATCCAGATGTTAGGGAGCAGTACTACAGAGACCAGAACAAAAAGCTCATCAAGCAAGTAAAGTATCTCTCCGTCAACCAGCCTTGTATTGAATGCGGATCTCAGAGGCACACCACTCCTGAGTGCCCACACACCGAGCAAGTCAGGCTGGCAGAACACCAAGAGGAGGTAGCTTACGCAGGGGGTCCCAATCGCTACATGGGGGACCAAAGGTTTCAACAACCACAATGGAACCAAGGTGTCCCTAGGAACCCCCCGCCCTACAGAGCTCCAGGACATCCGGAAAGAGACCAGAAAAAGGATGATATACAGATAGTCCTGGAGGAAATACGGAGGAACCACTCAGAAACTAGGCAGTCCTTCAACTCCGTCTATACTCAGATGCAAGGTGTCAACTCTAGGCTTGGGGAAATTGATATCTGGCGAAAATCAGTCGATACACAAATTGGTCAGCTAGCAGCAGGAATCCCCAGACAGTCAGGTGCGCTCCCTGGATCTTCAAAACCAAATCCTAAGGGAAAGACTGGACACATCGCTGCTGTAAAACTCAGAAGCGGCCATCAATTACAAGAGCCAGAGGTCAGAAAGCAGCAGAACAACGGAGAACAGCCGATCGACCAGAGCCTACTCGATGTCGAGGAAGGTTAACTCGACCTCGAGGAGAAGCTTCAGAAACCTTCGTCTGCGCCGAACAGCAACTCGACTGCACCCAACCTGGTCGAGATCGATAAGGGCCTGGTCGATGTCGAGGAGCCCCTAGTCGACATAGAGAAATCTGCAGCAACTCCGACGTCTGTTCTGGCTCTGAATCAGAAAAAGAAGCTTCCTTTCCCCACAAAATCTCTAAAGGACCCGGCGGAAAAGAAATTTCAGCGCTTCATCAAGATGCTTCAAAAGCTCAATGTCACCATACCCTTCACAGAAGCTCTCAATGAAATGTCATCCTATGTCAAGTTCCTGAAGGAGATTCTCAGCAAAAAGCGATCGATGGCAGAAATCACAGAGGAGTGCAGCCATCTGGACATATTGGAGAAGAGGCCGGATCCAGGTAAGTTTGCTATAACTATTGGATTTGGTCCATACAAAATTAATGCCTTATGTGATCTTGGAGCTAGTGTGAGTATAATGCCTTTAACAATTTGGTCCAAGATTAAGATAGGTGCCCTTGAACCTATGGATGCTAGACTTTACATGGCCAACAACACGGTGGTCATTCCAACAGGCATGGTGGATAATGTTCCAGTACAAGTAGGTAAATTCTTCGTCCCTGCTGATTTTCTAGTTGTTGATATGCAAGAAGATCCTGCTTGTCCAATTATTCTAGGAAGACCCTTCTTGGCGACGGTGGATGCCAACATAAGCGTAAGGAAAGGAGTGCTCACCTTCAACATCAGCGATGAGGTAATTGAGTATTCCTTTAATAAAACTGAAAGGCATACAGGTCCAATGGAAGAGGTCAAATCTATCTCAGCCGGCTACATCACCTGCGGGGAACCCAAGGTCAGAAATATGACCCCTGAGGAGATAGAAAAGAGGGACATGGAGGCCCAGGTGGAGGAGATCATGGCAATCCTCAAGGAGAACACAGAGAATCCAATCGACACGGACCAAGGTAAGTCGTTGTGGATTAATTATTTTTCGGATGCCTTGACAGGAGCTAAGTATGGGGTCAAGATCGACCGAACCCTAGTCGATCTCGACCAAACCACGGAGCCTCCACCAGCATCAGCATCGTCGAGCAGCGAACCAGACAAACCAAGCTCGTCGATCTCGACCAGACTTGTCGAGGTCGACCACCACTCGGCCAACCCGACTTCGCCTTCCTCGACGCTGACGACTCCAGCACCAGAGCCCTTGTCGATCTCGAGTACGCTACTCGATGTCGACCAACTTCAGCATCCTCGGGCACCGTCTTCCTCGACACAGACTCCACCAAACGGATCATCCTCGTCGATCTCGACTAAGCTTGTCGAGATCGACCACCACCCGGCTCCACCAGACCCTGTCTCCTCGACGCTGCAGACACCAGGAGCAGCAAACTACTCGAGGTCGACCAGCCTTGTCGAGATCGACAAGCCCTGTCCTTCGTCAACTTCCGCATCCTCGAGCAGACCACCACCAGAACCAACAGTCTCATCGAGATCGACTAGTCCTAGTCGAGATCGACCAAATACAGTGGTCCCCGATTCCGTCTCTGCAAAGGTAAGCCAAGGTATGGATCTTTCTTCTCCTATTTCCATTAAAGATTTATCTATACATGGGAGAGGTTTGCCTTGGTATGTGCGCTTATGCAGGATATCCAATGATGAGCCCAAGGAGTATGAAGTTGGAGACAAGCTCTATGTCTCTAAATCAAAGGATCATTGGTTCCCCAATAAATTCAACAAGAAGCGGATGGGACAGTTCGTGGTGAACAAGATCCATTCTGGAGGATTGCAGCTGATGGACAAGAATGGAGTCTTATTTGAAGCCCAAGCTACATGGGCCCTGCAGATGCCACCTTGAGCATAAATGGAAAGTCGACCTAGCGACTATAAAATCTAGAGCATGTACATAGACTTTTTAGGACTTTTTTTGAGACTTTGTTGCTTTTGTTTGTTTTTTGTTTTGAACTTTTAGTTTTTCTATTGTGGGTATATGTCTTCTACACTTTTCAGGTCCATGGATAGATGCAAGCTAAAAACGGACTCGGCTCAGGCATTTTAACTCGATATTATGAGGCCCTGCACACCTGTCTAGTGAGTTTCTTTCTTTACCTTTGTTTTTATACAGTGAGGACACTGTAATGTTTAAGTATGGGGTGGGGGAAGGGCCTACTTTATGCATATTTGATTTATTTGACATTACTTGTGCATATTGCTTAGAATTGCTACATGGCTATTTTGGAATGCATTATTGATTTATGTGCTTATATGCATGATTTCCAAAATTTGAGAAAAATGACCCCCATTGAAATTTTTGATTAATGTCATGGAAGCTTATATTGAACTCGACGATGCAAAATTGGATTCATTAGAGATATAGCATGAAATGGCCTGGGCGCGTCTCCGGCCAAGGGCTGCACTACGGTGGCTCGCCGACGAAGGACGACGGTCAGCGGGGGTCGGTCACGGCTTGGGACTCAGGTTGCCGGCGGGGATGGTCAGCGGGGACGGCTAGCTCACAGATCGGCGGTGATGGACTCAGGTTGCCGACTCAAGGGCTGTACTGCCGGCGGTGATGGTCAGCGTGATGTTGAAGGAATTTTGGATTGTGGGAACCCTAATATTTGACGTCTATCCATACTGTTAGGTCTAATAAATAAATAAAAAGATTTTCGATTCTTTTGGATTAAGAATAAAAAAAAAAGAAAGTAGAGATAGTAAATAATCGATTTTTAAGGAAAAGAAATAAAAGAATTGGATAAAGACGAAGATAGAGGATAGATTTCTCCACTTTAGCGGGATGAATATTATTTAATTTAATTTCATAAATTAAATAATAAGGTTATTTAGAGGATTTATATAATTAAATCCATCATATATTATTTTTCTTTAGAATAAGTCAATTATTCTAATTCATACCATATATCTTATGTGAATTTATTAAATGACCAAATTCACAAGATATATACTATAGTTTGAATATAATATAGATTTGTTTAATTAAATAAAAATAAGAAATAGCCCAAAAATAATTTGGGGTATTTCAATCATCACCATTATATCATAATATCTTCTCAAACGTACTCATCCTTCTCAAACATACTCATTCTTCCTCATCATAAGTATTTCATCATTTCATTCTTGTTCCAACTAGTATAAGTCATCTATTCAGATTTTGACGGTCGTCCTACCATAGACATATAGCGTACATATGAATTGTTGGATTTACTAAGTTCATCCTATCTCATATTAGCGGTTTATATTCCTAAACATGTTACTAGGTCGCGTGATGCATGAAGACTCTCGATACGACAAAGAGTGTCACATAAATCCATCATGAGTAAGTCCAAGGGACTTACCTGGAGTCCGGAGAATAAGCAAGCAATAAAATGCGCAACCAAGGATCCAATCAACAAGAGCCTAGTAATTTCATTAAGCTTTCATTAGGTGGTATTCTAATGCATGGTACCCAACCTAATAATCAACATACATCCACATGAGGTTCACGATTCTATAGATTATGCACTTTGGTTAAGTGATCCGGACTTAACTAGTTATAATCTATATCGTATTATCACATAATCGATTTTCTTCTTATCGGATCATAAGCCAAGTTATGGGTATACTTCATTTCTGTATTTTATATTCTCTAAGTTTCGGTTATGCCATCATATATTTAACCATACTCTTAGCATTCCCTTAACCAAGTTTTTTAATCGAGTCATTATAAACACTGGTAACTAAAATTATATTAACTCTTGATCCAACCGTTGGATTGCCCTAAATTTTGAAGGGCAGTTAGATAACATTTCCATGAACATCATATTAAGATTTCAGTCGAATCAGATCTTTGGATTGGAAATAAAGTCAAAGTTATAGAGGCACATATATCCATTTTGTTTTTTGACGTTTGCTACAAAACGCAACTAAAAACACATAGAGGCTCCATTCCTAAGCCCTTTCCAAGCACAAAAGATCTATTCCTAGAGAGGGGGAGGCGGATGAGGGATTACCTTCGAAGAATCCCACACAAACAACTCAAGAACATCCTCGGGAGTCCTTCGAAGCACCTTCCAAACACCTTGCCATTTTGTCACCGAAAATCCCAAAACATGATTTAGATTCTTACTCTAAGTTGAAGAAAAGGAGTTATAACATATGTTGGAACTCAGTTTTTAAAGAAAGGAAGGGTTCTTACCAAGAAATCAAGTCAAACTCTCAAGACTCTTAAAAAAACAGTTTTCTGCAGCTCTAAAGATGGACGATTTTGGCTGGGCAAATGACCTTGGATTTTTGTATTTGAGATATGTATAGAAAGCTGGGTTCAAGATGGATCCATGTTGGGGTGTGCATAACCGGGTACCCGACACGAACCGGTTAATCGTGTCGGGTACCCGGAATCGTTAAGCCCAAATTCCCTGAACCATATCCGAACCGTCTAAACCCGGGTACCCGGCACGTTTAGGGTATTTGGTTTCGTGTCAGATACCCGGGTACCTGACACGAACCGCTTTTTTTTTGTATGTCCGTGTGTTCCTTTCCTAGTTCCCTGCACTTTGTGTCTATGTAACTGTGTAACTGTGTGCAGAAGAATCATTAAGCTGAAAGCAAAATAGCTTCCATTGAAATTTGCCCACTACAGAATCATTTAGCTTATAAAAATAAAAAATAAACAAGATAATCACTTTCTTCAACAATTCACAAGATTTGGTCATCAAAGGTTCATTGGTCATCATTTACATTCTTTTGAAATTCTTCCTCGACACTCGGTAGTCAAGGCTCTCCCATGGGGTTTAAGCACTTGCTCATTCATACTTACCATGGAGATTGGAGAGAGAACACCCGCCCCCTTGTTGGACCGTCGGCGTTGAATAACACATGTGATGCCGGATCTGGAGAATTGTAGATGGAGAAAGTGAGGTTGCTATCTCCTGTTGCCAGGCGATTTAGGCCGAGTCGGAGGCGCCGAACTTGAGAGAAGAAGAAAGTGAAGCCACATTCGCCGCCACCACCAGGCTTTTTAGGGAGAACGTCGGAGACTCGGAGTCGCTCAGTTTATAAAGAGAAAAATAGAGGATTGAGGAGGCGGCTGCTCTATTCTTTTTAGTTTAGGGTTTGGATGGAAACCCAGTTTGCAGAGAGAGGACTGAGGAAGGAGGCGGCTTTTCTTTTTAGTTTAGGGTTTGGATGGAAAGAAAGTATTTATATATAATAAAATTTAAAAAAAAAAGACAACTTGAAAAATAAAACAAGAAGGGAAAATATTAGAATCGAACCCAGGACCTCTGGGTAACTCCTTCGGCCCAAAACCAGCTGAGCCGTTCCAATTTGGTGATTCTAAAGGGACTATCTAATACTAATACCATAATATATTACTTACAGATTAAAAAAAAAATTAAACGGTTTGTGTCGGGTACCCGACAAGGCGATTTGCCCGACCCGAACACGAATGGTTTAGAGCCGTGTTTTCTCGGTTCGTGTCGTTATCGTGTCGTGTTTTTTCGATTTCAGGTTTTTTCGTGTCGTGTTTTCGTGTCGTGTTTTCGGTTTAAGGTTTTTCTGCACACTCCTAGATCCATGGCCACCGAGTTTGCTCAATTTGGATGAGTAATGAGGGAGATATGGATTTTTCTTTGAATGCTGTCCAAAATGGACCAAGAATGGAGTAGGCTCTCTTTCTCTCTTGGTTCTCTCTCTTGGGGACGGATGGCCCTTTGTGAATGAGCCCCTAATGAGCCTTAGCTCAGATTTATAAAGGGAGGGAGTAGGTTTGGCTTTAGTCAAAGCATGGGAGGTGATGGGATGAAGAGATGGGAGTGGTTGAATGTCTACATTCACAAGCAAGCCACAAGTCAAGGGTTGGTGGCTCAATGTTGGGCAATTTGGGTGGATGAGGCGGCTGGCCTATTAGCACAACGTAAAACCCAAGCTCACGACGCGTTAAAATCTGTTAAGTTCATAAAAGACGAGAAAAGGTGGCTCGGGAATGTATTTCCTTCATCAAATCCCGACGTAAACCAATGTAAAGTCATCCATAAAATTTTAAATTTTTCGGGTTTTCATAATCATCAGGGAGGATAATATTCGGATTATCCTACGGATATTTTATAAATATTAATTAAATTCCGTTCTTTTCAAAGATCCTGCAATGATCTTGTTGCCCAGAAAATCTTCGTCCCTATAGCCCTACGGGGTGTGGGGGAGACAACATCGTGGTGTTCTGTAGATAGTAAGGAGGTTGCGGATAATAAGGGAAATGATTCCCACAAACGGCACTAATGAAACGTCCCTAGAAAATCATTTCTTAGTGATTCCCTCATCTTAAGAATGTCTTGCTTTATTTATTTATATATATATATATATGCAAAATAAAATCCATGTGACAACGATTTGCGATCAAATAATGGTGTTCGCAATGAGGTTTGATGAAAAGTAGTAGTTTAGTTTTATTCTCGTGCAATGTTTTATTGTTCAATCGTCTTCTTGATATTCTACTTCTGGATGATTTGAGTCGTTTCTTCACCTTTAGGAGACATAGAAACTCAAATTCCTGGGTTTTTATTACGAGAGGTAGTTGTAGACCTTCTCTTTCGTATCGCTAAAATTCGATCCTCACAAATGATGTTGAGTGGGTTATTTATAGGGCTAGAAAGCAAATAATTGATAAGACCTCATGGGAGCACCACCAAGCGATGTCCAATAGGGAATTGTTAGGGACATGACTAGCGACGAGAGTGGTCTTGTAAGATACTAACAACAAGGCGGCGAGATGAAGCTGCCCGGGTGAGTGGCACCATGATTGCAACAAGTACAACATACACGGGGTTTCAAAAACCTATTGAACTTTTTATGGCAACTGATCTGCAATTTCCAGAAGCTGCATCTTCAAATATTCAAATCCCTTTAGTTTCCATCATTTTGAAACTGAATAAATATGTGTAATTCAAAAACATAACATCAATGTCTTATAGGGTTAGTTCAAACTTCCAAGTGACAAGCAAGATGAAATTCCCAAGCATGAAAGTGAATAAGGCATTGTGTATGATTCATTTTCATCTTAGTCACCAATAGAATAAGGCATCAATACCACTACTCTTGAAAAACTCTAATTAACTCACCTATATATCATATTTCTAGTTTCTACACAAATCATGAAGATGTTTCAATTTATCGAACCAATTTCAATTTGTTAGAGAAACAATAAAAGAAATTTGGCGGTTGAAAGTACCTCTCATCGAATTTAAAGTACTTAAACACTAACTGATCTCATTTGTGCGCTCTCTTTGCCCTTCTTCCCTTGTTTAGACGACTAATTTGCACATTGGTTGGTGAACATATACTAACATAAATCAATCTATCAATAAATGCTTGAAATTTTCCAATCACTTGTATATAAAATGAAGGCATATGCACTGAAAGGGAAATGATTTAGTCCATGTTAGAACCCTGAAAATGTAAACAAATCATGGATATAACACTTTGACCTAAAATCAAACACTTGAAATTGATATTCGGGAATACCTAATTGCACTTTTAGAGAGCATTTTGATCATGCAAATCAGCCAAATAGAAGCACATATGACAATAATCAGGAGGGTAAAATGATGCAAAACCATCAATTTGTCAATCATAAAGTCTATTGATAATATGTATTTTCGTCTATTGACAATATGATTGGAAAAAAATTGCATTCAAGTCCTTTCATTTTTTACAAAATATTTGCGTTTTGGCTCAGGGAAAAAACCCATCATCTCCTCCTCCATTGGAAAAAACATTCAACCCATGCAACCTTCAACCCCGTAAATTTGATTTCAATTCAAAACCCTAATTTTGGTCTATCATCTTTTACATCTCTTTCAAAGACTTAAGTTGGTTTCATTCAATTTGTTCTCGCTCTCAATTTTGATTTATTACGCTGAACAATTTGATAAAATGAATTCAATTTGTGACTTTGCCATGTTAATTGCTTTCATTAGTAAATTTATAAAAGAACTTGATTGCCCACATTTATCGCTAGTTGAGCTCTCAAATCCATTTGTGGGTTTGAAGTGAGCGATGATTCCAACAATCACAAGGGTTCCTCGATTGAATTAATCGGAGAAATGTTTTGGCTAAGGTCCCTGATTTCAATCCAAATACGTTCCATTTGCTTCCTAGTATTTACATGAATATTGGGTCTTGATTATTCTTGTGAGATAGAGGGTCGTCGTTTTCACAATCACAAGGTTGATTTGTTATTTGTCTTCCACCAATGGTTGATTGTTGGCATTGAAAGGTTAATTAGCCAAGTCTCTACGCATACAATAACATTGGATCCAAGTGCAAGTGTTATTAATTCCAAGAGTTCAAATCAATGGAGGATGCGTGTAGGATCGGGCAATCTTTTGATCTAACATCGAGATCCCACAACCATGGTTCATGGATCGAGACATCACGTATCAAGCTGGGTTCAACATTCAACTCAAATCTCAGTCAGTTGACTACCAATCTAATTAGAGTCACAAATTTTGATATTATTTTCACGTATCACAACTCTTTCTCTCTCTTCTATCAGGTCATGATGTAAATATTTTGGAAAAATAAATAGGAAGTTAATATAATTTTACCTAAATATATTTTTTGTCAATCATCTTGCAAATAGACGAAAAGGCATGTTGCTAATAGACTTTCCTTTTGGCGATAAGTGCATGGGGGATATTGCAAATCACATTCAAAGCCCTTTTTTTCAATCCCTAGATTATTATCTCATCTGTGGAATTATGACCATGAACTGTAGGAGAAGGTGTGAATACAAAATACCTAATTAGCTTTGATTAACTCTTTACCTGAGTTAGAAATTGGGTATAAAATAAAGAATATATAGAGAATTTGATTCGAAAGCTAAAAATTAGGAAAACAAAATAGAAGCGATAGAAAGGAAAAATGAATTTAGAACAAAAAACTAGAAAAAGGAATGAGAAAGAAGGAGACGGTAGAAAAGGAACATGAATATCAAATGATGAACCTAATTAATTTGAAAAAAAAAGTAGTACTCCCTCCGTCTCGAAAAACAAGTCGTTTTAGCATTGTGCACTAGTTTTAATAAAACACTCACCCATCAATCAACATCATCATTCCACTAATTTTTTCATCAATTTTATTGTTTTTAAATACCCACTATATTTTTTAACCAATCAAACTCTTTTAAAAATTCAACAACACAAAAACCAATACAAATCATTACTAGTAATAAAATGGATGCAAATGAGACACCTTCGGCCGGTTGTTGAGAACTACTGAATTTAATCCCGACCTTGATCTCAAGTGAACCCTTCTATGCTTCAACCAACAATGCTCCTCTTATTCACTCCCAATTTCAACCCACCAAACCCTAAATATATATATTTTTTATAAGAAAAAATGACCAAAAATAATACGAAGTATCAACCTTGAACCAAAAATAATATGAACTTTCAAACTGACAATTTCATATACAAACTATCATAATATTAACCAAAAATAATACGGTTCGAGTTTCCGATCACATTTCCTGCCAAATGATGACGTGGCCACCGGAAACATTAGTTTGGGCACAAAATGTAGAGGGAATTGAAGTAAATGACATTTTCCCCGGTTTGGTTTGCACGCCTAACTCACTAACCGGTTCAATTTGCAAGGGTTAGACCCCCTCCTTTAAAAAATTGCAAGGCAGCCGGTTGAAAGAAGGGGGTTGAAACCGGTGGTTGGGGGTAATTAAAGAAGGGAGAGAGCGAGCGTGGGAGGGCGGAGGAGAGAGAGAGGGCAGTTTTTTAAAAACCTGTCACTTCCAACTGTGTGTAAAACAGAGAGGAGGGAGGGCAATAGGCACGAAACTGCCATTCGAGATACGAGTAAGGAGAAGAAGAAGGTCAAGGAAGAAGACGAACCTGGGAGTAAGAAGGAGAAGAAGCCGGCGGTTTGCAAGCAAGTAAACCCGACGACGTGTAGAAGACGACCCCGACAGCGTTTAGAAGAGAGGGACCGACGGTTTTCAAGTAAGTAAACCCTAACTCTACCGATTTAGTACCGATTGCAGAAATTGAAAGGAGGAGGGACCAATTGAAGAACCTAATTTGTTTGTCATGGTTTGCAATTGGATGAAAGAACGGGTGGAATATCCGCCCCTGTCATGTGGGATGTAACCGTCATCAAGTATGAAAACAATGGGTGGAAATGTGGGAACGGGGGGTGTTCGCGACGGGGAGAGAAGGGAAGTACCATTGCCGTGATGATATGGTAAAGGCCATGAATGGGGAAGCAAATTAGGGGAAATCGACACATGTATTGTGTGAATTTTGGGAAATTGGTGAAATTGGGGAAATTGTGGGAATTGGGAAAATTGGTGAGATTGGGAAAATTGGATAGATTTTTGTAGATAGAGGGAAATTGGGGAACGTTTATGTGGGTAAAAAAATTTCAGGAACAAGTTATTGAATGTAAATGCTGTTACATTCTAACATGTCATGTTTTGAATATTTAGTTGGCATGTTTAATAGGTTTCCTGTCATGTTTATATGCAAACTTGCTCGACGTATATTTTATGGAAGCTATAAAATGGTTACAATGCTCAGGTGATAAGTATAGGGTAAGATATGGTGAGGCTAGAAATTTACTTGGAGTGTGATAAGTATAGGGTAAGATATGGTTTCTGTCATGTTATAATGGTCAGATGACATGTTATATGAACTTATCGTCATGTGCATTGGGACTGGTGTGAGGATAATGTGCAAATGTTTGCAGAATGCTAAAGTATTGCTCCCCAACCTGCAGGGTATCAAACAAGAACATGGGTGGTTCGGGAGAAAGAAGGATAACGCAGACACCGACAACAGGCGAGGTATGGTTTGGGTAGTGTTGATCAAGGGTAGAGTGTTTTACAGATGAGTCGCTCTAACATTCCACCCCACCGTGCAGGCGATATATGCCATCCCCGAGGACCGGCATTTCAAGTGTAGGTGCAACCAATACGCCAGGCCCCATGTCCTTTTAATGCTCGACCGGTACCTGGCCGCCTCAGACTGGAAGCGTCTGTGTGAAAGCCAGTTTGGCGGCATTGCGAGGCTCGATGCCAAAGTTGAGTTCTCAGCACAGCTAGTCCACTATGTCTTGCAGCGGCAACTGCGGTCGAAACCTGGTACATGATCCAGGGGTACATAGTCCGGTTTTTCATCGCGGAGTTCACGCTAGTGACCGGACTGAAGTGCTTGTCAAACGTGCTGCGGACCGTGGACACTGAGGCAGATAGGGCTACCTGCTTAGAGTTCTTAGGGGTGGAGAAGATGAGGATGGAGGACTTCGAGTTGGAGTACAAAGTGGCGATAAAGTCCGAGCGTTCCCCCGCCAAGCGCTTTAAGTTCGCGCTCATAATGCTGGTGGAGGCGGTGCTCTTTGCGAAAGAACCCCGCAACTATATTCAAAGGTGGGTTGTGAACATGGTGTCTGACACTGAGGCGTTCTTGTGTTACCCATGGGGGCGACTGTGCTACGAACGAACCCACGAGTTCCTCTACCGGGCTGTTGAGCGCAAGCTCCAGCACGGGGTCAGCAGCTCTCGCCCGTCGTACTTGTTAGCCGGCTCCCCCCTTGCATTCCAGATATGTAAATAAAGCTCACATGACAAATAATGATTTATACTGGACACTGAGTCAAGGTAACTGGACATAGGCACTGTGCATTGTAAAATGCAAACTGAACACGATTAAATGCAAAGTGTCGACATGTCATCACCTGGGTTTTTTTTTTTGTAGTTGTGGGTGTACGAGGCTCTGCGTCCAAGTTGCAAGACAATTTGCTGCCACCAGCGACGATATAATCTACCCTCGGTGCCTGTGGTATAAGTCGAAAGAGCACAATATCATGTACGATTCTCTTGTCTCCCTCATCCATCAGTCGAAGGACGAGCAGGGCATGTTCGATGAGGTTGACGTTGTTCGGACAGTCCTCCTCCCGGATGCCGAGGAGGTGAGGAAGGGGGTTATCCTTGGCGCCATCTTCATGACAGAGAAGCCGGATAAGTTCTTCGACGACCTCGTGGAGGAGTTTAAAGCGAAACATGGGTCGAGCACGACGGAAGCATCTGGGTCAAGCACGCAGGGTGAGGGAAGTACGACGGCTACCCAAGTGGATGTGTCAAGGATTTTGTCTAAGATGGATGATCTGGGGAGGAGCATAATGGCAACGTTTAACGAGAGGATACAAAGGGTTGAGGCGGCGATGTAGGAGCTGAGAAGGGAGGTGAGGGGGAAGAAGCGAGGAGAGGACGAGGTGACACACTCGCAGAACAGGCATGGAACCCATGGGGAGGAAACCAAATATGTTGAGGTGCAGTCGAAGGAGGTAAGATGTTCAATTTGTCATGTCAGAATCCATAACCGTCATGTATAACAATATAGGCGTCATGGTAACGTCATTCCCATATTTGCGTAGGGTGAGGAAATTGTTAAGGAAATGGGCCAGAAATCGGGTACCGATGCAGATGGAGATGAAACCACCAAGACAACCTCTGAGGTAAGTACTCTAACTGAAACCGTGATGTCAGTTTTGTAAATGACGGTGACACGAACTCATAATCTGAAGAAGATGGGTAAGAATAAGGGACCAGGCCATGGGGACACCGAAATGAAGAAGGATGCTGAGCCACAAGAACCCCCCAAAGAAACACCCACCACACAGGTAAGTCATCCCTGTCGTACTGCGATGTCATTGTTGACAATGGTGTCAACACTAAGTTCATTCGCATATTTGCATAGGGTGAGGAAGTGTTGAAGGAAAAGGGTCAGACTGATAGCACAGGGCAAGGGGAATGGTAAGAGTGACTGGTGTTGAGCCAGGAGCAGCCACCACCGTCACAAACGCTGAGGAAAGCCATCTGACGCCTAGTGTCATGTGAAGTCTATTAGTTGTCATGTCAACAAACGTTTGCTGTCATGTATCAGGACTGGGCTAATGTGAATGAGGTGTTAGTTGAGGGCTCTAAGACTGAGGCCAAAGGGCCTGGGGCCACGGCAACCATCTCTGAGGCAGAAGCACCCACCACACAGAAACCCCTGAGGTAGGTCGTGTTAATGTTACTGTCATGTGATGTGACGTATCTGTCATGTTATTTTAAGTTTGTGTCATGTCTACCAACATAGGAGGCGCATGATGAGGTCGTCGTTCCCATTCAGTGTAAGGGGGGAAGGGTGAGGCGAGCGCCTGCGACGTTAGATGGGCACGAAGTCACTCAGCCGGTGAAGAAGCCGCGTGTCGATAAGGGGAACAAGGAAAATAAGGTGGTTGACGAAGCGACGAAGGGGGTGAAGAAGCCGCGGGCCACCAAGGGGAAGAAGGTCATTGTGGGGGTTGACGCCGTGGCCTTGGGCCTGACGACCAGGGCCGACGTCGACGCCTTCTCCATGTGGTTGACCAGCGACAACGCCGAAGGGATTGACCCCGCACGTACAATGATGGGCACCCTCCTCCAGAGGCGATTCTTCGGGGACCTGAAAACGCCAAAGCATATGGTGGGATCAGAGGTAATGTCCGCCCACCCGTGCTCCGATAACATGACAATTTTGTTGTTGACTGGACATGTGTTCCTTGTTTGCAACATATCGACCAAGCATGCGGCATCCTCCGAAAGGAGGTTGCCAGCGAGTCAAAGTACGCAGGCGTCGCAGTCCTCGACCCCTACTTCGGGGTACTGCTGCAGAGACATACCGGCATGAACGTCGACGAGGAGTTGGAGTACTACTTCAGCAACATGTTGTTTGAGCGGTGTCCAAAGCCTTGGGCTAGCGTCGACCGCGTGTTGGCCCATTGGAATCTGAAGGACAACCACTGGGTTGCGCTGAAGATCAACCTGGTCGAGTGGACTGTCCGTGTGTATGATCCGGACACTCATCTGACTCCTGAGCGACATTTGCCCGACCTTCTGAAGCCCATCACGCACACCTTGCCCCCTCTGATGAATGTCCACCAAGAGCTGCACGCCAAGCATGCAGGGAAACTGCCCTAGTCGTTCAAGTACAACTGTGTGAAGGGGATCCCTCAGAACAAGCAATCGTAAGTCGTCGTTGTCCATCTTTTGCATTATAGTGTAATTGCTGCGAATTTGGTTTGACACATTTACTTTTTGTGACGCAGAGGAGACTCCGGCCCCTACGCTATCCGTTTCATGCAGATGCTCGCATCAGGCGACCGCGTATTCAAAGGGGTGGATGACGCCTTTATCGATGCCTACCGCCTAGTCCTCTGTGTCGCCATCTTCCACAGTTCCTTCCGACCCAGCCCCGATCCTCAGTAGTCATTGCCTCCGTCTCCATTTACAAGAACATTGTTGGTTGCACTGTTGTCTGGACATGTTGTTGGTCGCTTGCACATTTGTGTTTTCGTAGGATTTTATTTGGTTGACTTTAGTATCGACGGTATGTCGTTTTGGGAAACCTAGGCCTCAGGTTTTGAAACTATGATGTCATGTGGTTTTTGAAACTATGTTATCATGTAGGTCGTACGATGGTTGACACTTATATATTTACGTCATTCGCATTTCCATTGAAACTGACAATTACAACATGTCATGTCCAAAATATCACCTGGCAAGTTAATATTACTGCATGTCATGTACAAACTGAAATAGTTGCACCCAAGCCCAACAAGCCTTAATTACAAAACACGGTTGAAGTTCATACTTCAATGTAAAAGGGGGAGCGTTAACGTTTCCGAAGAAGTGAGCCCTGATTACAAAACGTGGTAAATACCTACTGTCATGTCTTAACCATTATATGTCATGTAAAAAGATGTGCCCCTCATTTAATATCCATATGATCAACCAAGTATGTCGCGGGTGGTTACTAGGTGCGGCGCCGTTACTGTAAACATTGCTCTAGTATAAAAATTATTCTCTATGGATCTCCTGTGTTACCTCTACCAAATGTTAGAAAAGAAGATTAACATTATTCTCACTTTGTCATTTGATTATATATTTTCTTTGTTTTTTATACATGTTCACAATGATTAGTCTTATTGATCTATTCGATCCCTCGATCCACTGACATGTCCGATGCGTCGAATTTCTCAATTTCTTTTTAACTTTTGTTTTTTAAAAAGCAAAATAATTTTTTTTTGATGGAGCAAAAATTGTACTCCGTAGTATATAAAGTAGGAAATGGAGGAGTATATAACATACGGTGGCCGGGTAAATGCGCAGTGGTCTCCAATCCCCTCTGGCTTTCATCTCAGCCTTCTTCAGGGAGGCTTCCTCCTCCTCCCCTTCCATAGATTTGGTATCCCCAACCCTCACTTACCTCCATTGTTGCTCCACCTTCCCTTCTCTCTCCTCTCATCGCCGCCTAACATTAATTCAATCTAAGCTATGAATCGGAGGGTGAGGCGTAAGGTTGCGACAAAGGGCAAAGGCAAAGCCGTCTCCCCAAGCTACCCCGAGGCCTTCGACGACGACGATGAGGAGGTATCCGCCGGTGATTTCCCTCATCCTCCTCTTCCTTCTTCGTCTTTGGTAGCTCTAGGAGGAGAGATAAGGGGAGAGGTCGACTGGGCCGCCCTCCCCGATGATACGGTCATCCAGCTCTTTAGCTGTCTCAATTACCGGGACCGGGCGAGCTTGTCCTCCACTTGCCGAACATGGAGGGCTCTCGGCAGCTCCGATTGCCTCTGGGAGTCCCTCGACCTTCGCTCCCACCGTTGCGACGCTGCCATGGCTGATTCTCTTTCCTCCCGGTGTTCGCGCCTCCACTCGTTGCGATTTCGAGGCGCCGAGTCCGCCGAAGCCGTTATCAGCTTCAGAGCTCGCAATCTCAGGGATATCAGCGCCGATTACTGTCGGAAGATTAATGATTCGACGCTCTCCGTGATCGCCGCTCGGCATGAGTTGCTCGAGTCTCTTGATCTTGGGCCCGATTTTTGTGAGAGGATTACTAGCGATGCGATCAAGGCGGTTGGAATGTGCTGCCCTAGGCTTAAAAGGCTCCGGCTTTCCGGGTTGCGAGAGATTGATTCGCTTGCGATCAATGCCCTAGCATCGAATTGCGCCTACTTGACGGATGTTGGATTCATCGATTGCTTGAAGGTGGATGAGACTGCTATTAGCAATGTGGTTTCCCTCAGGTTTCTCTCGGTGGCTGGGACAACGAATTTGAAATGGGCATCAGCTGCACAATTATGGAGTACACTCCCAAATCTTGTTGGATTGGATGTTTCAAGAACTGATATGGGGGCCTCTACTGCTTCAAAGTTGCTTTCTTCATCTTCAAAGAGTTTGAGAGTGTTGTGTGCGCTTAACTGTCCAATTCTTGAAGTTGAAGGAGCCTCATCTGTCAGGGTTACCAAGGGTAAGGTACTGCTTACCATCTCCACTGATATATTCAAAGAGATGTCTTCATTAATGGAAGACTGTAATATCAGGGGAAAAGATGTGTTTTTGGATTGGAGGAGATCCAAAAACAAGAACAAGGGTTTAGATGAAATGATGACTTGGCTTGAATGGATTCTTTCACATTCACTACTTCGCATTGCCGAGAGCAATCCTCAGGGACTGGATGAGTTTTGGATTAAGCAAGGGGCGGCATTGTTGTTGAGCTTGATGCAGAGCTCCCAGGACGATGTTCAAGAGAAGGCAGCCTCCGGGCTGGCAACTTTTGTGGTGATTGATGACGAAAATGCGACCATCGATTGCAAGAGGGCTGAGGCTGTCATGAGAGGGGGAGGAGTGCATCTGCTTCTTGGGCTCGCAACTTCATGGAGGGAAGGTTTGCAGTCAGAAGCTGCAAAGGTGTTTACTTTTGTGCGCTGGTTTGATTGAGTAATTATTTTTATATAACTGATATATGATCCAATGAAGCCTTATCTGTAGATTTTATTTATGCTGAAAACATTATAGCTTCAAATGTTATGCATATAATTGACTTGTTTTCCTGTTATATTGTGGTTTGTAGGCTCTAGCGAACTTGTCGGTGAATACTTGTGTGGCAAAGGCAGTGGCTGAGGATAGAGGTATCACTATTCTTGCGAACTTGGCAAGGTCCATGAATAGACTAGTCGCTGAGGAGGCTGCTGGGGGGTTGTGGAATTTGTCTGTGGGAGAAGAGCACAAGGTTGTTCATTTGCTACTAAGTTATGGATGATCAATCAATCTTTCCATTTGCTACTACATTCCCTGTTTTTTCTTATATCTTGTTTCTTTCTGTCCTTAGTGTGCCATTGCCGAGGCAGGAGGTATTAAAGCTTTAGTTGATCTTATTTTCAAATGGTCTGTTGGTGGTGACGGTGTTCTGGTTTGTGCCTTCTCTACTGTATTATATTGCCCTTTTTGATGTTCTTTAAATGTTTATGTTATCTTTTATGTAACTGCTAGTTACATGTTTGTTTTGTTTTCAGGAACGTGCAGCTGGTGCATTGGCTAACTTAGCAGCTGATGATAAATGTAGCATGGAAATAGCTGTAGCTGGGGGTGTTCATGCACTGGTGATGCTAGCAAGAAATTGCAAACTTGAAGGAGTTCAAGAGCAGGTAAACACTAGTATAAGCAGAACAAACTACTAGTGTGTTATATAGGGTCATCTACAAGTGGCTGTTTTTTCAATAAGTTTAGCTGAAATTAACTTCTCATAATTGAGATATTAATTACTGAGATCCAAGTATTGTACATGAAGCTAATTTATACCTTGAGAAAGACATGATGTCATGGCTAAGAGATGAAGATGTGCAAATATTGTAACGTTATGTGCTTGTACTTTCTGAAGACACCTTCCATTTGTATGTAAAAGAAAAAACGACATCTTTCATTTACCTTCGCACCCTTTTCAGCAATTTTCTCTTGAATGTATACAAAGTTGTTTTATTATGTGTTTGTCATTTTACCTTTTTCACTCACCTAAGGAAATCACATTTTGCATTCCAGGCTGCTCGGGCATTGGCAAATTTGGCTGCTCATGGTGATAGCAATAATACCAATGCAGCGGTTGGGCAGGAGTCTGGTGCTCTTGAAGCGTTGGTGCAACTTACGAATTCTCCTCATGAAGGCGTCAGGTAGAATCTTAGACTAAAATATATAGTGGTTCTCTTTTAGCTTTGTATTTTACCATCAATTGACTCAATTTTAATGTACTATCTTTTCGTAGTTCAGTACTTTAGTTGCTTCCTCTGATCCTTTATCACTTTCTCTTTCTTTCCTATCTTCCTCTTATCATATTCTGAGCTTTAGTTTAGGGATTATGCTCATTATGTGAGGCATATAGTTGCTGGTGTCGTGATTATTGAAAGGACTTATCAAGATGGAAGGTGCTCTAAATGAATTCAGGGAGCATTAACTGACATGTCTGAGTTTCAACGTATTGAAGTTGACATTTTGATGATCAAATCATCTTCATTGTTGAATGGTTACCAACATGCAGAGCTTCTGGCATTTATTTCTTCACCAGCTGAAAAAAAAAATGTTATTTCAACTCCAAGATTTGAACATTATGGGGTGAGGGGGTCCTTGAATAGATTTTTTTGAAGTTGTGAAACTCTCACAATGTAACACTGAAAGCAATTATTGTTTGCTTCCATTTTTCCATTGTATCTGTAAAATTTATAACACTGAAAACAATAATTCCGTGTGCTCCTCACATTGTAAAAGATAGATGAAAAGTTGTTATTGTTCTTTTAATGTGTTCTTGAGCATATCACCTTGTATCATTGTTCTGCTTTCTGAACTACTTTTCTTCCTTACAACTTCCAGCGTCATGTATGATTTATTTTTCACGGAGTATTTTTTATTTCATGCTAAAAAGTTGTCTGATCTTACGTAGCAAACAGTTCTTCTTTTACTTAGTTTTTTTAAAATTACTATCTTTATGTTCTGTATTTCGTTGTTTCATTTTCTTTATGATTGTATGAGCAGGCAGGAGGCAGCTGGTGCATTGTGGAATTTATCCTTTGATGACAGAAACCGTGAAGCAATTGCAGAAGCTCGTGGTGTTGAGGCCTTGGTATGCACCTGCTGGATGTGATCTGTTTCCGTGGTTGTTGATAACATAGAATCAGGTTTTGACATCTTGTCTGCATGGATTCTGGGGACAGGACATGCTCTGAAATTTCAAGTCGTCATAAACAGAGTGAAATTTATAATTGAAATAGATGACTATTTATTATTCCTAGGAAGAAAATGTGGATTCAAACCTTTGTTTGAAAAACTATTTATCTTTGCCTCAGAGTTGGAAATCTGTTGACACTACTTAATACAATATATTATTGCATCTTTTTCTTGGTTTGCACAATCTAATGCTTAGTCTGTCTATTGTTTGGACTATGAAGGTTATGCTTGCACAGTCATGTTCCAATGCATCTCCAGGTCTTCAAGAGAGGGCTGCTGGTGCCCTTTGGGGCTTATCTGTCTCAGAGGCCAATAGGTTTGTGTAATTTAACTAATTTTGCATCCAAGTTTTTTTGTTAGATTTTGTAATTCTAATTTGAGGTTCTCTTTTCCTGTTTATTTAACATTCCTTCCTGTTTATCTCATCATATACATCAGTGTATGATACAAACAATTTGTGTATTCGAGTTTTAAGAATTAAAAAAATATCTCTCCTTGTTTTTAAACAACTGCATCATCTAGTGACCTAGGTCAGCGAGGTCAAGTGTTGAATGATAATCCATGATGCTTTTTAATAACAAAAGAATTGACAATGTCAAATCTGCTACTTGATTTCCCTCCCCTACTGTGTCAAACAGAGCATAGTTTAATCAATAAAGTTCTTATGCTATTGGTCATGTTATATCATAATGTGTTGGAACTTTAATTTGTCTGACTAGTTCTTTGAAAAATTAGCATGTGATTGTAAGGCAGTTTGGTTGATCTAAGGACTACTAACCATCTCAAGACACGTATTTGATTTTGATCTGCTTTTTGTTGATGGTACTCTTATTTTGCATTAGCATTTCCATTGGAAGAGAAGGTGGCATCCCGCCTCTTATTGCACTGGCGCGATCTGAAACAGAAGTGAGTACTTCATCTATCTTCAATTTAATCTTAATAAGTAGATTTGCAAGCAACATCCTACACACGGGACATCACTAAAAATATGCACGCACACACACACATTCATACGCATATTATAATTACAAAGAGATGAACCACTCTTTTTTTTTTTTTAAGTCAGGGATGAACCACTCTAATCATTAGATAACACTTAAAAAAATTGTCAAGAATGACACACAAAACTTCCGCCTAGACAATAAAATATGATGACATGCTTCCTTTTCCAAATAATTCATGCAAAAGGCATACACATACATGCTTCCTTTGTTAAATTTTACTGGCAATGACACACTCGCCCTTTTCCTTTGAAAGTTAATACACACAATGTCCATTTAAGGCGGTGATTTTTGGTGTTTAAATTTTGGGCTTGTAATGTCTTTTCTCAAATGCTTTCTTTTAAAAGTATTAGGAATTTTTTCCAGCCAAGGTTCTAAGTCAATGATCACAAGATACACTATCCTGATGATCATTGTACTTGCAAGTAGCAATGTAATAGGCTTATACGAAGGTAATGGTTGCATCAACATTGATGGCACAGTCTAAGGTGTTTGATGCACCCTTTGCCTTTGTGTGTATGTCCGAATACTGATGGCCGTGGTCTGAAGTGACAGGATCTACACAACCTACATGGCTCCTATCCTTGCAATGGAACCTTTGATAGTCACCTATGAGCTACCATAGATCGAGGTTACCCCTAATTTTGTACACAAGACTGAGTATGGTCTCCCCCATGAACCTTATCATTGTACATATTTCTTAAGTTTTCAATATATTTTAACCTTCAAAATAAAAAAAAAGGCGGTGATTTTGATCAAAAGCACAAATTGGAGCGGTTCAAAAAAATATTAATACATAATCAGAATAAAAGGTGATTTTGAAAATATTTACAATTATGGTGATTTATGAAAGCCTTCTGAAATGTGGGTTCTGGAATTTTCTGTTTATTCATTATGACATCACTTATAACATTGCTATCAGTTTATTTTCCTTTTAAAAAGGCCATTTCCAGTATTAATCGTCACGACAACATGCCACATCACCGTTTAGTAGTCATCAAATCACCATGACCACATCTGTTTATAAATAATCGCCTCACCACATCCTCTGTGGTTTATCAAACCTCAAACTACAGCCTCCACCATCTATTAACATTAGATTCTTTCAGAATATTCATTTACTTGTCAATCCAACATTCTGAAGCTGGATTGATTTTGAATTTCATCATATAACCACCAGCTTCATGACTCTGCAATACACTACACGTGTATACCTGGGAAAGGAGATACTAAATAGAGCAGGGGAGCTACTTGACTTTGATGCAGCCACTAAGCCACCGCAAGCCTCTTATTCCCTTTTGAGCTCTCCAATCTGCTTTTGTCATGGAGGCTGGAGTATATCCATCCCCTTTATGCGTCACCTCTCCCTAATCTCTTTCAACTTGTGTACCATCCAACATAACAAAGATGCTTCATCTCTTAGTTCCAACCCCCTTCGTTGGACTCCCTTCTCAGTTTGGAGGTTCCACTGAACCATTTTTAAAAAATCATGGAATATTTCAGTAGGAAACTAAATTGATCTCCTATTCACTCCATCTGTTTGGTTCCCGGAGAAGTAGTTCTGATCTAACCTCAGACTGAATCCTTTTATTCAAATACTCTCCATTTCTGAAATATCCAGTGTGACATTTTAGCACAAGTGGCAGTATGGTTCCTATAAGGTGCGTAGGTTCCTTTGTTATTTTTGAGTTTAAAATAACTTAGATGGTATATGGTCCAAGGTTGTGTGACATGGGCAATGGGCTGGACTCTGATTTCATAGAAGAAATGGTGCACTTCACATTTTCAAGGCGTTTATATAGAACAGGAAAAAACTATTCGATCATTCATGAAAAGCTAAAGCTATCACGATGCTCTTCTATATTCATTCTTTTTTTTCCAACCAAAAAAAATATTCATTTCTTTTTAATCAAAATGCTAGCATGTCATTGTTTTGATTGAATTCACCCATGTTTATATT
The DNA here is from genome assembly GCA_963922045.1 of Persicaria maculosa. Lineage (NCBI taxonomy): Eukaryota > Viridiplantae > Streptophyta > Magnoliopsida > Caryophyllales > Polygonaceae > Persicaria > Persicaria maculosa. The sequence goes on along the minus strand of OY998256.1, from coordinate 28,045,250 downwards.
TCATGTATGTTGTGTTCAAATCTAGTGTCTGCTGCTTGCTGCAACTGTAGAATATTATATTCTTTATCATGGTTAATTTTTTGTTGTATAGTGTTGGCTAATTAAAGAAAATCCTCTTTTCTTTCAGGATGTTCATGAAACTGCTGCTGGTGCACTTTGGAATCTTGCTTTCAACCCTGGTAATGCTCTTCGTATTGTGGAGGAAGGTGGAGTCCCAGCCCTCGTCCATCTCTGTACGTCATCTAAGTCAAAAATGGCACGCTTCATGGCTGCATTGGCCTTAGCATATATGTTTGATGGAAGGTGAACTACTGATTTGTTTCCCCAACAAGATATAAGATCTTAACTAAATTTGCAATGGCAATTTTTATGGACTTTCTGCTTGGTGATAAATTATTCTTTACACGTTCTGGAAATGGAGGAGTTTATGAACCTAATATTAATTACAAAGAAGTAGATTTTCTTGCATATTACAGTTCTTACTGGAATTTGATGAATATTGAATCAAGGTTGGCCGTTTGCATTTATGCTTTATGGAGTTTTTTCTTGTGCAGAAGCCAAAATTAGCTTACTGTTGGTGGGGTTATAAGAATCCTGTGAGAGTCTCACTGCGTGCGAAGGGTGATTGAAGGCATGTAGATTGATTTTCATGGTGAAAAAACTAATGCATATACTATAGTGCTGTCTAAACTTGTACATACTAGTGCTTGTTTATTTTCTAAATGAAAACAAGAAAGTAAATCTCCCAGTTAATTTTCAGGAAGTAGTTGAGATCAAATCCTAATGTGCTCGGATTCCGCCTTTTCAATTATGTTGGGTTTTACCTGTGTGGACATGGGTGGGGGGTTGGGGGGTTGTTTGTTACCTCTGGAGCTAGAGGTAACAAACAACCCCCCCATAGAGAGAGAGGGAGTGAGGTATTAGTTCAACAACAGCAGAGGCAGCCCAGTGTATCCCATAGAGAGAAGTGTCTGGGGGGTCCGACTAGTTGGGAGTGAGGCGTTATTAGTGATTACTTATTACTATATCCCATGGGTTATGTATAATTGCAGGGGTTATGTCTTCTCATACTACAGTGAATGTCATTTTATCTGTGTTGGCTGTAATGATGTCTAACTCTGCTATTTATCTTCACAGAATGGATGAAGTGGCACAAGTCGGTACCTCAGCAGAGGGTGCAGCAAAGTGTATTAACTTGGATGGCCCTAGAAGAATGGCTTTGAAACACATTGGAGCTTTCATACTTACATTTTCAGACCCCCAAGCATTTGCAATTGCAGCTGCTTCATCAGTACCTGCAGCATTAGCTCAAGTAACAGAAGCAGCTCGAATACAGGAAGCTGGGCACTTGAGATGCAGGTATTCTCCCCCAACCTTCTCAACAACACTGATCTGCATTACAATAATAAATTATTTATCAAACTGTTTAATTTGAGAGATCACTCTTAATTGGCAAATTTCGGCTCTTTTTAGAAAAGGGGGGAATAAAGAAAATGATTTCTGATGTGTTGAGTCATCATCCTTTGTTTCCATTTGGATGGCAGGATCATTTTTACTATAGTTCTATGAGCAAAGTCATGCATAATCCTTCCTTAGCCTGTAGTTTGACCAATTATTTTGCCATTGTTTTCATTGGATTCTAGTGGGGCCGAGATCGGAAGGTTCATTTCTATGCTACGTAATCCTTCTTCAACACTTAAGGCTTGCGCTGCATTTGCTCTTCTTCAGGTAACAGAATAATAATCTTTCATGCATTTGAGTTTGTTGCATTGCCTAGCAAATGATAAAGTATCTTTTTTATTACAAAAATTGACTCTTCAATATTTGAATTCTGTTACTTCTTCTGCAATGCAGTTTACATTGCCTGGTGGACGGCATGCATTGCACCATGTGAACCTTTTGCAAAACGCGGGGGCAGCCCGCGCACTTCGCTCTGCAGCTGCAGCTGCAACTGGTCCCCTTGAACCCAAGATCTTTGCTAGAATCGTACTTCGCAATCTTGAGCACCATCAAAGTAAGCATTGATTGGAGCATTAAAAAAACGAGGAAAAAAGGAAAAGGCTGAACAAAAGAAGCATCTACCTCTGCATACTGTGATCTGAATTAGTTTGACGCCATTCCTAGCAGCTGTTAGTACATATTTGCATAGTCCTTTCTTTCCTTGCCAACTAGTGGAGATGAGACAAAAACAGGGCAAACAAAGCAGGCCCTAGCCTTTTTCCTTTTTCAAGAGGTTAGTAAATCTTTTCTCATTTTATATTACTCAGGAACTTTAGTCATAAGCTTGTGCTAGTGTATACCTGTAACCTTCAACTTTAACGTCTGTTATTTGGATCAACATTGAAATGTTTGGATCAATGGTGAAATGTGTCTTTCGGGTTTGGTGTTCATTGATTCAATGTCGAGCATATTTGTATTCATAGGAACTTGACAATATTTAATGATCATAGGGTACCAAGTTTTTCACGCGGTAACCCACAAATTCCGTGATCTTTCCCACATCCTAAGTCTTTTTTACTTTGGTATTTGACAGTTGCCCTGAATGCATGACTGTATATAGGTTTTACCAGTGCAACATTAAGGCCGTTTGACTAGTTGAAAATAAACAGGTTCTTCAGCTGGAAGATCAGATTGAGCTAGTTAAAATTTAGGTTTCTGTGTTGCATCGATCTAGTTGAATGGATTTGCCTGTGGATTTTCATGCATATGGTATTACTTACCTGTTCTAATACCATGAATTTATTACAACTCATTGTGGTACATAAAGCATATATTACTAAGCATGTATTATATCTGCATGGTCTTAGATCACCTTGTAGAATGACTTTTAACCCGAATTCCTCACCCTTGAAAAACACTCATGGTTGATTCCCAGCTTCTAATTTGACATGTTCTTCTTCAAACCAATCTACATATTCAAACAGCTCATTTTGATGTAAATAGCTCTGCAATTGATTTCCATATAGATGCCATTGATGTTCCGAAGGATGATCTTTGGGCTCTCCCTTGGGTCAGTTTCTCGGCTTTAAGGTATGGAATGATACGGTTCTCCACACTCTCATTGATCTCTAGATGCTCTCCTGGGACGCTTATGAACTCTATCTTCCCAGCTTCATCTAAGGTTTTCAAACCGAACCAGTCTTCAGCATACAACTGGGTCTGCACACAGGAAAATTTCAATACAATTTTCGTGATTTCTTATTTTGTTTGAGTTACAAGAAACATAACAAGATATCCAGATCAGATGAACTTTTAGGATAAGTGCTTACTTCATTGTAGGGCAGGACTGTACTCATGGATCCATCCTTGAAATAACCGAACCAGGAGGTTTCCCTTGGTACCAGAACAGTGTCGTTCTCGAACTGGGCAGGTGAGGAAACCCCAACAAGGTTGTCAAACACTAAAGCGTCGAGGCAATCAGTAATCAATCTTGGGTAAAATTAGCTCACCATGACGAGCACGAGCTTTTCTAAGCTAGAAAAGCGTTCCTTGTAGGTCGAGTTCCTCTTTGCTGCTATTTCATTGTTCAGAACTGGGAGAAACTTGCAATCTTTGAGATACTCCTCCAAGTCCTGTGCATAAATGCAGGAAAGCATAACGTGAACGACGAGCTGTAAGATTGCGACTGAAGATTGACAAGTGCGGTGAACCGTTTACTCACGGTGGGAACTCTGACGAAGTTACTTGGAGCCAAGTTATTCTGCAGTCACATTAATCTGTGTCAAGAGTTGCAACCAGGAGTCATAATCAGATGATTTGAGAAGCAACCAAATTCTAGATTCCAATGAGCAAGAAGCTATTTCGTTTTGTGTATGAGCAAGAAGCTGAAGAAAATCTGGATGATGGTCAGTACCTGGATGAAATCGCTGTAAATTCCTTCCTGCAACAAGTAGTCGACGAAGCTGCATATCACTTCAGACTGCAAAGTCCAATGAAATTCATAGTAAGATGTGTAGCGCTTCAGGATCAACAATGGACAAACTAAAAATGGAAGAAAATCGCCTCTTCTGTTGATGATCACCATAATGCAACAGTTGAGCTGAGTTCTACATGTCTTGTGTGTATCTTACTTACCCTACAGTATGGAATAGACGCGATGCCAGCATGAGGACCAGCTAGCCCTATGAACTTCTTAACCTGTCGTACTCGAACATAGCAATGGAGGAAGTGCTAGGCTTAATCATCATAGTTGTAAGAATGAAGCAAACAAGTATTTTTCTTTTATGAATCAGATTTGTTGCATATACAAGTGTAATATTGTTAATGCACTCACCGGAGGTGCACCATCACACAGCTCAACAATCCCTCGTCCTACCAAGTTACCCTACCGAGCACGTGAACATGGAAACAAGTTACAAGATGGATTTGAGTGTTGAATCAAACCTGAAAAAAGGTTACTGCTAGGATGAACCTGAGAAAGGGCCACCATGTTGTAACCTTCATTAAGCGCAGGGATACTTTTCACCTGTTCAAGGCCCCAAAAAAACACTCACCCATGAATTAAAATGAGTGCTTTATAACCTATAGGCTTAGCACAGAAAGATCAAAGAAGATTACCATGCTACAAGCAATATCCACCTGCAAAGCACAAACAGAAATCAAATCAAAGCAACTCAAATAAGCGCGCATTTTCAGTTTTCGCCACTGACAAAAGAAAATATACCTGCTTCATAAGGGGCGTAATCCATGTCTCCCATCCTTCAGCAACAGTTTCTCTGTTAGTGTAGGTACATACAAAAGTACAATTACCAACTTCAATTTCAATTTGAAGATACGTGAGATCGACATTCTCTTTCGAACAAAGTTAGGCTTAACGCCGAGGGTTAGACAGAAGGCTTACATGCAGTATCCTTGAATGCCAGACCTGTTGCTCAGATGCTCAGTTAGATTTACTACTTTGGGAGTTGAGCATGATTCCCCTAGGCCTATCAAAGTTAATAAAAATGTAAATAACAATTTCTTAGCAGAAGATTATTTGCTGTTCCAATCTGTATATATATATATATATATATATATATATATATATATATATATATATATATATATATATATATATAAAATAACAATTTCTTAGCAGAAGATTATTTGCTGTTCCAATCTGTATATATATATATATATATATATATATATATATATATATATATATATATATATATATATATATATATATATATATGTACTGATCATGGTGCTGTATAGAAGCATTTGGTTAGCAAACTCACAAACCATGATCATATATTAAGGGTAAAGACCTAAAAAATATAGTGCTCTCACAATAAACGACCTAAAAAATCCCATACTCAAAAGGAGTTTCAAGGACCCATGTATGAGCTTTTCCAATGTTGAAGGATTTCAATTGACCAACAAAAAATTTAAAAGAACTGTTTGTTACTTTCTCTAAAGTGTAGGAATTTAAAAGACAAGAAAACTGTTTAGGAATCCGTTTGTAACTTTCTCTAAAGTTCGGGGACCATAAATGGATTTGGAGTGCTCTTCTACTTCTTGATCAAAGATAGAGAATAGATCATCAAATACTAAAATCATTGAAAAGGGCTTTAATCGTCGAATTCTCTCAAAAACAAAAATACTGATATAGAAAATGAGGTATTCTAGGAATTACATATGCGAAGAAGACAAGCAATTGAGATCATATAATGGAAGAGAAGCCTCTTATAGTTTACCATAGAAAACAACAAAGGGAACCGTGGCAAAAGATGGGATCGGGGAGACTAAGAAGAAGCATAGGAGGAAGACAATAGCTGTTTTTTGGAACACAGCCATTCTTTACTTTGTGACGCCTGCAAAATTTTTGGAGACCCTTGTAGTTGTAGATGTTGAGATATGGTTTTGAATGTTACAGAACAGCTAGCTTTCTAATTAAGGTAATTAGATTGCTAAAGAAGATCTATTTTGTAAGGAATATGATAATATTTTCTCATATATATTATGAAGATAAAACTTCGGGACCATAGTGAAAATGGTAAATTATATAATAGCAGAAAAATATTATCAACTAAAACAAACCATGAGAAATCTCATATCATCCTAGATTATTGATTGAATTATGAACCAGGCACTGATTTTAGAATTATAAGGGAATTAACAAGGAAATACATTTTGAAATATATTACATGAACTATTTAAATATGATTGATATTTTCCAGATTTTAACATGATTATGTTTTACTTATTTTCCTCTTATGAAAGATTCATAATCTCTCTTGCACTGTCAGCTTACCACCCTTGTTTATCTGTGGGTTTGGAAGCAGATAAAATGACTCCATCTATGATCCATTTACAAAGAAAAATGTGTTCAGTGTGAAATTGCCATTTACGGAGTACGGCTTTTCTGATTTTTATGCAAATGCATTTATATTAGGGAAAATTACAGAAAACCACCCTTTAAATATGGGTGTTTTCACTTAACCACCCCTTAAATTCAAAATTACAGAAAACCACCCTTTAAATGGTACTTGCTTACAACTCACCACCCATTCAACTATTTTCTTTAATTTATCATTAAATATATTATATTTTAATATTTTTAAACTCAAATTTGATTGTAAATATATTCATATTTTGAATTTAAGGGCTTGATCATATTTTAGGGATTATTTTATTTATTTTAAAAAAATAATAATAAATATAGCCTAGAATTATTATCTTGATTTATGGTTGAAAATGTTTATAAATTTTTTTTAAATATTATGGAAATTACTCTTATTTATTTATATTTTAAATAAGAGTAATTTACATAATGTTTTAAACATTTTCAAACATAAATGAAGATAATAATTCTAGGATTTATTGATTATTATTTTTAAAAATAAATACAATGATCCCTAAAATATAATTAGGCCCTTAAATTCAAATTTTGAATATATTTACAATCAAATTTGAGTTTAAAAATATTAAAATATAATATATTTAATGATAAAGTAACGAAAATAGTTGAATGGGTGGTGAGTTGTAAACAAATACAATTTAAAGGGTGGTTTTCTGTAATTTTAAATTTAAGGGGTGGTTAAGTGAAAACACCCATATTTAAAGGGTGGTAACAAAAATATATATCTTAAATATACATGACATGGGGCATACCCCGGTCCCTGGCCAAAAGTATGGTAAACAACATATAAAAAAGGGCGAATAGCTAGCAAACCTACCACAGTAGTAAGAACAAAAACTGTGTGTCGTCAATCAGTTCAAGACGCACGGATACCTGCCAATAATGACGCTATATCCATGAATCTTTACCTTGCGAACAATCTGGTTCATGCCAAGTACAAGGTTTTCAAAGATTCTCAAGTTCCTAGCTTTCCAAATAAGATACGCGGTTGTCACTTGTTCTTGGAATTAATGCACTTTCTCCTGTACTGTCTGGCATTAAGGATGGAAGTTGAACTGAAGTCTGAGGACTCGGTTTTCTGTTTGAGGGGCCTGGAGAGATAGTCCACTCTAAGCACAAAAGGAAGGGAGAAATAGTCCACCCTTCCGTGCGTACTTTCTCAGCATTTCTTGTACAAATTGTACATTCTCAGTCTTCAACTCACCCTGCATGATCAGGTTTTGGAATTAAGAGAGATGCTAGTGTGATTTAGTTGCTTAAGGAACTGTTCAGTTCTGAAGAACGCCTGCACCACATTGCGAAGAGAAGGGCTGGTAATCTGCCATGATGCTTTGAAGACGTTGGAAGTGAAGCCATCAGGGCCCAAGGACTTGTCGTCATCAATACTCCAAAGAGCTTTTCTGATGTCATCATCAAAGATAGGAGATATAAGAAAGGAAGCTTGATGAGCCCGATGAGTGATGAGTAGGGTCATGCTGTAATAAATTTTCTGAATTTATTCCTAATGAAACAATGGCAGCAACTGAAGCTTTAATAAAAATACAATATTTGCAGATTAATATTTACTTGAAAATTGCAATGAATCCAGGTTCTTGAAAACCATATCTGTAGTAGCCAGTAGGTCAAAAAGACAACATTAGGTACCAAAGCTGTGATTATCTTGAGCGTGTGCAGTACTTTCTTCTGCTTTGTGGCATCACCATAAATGTTATGAATTAGCAATCGTAAAGATTGTTAGGCCAACCCTCTTCTTCATGAATTCAGAAGAGAACTTGTTTCTTCTATAAGTTGGTCTCCGGCCCAATATTTGCATTGGTGGGCAAGACTGAAACTGAAGTCATAATAAATGAAATAACAAAAACAGTAGATTCTGCGATATGGAAACAAGTATCAAGCAAAACAAACCTCCTGCTAGGATCCTTTGGAAATAGGAGTAGAAGTATAACTAATGGTTTGTCTGGTGCAGTCAACTTATCCATTATAAACTCATTATCAATACAAATATGCACCTTATCAGCATCTTCTAACAAATCAGCACACCTCGTCAACCAAACCTTAAGAAGTTAGAGGTATCAATGTCAAACAGGTTCCTGCATTTAGATCTCATCGCAGCAAGCATCCAGTCAAGAGGTTGCAGCATCATTAAAGAAAAGTCGATGTTGTGATACTTGAAGCTCAAACGAGCACATGAATGGCCTCCTCACTCTGGTGCAAGAGGCGCTCTTTCTTGTCTCTTCATTTGTATGAAGAGATGATCCAACACTGAGCGTGTATCATTCCATTTAGGATGCATTTTATCCCCGGATACAAACTCCAAAACCCTGCTGTCTACCTCAATAACACTACAACCAGTTTCCTTCTTTGCTCCATTCCTCCTCATCATCCCCTCCACCCCATCTGCATCTGTCCATCGGTTTTCCATAGAATATAGATTCCGCAACAAAACATAATTCCCGTCACCTTTAGGTTCAATTTCTATTGCCTTCTCCAAAATCCTCTCTGCTCTTTTCACATCTTTACGGGAGCCACAAGCAGAAAGGAAGGAGCTCATTATAATCCCATTGGGATCAAAAGGCATGGATGCTAGCAAGTCCTCAGCCTCCTCCAAACGTCCTGCTCGACCTAAGAGATCTATCATACAGCCATAATGTTCTATTTGTGGATCAACTGCAAATCCAGTCATTGCTTTGATCCATTTTCTCCCTTCCTCCACCAAACCACCATGGTTACATGCTGATAATACCCCAATCATGGTTATCTCATTCGGTTTGAATCCTGCATCTTTCATGTCCTGGAAGACCTGTAATGCTTCCTTGGCCATCCCGTTGACAGCAAGACCATTTATCACAGCGTTCCAGGTAGCAATCTCCTTTCCCTTCATTCCTTCAAAAATTCGCATAGCTTTAGGGATTTCGCCACATTTCGCAAACATATCTATGAGTGCTGTGCACACCTTGGTTGATTTGTCCAGTGCTTTCCTCTGCACATACTGATAAACCCAACAGCCTAAATCTAAAGCACCCAAGTCAGCTATTGCTGGAAGAATGCTTAGAATTGTAACTGCATCTGGCTGAAACGTTGTGTTTGATTGCAACTGATGAAACAGCCTTAGTGCTTCTTGAGGTTTCGTATTCCTGCTATACCCAGCAATCATAGAATTCCATGAAATTAAATTCTTTAGAGGCATTGAATCAAATAAGACCCTTGCAGCTTCCACATTGTTGTTGTTACAATACCCAGAAATCAAAGTTGTCCAGGTGATGACATTCCTCTCTTCCATTGAATCGAACAAAATTCGAGCAGAAGCCACGTCTCCCACCTTCACGTACACATCAATCATGGCATTGAAGGCAGGAATATCCTTCTCAGGCATCTCACCGAAATACTTACTTGCATTTCTAAGATCCCCTGCTCTCGCATACCCGCAGACAAGAGCAGTCCAAGAAACCTCACTTCTCTCAGGCATTTCATCAAACAGCTTGCCAGCACTCCCCATATCCCCAAACTTAGCATACATATCAACAATCGCCGTCCCTAGAAACAAATCTGAACAAAACCCAAGTTTCAAAGCATGATCGTGCAACTGTTTCCCATCCCAGACAAGAAAATTTGAACCGCAGCACTTGACAAAAGACAAGAAAGTGTATTTATCAGGTGCAAAACGAGTCTCTCTCCTCAGATTCCTATAGAGGAAGAGCGAATCGTGGAATTGGGCATTATCATTAAGGCACTTAATCATGATATTGGAAAGGAAGGTGTCGCCCCTGTGAGGGCTTCGATCGAACACTCTGCGAGCGTGTTGGACGCCATCGAACGGGTGGAGGCGTGAGGTGGGAATTGAAGAGGAGACAGATATGAATTTGGTCAAGAGGAGGATGTTGGTGTCGAAAGCGCGGTGGAGGATGAAGGCGTGGAGTTGGAGGAGGGGCCGTTTGGTAGCGATCCGCTGGAGGAGGGAGAAACACTGTTTCTCTAGTGTACACCATTGCTCTAGCCGAACTTCTGCGCTTCCCATCAATTGGACCTCTCTCTTTGTCAGACGATTTAAGTTGCCGTTTTGTTAGTTACAAATTAATACAGTTGTACAACAACAACAACAAGTCCAGTAATAGTATGTCCCGCTTAGAGCAGGGTCTGGGGGGTCGAATTGTACGCACCCTTGTCTCGACTAGGTCGGGAGGGTGTTTTCTAGTGACCCAAATAACCAGACAACAAGGAAATATGATAACACGCCTCCAACAAACCGTAAATCCAAAAAAATAAAAGAAAGAAAACGAGGAGAAGATGAGAAGAATGCGCATAAGAAAGATGTGCTAGGAGGGAAGGGAGACATGATGCGATAAACGCTGCACCCGACAAATTAATGCAGTTGTATGGCCCAAATTCGCCAGCAAAATCCATGTGTGTTTTTTTTATATAAAAAAAACGCGGATCCTATATACCTCGCAAATTAACGTCCAATTAGACGTTAGAACAACGTCTAATCCAACGTTATCAAAACGTCAAATAAAATGTTGTATGGAAGTTATGTTTGTTCTTGGAGAAAAAATTTTGGACGTTGTAAAAACGTTGAATGTGACGTTACAACAACATCTAATAGGACATTGCAATAGGCGAGTCCAATGGGTTGGGTCGGACTTGGCTAACCCATTACGACGTTATAGTACAACGTTTAAATAAACGTTGTGAAACAATGTCCAATACGAGATTTTTATTAGGGATTTGAACAACGTGCCAACGACTATATTGTACCCACTATAAATTGAGTGGATTGTGGTCGATTTCATCATTCACATTGTCAGTCCACGGTCTTTTTGTGCAAGTTATCATCTACAATGGCCTCCTTTGCTCCCATTCCCTTTTGTTTCGTTAGATTTATAACAAATCTTCAACAACAACTCTACAAATCTTCAACAACAACTCTGCAAACTTGTATTTCAAATTTAATTTCCGTATTGTTTTGTGCTTGTATGACAATATAATTTCCATATCTAAAACATCTTCTTTGTTTTTTGCAGCAACTCCCGACTAACTTTCACACTCTAGACGGAGATTTTGTGGGATGACAATTCCATGTTAACATTCTATTATACTTATTGCAGATATGGTTATATCCCGATGCTGATTTACCTATCAACGCATGAATGGACGCCATATCATAATCCGAGCGTCAACGGATGGGATATTTGTTTTCACGATCAATTTGATAGATTTAGAGCATTGCGGGTTCAGGAAGGTCGCCCCCTACACTATGTTTAGCAGTCATCACGCAATGTTTAGCTACCGTTTCCCTATTATGTTAGACATTGTAAAATAAAAGTCTACGATATACTTGCCAAGTATCGATACGATGGTGGAGAGAGAGGGGTTGTGTCCGATGTTTTTTTCCTCGAAAATCTGGTACTAAACGACGTCATTTAGGGAAAAATGAGTTCTAAAACAAAGCGTGTAGCACTGCACAATTCTACTGCAAATTAGATGTAGTGGGGGACATGTGACGCGCTGCAAATGGTGGAAGGGAGGAGTGACCGTGATAGCGCCACTTGGATGGTCAAGATGGGATATTCTCCAATAATGAAAAAAGAAAAAGGTCGGAGGCATAGAATACAAAAAGGGATGGGTAAACCTTGTAAGGTTAATCGTTCAACAGAAGATATTGTAAAAAAAATTCATATTAAGGTGTTAACAATTCAATAAAAGAAATGTTTGCGGATGAGCAAGATATAGTCAAAATGACTCAATATATAAATAATTATAGCATCGACATTGAATAAATTAGGGATCAAGTCAGCCAATAGGTAAAAGAAGTTATCCAAAATATTTTCCAAAATGGCTAATATATATTATATAATGATTAATGAACTTGCTAATTAATAGATCAATTATAAACCTAGATATATACAAGATTGCTAGCTAATTGATTACAAATCTACATAAAGATAGATCAATATTGATTAGATCTGCATTTTGAATAATTTTTTATTATTTATAATTTAGAATTAATACTCTGTATAAAATAAAACTAAAAATCTATACTGCAAATGTATCTATTATTTACTATTATACTAATTGAAAATATATACTCTATATAAAACTATAATTGATTGGATAACTTATGTACATAAAAGGAAATTTTTTATAGGTAATAAATAAAAATGTGCAAGATCTCAATCTTAAATTTGATTAGGTGTACATAAAAGGAAAATTATGTACATGTAATAACTTAAATTGGCAAGATAGCAATCTTAGATATCCCTTCACCAAAAAAAAAAATCTTAGAGTGAATTGCACAAAATGACCATAAACCCGGACAACTTTGCGCTCATAACCCATTATCCAAAACATTTGCAAAGGTTAACCTCTCTCTCCCCCTCCCCCCCCCCCCCCCCCCCAAAAAAAATATTGCAAAGCAATCGGTAAAAAGGGGGGAATGCAACTGGGACAGAGGAGAGAGGAACTGAATACAGAGAGAGAGAAGAATCGGGGGAAGTTAATAAGGAGAGAGAGGGAGAGGGAGAGTGAGAGAGAGAGTATCGAGATGGAGGAAGATAAAATTGGACAGTTTTATTAAAAAACTGTAAAAGTAACTGTCGATCTCACGGGCTTACAAAGAGGAAGAGAGAGGATAACAGTCGCTTATGCAAACCTAAGGAAAACAAAAAGAGAAGGAAGAAGACGACATTGCAAGAGAGGAGAAGAAGAAGTCGAGCCGACATTGAACAAGCCGATTTTGAAGTAACCCCTAACATGGCCGATTAATTGCCTATTACTTGGGTTCGTAGGGGAGGAACCGATTGGAAGAACCTAAATTAGTTTTTGATTGTGTGAAAATGGGATAAAGGGGTCGAATGGGTTGATAGTTCGCAATTTCCCCCTGTCAAGTAGGAAGTAACCGGCGTCAAGTTAAAAACAAATGGTGGAAAGTTTGGGAACTAGGATGTGCACGACGGGGGAGAGAAGGGAATTTTGGGAATGGGGAAATTGGGGAACATTTACGTTGAATCCAAATTATCAGGAGTAGGGTGACTTTAGATACGTTCAGTTTAGGGTGAAATTGGGCCGAAATGGGGGGAATTAGGGTTAGGGAAAATGTTAGAAAGGGTGAGTTTTCATATGTGTAGGTTGAAATTGGGTAGGGGAAGTGAATATTTATGTCAGTAGGTCAAAATTTCAGATGAATATTTTAAAACTCGTGTGCAATTGAAGATGTACAAATTGAATAAGTCGACTGTCATGTATGAATATAGAGGTGTCATGTATAACTGTCTTGGTGTCATGTAAAAAGGGAAACAGTTGAGTTGGATATGTGGAAGGGAAACTGCAGAGATAGATATAGAACCATTGGGTGCATTCAATATTAAGATGAATAATTTTGACATTTGATATGCATATGTTCTGAATAAGTAACTGTCATGTACATATCGAATGCTGGAATGTTTGTGGGACTGATATGAAGGGAACTATGGGTTGGGGGGCACGAATTGATTTCGAGATTACTGATTTTTGGTCTCCCAACATGCAGGATATCTGGTGGGTATCAAAAATGTCGCAAAGTAGTTGAAAGAAGATTGTCGACCCTAGAACTCAAACCTCTGGTGCGGTATGATGGGCTTTCAATTCATTCGAGTAATGTAAGTTGTGATTGTCGTGCAGCGTGGCTGACGTGTTAAAGTCTGTGCAGGCTATGTACGATGTCGAGGAAGATAGACACTTCAAAGTGCGATGTAACCAATACTCCCGGTGATGAACGATTTTTAGTCGCGTAAACCGTATCAAAATAAAACTCAAACCTACAAACTAGTATAGCAAGTAAGTAAGAGGTCGATCCCACAGAGAATCAAGTATTTCTCCGCAATGTGTATTTACCAATTAGTAGAAAGGGGGGTTTTGGTGATTGAAACAAGAAAGAAAGCAAAATAAACTATAAACAGATTGATGCAAAATAATTTAGAGAAGATCGATCTACCTACAACTATCCACTTTATTTGGTTGAATTGATATTGTAATTTTCTCTTGTCCTTTTAGTCTTTCTATGAATGCCCTTGTCCCGACCTAATATAGTTACTAGTCCAATCAGTCCTAGAAACCCTTATCAATTGAACAATCCCTAAAGAAGGATTTAACCCAATTGATAGCTTTAAGTTCAGAGATTAACCAAGGTATTTGCAGTCCCTAAAGAGGGATTTAACAACACATCCAACTTCCTACTCATCCAATTAGTTCGATCAGCCCTGAAGGGACAAGTTTGCTACTTGGGTTAAGGTTCGCAATCAGGAATCTACAAAGCTCTAGCAATTGAATTGATCTAGCTAGTTAGCCAGACAAGATAGAACAAAACAATAAACAATCAAGCACAAAGAAGTTGAAGCATTCAATATAGGAAATAAGGAACAAGATTCAGAAACTCACAATCAATCCAAATAAAGCTTCAAATTGCAAGTAGAACGAAGAGAGTTTAGCCGCCCATGGCGAACATCGCTCTCTCTCCAATTGTCTGATAGAACGTAGAATAGAATAGAAGTAGTGAGAAATAACATAATATTCGGCCTTAAAAGAAGTCTAAGTCAGCCAAAAAACCCAAACAAAGAAAACTAGGGTTTTCTTAAACAAAACGCTGCGCAGACGACCAGTGCCGCGGCCGCAGCATATGCATTCTTTTCCAATCCCGCGGCGTCTCACTAGCTGCGGCCGCGGCACACATGCTGCGGCCGCTGCATTGGTCTTTCACGGACAATTAATCTCGAATTTGATCTTGTTGTCAAAAGAAAAGTTGTAGCTCTCTGAAAGAGCTTTCCAACGCATGGTCATAATAGTCAATCGGAAAACCGAGGCATCCAGAAAGCGCAAAACAAGTTCAGCATGTCTGGCGAACAACTTCTGTAGACTTGTTCTTCGTTTAGGCTCGCCTCTTCTTCTCAGGACCTCTTTAGATCTTCATTTAAAATTCTTCGATCAACTAGACTTCCTCATCTTAATGCATCATCAACCCATTTCTCCTTCTCGGATCCACAGTTACCTAAAATAATCAATAAAAACGTGTAGATTCCGACTCCACCAACATAGAGAGCAAATATGCAAACTCTACTTAAATCATGCATGATATGCATCTTAACTAAGCTAAATGCAACCTATTATGCCTATCTAAATGCATGCTATCAAACTCCCCCACACTTAAGCTTTTGATTGTCCTCAAGCAATGAAAAACAAATATAGAATTAATCATCCCACAAATAAGATCTTCATGCTATAATTTTATAAAAGCAACATCAAGCAATGGGAAACATGAATAAGAGAACAAATATCCTAGAAAATGTGTGAGCGATCTAATAGTAAAGGAAAAATTTAATCCAACCTCACTAGGATAATGTGTTTCACTCAAGCTCTCATGTGTTTAGGCTTTAAAGTCCAACTCTCAACTCAATCCAAAATGCTCTATACACCGTGAAAGTCATCACTTGCAAACAACATCATGAGGACTTTTATAGGGTTGTAATGGGTCTTTGGTAGGAACATAAGGCATGAGAAATATTTAGGCTTGTGGTGCTGAAAATCCGGGAAAAAAGAACAACAACCAACCAGAACAACACCAAAACTTCCATACTTCGCAAACCATTCTAATAACATAAACTCCAATACACATCAATAAGCACTCTTCAATTTCAATAGCCATACAACTCATGCATATTTTTATTTGGATGATGACTTCTTTTCTTTTCTTTTATGCTTACTTTTGCCCCTAGGTGAATTTTATCCTCCCTAGGTCCAAGCTTACGTACTAGACTTTTACTCCTAAATGAATTTTATCCTCCTTAGGCCCTTAGTAATAAGTCATCTCTATTATGCCAGAAGGGTTACCTTATTTCGGCTATGCCTCTCGCAATGCACAACCATACATACATCATCTCCACTCAAAGCAACTCCAACATAAAGATTTTTCACCAATTCTCCTCCTAATTCCCGGATAGGGTCAAGCTAATCAATGGCTATGATATATTTTTGTGGAGCTATCAAAAAGAAATAGGCTTTACGGCTCAGCTGGGCTTCAAGCAAAGGATAATGCAAAGGGTAGATAAGGTATAATACGACTAAAGAAAACATGCCTAAATCATTTGAAATTCACAAGCAACAAACATGTGCAATACGGTCATGAAAAACAAGCATATGAAGAGTATAATCACACAATAAAAGCAAAAGGGAATAATATGTAAAGTCCCTATAAGGCCAAAACAAATTCACAAAGGGTTATGATTTTGCTAGATTTCAATTAAACCTCAACTATGAATCATACTTGCTCAATTATATTCTCAAATCCTGCTCCAAAAATCATTTTCAAGCAATTCAATCAATTCATGGGATTTATGCAATAAGATCATAAAAATAAATTAGAGGACAAACTAAACCAAGATGGGTATCTTTAATAACACCTAAATGCAATGCATGATATTTTTGTGATTTTTTTAATGTGATATATGAATAAAAATAAATATGAAGACATAAATAAACATGATAACATACATAAAAATGATATGCAAACTCTATCTATATGCAATGCAATCTCTCCCCCACACTTAAACCTTTCATTGTCCTCAATGAAACATAAAAGACAGCAAAAACACAAAAACATAGAGGAAGAGATGAATGAAATACTCACAATGTGGTGGACGAATAGGCTCATGGACTTTCATAGACAACCAAATGGTTCGACTGGGCTTTGCGGCGGCCGCTGCCTCAGCTGATTTCGGCGAACTAAAAGCAACTATCTACTGCCTAATGGAAAACCTAATTTATTGAAAAGAAAACTGGCTAAAGAGGAATTGAAATAACTAAATTAGAAAACTTACCTCGGGTTGCCTCCCGAGAAGCGTCTTTCTTTAATGTCATTGGCCTGACTTATTCTCAATCTCAAGATCTTACCAATCAGACATCGTCAAAGCCCTCAGTAGCCTATCATATTCCTGTGCACACATCTTACAAAGAACATCACATCACAATAAATTGAAAGCATAAAATGTGGAACTCAAGAACCATTTCAATCTATCAAAGAGTCTAGCATGACTCTCTGCAGAAGGAATATGATACCACCAGCACAGTTACGCTGGTGGCTTTTTAAAATAGCAATCAAAAGGATCAACATAATCACCATTACCTTCAAAATCGCAAAAGTTTACCTTTATTATCTTTTGAGCCTCAGCTGATGGCTCTAGACTTGGTTCATCAATGGACAAGCTCAGAATGGATGTTGCAGATGGAGTAGGAGACACATCACATGTAACCTCATGCGTCGACTCACGAGATTCCAAGTCAGGAACCACTAGACCATCTCCTCCATCATCTAAGAAACTATCGTTGTCTGCAACCAATTCCTCCTCATTCGGCATGTCATTCTCATGTTGAAACCACATAGGAGGGAATGAACTAAGTGTAATGACTTCGATAGGATCTTCCATTCTTGCATCCTTTAAAGACTCAAGGGGTGGTGGGGTGGGTTTCTCAAAATCAAGAGAAGAAGACGTCGATGGGGGCTCATTAGTAGCAGTGCGACGATCGCCGCCCTCCTGCGGCGGTTGCCGCTCCTCAGAATTTTCACCCTCCGTTACGACTTCAACTCCTTCTTCTAAGCCCATTTCCTTCTCACCTTGTGCACTTAAAATTTGAATGAGTTTATGCATCTGATTCTCCAAGTTCTTACTGCTCTCATCTTGCTCTTGCAACACTTGTGTAAGGCTATGGAATGGATCCTCCAGGTATGTGACAGAGTTCTCCATTGGCGGAGGAGACGTGGTGAGCAATTCTTCTTGTGCAACATGGTAATCCATATAACTGAAAAAATCCCACAACCCCGATAATCCTCATAACCGCTTCAGGCTTCCGTTACTCAGGTGCTCAGCAAGCGCTCGTGTCTCAACAATCATCCCATCAATTATGCACATAATCATATCTCGGATGCTAAATTGATAACCCTATGAACCAAGGTCGTCAACATACTCATGCAATCTCCTGAAGTATTGGTGAAAGTTCTCACCTTCAAACTGCGCTAATCTCAACATCTTGAAAAAGTTAGTAGCAAGGGTGTTGTGAACCGTACGATATATTCACAACAAAGTTAGATATATAAACAAAAATTAATAGATACACACAACAAAGAAATAAACTTGATTCCCCGGCAACGGCGCCAATTTTATGAACAATTTTTAGTCGCGTAAACCGTATCAAAATAAAACTCAAACCTACAAACTAGTATAGCAAGTAAGTAAGAGGTCGATCCAACAGAGAGTCAAGTATTTCTCCGCAATGTGTATTTACCAATTAGTAGAAAGGGGGGTTTTGGTGATTGAAACAAGAAAGAAAGCAAAATAAACTATAAACAGATTGATGCAAAACAATTTAGAGAAGATCGATCTACCTACAACTATCCACTTTATTTGGTTGAATTGATATTGTAACTTTCTCTTGTCCTTTTAGTCTTCCTATGAATGCCCTTGTCCCGACCTAATATAGTTACTAGTCCAATCAGTCCTAGAAACCCTTATCAATTGAACAATCCCTAAAGAAGGATTTAACCCAATTGATAGCTTTAAGTTCAGAGATTAACCAATGTATTTGCAGTGTCTAAAGAGGGATTTAACAACACATCCAACTTCCTACTCATCCAATTAGTTCAATCAGCCCTAAAGGGACAAGTTTGCTACTTGGGTTAAGGTTCGCAATCAGGAATCTACAAAACTCTAGCAATTGAATTGATCTAACTAGTTGGCCAGACAAGATAGAACAAAACAATAAACAATCAAGCACAAGGAAGTTGAAGCATTCAATATAGGAAATAAGGAACAAGATTAAGAAACTCACAATCAATCCAAATAAAGCTTCAAATTGCAAGTAGAACGAAGAGAGTTTAGCCGCCCATGGCGAAAATCGCTCTCTCTCCAATTGTCTGATAGAACGTAGAATAGAATAGAAGTAGTGAGAAATATATTCGGCCTTAAAAGAAGTCTAAGTCGGCCAAAAAAACCAAACAAAGAAAACTAGGGTTTTCTTAAACAAACGCTGCGCAGACGATCAGTGCCGCGGCCGCGGCATATACTGCGGCCGCAGCATATGCATTCTTTTCCAATCCCGCGGCGTCTCACTGGCTGCGGCCGCTGCATTGGTCTTTCACGGACAATTAGTCTCGAATTTGATCTTGTTGTCAACAGGAAAGTTGTAGTTTTCTGAAAGAGCTTTCCAAAGCATGGTCATAATAGTCAATCGGACAACCGAGGCCTCCAGAAAGCGCAAAACAAGTTCAGCATGTCTGGCGACAACTTCTGCAGACTTGTTCTTCGTTTAGGCTCGCTTCTTCTTCTCAGGACCGCTTTAGATCTTCATTTAAGCTTCTTCGATCAACTAGACTTCCTCAGCTTAATGCATCATCAACCCATTTCTCCTTCTCGGATCCACAGTTACCTGAAATAATCAATAAAAACGTGTAGATTCCGACTCCACCAACATAGAGAGCAAATATGCAAATTCTACTTAAATCATGCATGATATGCATCTTAACTAAGCTAAATGCAACCTATTATGCCTACCTAAATGCATGCTATCACCCGGCTACAGCTCATAGTAAACATTGACGACCAGTTGAGCGAGTCCCAGTGGCAGCGCTTGATGGACAGCCCGTTGGGGGGCGTTGCGAGACTGGGCACAAGGTCCAGTTCTCCGGGCAACTTGTACACTACGTTCTCTAATGACAACTGAAGATGAAGAAGGAACACAAAATGTGGTACAAGATCCATGATGCGGTCATGAGGTTCTCAATAGCTGAGTTCGCCCTTGTCACCGGTCTCAACTACGGCTATGTCGAAGAGCCTAAAGACGACTCAACGTGCATGACGACAGTGTTTGATTTCTTTGGGGTGGGCAAGTTGAGGATGTCCGAGTTTGAGGTGATATTTCATGTGGCAATGAAATCTGAGCGATCATCAGGCAAAAAGTTTAAATTTGTCCTACTGATGTTTGTCGAGGGCGTGTTGTTCGGTAAGGAACCCCGAAACTACATTCAAGGGTGGGTGGTCAACCTCGTCGCCGACATTGAAAGGTTCCCGGGCTATTCGTGGTCTCAGCTTTCCTACGAGCAAACCAGCGAGTTTCTCAACCATGCATTCAAAAGAAAGCTCTAACACAGTGGTAGTAGCTCCGCTGCACCACGCTCGTCCTATTGTCTGATGGGATCCCCCTCGCCTTCCAAGTTTGTACACAAACCTCACTGGACGCCTTATGAATTAGTACTAGCCCTCCAATTATTGTATACTGGACAACAATTGACTTTGTACTGGACAACCAATGTTTGCAGCTCTGGGTGTACGAAGCCCTCCCTCCAATGGGGATCCAATGCGTGAATATCATATACGAGAAACTATGCCCTATGTGTCTGCGTTACAAGTCTAAAGAAGGGAACCTCGAGGATGCCTCCATCAAAATCCGACTGTGGGAGGCTAAGGAGGAGCTCGGGTACTTCGACGACCCTGATGCTGTGAGGCCGGTTCTCATCCCCGATTAAGAGGATAAAGCTACCCATTTGTACCACGATTCCCGAAACACTCACGATAAGCATGACAACTTCTTTGAAGACATTGTTCGGTCGTTCGTAGCAGCAAAAGCGAAACATCTACGGAAAAAACAATGAAAGGAAGCACGTGGGTCGACGCAAGAATCAGAGGCGGGTACGCAGACACAAGCTGACATCTTAGAGATCGAGTTAAGGCTACTGGCAAAGTTGGACGACATGGCGAGGAGTATAACCTCGGAGTTAGGATCGAAGATGGCCACGCTTGAGGAGTCGATCGAAGATTTGAAGAGGGCATTAAGAAGGAAGTGGACCAGGGAGTCCGAGGAGAAAGGGGAGGTTCTATCGAAGAAGGAGGTAAGGTTATCCGTGTGTCATGGCATCATATAAGAAGCGTCATGTAATTGTATATAAATTTAATGTCAAGATTATTAGATATCATGTAAACGTTAATACATGTCATGAAAATATCAGTATCTGTTAATTTCATTAGATGTCATGTGGATAGGTTCATGGAGCAGTGAAGGACAAAGACAAGGAGGAGGAGAGACAGCCCACCAAGAAGGACAAGAAGGGGAGTCAGTCGGAGAAACCTACTGATAATGCATATCTTATATAGGCATTATAGGCATTTTTAGTTTAGTTAGGTTGCATTTAGGTAATATTTTATAGTTAAATTGCATCTTGTTATTATTTTAGAAGAATTCGGATTCTACGCAAATTTGTGTTTATTTTGCAGAGTGAATCTGAATACAATTGGGAGATGAAATAACTTGGAGAGAAATACAAGAGACATTGGCATGGAGCACTTGAAGCAAGGAATGAAGAAACAAGCTTGGAGCTGCTTTCGGATTGGACAAGAGACATGCCACGAACAGGATGTTGCGGCCGCCGCATGCTTGCCGCGGCCGCAACAATGGAGAGTGCCGCGGGTATTGAAAAGCAGCATATGTCGTGGCCACAACATTGGTCGTCAGCGACGTGGCGTTTCATTTACTTAAA
This sequence comes from Persicaria maculosa, assembly GCA_963922045.1. Classification (NCBI taxonomy): domain Eukaryota; kingdom Viridiplantae; phylum Streptophyta; class Magnoliopsida; order Caryophyllales; family Polygonaceae; genus Persicaria; species Persicaria maculosa. The sequence continues at coordinate 28,023,357 of OY998256.1, read as the reverse complement.
ACCCTAGTTTTGTTAATTTGTTTCATGGCCGACTTAGACTTATTAAAAGGCTGATTATTGTTATTTTTCTTTCACTTCTATTATATTCTACGTTCATCAGACAATTTAGAGATTGAGCGATGTCTTCCATGAGGAACTAAACTCATCTGTTCTGCCTATAATTTGAAGCTTTATTTGGATTGATTGTGAGTTTCTAATTCTCGTTCCTTGTTTCCTATATTTGAATGCTTCAACTTCTTTGTGCTTGATTGTTTATTGTTTTGTTCTATCTTGTCTGGCCAACTTGTTATATCAATTCAATTGCTATGGTTTAGTAGATTCCTGGTTGTGAACCTTAACCTAAGTAGCAAACTTGTTCCTTTAAGGCTGGTTGAACTAATTGAATAAGTAGGAAGTTGGATGTGTTGTTAAATCTCTCTTTAGGGACTACACATACTTTGGCTAATCTCTGGACTTAAGGCTATCAATTGGGTTAAATCCTTCTTTAGGGACTGTTCGATTGATAGATGTTGTTAGGACTGGTTGGACTAGTAACTATATTAGGTCGGGACAAGGGCATTCATTGGAAACTTAAAAAGGACAAGAATAAGTTACAAGGATCGTTTCAACCAAATAAAGTGGAAAATTGTAGGTAGAACTGCTTCTCACAATTGCTTGAACCAAAATCACTTATTCTTGCTTTCATCAATCCGCTTTGAGAAAAGGCAGATCTTTTACACTCTTAAAACCCCCCATTTGGTTACTTAATCGGCACTTAAATCATACTTGAGCAACAAATTTCCCTGTGGATCGACCTCTTGGTTATTGTTGTACTAGTTATAGGTTTGAGATTTACTTTGATGGATCAACGACATGTTTTCCCACCGTCAAATTTGGCGCCGTTGCTGGGGAATTTTATTGATTCTTGTGTGTTTTTGGTGTTGATTTTGGTGGGGACCGTTTAATATGGTCCATACTCGTGCTACTAATTCTTCTTTGTTGCCATTTGATTCAGAGATTGAAAGGACCCTTGCCTCTTTAAGGCGAGAAACTCATAATTGCTTCTGCGAGCTCCCTTTTGATCAAGGAGAAAGCACTGCAGAGATAGCTAACGAAGCAAACCGCACTCTTAAGGAGATTTATGCTCCTGACCTGGCTCAGCAACCCCTGGCAATCCAATTCCTTGCGCTAGGGGAAGGAGTCAACTTTGAGTTGAAATCTGGGATAGTTCATCTTCTACCCAAGTTCCATGGGTTGAGTGGGGAGGACCCCCACAAGCATCTGTCTGAGTTCCATACTGTGGTAGTTGGGATGAAATCTGAAAACGTTACTGAGGATCAAATCAAGCTGAGAGCTTTTCCCTTCTCTTTGAAGGATGATGCGAATGAGTGGTTCTTCTATCTACCACCTTGATCTATTACTACTTGGGCTGAGATGAAGAGAGTCTTTCTGGAGATGTACTTCCCTGCAACAAAGCTTAATGCCTTAAAAAGGTCAATCATCAGCATTGAGCAGTACGCAACGGAGTCTATTCAGGAGTACTTTGAGCGTTTCAAGAAACTCTGCGCTAGCTGCCCATGCCATGGGTACTCTCAGAAGGATATGGTTCTCTTTTTATTCAATGGGCTTACTGATGTAAAGCGCAAAATAGTGAATTCTTCTTGTGGAGGAAACATGCTGAATTAGACGCCTGCTGCAGCTTGGGATGTGTTTAAGGACCTCTCTGAGGGCTCTAGACAGTTCAACAAGAGCACTCGTGCTAGGGGTGTACTTTCTATTGATGCTCCTGTGGCTGCACTTCAGACCGATATGGCGGAGGTGAAGGAGATGATCAAACAGTGGGTAACTGATAGAACTCCTCAATAGTTGAAAGCATGTGGAATTTGCAATCAATTCACTCATCCTATGGACATGTGCCCGCTTCTGCAAGACCCTAACGTAGAGTTGAATGTCATTGAGAATTTCGCTCCACAAAGGCCTAGGCAAGGCAATTTTGGAAATCCTGGGTATTTCAACAACAACAACTATAACAGAGGCTATCAGCAGGGCTATGGGAACTACCAAGCCTCTTTCAATCAGCAAGGGGGGCAACAGGCAAGGCCCCAACAACAATTTGAACCTCGACAGGGAGGTCAGCAGCAATCGAATGAGGATACTGAAGATCCACTACAGAAATTGTCACGGTTGGTCTTGAAGAATGAGAAACAACAATCAGATCGGATCGCAAATCAAGAGAAGCATCAATCGGAACGGATGACAAATTTGGAAAATCAAATGAATCAGCTCATTCAAATCTTAAGTGCTAAGGAGGCAAACAATTCAGGGAAGCTTCCATCGCAAACCATCGAGAATCCTAATAAGGAGAATGTCAGTGTTGTAACGCTTAGGAGTGGGAAAGAACTGATTGTCACACCTCAAAAGGACAACGAGGAAATCATGGAAGAAGAAATAGAAGTAATAGACGAAGAAGATGGAAGTTGTACGGTGCGGCGGCCGCAGAAATCATGCCACGGTCGTGACATATCAAAGGAGCAGCGCCCGCAACCATCCGTTGCGCCCGCAGCAACTACACACGCCGAATTCGCACCAACAGGTACGCGGAACTCGCCTTCTTCTTCCCCTTCTTCTTCTTCTTCTCTTCCTTCTTTTTTTTCTCACTCTTCTTCTTCTCCTTCTTCTTTACCTATGGAGACTCCAAAGCCGGTTCCACCATTTTCGGAAGCCCTGAAGGATACACGAAGGTTTGAGAACGATAAGGAGATCTTTGAGACGTTCAGTAAGTGCGAGGTAAACATTCCTTTGCTTAATTTGATTAAAAGCATTCCTAGATATGCTAAATTCTTGAAGGAACTTTGCACTATCAAGCGGAACCAGAAGCTGAAAGGTAAGCAAAAGGTGAAGGTAAGCGAACATGTCACTGTTGTATTTCAAAAGTGTTTGCCTGAGAAGTGTAGTCATCCTGGTATGTTTGATATTCCATGTGTGATAGGTGATACTAAATTTGACAAAGTCATGTTAGATCTAGGAGCATCTATTAATGTTTTGCCTTCTCATGTATATCATGCCTTGGGATTGGGACCTCTGAATGATACTCGGGTAGTAATTCAGCTTGCTGATCGATCTACTATCTACCTGAAAGGGATTGTTGAGGATGTCTTGGTTATGGTTGACAACTTGATATTCCCTGTTGATTTCTTTGTGATTGATATGGGTCTTGGTAACAATGAAGGCCCTATTCTGTTGGGCAGACCTTTTTTTAAAATTGCTAGGACCAAGATAGATATCTATTCAGGATCTCTTACTATGGAATTTGATTGCCAAAGAGTTGAATTTAATATTTATGATTCCATGAAATTTCCATCTGATGATCCTTCTCTGTGCTTTATGGATGTTATTGACACTATGGAACAAGATTGCTTTGATTTGGAATGTGTTGATGAGATGGAAGTCGCTTTACAGGCCCCTATAGATGAAATTTCTAGAGATTATGTCTTGTCATCTAACCTGCAGGAGGCTATATTGGCTTTAGACCATCGATCTCCCACCTATATGCCACCAAGGGGAGACCACATCGAGCTGACCATGCCAACTGAAAGCTTCTTCCATCCATTATCCAAGCGCCTGATGTTGAATTGAAACAACTTTCTAATCACCTTAAATATGCTTTTCTTGGTGAAAATGATACTCTGGCTGTCATTATTTCTAATAAACTCACTTTTGGGCAGGAGGAGTGATTGGTGACTGTTCTAAAGGAAAACAAGGAGGCGTTATGATGGACGATCGTAGACATTAAAGGCATTAGTCCTACCCTCTACATGCATAGAATACTTCTGGAGGATGATGCCAAGCCATCTAGACAGCCTCAGCGGAGACTCAACCCGCCAATGATGGAGGTGGTAAAGAAGGAGGTGTTGAAGCTCCTTCAAGCAGGTATGATCTTTCCCATATCTGATAGCAAGTGGATGAGTGATAGGGTCTATTTTAGTCATGTTTTTAGTATAGATTTGCATATTAATTTAGAGCATGTTTACATACTTTATAGTTAATTTGTATTATTTAGTTTTCGGAGTCTACACCCATGTTTTATTGATTTCGGGTATTTTGGAGCAAATTCGGAATAAATTACATTGGAAATTATGGGAGATTGGGCCGAGCTACTCAAATTATACGAGATCGAGTCTGATGAATTTTATACGGAAGGATCCACACGGCTTGGAGCACTAGTGTGTTGCCGATAGAATTTTATACCGAAGGATCTACTCAAATTCGGAATAAATTATGGGAGATTGGAGCACTATAGTTTATATTAGTTAGAATTAGTTATATAATATTATATATCTACATTACGGAGTAGGATAGAATAATAGATTAGGGATAAATTTTTATACTATATATACATTCATACACCGTACGGAAGAGGGGAGGCCGAGAACGTGACTAGCGGCCGACTAGTTAGTTTTACCCTAAACCCTAATTATATTTTGTCTTATTTTTATGAAGGCCTAAACTCTCCCGTTTCATCTATGATTTGAAGCTTTATTTGGATTGATTGTGAGTTTCTAATTCTCGTTCCTTAATTCCTATATTTGAATGTTTCGACTTCTTTGTGCTTTATTGTTGATTGTTTTATTCTATCTAGACCGCGCAACTAGTTAGAATCAATTCAATTGTTAGGGTTTTGTAGATTCCTGGTTGTGAACCTTAACCCAAGTGGCAAACTTGTTCCTTTAGGGCTGGTTGAAGTAATTGAATGAGTAGGAAGTTGGATGTGTTGTTAAATCCTTCTTTAGGGACTATTCGATTGATAAGGGTTTCTAGGACTGGCTGGACTAGTAACTATATTAGGTTGGGACAAGGGCATTCATAGGAAACCTAAAAGGACGAGAAGAAGTTACAAGGATCATTTCAACCAACTAAAGTGGATATTTGTAGATAAAACTATTTTATTAATCTTTATCTCCATCAATTTGTTTATAGTTTATTTTATTTTTTTTCTTATTTCAATCACTCAAAACCCCCCGTTTCATTCTAATTGGTAAATAAACTTAACTTAAGAATAACTTGATTCTCTGTGGGATCGACTCGTGCTTACCACACTACATTAGTTAGGTAGGTTCGAATTTATTTTGATACGGTTTAAGCGACTAAAAATCGTCCATCAGTGACACTACAAAAAAAAATGAAATTTGCTTCAGCAAAAAGCCGTGGCAAATAGCATTCAAAGGGTGGCAAAAGGCATCTAGCTTCGGCTTAGCTACGACAAATAGAGGGGTGGCGAATTATGGGGTGGCAAAATTTTATAGCTTCGGCAAATAGCTGTAGCAAAAAAAAATTGCTACGGCAAGCAACCCCTAAGGAAAGACATGTCATATTCGCCACGGCAAGCTGCCGTAGCTAAAGTGTGGATGGAAAATAAATAAAAAAAACCCGGCTTTTTAGCTCGGATTCTTTAGACCCGAACTAAAAAGTCCAATATTTATAAAAAAACAAAATAATACACAATTTACATATATAATAAAATTTCATTACTTATACAAAATTTATATATATAATAAAATGTCAAAAACTACATAATTTTTACTATACAATAAATATACATAATAGTTTGACTCGGCATTAACCTCAATGGTGTTATATGTCAGCCAAAAAGACATTGCCAACTTCTTTTCCACTCGTTCCACCCCTTTCTTGTTTGTATCATGAACTACTCTCTCACAGTAGTTCAACATTGTGGCGATCCCAGTGTTTCGAACCCAACCATACTGGTACGAAACCTGTGCTTCCCCTCCTGAAAAGTCTTGGTCAACCTGAACCACAGAAATCCATATCAAGAACCGAAACTAGAGCTTTTTAAAACACAGATAATTAAAAGCAATTGCTCGAGAACCCTAAAACCAGACTAGAATAATTCATCCGTGCAACACTTGCAAGGTTTTGGCTTAATAGGTTGCTCATGGAGTGAACAAAAAGAGTTCAAACCGAAAGGGGGCAGATTTTTAAAGAGACTCCATGTAGGAGGCGAAGAAACAAATCATCATGTAATTGATAATAGGAAGAATAAAGGGATGGGAGAATGTTAACTACACATGAAAACATGGAAAGTAGTGCAGGGAACAAATTATTTAAAAGGGAATTATGAAGCAGATTACACTAGCATCTGCTAAAAACTCAGAAGTCGATTAATAATTTATCAATAGCAAAAATTCATGGCTAACCAATTAAAAGTTACATGGAGAGTATCTATGATTGTAGAAGGCAATATTACCAAAAGTTCCAACTCCATAACGAAGGTGAATCCCTTAATTAGCTTTCACGTCTCTATTAAGTGTTATCAGCAACAAGCACTAAAGATAGCCATTCTCCTTCGATGTATTATTCTTTAGCTATTCTCCTTCAGTCATAGTCATCTAGCATAGAGCAAGCATTTTATATGCCAAATTTACTTCAAAGAATTGAGTTCTAAAGTAAACACCTTTACTTTTAATAAAAATATAATCTAATTTTTGTAATTTAAGAAAGGACCCGAACTAACCTAAAGATCAGCATAACATGTTCGCTTTGAGCATCATGAAGTTGTTTGGTAAAAAGGAAAGAAAGAGAAAATAACCATCTTCTTTATGTTGCCTTTTATAGTGATAAATCTTGGGGTAACCAGCAAGGCAAATCTCCAAATTTACAGGATGATAATAATACAGCAAGAGTGAAAAAAAACAAGAACCTTTTTGGGGTTTGGGTTGGAGCAAAGGGGAAGATGAGTGATGATCCTAATAAGCGAACTCATCCCTCTCGGTGAGTTGAATGACACCGTCCAAAATGAGAACCTTTCCATATGACAAGAACTGCAGAAAGGACCAACAATCTAATAAGGCTACAAGTACAAGTTGATATAGCCTCCGACAAATTATCACAACACAACATCAACACACCTGCCATTCAATAAATATAACCATGATATTTTGTTAGAATGAATTCCCTTGAAACAGCACCTGCCATTCAATAAATATAAAGCTTCATGTAGCTGCTGAATCAGCAGATATAACATAACACACACTTGCACAAAAACAAATATTGTTGAGAAATCTGAAAACCCCAACCCCAATTGAAGTAGCAATAGAAAATTAGAGCTGAATGAAGCAGTAATTGAAGGAGTACAGACACCAGATTTGAAGCAAAAAGGGGATGAAATTGAAGGAAAGGAAACAAACCAGGCCACAATTGGGCTAATCTCAAAGAACTAGACAGGCATGATTGTCGATAAGGAGTCATTGCAATTAGTGGAGTACTCCTCCAAAGGTGCCCCATTCTCACTCATCTCGACAATATAAGCCTGCAAACCACAAAGCTACATAATAACATCATTACTCACAACGGAGAAAGAGAGGGAAGAGCCAACACCTATAGCAGTTACCATTGTACACAAGGGTTTTTTTACTAATTGAACTAGAAACCATGAATGAAATTTAAAAAGAATGAGTTGACATGTTTGGCATGCTACACTAAAATAGAGTTGTCTCATTATGACACAACTGAAGGTGAGCAGATAGCTGACTCTGACTTTTAGTCAGTATTGGTCACAATATTTCAGCCTGACTGACCTACATTTAGATTACGGAAATAAAGGAACATTAGTCCTGCACAAGGCAACCAAATCAACACCAACATACATTAATAGCCACATCAACCAAACTTTGTACGAGTAGATCTTTCATGTCATTTAGACACCGTTGAAAAAAGTATCAGTATATTATCAACACCATAAATTCAAATATATGCATATATTTGCATTCAAAATCATAGTTGACTCATGAAGCAATTGGACAAAAAGATCTAATTAAGAATCTCACTTAGAAATCAATACAGCATAATTGTCCCATTGTCTCACTAGTCAATATTCCACCTTCAATACTTGAAATAAAAAAGTACAATTCAAAGAAAAGAAAGAAATAAAAATTGCTGCCATATGTGGGTGTTTCAATGGTTGAATAACAAGAAAGAGATGACCGAGGTATAAAAAATAGTTAGAGACTCGCTGATTCACCGTCATCGATCTCGTGTTGTTCCCTTAAGAGTTTATGTATAGAATATAGATAAATCGGATCCTTGCCATCCACATATTGCAGGCACATCAGTTCGGCTATTATAAGCTCGGTAACAGCTGGGACCAACTGAAAACGAAATAGAAAAGGAAAATAATCTGAATTCATTGATTTCCAATGAAGAATTTGAAATGTTACTCTTGACATTCATGAAATATAACAAATTAGTTTCTCTAAGTTGGTAATTATTTTCATTGGTATGATTTTCAAGATAGACGGTCTAAAAATCTCCTTATGTGCAAATTGAGGTAAAACTTCAGCATAACCAAGATAAATAAAGTATTGACATATATAATTGCTCACACGGGTTTTTCCCCTATAAAAGAATATTAGCCTCTTTTATGGAAACCTTTTTAATGATTAAAGCCTCTTTTGGAAATTCCATTGCTAATATCTAGCAGTTCACATGCCCCTTTAACTTTAGGTGTAACTAATATGAATTATTCTACATATTAGAGCCCTACACTTTGTTGTTTCCCTTTTTTCCTTCAGGTGTAGCCACGGCAACCCTTGGTTTGGTTTATTATTATTAAACAAAATGTGATCATGAATGCATCTACAAAGAAATACTAATGCATGTGATCTGCTGCCGAACTTCACCTATGCAGGTTAACAGGGTAAAAATACAAGAAAATCCCAAAACTATTTCATAATAACTGTTCCAGATAAAAACTACAAATATAACATTGTTCAGAAAGTGTTGGCCTTGTGTAAGCATAATAATGCCCACCATGAACTCCGCCATTCTAAACCAAAACACTGCAACAAGCAGATTTAGTGATTAGCAGTCCCCTATACCACTTGATATCATATCACTTTTATAAATAAAAGGCTCCAAATGTAGTAAAGATTTCCAAAAGGATCAAAACTGATGAAATTCACTCAAGCCAAATGAAAATTCTAATTCAAAGGCTTAACTCTATTCCTTGCTTAATTCTTGTGTTAAGAAACCCAAAATCCCAGTCCAGGTAATGAAGAAAAACTGCTACAAATGAGTGAGACAGATAAAAAAAAAATTATAGTGTAATTCATAAATAAAAAGAAGAACGCTATAGAGTTATATACTGCTAATCGCTAAAGCATTGAACCTCGTCCACCAAAAACCATAGTTGATACAATTTTAAAACATAGAAATGTGGATCTTTTTCTAACCTTCCACTCGCAGATCATAAAATCCAATTCCATACAATAAAAACAGTAATCATTGCATAGTTCCCAAGAATCTCAGATTTTGCAAAGCCAAACCGTGTTTACTGTGAAAAAAGCGGCCAAATTTATGCAATTTCATTAGAGGATTGGAATTTGATAGACTACCCTATGTACTGAACCAGAAGCAACAGTTGAAACACCAATCTCCGATGTATACATGACTACTCAAAATCAACAATAAAAAAACATAAATATTAAATAGAAAAACAAAATCGTACATAAAAAATCTGTGAATTGAGATTGGAAAAGAGAGAAAATGGGTGTGACTAATACCTTCAGGTAAATCGGACTTAACAACTCCAGATTTGGTGGATGTGTCCATGGAAGCTACTCCCATATTATCCTTGTTGTTCCTGCTCCAGAAAATCGCAGCAAGACCCCGAAAATCGCAGCAAAACCCTAGATCTACAAGCTGCCCTAATCCTAAAATCGAAATATCTCAGCGCTAGATCTATTCTTCTTGTTGTTCCTGCTCCCATATTTAGGGCTTTTTGAAGGTTAGGTGTTAGAGATGAGAGAGACAGGGTCGACATCTGAGAGAGCTATAGTAGAGAGGCATGACGAAGCGAAGAACTAGAGATTGAGGTTTAAGAGATGGAAATTTGCAAAGATCGGAAGAATAAGGAAGAACGAGTTGAACTGAGAGAGGATCGGCGTATAGAATAGAGGACTTGGAAGAAGTGAAAGCAAAGGCTCGTGAATTAGGGTTTAATTCATGTTTTTATTTTTTTTATTTTTAGAACAGATCAATAGCGATGGCAAGTCTAAGCCGTTGCAAAATATCGTGGCAAATTGAAATTTTTTTGTTGTGTAGCTACGACAACTCTTGTCGAAGCTACCATCGGTGGCAAAAGGTTACCAATTGCCACGACAAGCCCTTGCCGAAGCTACTATTGGTGGCAAAAGGGTACCAATTGCCACGGCAAGCCCCTACCGAAGCTAGGTAGCGTAGCAAATTTCTTTATTTTTTGTAGTGTGAGTCCTACTCAGGTTGTCCCTAAGAAGGGGGGTATCATTGTCGTTGAGAATCAGAACAGTGAGTTGGTCCCTAGCAGGGTCCAAACTGGGTGGAGGGTATGTATTGATTATCGTAAGTTGAATGCGGTTACTCGCAAGGACCACTTCCCCTACCCTTTATTGATCAAATACTTGAGCACTTTGCCGGTCGCTCCTTTTATTACTTCTTAGATGGCTACTCAGGATATTTTCAGGTACTCATAGCACCGGAGGATCAAGAGAAAACGACATTTACATGCCCCTTTGGCACTTTTGCATATCGCAGAATGCCTTTTGGGTTATGTAACGCACCTGAGATCTTCCAACGGTGTATGGTAAGCATATTTTCTGAGTATGTAGAGCGCTTCATAGAGGTATTTATGGATGACTTTACGATGTATGGAGATGACTTTGATACTTGCTTGCACCATTTGTCACTTGTGCTTAGGCGGTGTGTAGACACCAACTTAGTTCTTAACTCTTAAAAGTGTCATTTTATGGTTGAGCAAGGCATTGTTTTGGGTCATATTGTGTCTAGCAGGGGTCTTGAGGTGGACAAGGCTAAGATTGATGTCATTCAGTCTCTGCTTTACCCCACCAATGTGCACGAGATTCGTTCCTTTTTAGGCCATGCAGGGTTCTATCGCAAGTTTATTAAGGATTTTTCTAAGATTTCTGCACCTCTTTGTGATCTAATAAAAAAGGAAGTAGCTTTTGACTTTGATGACAGGTGTAGAGCAACCTTTGATGAGCTAAAAGGTCGCCTGACTAGCGCTCCTATAATTCAAGCACCCATATGGTCTCAACCCTTTGAGATTATGTGTGATGTTAGCAACTATGATGTGGGTGCTGTGTTGGGACAGAAGGAAGGAGGGAGCTCTCATGTCATCTACTATGCCTCCATGACTCTGAATAGAGCGCAAAACGAATAAAACGAAGGAAAAGAGCTGCGACTGAACCATATGCCGCGGCCGCCAGCGGCCGCCGCATCCCTGCCCGTGACCCATTTTCTGACTTTTTCCAGTAAATAAAAAAAAACCGGAGGACCCTATCTAACCCTACCTTTTTTCTCCCTCTGTCGTCACTTTCTCCCTACCAAACCTCAAAACCTTCATAGCCTTCCTTCACCATCCCCATTCCTCTCCTTCTCCAACCTCCCCTCTCGCCGGAACCGAGTTGCCTCCCTCGCCGGATCCAGCCTCCCACCGAACAACAACCCCACATCCCTCCTTCAGCGAAATCCAGGGCCACCTTCGTAACTGCTGCTGCACCGAAGTCTGCACCCGCCGCCGAGCCCGCTGCTGCGCCCGCCGCTACTTGCTGCGCCCACCGCCAGGTTTGGACAATGTTGGTTTGTTTTGGATTGGGTGGCATTTTTATTCATTGATTAGTATTATTTAGAGCTGTGGGAATTGAAGTTTGGAATTTTGATTGAGTGTGGTGGTGATATTTGAACTTGGTTTGGTTTGGAAGTTTTGAATTTGGGTAGGTTTGGAAGTTTTGGATTTGGTTGGTTTGCTTGAGGTGTATTTGAGTTTGTGGTTTGATTTTGGAACTGTTTGGGTGGAATATTTACTACTGAAATCTTGTGACAATGGTGCGTCGATTGAGATCCCTATCTAGAGACCAGAGGAAGGTTTATGAGAGCTTTGATGCGAAGAGGTTTGTGCAAACAAAGTTCTTTGACATTCCGACTTTACAGAGGCTAGGGATGCTGGGAGTCACTCGTCAGATGCTCACTCATGGGGGCTTGGGTGCATTCATAGATTGTAGTGCCCTCACATATGTTGAGTTGGCTTGGGAATTCTTAGTTACGCTGAAGCGTGTGGATGATTCTCGGATTCGGTTCCATTTGATGGACCAGATCCACACTTGTACTTTTGCCCAGTTGAGAGAGGCCTTTGGGATCACTCAGGCGCCTACCCAAGATTGGGCTAACCTGGTGTCTGATCAGCAGCTTCATGATTTCTTGTATGCAGCGACTGGCTCTACATTTGATGGACATAGAGGCGAGTACAACTACAAGTTTGTCCATCCTTGCCTTTGATTGGTTCACAAAGTCATGGCCATGTCTTTTAGCGGCCAGGGCGATGTGAACAAGGTACCCGCCGGCGATTTGCCTTGGTTATGGAGCCTTGCCTCCCAGTCCCATGTCACGCCAGACTGGGTTGAGCTATTTGTTGAGAGCTGTCTGCGGATCCAGGGGAAGAAGAAAGGCAGAATTGGTCTGGGAGGCATGATCAACCTCATCGCCCGCCGTTTTCTTGATCCTACATAGTGCGGTGTACCTATGTCTGGCGGGTACACTTATACAGAGGAGCAGCTGAGGAGGGCCTATCTGATTGAGGGCTCTGAGGCGGTGGGTTTTATCTGGAAGTTGGGAAAGCAGGGAGACCACCGACTGAGACTACCTAGGGGCTTGCCTTATGGCCCTACCAATGTTTCCCTCTACCTCTCGGGCGATGAAGATGATGATGATGAGGATGCTGAGGAGGAGGACTAGGAGGATGCCTCCGAGTAGACCGATTATCACATGGGGGATGCACAGTATGTTGTTGCCTCTTCTGCAGGGCCTCGCTCTTCTGCTGATGATGATGCCTGGCGAGACCATATGTTCACACAGTTCCATCATATGTCTATGCGTCAGGCCTCCTTCGAGTTCACACTCAGCGACGTTGACCGCAATGTGCGGGAGATGGCCTACAACATGGAGGAGATGCGGAGGGAGCAGACTTACTACCTTTGCCAGTAGTACCCGCACATTCCACCCTACCAGCCTCCGCCCCAGTGAGTGGTCAGTTTCTTTTTCCTTCACCCTGATTTCATTTGATTTATTTTTGTTATCTGTACTATTTCATTGAGGACAATGAAAACTTTAAGTGTGGGGGAGAGGAATTTTGTATATACTGTCATTTAGTAGATCATATTTAATTTTCTGCACCATGCTTAAGTTTATTAAATTTTAGTTTATTAAATTTTTAATGTTTGTCTATTTTCGTAATTGAAGAAAAAAAATTCGAAAATCCAAAAAAAAATCATGCATTGCATCCATATGTGTTATTCAAATACACATCTGGCTTATTTTGTCCTCTAATTTAAATTTTAGCATGATCATATATATAAATCCCATGGAGTTTTGGATGTTTTGACCTTGTTTATATTTGATTTTTGTGGAACATGAGCTAGCAACTATAATTGAGCATGTATGATTGGGCTAAAGTATGATTGGAATCCTATGAACATGACCCTTGTGAGAATGTTTTAGCCTTAGTAGAATCATTTATAATTCTTGTGCTCAATTGTGTGAATTACTCTCCCTGTGTTGCTACCTCTTGACATTGACTGCAGTATCTATTTTTCAAGACCGACTCACATGTTTGTTCCTTGCGGAGTTTCTGTTTATAATTTGAGTCTTTTGTTTGAATTTGTGGATATTTAGTGAAATAAGGTGGCAATGGTTGATGCACTTAGTAATCGGGTCTACGCATGACACCCATGGGTGTGATTCGCGCAAAATGGTATTGAAAACTATCCACTAGGAAAGAAAGCTTGATCATTGGGTAACCAGGTTCATTCATGACACCCATGTTTGCAACTTGCGTCAAAAGATGTTCAAGTGGACTTCATATTAGTAGGTTGAGGTGTTATTAGACCGGGGCCATTCATGACACCCATGTTTGCCCCTCACGTAAGGAAAGCACCAAGACAAGAAAATAAATAAAAAGAAAAAAAAAAGAAAAGAAAAGAAACAAAAGAAAAGAAAAAAAAAAGAGTCACAATTTATTTATTTTTCTTTATTGTGTCCCGCAAGTGATAGCATTTCGGTGGAGATTTGGTGATATGGTGGTCAATTTCTATGAGTTTAGTACATGTTGGTTCGAGTTGAGAGTTGTATCTAAAGCCTAAACACATGAGAGCATGAGTGAAACACATATTTCTGGTGAGGTTGGATGATGTCTACTTCTAAGCTTTGATCACTGCAATACATGCTATGATGTTTGTTTGCTTGGTTTATGTTTGCACCTGCTATGATGTTGCTTTTTAATGAGGTTGAGACTTGAAGGGATTTCCTGTGGGATGCATTGATCCATGTTCATTCTATCATTGCTTGAGGACAAGCAAAGGTTAAGTGTGGGGGAATTTGATAATACATATCTTAGATAGGTATTATAGGCATTTTTAGTTTAGTTATGTTGCATTTAGGTAATAAATTATAGTTAAATTGCATCTTGTTATTATTTTAGAAGAATTCGGATTCTGCGCAAATTTGTGTTTATTTTGCAGAGTGAATCTGAATACAATTGGGAGATGCAATAACTTGGAGAGAAATACAAGAGACATTGGCATGGAGCACTTGAAGCAAGGAATGAAGAAACAAGCTTGGAGCTGCTTTCGGATTGGACAAGAGACATGCCACGAACAGGATGTCGCGGCCGCAACAATGGAGAGTGCCACAGGTATGGAAAAGCAGCATATGTCACGGCCGCAGCATTGGTCGTCAGCGACGCGGCGTTTCATTTAATTAAAACCCTAGTTTTGTTAATTTGTTTCATGGGCGACTTAGACTTATTCAAAGGCCGATTATTGTTATTTTTCTTTCACTTCTATTATATTCTACGTTCATCAGACAATTTAGAGATTGAGCGATGTCTTCCATGAGGAACTAAACTCATCTGTTCTGCCTATAATTTGAAGCTTTATTTGGATTGATTGTGAGTTTCTAATTCTCGTTCCTTGTTTCCTATATTTGAATGCTTCAACTTCTTTGTGCTTGATTGTTTATTGTTTTGTTCTATCTTGTCTGGCCAACTTGTTAGATCAATTCAATTGCTAAGGTTTTGTAGATTCCTGGTTGTGAACCTTAACCTAAGTAGCAAACTTGTTCCTTTAGGGCTGGTTGAACTAATTGAATAAGTAGGAAGTTTGATGTGTTGTTAAATCCCTCTTTAGAGACTGCAAATACTTTGGCTAATCTCTGGACTTAAAGCTATCAATTGGGTTAAATCCTTCTTTAGGGACTGTTCGATTGATAAGGGTTGCTAGGACTAGTTGGACTAGTAACTATATTAGGTCGGGACAAGGGAATTCATTGGAAACTTAAAAAGGACGAGAATAAGTTACAAGGATCGTTTCAAACCAAATAAAATGGAAAATTGTAGGTAGAACTGCTTCTCACAATTGCTTGAACCAAAATCACTTATTCTTGCTTTCATCAATCCGCTTTGAGAAAAGGTGGATCTTTTACACTCTTAAAACCCCCCCATTTGGTTACTTAATCATCACTTAAATCATACTTGAGCAACAAATTTCCATGTGGATCGACCTCTTGCTTATTGTCGTACTAGTTATAGGTCTGAGATTTACTTTGACGGATCAACGACAGGTTTTCTCTCCGTCGCCTACTCTGGACATCGGCGAGGTACGGGCACTTAACTGTCCTGTCAATTTTATTAACTGTCATGTTATACGCACTCTGGTGTGCTGGTTGCAGGATGAGTTGGCGGAACATAAGGTCTTCTAGGTTGAGGTTGAGGCTGAGATACCCCTCGAACGGCAGACTAGGAGGACCCGTCAACATCCTGATACGTTCTTCCATGCGGAAGTAACTCAGCTAGCGAAGAAGTCGTGTGTGGGCAAGAAGGCATAGCAAGCAGTAGTAGGCATGGTGATGAGGGCAGACGTTGATGCGTTTTCTTCCTGGATGAACGACGGCAGTGACCCCATCAGGTCGGTCGAAGGGACCCTACTACAGAGGGAGTTCTTCGGGGTACTCCAATCACCGACTAATTGGGTCACATCCGAGGTTAGGGTCCCACAGCATGGTTCGATGCCTCACCTTCCTCGTCATATCCTCTTCCTTCTAAATGGTTTTCTGTGTGTGCAACATATTGAGCAAGCTTATGCCCTCCTGTAGAAGGACATCAAGGCAGATGAAAAGTACGAAGGCATCATCGTTCTTGATTTCTTCTGAGGGTATTTGCTGCAGAAGCAATTGGACATGGTCAAGGGGGGCGACAAGCTGACCCACTACTTCGACAACAAGTTGCCGGAGACGTTTCCAACGGGTTAGGCCGATGTCGGCCGGTTGTTGGCGCCTTGGAATCTAAATAACGAGCACTGGGCGGCGCTTGAGATCAATCTCGCGGAGTGGACATTGAACGTCTACGATCCCGATATCAACCTAGTTGTTGATCGCCATATGGCAGGCTTTCTGAAGCCGGTGACCCACCTCCTCCCCATTCCGATGAGAAGCCATCCCGAACTTCAGGTGAAATGGGTCAGCAAAGTCCCGAAACCCTTGGCGTACAAGAGGGTGAAGGGGATTCCCCAAAACAAACAATTGTAAGTCAATATTTCCACTTGTTCCGATTATAAACAATTGTCGCAGGTTGGGTAAACATATTTCGTTGTCGTGATGTAGAGGCGGTTGTGGTCCATACGCCATCCACTACCTGCAGCTCCTCGCGCCCGGCGACACCAAGTTCCGTGGCCTTGACGATGACTTCATTGCAGCGTACTGCCAATTCCTTTGTGTTTCCATCTTTCACGGAAAGAACGAGTGTTCAACCAAACAGAAAGCAAAGTTCAATAAACCATCACATGGGCTGACTCATGATCATGACACCAAGTTCCGTGGCCTTGACGATGACTTCATTGCAGCGTACCGCCAATTCCTTTGTGTTGCCATCTTTCACGGACGTCTTACACCCCCATCCGATCCTTAAAAGTACTTCCCGCTTGGTTTTACAGTGTGTTGGTTTATTGAACTTTGCTTTCTGTTTGGTTGAACACTCGTTCTTTCCGGTTGATTGAACACTATTTTTTGGTTGGTTTTAGACTTTTCGCTTTGCAATTGTTGTTGGTTTGTGGACTTGGTTGGTTAGTAATAATGTCATGTCAAGTTCATTATCTGTCATGTCAAAAAGCGGTTACTGTCATGTAAACTTCCGTTAAACAAACCCCCCCCCCCCCCAACAAAGTAGAACAAACAAAAGGTACAAAATGGGGTAACTACGTACTTAATTGTGAAAGGTGCGGCACCGCTTTTGGAAGTTCCTATCCCACCGCTTGGTGTGGTGCCGCGTCTGCAATTTCCCAGCTACACTCGCCCACTATATTGGTTCACTTTTGACATTTGTCGGAAACGCTCCAGACATCCTTTTTCTGTGTGGGTATGCTTCCTCTACTTTCCTCACCGCTTGCTTCGCCTCATGATCACATGGGCTGACTACATCTTCGACGTCATTGCTCATACAAATTACCTGCTTCCCACGTCCAACTACATCTGCGTTTTTAACCCTCTTCGCAAGCTCCAGGTCCAACTCCTCACTTGGCTGTAACTGGACACGTGGATATTCAAACTGGACAAGCTGATTTCTAACCGGACAAGCTAATTTTCTAACTATGCATCGATTTGGTTTCCTTCGACACCTTGTGCTCCCAAAACTTCCACTTCTTCATCCCCTGCCAAGCAGGGATCCGTCTGTAGGTGATCTTCTTGGGTGACGGGTAGCCCACCCCCGACTGAATGGCCCGTTGTGGATCCCTCTGTAGTGGCCACTTCTCCACCAACCTTGCGTGGCAGGGAGGCATGGAGGTCGATAGGCCAGGATCGTTCTCCAGATAAACCGTTTACAAACTTGTATGCTTGCAGGTCTTCGTCATCCCCAATGGAAAAAGGTATGCACCCTTCCTTCTTCGGCTTTACATATGTGAGCTCGATGTCATACGTCCTCCCATCGACATTAAACTTGGCCATGAGTTGTTTCTTCACGGAGACGTAGTCAATACTTTCATCCCCCAGGACGGCCTTCTGGCTCCTTGACCCCTTCACGACCCAAGTGCCCTCTTCACAAGCCCACCATCCTCCAAACAATACAGTCATACATACGAAGATGAACATATTTTAGGGAGAAACGTATCGCATAACCTAAATAGAAGAAATACTTACTCATTTTCTATCAGAAGTCGGTGTCTGTCCAGTAAAACCCAATAGGCCGGGTGTCAGGCGCTTGAATGGGTTTATACTCTTCCCCTCCTCTTTTGATCATCTCCCTCTTATTGCCTTTTGGCGCTATTGCTTGGGCGGGAAACGATATCTCTCTCTCTCTCTCTCTCTCTCTCTCTCTCTCTCTCTGATTTTTGTTGGGTGAAATTGTTTTTATTGTTTTGAACTTCTTATCGTTTCAAGAATGTTGAGTGCTATATTTTGCTACGGCTTTGCATTTAATTAGTATGAAGTGTGAGTGGGAAACCCAGTTTTATAGCAAGGTCAAACATTGAATAAAACGCCCCAAAAATATGTCCAGTAGACAACCATTGGATGCCCAGTAGAGAATCATTGACCAAGGAGTTTATTTTTATGATTGTCATGTATCGTTTACCTACAAGCAGTAATGCCACTTCATTGTTGTCATGTCAAAAGTGACACGTGCCATGTATATACCAACACACTGCCATGTTAAGGGTAGACAACAAGAAAACAGTTCACGTTAATGACTTTTGCTACTGCTTTTTTTTTGTCTTAATGGTCACATTCTGAACAGTGTTGATATTTCTCATGCATCCCACTTATATATGCTGGCCCTTCAGCATCCATACTCCCCACAATTCGGTGAAGTGAAATCTCTATTGCCATTTAACCACCTCTCCAACAACCTTTGAAAGAAATAACATCCTCATCACACCACCGCGCCTCCTCATCTGGCCTCCCTCCCCGACCTGTCCCTATTGTTATATCATCCGACAGCTCGGACAATGGGTATGAGAGTGCAGGTATGTCGCTCATTTTTTTTGGTTTAGATTTTATTTGTGCTACGTGTATGAATATACACCCTTATTTTTGCTTTTTTTCGGAAATTTCGCCAGGTACCCCTGGAGTATTACAATTTTCCCGGGGTATACAACTTTTTTACATATTTCGCGTGGTACCCCTGAGGTTTTAACCCATTTCGCCTCGTGCCCTTCTCGGTTAACTTTAACTGTTTTTGGTGAATCCCGTTAGTTTGCTCAAAAAAAAGAAAAAGAAAAGAAAGAAAGGTCGGACGAGGAGAGGCGAAACACCAGACGCGATACAAAGAGCGAGGAGAGAGCGAACAGAGAGCGCTCGAGCGAGGGAGACCAGACGCGATACAGCGGTGCCATACCCTGCTCGGCTCGGACCTAGGCTCGGACCTAGGCTCGGACCTGCGTCGGACCTGCTGCAACCTCTGCTCGGACCTGCTACAACCTCGGCGATGGGAGGAGAAGTGGGAGGCGTTGCCTCGGCCGGCGAAGACGGTGGCAGTGGCGGCCCATTGCCTCGGCCGGCGACCGGAGGTGGAGGAGAAGAACGTGCTTCTGCAGATAGGTTAGTTGATGTCAATAGAAATTTTGGATTTAGGTAAGGCTTTGATTTCTAAGGGTTGAAAATTAGGGGATTTTGGTTTCAAATGTGAGAATCGAAATTGGGGGTTTGATTGGTTGTTTATGATTCTAGGGTTAAAAATTAGGGTGTGTGATTATTAATCTATGAGGCTATGACTATATTTATATACTCCGTATTGAAGATGACCATCACACATTACCGTTGCAAGCTCTCTTGAGATGTCTTACTTGTTGATGACCATTAATTGATCTGTGAGTATTGGTTTTGTGCAGGGATCTACCCCTTTAATTTTCCTGCTATGATTCCTTTATGGGTATAATCTCCAGTACATCCTTGTCTCTTTTGTTGTTGCTCTGATTGTCTGATTGATTAGCTATGTCAACATTGCCTCCTATCACTTTTTATTTTAAATGGCCATCTATCCCTTTTGCCATAGGATTTTTTTTCTTTTCATTGAAACCTAAATACATGGTCAACATGCCCTCCTATCCAAACTATATTCGAGGTTTATGTGTTGTTATTATTGTTCTAAACATTCATTAATTATATTTCGTGGGGCTGGAACATGATTGCTATTTTCGACAATGATGATATCCAGGCTGTATCATTTGTTGGTTCAAATACTGTAAGTAACCTAGGCCTTTATCAGATGTTTCTATACACTGGTTCAATGGTGTTGACTGTTTAAGTTCATTACAATTTTACATTGTTTGGTATGCATTCTTTCTTCTAACAGTTGTTCCAACATTCATTCCTTCATTTATGATTCTGTTCTCTTTTAAAACATGGATAACTGTAGCTGCTTTGTAGATAATAATATAATATCTTAGCTCCAAGAACTTTGACATTAAGTTGTTGACTGGTATTACATGCGTGATCTGAGCTGGCCATTGCAGCTCCTTTTTTCATCAGGTTTTCAGCTTCAGTAGAGTTACCTGCAATTTGAATTAGAAGATCATGAGCATCTAGAATCCTCTTGATTAAGGGAGTGGCATTAATCTTGTGCCTTTAGTGGCCAGCTCCATTTCTTTAACTTTCTTTAATTTTATACTGCGTTGATCTTGTGAATTTTGGAGGCTGTGTTGGGAGAGAAGTGGTTGATTGGGGGTTTCAGGTTTCACCTATCGATACGGTATAGATTTCGATCCCTGAAACACTTATTAAACTAAAAAGAACAAACAAAATAGATACATTCCTAAAAAAGCCTAATTCAAAATTCATTGCCAAGTCAACTTGTTACAACAGTAACCAATTAGCTTGTGAAGCATTTCACCAATTTAACTGATTTGATGATGCTTTTTTCTTGTCCTTAAGCCTATTAGCTCAATGGTAGAGCCATGTGCTTATGCACAAAGATGTGGGTTCGATTCCCACATAGGCTAACATGATCTCATAGACAAACTATATGTGAACTGTGAAGCCATTCATTCTCATTCTATGCACAAAAACAAAAGAACAAAACATGCCATCCTTGTATAAAGGTCATGTTAACCACTTATTTTTGAGAGAAAAAACCTCAAAAAAATTATCAAGGAGCATAAATAACATGTAGACTATGAGCAGCCTATGTGGGATTTGAACCCACATCTTTATGCCTAAGCACATTGCTCTTCCATTTGAGCTAATAGGCAAACTAAATGAAATAAATCCCAACCAAAAATGAAATAAAGGAATCACTTGCTGAACACAAATCCCCACCAGAAAATTTTCATAAAGGGATGGAGAGTGCACCAGTCTATTATCAAGTGTAACAATCACTAAACTCAATGTCTAACCATCATATAATAACACTCAATAATTCAGCAAAACTGAGATATAATCTGGATTACAAAAGAAACAACTTAGTAAACCCTAACACTCTAATTAGTTCACTGTAATAAGAATTGAAAAAACCAATCTGTCACACAAAATCAAAAACCAAACACTAATCACAAACCCAAAACCTCCAATCAAAATATGAGGTCTTCAAAGGTACTATTCTGCAATGATGGATTAGATTTCATAGTAGGTGCGTCGTTCTCACACCATTGAAAAAAACCGCAATCATATTTCCCCTATAATCAGTGAACACACAAACCCATTGGTAACCAAATTTCAAAGTATATGCATCTAACGGGAGCAACTCTAAATTGACACAAGTGACTAAAACATACCATCCAAAACGGACATCGATGAAAGCGTTTTAGATATGACTCCTTAGTCGTGTCAGTTACCGTTAAAACTACATCAGGCACCTCGTGGAGGCAACAAAGCCGCATGAATTTCTTTTCAATTATTCCCCAATTTGTGGACGATTGTGCACTCACCCTGCATAATGATCTCAAAAGCATCTCATTTGAGTATGACTATATATGAGTATATCTTGGTTAGTGGTCACTATCCAACATCTTTGTAAAATCAAAGTCAAGAGAAGTCCACAAGTTCAATAAATTGATAGTCAATCCGATTTATCTAAGATGAAATTTTAGTCATTGGGTTAATCATGAATGGGGCAATTAGGTAGATAATGATTCAAAAGCTCAATCAAATCAATTACACAGTACACTCCCAAAAACAAACACAACCGGCACTGCTAAGAAACACATGTGGCCAGCTTATTGTGACTTCCTCCAATTCAGCAAGAAACCATTTGGCCAGCTTCCCAATCTAAAGAACCTACCTTTTTAGTTTATTGTGACTTCCTCTAATTCAGCAAGAAACCATTTCCCCAATTTTCATTCACAATAAACACATGTGGCCAGCTTGCCAATCTAAAGAACCTACCTTTTTACTAATCTGTTTGAACAATGATGACAAGGAGAAGAAACAAATTTCACAAAAGAAAGGTTTCTAGATCCACCAAGCTATGAGAGATTCAATAAACCTCCAATTTCATAGCGAATTGAGTACGTTGAATTCGCACGAAGATGCATCTAAAGGCAATATAAACAATCAATTCAGCAAAGCTGCAATGAGTATACTAAAATCTGATTTAATCA
Source organism: Persicaria maculosa (assembly GCA_963922045.1). Classification (NCBI taxonomy): domain Eukaryota; kingdom Viridiplantae; phylum Streptophyta; class Magnoliopsida; order Caryophyllales; family Polygonaceae; genus Persicaria; species Persicaria maculosa. The sequence continues at coordinate 28,000,732 of OY998256.1, read as the reverse complement.
CCATTCGATTAAGACCAAAAATCCGAGCAGTCAGTGTTTGAGTATACTAAAATCTGATTTAATCACCATCCTTACAGATCCTAATTTAAAACCCTGGGGTAGACTAGATCTAAAAACAAGAACACCAAAAATCTAACCACCCAAACCCTAGTTATAAGTTCGTATACTAACCTTTCTTGCGAGGTTGCAGCAGGTCCGACGCAGGTCCGAGCCCAGGTCCGAGCCGAGCAGGGTATGGCACCGTTGTATCGCGTCTGGTCTCCCTCGCTCAAGCGCTCTCTCTTCGCTCTCTCCTCGCTCTCTGTATCGCGTCTGGTGTTTCGCCTCTCCTCGTTCGGCCTTTCTTTCTTTTCTTTTTCTTTTTTTTTTGAGCAAACTAACGGGATTCACCAAAAACAGTTAACGTTAACCGAGAAGGGCACGAGGCGAAATGGGTTAAAACCTCAGGGGTACCACACGAAATATGTAAAAAAGTTGTATACCCCGCGAAAATTGCAATACCCCAGAGGTACCTGGCGAAATTTCCGTTTTTTTATGCAGGACCAATGTCGCCGCCATACCGACGAAATAAAAAAGTCAAGATCGTCGGTGGTGAGACTGGGATGCTCGGGTCGTTCTACGAGGCGACCCTTGTACGCAATGTGGATTCAAGCCACTGGGAGGTGGAATATGTCACCCTCATATAGGACAACAGAAGACAGCTGCTGAAGGAAATCATCCCGGTTTTACGAATTCGTCCCCGTCCACCTCTTATTTCATATGATGCCTACCAGGTCGAAACCCGTGTCGACTATCGCGTCAACAATGGGTATTGGTCCGGCAAGGGAGTTCGTGTGTCTGATTATGGGATTTCACGGTCGGCTTTCCGCTGAGAGGGGAGATGACTGATCATCATGCCCGCAGTGTCCGCCCACACTTCGAGTGGAATGGATGCAGATTCACCGCACAACAGCACAATTAATCCCTTACACATTTATGCAATCTAAGCAAAGACAAAGTTTAACATAAAGATAGCACAAATTCCTAAGAATCTAGGCATATATATGAATAACACCAAGTATGCAAGGTAACCGATGTTTAAGACATATGTCAAAATCCCTACTTAGTCATGATCAAGAGAAGGTTCTCACAATCCTAAGCATGCTATTACGGAATCCATTCAATGACGAAGGAACAAATACCTAGCAAGATACTATCATGGTGATCAATCATAATAATATCATCAATAATTGCAAGGGAAATGGAAAGATATTAAAGAGAGAAATACTACGTCATTAGAAACTCAGAAACAACCAACCAAGTCTCGAAAGTGTAGATGAAAACAACGGAGAATTAGCCAAGCATGACTTACCTAAATCCCTTCTCTTGAATGGAAAACAAAACCTAAACTAATCTAATTGAAAGAGAAAAGGTTGTAAATCTCAATGTTAGTCTTATGTTAGATGATTCTTCAAACGGCTCAGAAAAACCTATTATAAAGCCTAAAGGTGTCGGCCAAACCCTAGAATAGAGTTTCCATAAAGATAGTAATTGGGCCGCTCGCGCAGATCCGGCTTTGATGGGACGGCGGGCGCCGTCTTGACAGCTTCACAGACTGAACTTGTAATGCACTTTCTGGAGTCGTCGTTTTTCCGATTGAGGCATATGAATATGCTTTGGAAAGCTCTTTTCAAGGACTACAACTCTCATTAGGAACTCAAAATTTGAATCAAACTTGTCAAAACCTTAAACATGGGAACCCTTCATGTGCTTCATTTCCACTCATGTTCTTGTGCTCCTTTGCTTCCCAAATCGCCTTCTAATCCTTCCTTAGCTTGTTCCATGCACTTTGGACATCCTTCTTTGGTCTCTTCCCAAGCTTCTCACCATGTCGGCACAATGAATCTGCATAAAACTAATAAAATAGCGTAGTTTCCGATCTTTACCACTAAAAGAGCATAATATGCAATTAACTCTAAAACACAACCAAACACCTATGAAACACAACTAAAACTACTCTATAATGCCTATCAAAATATGTCTTATCAAACTATCCCACACTTAAGTTTTGCTAGTCCTCAAGCGAATCAATAAAAAGAAACCTATACCTACGAGTTCATCATCCATGTAATAGCCTTAACCAAAAGCAATATCAATTTGAAATGGAGCACATGATCAAGTGAATAAGCATCCTAGAATGTATTTAGTGATCAAAGCATAGAAGTAGAAATCATCCAACCTCACAAGGAATATGTGTTTCACTCATGCTCTCATGTGTTTAAGTTTTAAGTTCAACTCTCAACTTAATCCAAAATGCATTAAGCTTGTAGACATTGACAACAATATAATCAAATCTCCACCGAAATGCCATCACTTGCGAAATAACAACAAAAATAATCAATTTGGCTCTAGATTATTCACTTTTTTTCTTTTTCAGTTTTTCCATTTTTTTTCTTTTTCTTGCTATGGTTTCTTTCGGCTTTGGTGTATTCCTTACACGAGTCGTAAAAATGGGTGTCATGAATGGCCCCGGTCTATCAACACGTCAACTTACTTAAATAAGGTGCAATTGAACATCTTTTGACGCGAGTTGCAAAGATGGGTGTTATGAATGAACCCGGTTACTCAATGATCACGCTTCCTTTCCTAGTGGATAGTTTTCAACACCGTTTTGTGCGAATTATACCCATGGGTGTCATGCGTAGATCCGGTTTCCACCTTATTTCACTCAAAAACTCACAAGCAACTAAAGCCAAATATAACATAAAAGCACAAATCCTGCAAGCAACAAACATATGAGTCGGCTTTGACAATAGCTAATGAAGTCAATATCAAGAGGTAGAACATATGGAGAGTAAATCACACAATCAAGAAAAATGATTATAAATGAATCCAAGGCTAAAACAATCTCACAAGGGTCATATTTTGTAGGATTTCAATCATACTTTAGCTTAATCATACATGCTTAATTACATCACCCATCATGCTCCATAAGAAAACATTTAAGAACAATAAGGCTAAACAATTCAAACAAATCGTAGGATTTCCAATTTCATGCCATAAGAAAACATAGAGTTTTGCTAACTAAGGTGTGTGTTTGAATAACGATATACATATGCAATGCATGATATTTTTTGGGTTTTTTGACATTTTCTAATTTTTTTCTTTGATTTTCTAATGCATAAAATAAAAGTAAAGACACAACTGAAATTGAAACATGAAATGCATACAAAAATTGAAATATGACCTAACTAGACACACTAAATCCCTCCCCCATACTTAAATCTTTCATGGTCCTCAATGAAACATAAAAGACAAAAAAAATAAACAAATAAACTCGAGGTGAGGGAAGAAAAAACTTACTAAAGCTCTTGTGATGGCGGTTATAATGCCCGGAAATGACAAGCTCGCGGCCGTGGAATGTAGGCTTGCGGCGGCGAGACGAGTGCTATCGCTGGGGCTCGTGTGTGGGAGCGACCGCGGCGGCGAGGACAGAGGTTCCGTTGTGTGTGGGCAAGGGAACTTGCAGTGGAGAGTGTGGGGTGTCGTGGCCGCGAAATGAGATCTTGCGGCGGAGAGATGAGGGCAGTCGCCAGGGCTTGGTCAGCAACGACATGGCAGCGGCATAGAATGAGTCGCGGTCGCGACATGGTGTCTCGCGGTGGTGACTTGAGTGAAAAAACTTCCGACTCGGTACTTCCAAGTGCCGAGTCGGTATCTGGCCTCTACATAACCGGAGCCCGACGTGGCAAAACACGACGGACAGAACTGGACAAGCTCGCGGACGCGACCTTTGAGTTTCACGGCAGCGACTTACTTGGGCGAGCCTTGGTTACTCGTTTCCCGTCCATTCCACTTACCTCACCATTAGATCGTCCCAAAAACTCAAAAAAGACTTACAGAAGCCCATTAACTATCGAATAGGAACTCTAAAATTTATTAAAATTGAAAATTTGAACAACTAACTAGGAATTGAAAAGCAAGAAAATAGCAAACTTACCTTGGGTTGCCTCCCAAGTAGCGTTCTTGTTTATCCTATAAGACTCGATGATTTATTGTTCTTACCTTCTTCAAGACTCATTCAGACATTGTCAACGCCCTCAAAAGAAAATCAAACTCTTGTGCCCATCCAAAATTTGGTTGAACACGAAACATGAAAAAATTAAAAACTAAAGATATGAAATTGAAGAATGAATTCAACTTATCATTCTCTTGAGCTTGACTTTGCACTGAGGGTATGTAGTACCACCAACACAGTTCCGCTGGTGGTTTGTAGAAATAGTGCTCCCAAGGATCAACATACTCACCGAAATCAACAAAAGTGTAACAAGCATCGGTACCTTGCTTAGGAGCCACAGAAATCGGCTCTGGGTTGCTTCCTCGATGGATGTGGTGGAATTGAGCTCATCGGATGAAGCAAAAGTCAAAACAAATGGATCCTCATGCGTGCACTCATGAGATTCCACTTCAAGAAACACTATCTCCTCCTCTTCGTCCCAATCATCGTCAGAGACGCCATTCTTATTGATATCTTCCTCCTCTGGTGGCATAATGCAATTTGTGAAGTAGGAAGGAGGGAATGACTTCAACCAAATATGGCGAAGAGGCTCTTCCACGCTTGTATCCATAGGGCTTCCATCTTTCTTTTCAATTGGGCATGCATCCGTAGGTGGGTTGGGAATGGGTTCTTCAGGTGGGGTAGGGGCTAAAACACATGGGTCCTCATGTCGTGACTCATGAGACTCCACATCAATGGAGATCGGGCTTCCTTCCCCATCTCTACTCTCGTCTGAACTAACCGCAGAAAGGACGGCAGGCGCCGCCTGTACAGTAGACTCATCGGTAGAGGAATTCTGCTTCTCTAAATTTTCCTCAATTCTCTTGCACATGTTATAAATTCTATCAACCTTTTGACCTATTTGCTCCCAGAAGCTCTTGTTTTCCTCCTCCGCCGTTAGGTAACCCATATAGCAGAACAAATCCCATAATTCGGACCAACCTAACCAATCAAGGCTTCCATTATTGACGGATTCGGCGAATATTTTGGAGCTAGGAGTCATGTCCTCAAGCACGCAACTAAATTTTTCTTCCCAACTACACGGAATACCCATTGAATGACGGAAGGCCACCTCATCTTCCACTCTTTTGAGATATTGGTGAAAGTATTCTCCTTCACGCTGCAATAACTTCATCTTGAAAGATTAGTAGTAAGGTGTCGTGAACCGTAAGATAGGTCAACGACGGGGTTAGATGTATATACAAATCAATAAACACACAAAACAAAGAAATAAACTTGAATCCCCGACAACGGCTCCAACTTTGATGGATGGAAAGTCATTGATTTCCCTTATCAAAATAATTCCCAAACAAACAAACTAGTATAGGATGCAAGTAAAGGGTTGATCCCACAGAGAAACAAGTATTTTCGAAAATTGTATAATTATTGATTGAAAGGAAAGATATGGGACTAAGGTAAATAAAAGAAACTAATCTAAACTAAAGCAACGGATAGATGAAAGGGATGTTTTCATCCACAAATTCTCGACATTGGTTGGCTTTGTTGGTCATCGAATCCAATTGAAGTTTTCTCTATGAATTCCTCCCATCTTAGTTTGAATAGATTAAAGCACAAAGAGCACAATTAATCCCTTAAACATTTATGCAACCTAAGCAAAGACAAAGATTTAACATAAAGATAGCACAAATTCCTAAGAATCTATCCATATGAATAACGCCAAGTATGCAAGGTAACCGATGTTTAAGACATATGTCGAAATCCCTAGTTGGTCATGATCAAGCGAAGGTTCTCACAATCCTAAGCATGCTACTACGGAATCCATTCAATGACGAAGGAACAAATACCTAGCAAGATACTATCATGGTGATCAATGATAATAATATCATCAATAATCACAAGGGAAATCGAAAGATATTAAAGAGAGAAATACTACTTCATTAGAAACTCAAACAACCAACCAAGTCTCGAAAGTGTAGATGAAAACAACGGAGAATTAGCCAAGCATGGCTTACCTAAATCCCTTCTCTTGAATGGAAAACAAAACCTAAACTAATCTATTTGAAAGAGAAAAGGCTATAAATCTCAATGTTAGTCTGATGTTAGATGATTCTTCAAACGGCTGAGAAAAACCTATTATAAAGCCTAAAGGTGTCGACCAAACCCTAGAATAGAGTTTCCATAAATATAGTAATTGGGCCGCTCGCGCAGAACCGGCTCTGATGGGACGGCGGGCGCCGCCTTGATAGCTTCGCAAACTGAACTTGTAATGCACTTTCTGGAGTCGTCGTTCGTCTGATTGACGCATATGAATATGCGTTGGAAAGATCTTTTCAAGGACTACAACTCTCATGAATAACTCAAAAGATGAATCCAACTTCTAAGAACCTTAAACATTGGATCTATCCATGTGCTTCTTTTCCGACCATGTTCTTGTGCTTCTTTGCTTCCCAAATTGCCTTCTAATCCTTCCTTAACTTGTTCCATGCACTTTGGGCATCCTTCTTTGGTCTCTTCCCAAGCTCATCACCATGTCGACACTACGAATCTGCATAAAACCAATAAAATAGCGTAGTTTCTGATCTTTACCAGTAAAAGAGCATAATATGCAATTAACTCTAAAACATAACCAAACACCTATGAAACACAACTAAAACTACTCTATAATGCCTGTCAAAATATGCCTTTTCAGCATGTCGTTTTGCATCAAGTGTCCAGTTAAAACTAACCGTTTACACGTCAGCCTACAAATTAACCCCCACCCACTTTCTTCTTTCATGGTTTTTCTCTGAAACATAAGATTTAATTATAAGTATATTTATGCCCCCTCACTGTCACTCTCACTATGACTCTCAAACTTGGACCAGTCACATTAAAGCATAGTAGTGTCGACATGAGAGAACAAAATCATGGCATTCAAATATGGGTAAATATTATAACTCGGCACAAATAAAAAAAAAAGATGTCATTTTAGTAAATGTGCTTCTCCCAAAAATCTTCTCTAGTCGATTCCAATAGGTGGCATGTCGTTTTGCTCTGTTTCTCCAAGCAATCTTGTCTAGTTAAATTCAATATATGGCATGTGGTTTTCCTATTGATGTCCAATTACATCTTACTACTTACACGTGAACCTTCAAATAAACTCCCGCCCCCTTGCTTCTTCAATTGGTTTTATCTTAAATTTAAACTTTAATTGAAAGTATCTTTTTATGCCCCCTCACTAGTACTCTCATCGATCTCTCTCTCTCTCCTCTCAGACTGCACTTTTCTTTTTCACCGATCTCTCTCTCTCTTCTATCCTCTGTGACTGTAAGAGTGTACTTTTTCCCTCCTCCTCCATCTCTCTCTCTCTCTCTCTCTCTCTCTCTCTCTCTCTCTCTCACTCACTTTTTTTCCTACTACCGAAACAGTGTCCAGCTGCCCCACATTGGGTTACCTGCTACCGGCTACAACTTGCAAGTGGATATCCGCTTTTTAGCAAAAAAAAAAAAATCGGATTGGGTTACTCATGCAAAGAAACTGGATAATGGAGCTAGTTTAGCAAATTCCCCAAAATCTTAAATATAAAAATTGATTTAAATTTTACTTAATTGTAATTGGAAAAAATCTAAAATTAAGGGGAGGACGACACATCAGCCAATGTCTTATGTTTTAAAGTATTATATAGATATAGATATAGATATAGATATAGATATAGATTTATAGATATATATAATTTTCGACATTAAAAAAATAGAAAAAAATACCGCAGAACTAGATTCATTTTTCTTTACATATAGACATCAATTTTGAATATATTTGACCATATTTTTTTAAAATTAATATAATTATGTGCAAATTGCAAGTTGAATCACTACCCTAGTATCGTTCAGCGGCCCTAGACCTAAGGCCTCGTAGACATGAGAAGATAAGACATTACTAGATGCTTCTAAATCTAAATATGGCTTTTGAAATACACTTGTGACATGCTCACTCACCTTAATTTTTTTGCTTACCTTTGATCTTTTGGTTCCTTTTGATAATGAAAAGTTCCTTCAACAATTTAGCATGGCGAGGAATACTCTTAATCAAATTGAGAAGGGGAATATTTGCCTCATACTTACTAAAGGTTTCGAAGATCTCTTTGTCATTATCTAGCCTTCAGGTGTCCCATAAAGCCTTAGGGAATGGTGGAGCGGGCTTTTCATAGCCGAGGGAGGGAACTTGGGACATTCTATAGTAGCATTGTCGCGATCACGGATCTCATCGACGTAATCGTGGCAACCAGGATTGGCTAGTGGAATAGTGTCGTGGTAGTGGCAGGGGGGCAGGGCTTGTCAACCCATTCATTCAAGATCTTGCGAATCTTCCAAATTTCAGGAAAATATAAATTTAAAGTTGTATAATCACGACCAGAGAAGATCTGAGTAACTTATCAAAGACAGACAAGAACTTGCAAACATCTCGTGCTATTTCCCAATCCTCTTCGGACAGTAATGAAGAAAATGAAGTATCTCTAACTGCATACCTTGGAAAAACATCTTTAAAGATGAGTGATCTTTTCAACGTATGAAATGTGGAGTTCCACCGGGTGACATGATTGAGAATCAATGTCTTACTGGTAGGTAAAGACATTTTTCACAATTTCATTCCATTTGTGAAGACGCGAATGACTAAAAGTTATATATTTCACACTCATGAACATTCTCAATAACATCCTTAAGAGCAACCGAACCATCTTATACCATAAGGTTCAAAACAAGCACACAAGTCCTTATTGACGATGAGGAATCTCCACTCAATCTTTCTGACAAGGGCCAAGTGCATGTCCTCCATGCATTGAATCCTCAAGTCGTCCAAAGCTTTCAATTAGCATATCTCATTACACGCCACCAAATGCGTCTTCCTATTTCCTTCACTCTCACCCCAAATGAAGCTCTTGCATCTCTGATCAATCTTCTTACAAGAGAGGAGAGAACACTTAAATAGAGTATATGGTTATCGGTGTTAGCACCGATTTAGTCCAAGTAACCCTCCCTAGAAAGCTCAATAACTTATATTTTCAACTAGCGAGCCAAGCTATAATTTTCTCCAAGAGAGGAGAGAACGCCTCACTCGATGCCCGTTGATGCAACACCGGCATCCCCAAGTAGTTCCCCGGATTGGTTGTCATACTAAAACCGCCAGCTTGTTGTAGTTTCGTCCTCAAATCTGCACGGACATTTGCCGAAACAAAAAATCTAGATTTCTCCCTGCTTATTTTCTTATTCGTGGCCTTACAAAACATCTCAATGGCGTCCATGATCACATTCATTTGGTTCACCGATGCCTCGGCACATAGAATTATGTCATTCGTGAAGAACATGTACGAAGGTGGTCCTCCTCTCGATATATGTATCAATTTCCACTCACCTTTATAGATCATGATTGATTATATGATCGAGTCTCTCAACGCATAAAACGATCTGAATCGGAATCGGAATAATTACTCAGATACTTTTGAAACTTGTGTATTGTGGATCCAACACAAAGTGTTTGACCAGACCCAAAGTTTTACTAGATGTTTCAGAAGAGAACAGTGCAGTGTAAAGCAGACAATGAGGGCATTAGCACAGTGAAATGCTGAAAGGTCACAGTCCACAAGAGAGTAAACAACATCGCCATACATATTTCATTTGAAAAACTCCCTCACAAAACTTTCCTCAAACTCCCAATACTACACCTGTTTAAATCAGCTTCCCAAGTAGTCATGCTTGTTTGCTCATCTTGATAGCAGGGCCGAGTGCAAGTGTATTTAAACCTCATCTGAGGCATCATTTTGCGACTCCTCAGCTCTTCTTGCAGCAGCTAACCTCTCAGCTGCCAGTCTTTCTTCGAGTGCTCGGGCTCCTCTTTCTCTGCAATAATAGCAGAAGTAAAATATATGGAAAGTTTAGGGAATAAGTCATACCCCCAAAGCAACTTTTATCTCAATTAAATCTGGATAAGAGAACCTTATTTCGCAGAAGTAAAATATATGGAATGTACAGTCTAAGCTAAAAGGGATGTGTATTTTCCTGAATTCATGGACCATGAACCATACCTCCTCCGTGATGCCTCAGCTGGGTCAGAGCCTGGCAAGGCAGCACCTCCATATACATAGCCTTTTGCGTCAGGGGAAGTATCCAATCTTCCGCAAAACATCCGATGGAATATAGACGCAATGGGATTTATCACCGGTCTGCTTGATAATAGCGCAGAGAGAGCCATTAATGACTAGTTTGAGTTTTAATGGGAAGGGTGATCAATAAAAGGGTTATAGGAATTTTCATAAGTACAAATAAGAATAGACTATAGAGTACCTCAAGAATTCAGGAAAGAAGGTAGACAATGCAAATTCGTCACTTGGGTCTCCCTTGAGGTTAGTTTCAGGCCTTCTCTGCAAGTATCTTAGGTATATCCAGCTCACGTATGTCCCAAATACCAAGGTTGGAAGATAAGCAGCGGACTCTTCGACAAAAATGCTAGCTACTATAGACAACAAAAGCATGGAGGATGGCAGCCACTGCATTTTGCCAAATATTACAGAGAAATAAGATTTACAGGTTAATATCCAGTGTTTTCATATCATATAGAGTGGAATTTCATAATATCCAAACCAAGAGGCTACTTGTCACCTTTGCTTTAATTCTCAATACTGGCAACTCTTGATCAGGCATAATCTGCTTGATACCAACCAAGAACCCTGACAGGATTCCGTGGAAGCCAGAAATAGGCATATATCTACAGGAATGCATTTTGTATTAATAGTATTTCATGCCTTGTATGGTTATACAATTATAAAGCACCTATTCAACAATGAAGAAGACTTCTTCATATGTGTACATTGTGTTGCATTAAAAATGACTGGCTATATGCTATGTTTATGTCACAGTTAGAAAAAGCGCCCGAGTCATGTCAATTTTCTAATACTCTACTAAAGAGCTAAAGCAAATGAAATTTCTTCACACTTTCAGACTCCAAACCTACTCTTGTATGCACAGCATTGAAATAAAAAGAGAAACAATGTTATATCTACATGCATCATTGGCAATATGTTTTACCCTTGCCGTATATGCGAATCTAATTATTACATTCCAGCTGCTTCTTCTCGGGATGCTACACTTCTTTGTAAATGTAATCCCATCACTCACAAACAACACTATAACCCACATTTAAGAAAGTATCTCCCAAAGAGGAATTCCAAATTTGTTATCCCAAAAAAAGTTAAAAAGTAAATAAAATTAAAAACGGGAAATACCAGCTTTTCTAGGTGTAAATTTCAGGATATCCCCTGAAGAGGAGACTTACTCTGACAATTAATAAACTGCCACCCTTCCAAATCTGAATTTTACTAATCATTATTTAATTTTACTTTTTAATATTTTTTGAATAAGAGACTTGAAGTGTGTCTTTTGGAGATGCCCCAAGTCCTAATAGCATTGTAATTAGAAATCCGGAATTGAAAAAGGAAAATACTAGCTAACCCCACCACTTCAAGTCTTATACTCAAGAGTTGACTTCACTGGTTTCTCCAAACAACTGACATCCTAGGTACCTTCACCCCTTCTATGACACTACAACTTCCTTCCCTGAACGAAGTATCATATAATAGTAAAGGTTTACCCCTTGAAAAATCTCCCCTTAAACAACTATAAAAGGAAAGTGTTCCTAAATTGAAGGCAATGGAAATGAATGGAAATTTCAATATGTAGTAAAAATAGAAACTCATTGTCACAACCAATCACACAAAGAGAGAGCATGACAATACTTGACTGCAATCCAAGCAACAATTTGTGGAACTTACAGGTATTTCTCCTCAGTCTTCACATAGTAGAAGACAATTGCTGTGATAAAAACACAAACAGAGGTGAGAAGGTTAACAATGAAAATGAACTTCAGGAATTCCTTGGAGCCCCATATTGGTTCAAGTAGCTTTCCAACAAAAAGCAGACCGATCGTGCTAATCACCACCTACAAATATATGATAGAAAATGGAGTGCATCCATCTCAACAACAGAAAAAGAAGAAAGGGGAAACGAAAATTGTGCCCCAGAATACTTAATATTTAATAGAGAAAACAAATAAATACCCCATGTAATGTTTGCTCAATGTAACCAGCTGTGATGAGATTCCATCCAAAAGGAATGGTCCTGCCGTTCAAAAACAAGTAACAACTAATACAGTTATAATCCCCAATAATAACTTACCCTCTCATATTTAAGAAAGTAAATGATTTTATTTACTCCCTTTAGCACTGCGCAAATAAAAGCCTAGCTAGGTTTGCCGAATTCGTAGTTTGTAGAACTCGAAAATGTCATATGAATTCGAAATTTGCTCCTCAGACAGAATTGAGTTCATTGGAGAATTCCAAAGGTAGAATTCACAAACTAGAAGTGAATTCTTGAACTCGTCTGTCTAGATTTTTTTCATTGTGAGGCTATTTCCGAGTCTTCTAAGTAGGTAGATTTTCCAAAATTTTTAGTTTTGAACTTAAAGAGGAAAAGGAACAAGGTTGAAGGTTCGGGCAATTTTCGGGCTTCAGTACCTTTGGGTTGATATTTATATAGAAAAATGATATTCTTCACTTTACCCTCCAGTCCTGACTTTTCCCCTTCCCAGCTGGCCCTCAACACGGTGACTTTTTGTTGTTATTTATTGGATAATATAATTTCTGGAATAATTGGCTTTGGGGAGACAAAAAGTTTGCTTGGGCAAATTCACTATGAAATCAAGCGAACAAACCACATACTAGTTTAGAAAAACTAGCTAGGATACCAGCATATACAAGTATCGACTCTGACTACATAAACATTTATATGGTAACAGTATTTATACATCAAAGTAAATAAATAAAAAAATCACTTCCTTTGTCTCAAGCTATAGTCATATACCTATATTCTACAATACAGTGCAACTCCAAAGTCAAATTCCTATCATCTTAGATACTCTGCTCTCTATGGGAGAGATATTGGCATTTCTAGCACTCCTTGCAAGCTCTTCTTATAATCCTACTTGAACTATCCCTTTTTATATTTACTACAAAACAAACCAAGCTATGATCTCACACATTCACTCCAGTTAAGTCTTGTTAGTCATATCTTCTCTACTTACAAAAATCCTGCCAAATGCTTGCTATACAGGAGAGCCTAAAGAATATAAGGTTACCATCTGATAGGACACAGGTTCTTGCACTGTGCCATTAGTATGAAGCTTCTCCCTTATAACTAGTTGGCAAGAGCAACTAGCCAAGATAATATCTTATGATCCAGCCGTACATCAAGGAGCAATTCACTTCTAACCCTATAATCTGATAACTTGCTAGATAAAAATAACCATCTGAAAGCTTTATTTTGCAAATGAAAATTGCTGGCACTGTCTAGTACGCATGGCATCACTCAATCATAGCAGTGCCTTTCTTAATGTATACTTTTGGTACACAGCTGCCAATCCTCGATTACATGTCTACAACTGCAATTTGACTCTTATTAGGGCATTTCCAGCCTAGAATTATTTGCTTGTTCACTTTATTCTATTTCTAGTATGCATAAAAAGATGCAAAGCTATAAACTAATATGCACCTTCTAGAAGAGAAACTATAGTTCTCATTTCCATGTACTTGTGCACAATTTCATTACAGTACTCTTATCAAACTACAAATCGTGATAAATAGCAATCTTGGCAACCAAATATCAAGAAACAAACAAACAAAAGTACAGATCAGGAATCAAACAGGAAAAAGAAGAGATTAAATAACGAACTACATGCCAAGCAATAGCAAAACCTTGCATCTCTAACAGTTACTACTGGCTAATCAGAGAGAACGTGAACCAAACTGTTCTATTATTAGAAGAGGAAAACCAAAAGGTGAAAACAAATTACCTGGCTGGGATTAGGGCAAGATAAGTAACAGCTTGGGGGAAAAGCTGCACCAGAATGTGGCCACTGATAAGCACCACAGCGAGACCCTTGCAGAGCCTTGTAAACCCCGTAAACAACCCCCCACCACCCTAAGATCACAAAAAAAAAAAAAAAAATCAAATCAAATCAAGTAGAAGAACAGATGTAATTCCGAGTCTTGCAAATCAAAATCGAAAAAAACTATGGAAATGAAGAAGGACTGCAATCGAAAGGCAACAAAATGGGGATGATAGCAATTACATGGCAAAATTCTCTAATTATATGGAGGGAGTTAAATAGAAATAGATAGAGACAAGAACAATGCGGATCTCTAGAAGGAAAAAAAAATGAGAGAGAGAGAGAGAGAGAGTTTACGCTGGAGAGCGCTGGAGTACTCATGATGACTGAAGAAGTTGGGATGGTCGCCGGAGAATTAATATTCACCAACTGCAACCTCTAATATGCCCTCTAACGAATTCAAGGTTTTATGTACTTGAAGATCAGATTTGATGGAAGATCTGATACCTACTTCACCCTGTTAATATCAAAATCACGTGTGCATGAAGAAAATGCCTTATTATGAATACTCCATCCGATCTGAAATACTTGATGTTTTAGACTTTTACGCGGAAATTAAGAAACCTCCCCTTGATGAAATTGGAGTAATAAAAAAATCAATTTTTTTTGTCCAAATACAACTGGTACACAATTACATTAATGAGAGAAGGCTTTGAATGTCTTCTCATGATGACTTTTTAAAAAAAAAATGGAGCCAACCTTTAGAAATTTTCTTTTTAATCTCGTAACATCAAATAAATCCAATCAAAATTTTACCCTTAAATCATCCAATATTTCCAATCAGAGGGAGTAGCATTCTGATTCATGATGGCCAAAAATGACAAAATGTTATGACAAAGACAAGGAGAAATTGATCTGATCGTTAGACAATCCAAGTTTCACTCACAAGAAGATGCAAAAGGGGAGCAGATCAGGTACCAAACAAAAAATTCAAAGCAAGAAAAGGATCAACAGATAAAATCATCGACCAATTCCACAGATTAAGTAGAAATTACACCAAATAGCTAAATGGAAGCCCAAAGGCAGAAAAACAAACCCGTATTAAACCTCTAGCCAACGTCAACAGATTGTTGAATATGAGATCGCATCGTCAAATAGACTAGAACAGACAGTGAATCTCAGACACATAGAAATGAAATACACGTAATTTCAACCTAACATGGAAACCTGAACTCGACATTCCACGAAATTTCAGCAGATCATGGAAAATTGAGCAAATAGATTCCACTTGCGCAGATCAGCAAGGCGGTAACAACAAGCATGGAAAATCCGAAATTGGTGAAGAAATTGTACAGGGAGGAAACGGTACAGGAAGATCTCGCTTCAAATAACAGAAAAACCAACAAAAATCAAAGAAATCGAACCTCTTAATCTCTAGGGTTAGTCGCACAATGAACGGCGATAGGGACAGTGGCGGTGACTGGATGAGCGCGAACTAGTGAAACTGGTGGTGCAGGTGCGGAGAGAGATCGAGAGATAACCAGAGAGGAGCGAGGGAAACGAAAAAGGGGAGATCTCTGGAGAAGCAGAGAGAGGCGAGGGAGTGAAGATGGAAGATGAACAAACAATGGCCAATGAGTTGCACAAATTGAAAATGGATCTCATCTCAGAACAACTTAACAAGGGGACCTACCCGGCACAAATATTACAACTTACCCGTTAATAGGTACATGCTTTCTGTTAAATTACGATTTGGGGTACAAATTTCTGAAAAAATGTAAACTCCACCAAACATCTTTTTTTTATTATTAGGAAAGGTTTCGGGTGAGAAAACTCTACCCGAGAACATTCTCGCCGATGAGGTCCTGCAAACTTAAATTATTTGAGATGTCGATACCCGGCCAGAGTGGTCAAGGTGTGCAACTTTTTTAGTCACTCTATTGCTCATGCGGGAAATGTGAAAGAAAGATACTTCTTTCACAATCGACAATAGAGTTTTGATATCAGTCATGATCAATTCAATTTCTCAATGACAGTTATGCTGGTTTTTCAAATGATTTATTATTATTAGATAATCTCCTTCAATTTGTACTTTGTCTATATGCAACTGTCTAATTTTTTGTGCTCCTAATTTAAGGACAAGAGCTTCCGATTTAAGTGGAAACTCCACTAGACATCAAATATTGTTGGGAATGGTTATTGGTAACGTGGTTAAATTTCGATTGTAAAGATTATTTCCATACACAAGTCTTTTATCAATTTATGATATAATTATGAATTGCAACAGAAAAAAAAAACTAAACTATTTTTGTGGATATGTTCCTTTTGGTGTGTGTGGCTGCTCATAGAATTTTACTAGTGAAGATGCTTGGTTTTCATATGGTCCGTTCTTGATCGCACATCGGCTCTCCATGGTTTAGTTCACGTAAATCGGTACAAATCTTATTTCGAGAAAGACCGAAAAGCTAGTTGGAAAGGCCAAAGCCAATTCCGATCCAAAAAACCGACCCCTATTACGGTATTTGGTTTTGTATTTATAGGCCAAATCAGTGAGTTCGCTCCACCTCTTGGCATCAACAAGTTTTGTGGGTCTTTTTACCTTATTTATATGCTTAACAATGACATATGTCAACTTTTGCCATTTAGAAGATGACATGTGTAAAGTCAAGTTCCAAGTTGCTGCAAATATCAGGCAAACCCTATGGGCGTTTACTTTTTGTGATTTGTTGGAACTTACAACCTTAATATTCTTTTTTTTTTTTAAGTAAAAATTTGGATGCGAAACCGCTATCCGATAGCATCCTTTCGGATGAGGTCGATTAGACCTGGGTCACTGTATATATAGATGGGGTGGAGGCAATATGAGCAAGATGTGCAACCTTATCCGCCACACAATTGCCGTTACGAAGGATGTGTGAAAACGATACTTCGTAAAACCCCGTAAGCCATGATTAGCTCGATTTCCCATGGACATCTAGTTTTAGATTGTAAATGATTGATAATGGTGAGTGAATCTCCTTCTATTATTATTTTAGGGATTCTCAAATCGAGGGCTCTGAGAACACCCCTTCTTAATGCCAAGGCTTCGGTCATTAAAGGGGTTTGGTATCCAACCATTTCACTACCCATTGCTACTGAATTCCCTGTGCTGTCACGAATGATGTAACCTATCGAACTCTGCCGTTGGCCTGATGCGGAACCATCGAAATTTAGTTATAATTTCCCTTGTATTGGTAAATAAAGAGCGGCCATTCCGGGGTTCGAACCGGGGACCTATGGGTACTACCCACAAGTCCTTTCCGGTGAGCCATTCCGGAATGGTTTTAGTTTTAATTTCCCAGTTGGCGGCTTTTTCCACCTTTCCTTCTTCCTTCTATTCCCACTTTTCCCGGGGGGATTTGCTTGTCTTTGTGTTCTGCTGTCATCCTCTTCACTTTGCTTCCCTGCTTTATTCCATTCATTGATGTATGATTCCACAAGTTTCACAAATCCTCTTTCATTTGGCACTTTATGTTGTTGGAAGATTAGTTTATTACGAACCATCTAGATGGTCCACCAATGGAATACCAATTTCTTTTTTGCTGTGTGTCAAGCAATCTGCCTAATTTGGTCATTAGTTCCTTTATATTCCTTGTTATCTTGATATTGTCTTTGATTTCGGATTTCACTTTTGGTGATAAACTCGAACAGCAGAAAGAGAATCGACATTCAAATAATAGGTGGGTAGTGTCTTCTTCGTGATGATTGCACAAAGTACAATAAGGGGGCATTGCAAATCCTCTTTTAGCGAGACGGGCCGCTGTTGGGAGTCCATTCTGGCAGACTTTCCACATAAAGTTCTTGATTTTAGGCGGAACGTTCAAGTTCCAAATCCACGCGTTATTATCGTTATTTAATTCTGTTGTTTTCGTGGTGAGGTTGTACGCACTAGACGTCGTAAACCATCCTTTTCTGTCTGGCCACTAGTACATTCTGTCTTGAATTCGATTTACTGGGAGCGGAATATCTATGATTTGTTGCGCTATACCATTTGGTACTACCGTTCGTAATTTATCCAAATTTCATGCTCCATTAAGTATGTACTGATCAACCGTTTCATCCCAGTTAACCTTTGTTGGGTCGAGACAAGCATTCTGAATAGCCTTCACGGGGGCCCAATTATCAAGCCAGAACTTGATTGTTTTTCCATCGCCGACTGACCATGCTAGACCTTCCTTAAATGGCTGAATGAGTTTTCTTAGTTGCATCCATTGCCACGATGCATTTCCTTTCTTGTCAAAATCAAGTAGTGGTATTGACTTTAGATACTTGTGTTTGATAATTTTGACCCAACAGTTATCCGGTTCCGCAATAATTTTCTAAATGAGTTTCATTTGTAGTGTCTCATTCATTTCTTTGGTTTTCCTTAAACCTATTCCTCCTTTCGCTTTTGGTTTACATACTCTGTCCCATCCAATTAGGGGTTTGTATTGGAGGTCTTTGTTCCAAAAGAAAGTCCTATGAATTTTATCTAACGCGGTGTGAATTGTCACTGGGAGCATAAAACTTTGCATAGCAAACAGTGGTTTAGAAGCTAAATTTGAGTTTATTAACACTGGCCTCCCATGTTGAGATATTGAATCAGCTCTCCATTTTGCTAATTGGTTAGTCGTTTTTCCGATGATTTCTTCAAAAGTGCTTTTATTTACTCTACCGTCAACTATCAGACACCCTAGGTACTTATCAAGTTTAACATGCTTTGATATACTTAGGCATCCCTTAATTGTTAATATTCGCGATCCAGGAATCCCTGGGGAACCTTGAAAGACCGACTTGTTATAGTTAACTTTCTGCCCAGACAATAAGCAGTAATCATCGACAATTTTCCTTACTTTTTCACATGTTGCCATGTTGCCTTTCATGAAAATGATGATATCGTCAGCGAATGCTAGGAAAGGGATTCTTGGTCCAGAAGGACCAAACCTAAAGCCAATACTAGACTTGTTGAAATTTGATTCATCTATTAGTTTCCTCGCGAGCACTTCTGCTCCAAGGATGAACAAGAATGGAGACATGGGGTCGCCTTGTCTTAATCTCCTAGATGGTTTAAAGACCTCTGTAGGGCCATTATTTACTAAAACCGAGAAGGAAACCGTTGTTACACATTCCATTATTAAGCTTATGACATAGTCGTTGAAACCTAATTTTCTTAATACTGCCTCGGTGAAGGTCCAATCAACTATATCGTAGGCTTTTTCCATATCTAGTTTAATAGCTAACCATCCTTCTGATCCTTTCCTTGACTTAAAAGAATGGAAGATCTCATGTGCTATCAGTATGTTATCCTGAATTGCTCTATCGGATACAAATGCTCCTTGAAAGGGGTGGATTAATTTCCCAATCACCTTCTTGAGTCTTTCTGTTAAAATTCTCGATATTATTTTATATATCGTTGAACACAGACTAATAGGTCTATAGTCTGACGTCTTCGATGGATTGTCACACTTTGGTAGCAGAGTGATAAATGTATGATTTATCTGTCGAAGAATTCTGCCGGAATGAAAAAAGGCTTTAACTGCTTTAATCACATCATTCCCGACAATGTCCCAGTGGGACTTATAAAACTCCGCAGTCATTCTATCTGGTCCCGGGGATTTGTTGAGGCCTAAAGACCATACCGCATTTTTTATTTCACTATTAGTTGGCTTTTGGCTTAAGGTCCTATTTTCTTCATCCGTTATCCTTTGCGGAATTAGCTCGAGGTATTCATTAAGTAGTGTCATGTTGATTTATTCTTTGGAGAAACGCCTCCTAAAATCATTTTTAATTTCCTCTCTAATATTCTCTTCCCCCATTACCTGTGCCCCATCACTAGTCGTGATATTTCTTATAATCTTCCTATTTCGCCTCCCAGAAGCCAGGGCCGTTCCGTTATATTTTGATGCCTTGTGCAACTCATATGTCGAGGCCTTTTTTTTAAAACTAATTCAAAGGGGGAAAATGAATCCACTAAATTCACTAACAAAAGAGACGTTCTCATGTTCAATTGAAATCAAAGCCAAAGTATTATTTTACATTCCTTGCCGCTGAATGTTAATTTTGTGAGGAAAAAAAATACCTCCCATAATTGTTTTGGGGCAAAAGTAGCTGCTGTAATTATTTTTTTGGAAAAAGGGGGCTGTTTTTAGAAAAAAATGTCCGAGTGGGCTGTTTGCTGTAATTCAGTACAGAGTAAGAGTAACTGTTTTTGAAAAATAAAAAGGTCGGACCTGCCATTGTTAAGATTCGAACTTGCCACCAATTTGGTACAAACGCAACCCCTTACCATCTGATCTACTGAAACTAGTTGGTACTCTTTACAATTTATATATAGATATTATAACACCTATACCGCTATACGAAGCCCCTAAAATTTTGAGGCCCCGTGCGATTGCACTCTTCGCACGGGCTTCGGACCGGCCCTGCCAAAAGCTACTCTATGAAAGTATGATGTATTCGAATCAGTGAGCTTGAGGTGCTTTGATTTTGCTCTCTGTCCCCAATATTCTTTTTGGAATTTTAGTAATTGTTCTTTTTTCCTGATCAATTGTTTTTCAATTAAGTAATCCTGACACGTCCTGGCTAGAGCATTTGATTGGATACTAATTAGATCTTTTTCTACAGTTTGTATTTGACGGAAGATAATTCCTAAGGAGTTTTTATTCCATATTTTAATCTTTCCTTTCAGAAGTTTAGTTTTATACATTAATCTGTACATCGCTGATCCCGTACACCTGATTCTCTATGTCTGTTTCACTATGTTTATGAAGTCTTTTCTTTGTAGCCACATTGATGCGGGAGCATCCAAGACACCTTCGGATGTTGTCATTCTCAAGAGAAAGAAGAAGGCTCCACCTTGGGAGAAGATCCAAAGGTGCAAATAATGACGTTTTAGAATCTCGTTCAGAATTTTGACAGCTTTTTGACGTCTCTGTAAAATGGGTCGTACGGATTCAATATTAATCGGATTGAGGCGTTCCATACCTTGTTGGAACGAGGACAAAGAGATATACAACTTTGGTGTTGAAGGTTTATCCAGATTCATCCTAGACTTTGGCCGAAACTCAACATCTTTGCAAGCTGTACTGTTTAGAATGAAAATCAGCTCCTTATGTTTCTATTTTTAGTATTAATTTTACTTAAGTTATTTTAGGAAACTTTAGAGGTTATTTTATTAATTCCTTCAAATCATTGTTTATCTTCTTAGAAGCTTAGGCCGGCCCATGAACAACCATAGACATCTATATATTTCGATTCCTCCTTTGTAATTCAGTAGGAATATAATGAATAGAATTAGTCTTCTCAAATTGTGTGAAACACATTGAGTGATTGTTGGATGATTAGAGTTGTGCTCATCATTCACGAATTGGTATCTATCTCAGCTTGGTTTGCTTTGTGTTCATCAACTTCGCAAGACTTGGTGATCCTAGTATCCACAAGCCCCCTCCTTGTGCCTCCAAGTTGTCTGCTTGGTTGTGTAGGGTTGTAGAGGCGGGTTATATAGTCATTGGTATTGGTTCCTACCCTCTTAGGAGGCCTGAGGTCTTTATCTTGTTCTATATAGATCGACTCAGTCCTTATCGGTCGTGTCTTTATATCAATTTCGAGTCTTTATTGCTTTCTTGTCTTTGTCGAGTCTTGTTCTTGTGTTCTTGTTGATACGGGGTTAGCCGTGAGATGGTCCGATCTTCGACAACAAGCAAGAAACTCAAAGAAAGACTCAAGAATGACGCAAGAAACAAAGGACACAGCAAGAACACTTCAAGAATATATCGGTCAAGAAAGTGCAAGATCGACCAAGAACATAAAGAACGCAGCAAAGAAAGACCAAGAACTCAACAAGACTCAAAGATGAATAAAGACTCGAAATTGAATTGCAAGAAGTGAAAAGACACGGCCGATAAGGACTGAGTCGATCTATATAGAACAAGATAAAGACCTCAGGCCTCCTAAGAGGGTAGGAACCAATACCAATGACTATATAACCCGCCTCTACAACCCTACACAACCAAGCGGACAACTTGGAGGCACAAGGAGGGGGCTTGTGGATACTAGGATCACCAAGTCTTGCGAAGTTGATGAACACAAAGCAAACCAAGCTGAGATAGATACCAATTCGTGAATGATGAGCACAGCTCTAATCATCCAACAATCACTCAATGTGTTTCACACAATTTGAGAAGACTAATTCTATTCATTATATTCCTACTGAATTACAAAGGAGGAATCGAAATATATAGATGTCTATGGTTGTTCATGGGCCGGCCTAAGCTTCTAAGAAGATAAACAATGATTTGAAGGAATTAATAAAATAACCTCTAAAGTTTCCTAAAATAACTTAAGTAAAATTAATACTAAAAATAGAAACATAAGGAGCTGATTTTCATTCTAAACAGTACAGCTTGCAAAGATGTTGAGTTTCGGCCAAAGTCTAGGATGAATCTGGATAAACTTTCAACACCAAAGTTGTAGATCTCTTTGTCCTCGTTCCAACAAGGTATGACACGCCTCAATCCAATTAATATTGAATCCGTACGACCCATTTTACAGAGACGTCGAAAAGCTGTCAAAATTCTGAACGAGAATCTAAAACGTCATTATTTGCACCTTTGGATCTTCTCCCAAGGTGGAGCCTTTTTCTTCCTCTTGAGAATGACAACATCCGAAGGTGTCTTGGATGGTCCCGCATCAATCTCCCTTTCTTGAAAAGGATTCGTCCTCGAATCCAAGGTCGCATATGATTCCGCAAAGACATCCACACGAGTTCCTGGATTGAAAACCTTATGCCCATGGAAACTCATCTCAAGAACGATTGTTGTAGGTATTGACCACTCCTCGATGGTTATTGTCTCAGCTTAATCTACAAAATCAAGAAAAGAAACTTGATTAGTTCAAAATTCAGAATTCAGATTAATGTCATGATGTCCTAATTGAATATGCACTTGAGCTTGGTCATTAATCCCTAAGTTTCCATCCAATGCTAGCAAATTTTCTTCCTTTCTCAAGGCTGAATTTTCAATTAATTCAAGGCTAGTAATATTAGAACAATTTTCATCATCAATGATCATATTAGAAACATTGCCATTTTCTAAGCATTTAATATGACATAAATCTTTTCTTTGATTATTATCACATGGTATAGGTTGAACATTTAAAACCGTACTATCAATCAAAGAATCATCATGCTCAGATTCAATGCAAACATTATCATCACATGCAAGTAAATTAAGATCTTGATCATTATTAACATGCTCACCATGTTTATCACTAGAATTTTCAGATTCATTATCGCCTAGGTGATTAAGCATGAGAGGCTTCTTATTTGGGCAATCCTTCATAACATGTCCACTACCTTGACATATAAAGCAAGGAATGTACATAGGTTCAAGAGTAGAAGAGTTAGGATTACTCCCTTTAGGGCCAGTAGATACCCTAGACGATTCATGTCCATTCCAAGGCGCTCTGCCATTGTCGATGGGCTCATGAGGCATTCGGCCTTCACTCCTCCCTTGGGGTTGGCTTACTCTCTCCCTTGAGCCGCCATCAAACCTCCTTTGGGGCTGCTGCACTTGGCCTTGGTGCCACCTTTGGGGTTGCCCACTCGACATTCTACCACCTTGGCTCCTGTATTTAGCATTCCTTTCCACTTTCATAGCTAAATGTAAAAGTTCAGTAGGCGTAGAATAAGGAAAGTAATCAATTTCATGAGCTAAGGCGGGGTGCAATATTCTAAGAAACCTAGCATTGGTATCTTCATCATTTTCAACTACATTAGCTCTAGCCATGGTTTCTTGCATTGCATTAAACGTTTCTTCAACACTTTTATTACCTTGTCTAAGGTTTTCTAGTCGTTGTCTAAGCTCTGTACAGTAGTGTTGGGGAACAAACCTACTTTCATTTGTGCTTTTAATTGGTTCCAAGAAGCGATAGGCGCATCAAGGGCTCTTCTTCTTTCTTTATTCAGACTATCCCACCAAATTAAAGCGAACCCTTGAAATTCTAAAGAAGCTAACTGCACCTTTTTATGTTCAGAGAAGTTATGACAATTCCATATTCGATCGATTTTAGTTTCCCAATCAATATATGCATCTGGATCGTTGTTACCATCAAATTGAGGGGTCTTTACCTTGACCTTACCTATGCCATCTTGCGCAGGCTCTCTTGGTGCTCGATAGTGGTATCGACCTCCTCTATCATTTTGCCTAGGACGTTGCTCCCAATGATCATCCTCTTGGAAGTCAACTTCATCCCACTACTACATATATGGCCCTAATGTATCACTCAAAAACATTACATTACGACTTAAAAATGTTACAATAGGGGAAAAGGTAACACTTTTTAGGCATTGCATTTGCGGCCGTTGCATTTGACCTAATGTAACATTTTTATTTGCTAATGTAACAGTTTTTCATTAGCAATATTAAGCGTTACATTTGATAACAAAACTATTACATTTGAATTAAATGTTACATTTTAGAATAAATGTTACCTTTGTATGATTAGTAACCATTAGCTAAATATGCTATATCTAATTAATAGTGTTACCTTTAAAGAACATTGTTACTCTTAATATATATATATTAAATAATTTAAGGATACCTTATAATAAATAAAAGACATGCATTATCCAGAATAATAGTCTCCTTACACAAATCCAAAAGGTATAGCAAAGTTATATAATTATTCTTATCTAGTACATAACTGCCCATTAATGCCGACTCCTTCATCTCCCTCTCCCTTTCCACCTCATGTCTCACAAGCTTGAAATGTGAAGACAGTACAATTTCTTCTATACTTGTAGAAATCAACTTCTTCAAATGGTGAGAAGTGAGAACCATATTCATGATACAAAAGACCTGAAGATTTTATAGAACCCATTTAGCAAAAGATAACACAATCGAACCAAAAAATTCTATGGTTGATATTAAAAGATACAATAAGGTTTAAACAATGGATCGAGAATGAATTCTTTGAGTTTCAAGAGAATGTTGGAGAAAATCAAAACAATGTAGGAATATAAACTATAATCTCAATAAACAATTGACCGTAGGATCAAATGAATCCACTAAAAATTATTGTTAAAAAAAAATCATCTACATATCAGGGACTATATGCACCTCTCAAGTTTTTTATGTTTCACAATCCTAAAACTAGAGTGTAATTGACAAATGGAAAATAACTCGCAAATTAACTAACCTTGTGGTCGAAGGCCCTATGGAAAAAATTACTAAGCCACCAAAATGGAGAAACTCTCATCTGACAAGAGAATAAAGATTCATTCAGTTTATACATCTAACAAGATATGGTATTAGAAACTAGTTTTCAAACATTATAAAAAAATGTTAGAAAATAGTGGCAATGAAATATGGAAACTCATTATAAAACACAAAAAAACACTAAAAAATCAAAATAGTATAGCCCGACTAGTCACATAGTTTAGAAGGTGCATGGTTAGAGATATCAATAGTACTCGTCTTACTGAGCAGCAATTGGCATGTGAGGTCATCGGGCCTGTCCTAGAATCCTAAGAATTAAATTAACAAAAGTATTATTCAGCATCGCAACGTCCTCATGATTCTCTAAAACCGCATAACAAACAAAGTAATTGTTCAAGAAATGACAACAGTGATAGAGAGCCCTACTTCAAAGTATGTTACTATTGTGAGGGAAGATAGTGGCAGCTATACTTACAGAATAGAATAGGAGTAGTGGACTCCCGCACAGGTTCATGAACTGCTCCATGAACTGCTCGTTCAATAGACCGAAAAGCATTAGCACTAAAAATGTCCATTTTAACACCCAAAATGTCTGGAATCTCAGGCTGTACTCCAAGACTTGTATCTTCTATTTGAGATACAATAAGATAGATTAAATAAACATACATGATAAATGAAAAACAAAAACAATCATTAGAGTAAAATAAAAGTTATGTCAACGATAAATGAAGTGTGTAAAAGGTACCCCTTGTTTAACTCTCTTTTTAACTCTATCAGATTAGCACACAGCTTTGAGCTAAATCACCTTTCCACATCCTATGAAATAGAAAAATCGGATAAAACTTGAGATAAGAATAAAGCTCTACATAAAATTCTTGTGCTATTAGTATTTACGTGAAAAAAATTGCTTAGCTAGAACAAATAGAAATGAAGATTAAACAATGCGTTGTAATCCCCAAAACACAACTTCATTTATTGATGAAAACATTAAAGAACAAAATGGGTGTATACGTTATGGTTGAACTCAAGTAACGAACAATTTTATCATGTTATTAATAGAATTACTTATAAATTTTCTTTTTGTTTTTCTTAATTTATAAAGATATGACTACATGAATTAGTAATTTCACTTGACAAAGAGTACGAGGGTATATAATAGGAAATCAATATTATCTATTTAGAAAAAAGAAGAAGAAAGGTTCAGGGTACTCCATAGATAAAAAAAAAATTAAGAGGCTTTAAAACGTATCTCAAGTAACTAAAGTAAGTGTGGTGGTGTGTATTGCTATGTAAGCAAGGCAACTGCCAAAAAAAAAACCAGACATGAACATTTATTTCTGCTAGCATATATCATATATGAATGATTTGATTGTACCGAAGCACTTGTTACATGCATGAGGAAAAAAACTTTGAATAAACTTCCAAAATATGACAATACTACATACAGACATTACGATATAAACCTTAGCCGTAGCTATATCAAGGATCATATTGACTATTTGGACCCAGCAATATAACAAGAAACTCCAAGAAATGCAAGTATGAAAACTTTTGACATTCTGAAACCATAATCATTACAGATACATCCAACTAGCATTTATGCTTATCTAAGGCATACAA
Source organism: Persicaria maculosa (assembly GCA_963922045.1). Classification (NCBI taxonomy): domain Eukaryota; kingdom Viridiplantae; phylum Streptophyta; class Magnoliopsida; order Caryophyllales; family Polygonaceae; genus Persicaria; species Persicaria maculosa. The sequence continues at coordinate 27,973,969 of OY998256.1, read as the reverse complement.
AAATCAATGACGAGGGTTGATTGCTCAATATATAAGTTTAGGTTTTACGTAGTCATTCCAGTTTCAAACTCTTAGGTGGAAACTCTCCGCTCGTAAATGCAAGTAAAAGAATTCATTCAAACTACAGAAATCATGATGATTAGGATGGAATACCTACATCATAGTAGTCATGTAAATAATAAGAGACTGAATAATGTTACGCATAGCAAGCACTGTGAAGCTACAAGGCAGATAACTAATTAACAATGATGGAAGAAGGATAGTTGAGACAAAGGAATTTGAGGATGAGCAAATTAATTTTCATTTTAATCAAGAAAAGGAAAATGGACAATAGGCATACGTTGCTTCTTCAACTCTGCAAAGAACTAATTTCAACTTGACAGATTGAGTATAAAGGAATTAAATCTGAAGGAAATATAGATAGGCCAAAAAATCATAACCTATGTACAAGAACGTACGCTTATACTTTTCACGTCATCTAGCAGAACACAGTCAAGCACCAATTCACTGAAACTAGACCGGAAGAGTTTGGTTATATGTGACAACTCAAATTAGCATTTAGAAATCAAGAACCCTAACCCAATTTGAACCGTAAATTAAGGACCCTAAACCAATTTGAACCCTAAATCCTAAACCCTAAACTAGTTTTAACCCTAAATCAAGGACTCCAAACTAGTTTTAACACTAAATCAAGAACCCGTAAACTAATTTCAACCAATTTGAACCCTAAAACAAAAACCCTAAATCAATTTCAAACAAAGAGCAGTGAAATCGCACTAACAAAGTCGCAACACGGGGAAATAAGATTGTTGTTCATGCTCTTAATAACAAAGTGGCAACAGAGAGTAAGGAGGAGGAGTCACCGTTGCTCTTGGTCCCGATCGTTCCAGTGGTGGCCTTGCCTGCAAAGCTTCGAGCCTCATCTAGCCAGCCGTTCGTCGGGCGAGCAAGTGAGGGAGCCGTCACCCTCACTAGGCGTTCGTTGGATCGACTCCTCCATTGACGGAGAGAGATGGAGGCGCACACAGGGGGACTCAAGAGGGGCTGAAGAGATCGAGATGGTGCAAGAAGGGGAAAACGAGAGAGACAGAGAGATACAGAGAGCGGCGTTGCTGCTTTGCCCCTCTTTTTAGATAAGAAGAGACAAGGGTAGGGTTGAGGGTTTTTTCCATATAAATTGGACCTTACTTTTTTAGATTTATTATTCATAAAAAAAATACAATGAATTAAAAAATAATTACCATGCAATATTTGATTTGAATGTTATCACAAGTTTAAACATAATAAATATTGAAAATTTAAAATTATTTATTATAATTAAATTTTCTTAAATAATATTTTAAATTTAATGATATTTTAGATTTTAAATTTATATGAAACGACAAGGTAAAATGTAATGATATTTAAAAACTTTATCAATTTTATATTTTTATATTTTAATTATTTTATTTTTTCATAGCCTTTTTTAACATTACATGCAATTTTAAATTATTATTTTTAGCTAGTGTTACAATAGAGAGGAAAAGGTGTTGCTTATACAAAAGTGTTACATTATTCTAGATAATGTTACATATAATGTAACATAATTTGTGCAAATGTAACAATTTGTTAATGTAGATTCAAATATGTTACAATAGACACATAAGGTAACAATTTATAAAAATGTTACATTATAAATGTTACATTAGGCTTGGAAATGTAGTAGTGTCCTCTAAGAAGTAGTAATCTTCTTGTTGTCATCGTCCTTTCCCTCGTCCCTGCAAATTAGCAAACGCATTATTCCTTCGTGGAGAGATGTTCTTATCAAATAAAGGTTTAGCTATATGAGGACTAAAATTAGGATTAGGGTTAGGATTGTGTACTTCCCTTTCATTGTGAGGCGCTTCATTACGCCGGGGATTACCTTGCCCAGCCATGTTGTAAGATCTGGATGGCCGAGCCTCTAATGCCGCCAGTCCTTCATTTATCTTAGCCAAGGTCTCCATCATGGTGTTGAACATGGTGACCTGATTAGAGATATCAAATAAAAACAAACAAAGAACTAGGTAAAAGTTAGAAAATATAAACAGCTCACAATTGTGTTTCGCTCACACTCCCTCTCTAATTGGTATGTCGCGCTTGTTGGGGCAATCCGCTTTGGGCAAATCAACAATCAAGCAAAGAACTTAACAATCAAAGTATAGGATCAAGAGAATGAATGAAACAAACAACCAAGAGTACTCGACAAAAGGGTTGTGGTACTCGACAAACTCAAAGAGAGCACCTGATCAAAGAAATCAGTACTCGACTAAAGCAATTAACAACTCGATTCAAGCAAAACAGATGGGTATTTGCAAGACATCAACTCGACATAGACCAAAGAGTACTCGACAGGGGTCAAGATCTCTTCGACACAACAACTCAGCACTCAACAATGAGGAGAAGTGCTCAACAAACAGCCACAAACAACTCGACAATAGCTATAATAAAAGAAAATAAAAGAAAAACTAAGAAAGAATGGAAATTTACCTCTTTTTGATTGAAAACCTTTAAGTTAGGATGTTGTAGCTGCAAGGTAGGGTTTCAATTTTGTGTTTTGTAGGAGGTAATGTGTTTAGAATAGGGTTGTCGACTAAGGGCCGTAGAAATCACCAATTTTGGTCCTTGGAGCTTTCTTGCACTAGTAGAACAACACTTTTTTTTTTTGACTTACTTTTACCCCTAGTGAATTTTATCTTCCTAGGTCCAAGATAAATCTATTTTTTTTTTGAATTTTCGAAACTGATTTTTTTTTTTATCTAATGCACGAAAGACACCTATGTATGAAAGGACTCGAAAATCTGATGAATGGTGAGGGGATAAAAACTTCAGCCCTAAGATAAATAAATAGACAACCTTTTAGATAAAATAGGAAATTGGATATATCTTTAGCCTTTTTAGATAGTTGATAGATATAATAGGATTTAAATCTAACAACTTAATAAAATCTGATTTTTAGGCAATGGATAAAAGATAAACCAAAATTCCCAAAGATAGAACAAAGGATAGAAAAGATAACAAACTAGGGTTTGTCTTTGTGTGGAGGACTGATTTCGGCCAAGCAAGGCTATGGGGACACAAGTGTGCCGTCGGCTATGGTGAACACAAGGGTTGTGCACACGCAGTGGTCGACTCCACGGTCTCGGCTAGGCTTTGTGTTTAGGCTATGCAACCACAAACAATCACAAACTCAAGATTAGTGCAAGAATCAATAAAGAATGCAAGAAGTAAATAACCAAAACAAGAACTGACTCTATTTTTGTGTTTTTGTGTTTAGGAAAAGAAAAGACCCAATCACCTATGTTTTCAAATTTAAAAGGCGGGGGTGTAAATTCTTTCCCAAACGATAGGCTGATAGAGATCGGGCAATGATCAGATCCTGTAAAGGCTCCGTTAAATGTTGCAAGCTCAGGGAAGGTCACCAGAAACTCATGTTGAACCAATACTCGGTCTAATTTTTCCAAAACATTGTCCTCCCCTTCCTTTTTTTTTTCCTCCAAGTGAATTTATTGCCCCATGATGGGATTTCAAGCATAGCGCAACGATTTTTGAATTGGTGTATTCTAATGTATCTCTTTTGATTATTCTCTATTCCCCCAAGCTTTTCACTACTGCTACTAATCTCATTCATATATTCTATTACTAGGCATGGTAGGGGTTCATTGATGATGATACTTGACAATTCATTCCAGAAGATATCTTTGTCAGATTCGTGGGGTGGGGCATAAACAAAAAATAATACTCCTATAAAGTTTTTATCTAAGCATGAATATTTGACACAGATTGCTCTTGGTAGCACCATATCAACCTCTATTGATTCATTTTGAAGATCGTTCTCATTCCAAAGGAGACCAATTCCTCCAGTTCTATCATTCCCTACGGACCAAATCGCATTATTGTATCCACTCGACCTCCAGGTTTTCTCAAGAGGAACTTAATTTGTTCTCATCTCTGCAACTGCCATTATCGAGATATGCTCATTGATTCTCATGGCTTTAAGGTCTGTCCAAATATTCGACTTTCCTAAACCTCTAACATTCCAATAGCAGACTTTCATTATTTGACTACATGGTCCATCAGAAGCCAGGGGTGCAGAGCTTCTGACAAAAAAGGATTGTACACAATATTGAAGTTCTTAGAGCATGGAAGCTCCATTTTTTGAACATTACCCTGCCTTTTAATACATAACCATATATAATGCCAAACCCGAGGGGGTGACATTATACAAATTGTCCAAGGTTCATTACATAAATGAAGATACATCATAACTAACCGGGCATACCCTTGGGTAATAAGATCACTAGTCCAATCATAGAAACAGGCTAGAAATACAACACACATAATTGTTCTTGAGACATCGACACCATAGACATATAACATAAGTATACAACACACACAAGCTAGCAAGAGTAAAGAAACCCGGAGGGCCGCAACCCTTGCAGAGCTCATTGAGTCAAATGGAGCAGCCATGGAAGCCATCTTAGTCCTAGCATGTTTAGAACCCTTTTGACAATTACACCAACCACCAAATCCGGTTTTACCCAAAATTAGAATCTTCCAGCACAACGTATTCCTATAGCATTTGTAAGATATACCCTTTAGCAAGGATGTCACTGCAATAGTTCTTCCTGGGCTGATCAAACACCACCTGAATTTACATTTAGACAGCACTTTCATCCTTGCCAACCTCAACTGATAACATCTCAAGAGGGATGTACCAGGCGCGACAGATGGATTACTCATAGGGGAAAAAATCCATGTTTGGCTTGGCTTTGTATTAAAAAAAGGCATCATAAACCTTGGTGAATGGTAGATCAGCCACAGGAAAAACCAAAAGTGCACAACCCTTAACCACATCATGAAGGATTAAAAACGGTAGCCCTGGCAAACAGAAGGATTTCTTGTATAGTGATAACAGGACCAGTAACCACACATAACGCAGTGACAGACCAATTTGACATAAGAGTATATACCAAATCAAATAGGGCATTACACTCACTTTGCAATTTCTTTTCTGTTCTATTTCTGCACTGGTGATTTCAATAACATAATTAATGTTAAGGGATCCATTCAAATAATTTCTCCTCACCTTGGCATCACTGGAGAATGAGAACTCCTCAGCCTCTTTGCATTCAACAAAGTTTGGTTTGTCCTTTCGGAAAATCTCCGCAATTTCACCTCGCAAATTAAACCAGTCAATTGAATTATAGGTAGAATGAAGCTCATCAGAAGAGGGTTTCCACACATACCTGATCCAATTCCGGGTTCTCTTGGCCTCAAAGGGTTTGCCAATGAAGGCTACAAATTGAGAGATATGGTCCATTCCACTTTCAAGAAGCGAGACCACCCAACGCCAGACGGCGACTAGCCTCCATAAACCCTTTCCAGGGTAGGACAACGATGTCTCAATTCGCGTCACTGTTCTCGATATTAGAGTTTCCACATGAGCATGCATCATAGGAGACGAGCATCTCCTCAGAGAGTTTATTGCCCTCCTGTGGTTTTTTCCTTTACAGGGTTTAGACATTAGAGGAGCATGATCTTCTGCTACCTTGTGTTTTTTCCTTTTGTCAACTCCAGTAGGAGCCAACAGAATTACACAGACAGAAAAATAGATAGAGATTAGACTTTCAACTAGACCTGTCAAACAGGTCGGGCGGGTCGGGTCGTCTCGGGTTCGGGTCCGTTCCGGGTCGGGTCATTTCGGGTTACGGGTCGTGAAATGCTCAACCCAGACCCATATTTAACGAGTTCGGGTCGACCCAACGGGTCAAGAGCGCTACTCATCCATAATTTTTTAAATATCATTTACTATTTATACACATTATTTTAAAATGATAAAATTATGTAAAATATCAATAAAAATTTATTACTTGTTATAATTTCATTCTTTTTAGTTTTTGAAGTATGAAATTATATATAATATATAAATTGATATTTTATATAATTATTATCATCCTTAAAACCATACATAAATAGTAAACAGCATTTAAAAGTAAACAGATGGAGTATTTTTAATGACTATTTACATAGTTCCTAAATCTAAAATTGTTATATTATCCTAATAACAGTTATATTATTGAAAAAAAATAATTAATGTCGCTACAATAGTAATATGTAATTTTCTATACATAACAAATTGTAATGTTAAATTACAAAGTAAAGTTGATGATGAAAAATATAATATTCAATCCTAATTATTATTAGTAATAAATTACAATATTAGGTTAAATTGTAATTTATTTATGTTTTTATTATCTTAAAGCTTGACCCAACGGGTGACCCACGGGTCGACCCAACCCAACCCAGAAATTTACGGGTTGAACGGGTTCGGGTTGCTTCGGGTTTCGGGTTGAAATATTTGCGCCAAAACCCACGTTTTACGGGTCGGGTCGGGTCGGGTCCTCGGGTCGGATCACGTTTTGACAGGTCTACTTTCAACTATTAGAGTTTTGAGGACAGGAAAAAGGAAGGTGCAGAGACAACAGCACCACCACCATCGTCTTGGATTATTTGGATCATCCGACCCCAAAGCGAGGAGGGAGAAAGAGAGAGTACTAACCCTTCCAAAGCCGAGAAGCAAGTAGAGAATACCATCCCGGCCAAGCACTCCGACGAATAACCAGGCAACGCTGCAAGGACAGCAGCCACCCGAGAACGCCCAAATCGACACCAAACCGGAGCCCAAAGGCATCAGCCAATAGATCTTTAACCAACGGTCGAAACATGGCGGATTTGGCCACGGCGGGGGGCAAAGAGACCATAACCGCACCCAAGCCACCAACAAGAGACTCAGAACCTTCTCCGCGGGACGCCGATCAACCATAAGAGCCCTAAGGCTAAACCAACAACTTATCCCCAATTTTGAGAAATCAAAACAATCCTCCTCAAAATCTCCATCGAAGAGCACCCCAAGGTACTCGAAGACGAGAGATTGGCTAGAGAAAGGACCATCATCAGATCGAAGAGGGTAGAACAAGAAATCAGACTGTATTTTGTACTGGTTGGGGTTTGATTTCTCAATCAATCTAGGGCTCTTTCGGAGGAAGATGTACTCAATCACAAAGAGGACGATGTCAAATTTGGGGTTCTCAAAAAGAGAGTTTCTCTCTCTTGTTTTCTCTCTCATGTTTTTTTCTTTTTAGGTTCAACCTTAATATTCAATTCTTATATTTCTATCAAATTCTAGAGATAATAAATACATTTGCTATCCTTTTTTTTTGTAAAGGTAAATTTTATTAAAAGAGAAGCCAATAGGAAAACGATCCTGTTGGTAAAATAAACAAATTATAACTCATTCATATACTCAAAAGGCATGCAATCCCTTTCGATATATGTGCTAAAATAAGCATACCAATTCCACCCTTACAAACTTCACAATGCTACCACACTATCCACTAAAAATAGGGAAAATAACAATCTAAAAACACGTGTAATGATCAAACGAACTACAATCTCCATGGGAATACGATTGTCATCAAAGGTGATGGCGTTCCTCGCATGCCAAATATAATAGATCGAGACTAATAGAGAAAAAACTTAAACACATCGGATGGGCCACTTACTTTGGCTGGCTAACTTCAACTCTTCACAGCATTGTCCCGACGACATGACCCGCCCACTGAGCTAAAAACGCTGCCGGACAGACCCCCAGACCGCCAAGGAGAATGGGCAATAAAAGAAGATATGTCCGTGGGTCTCAAGCACATCCTCACAAAACCGACAAACTGGGTCTACATATATCTATGAATAACAACCTATCAAAAGTGAACAGCTTCCCACAAATTGCAAGCCAAGCGATGAAAGAGTGTTTGGGGGTGCCTCCCTTCGTCCATACCATACAATGCCACTGCACACTCTCCCCTTTCGTCCGTAAGCAAGCATAAGCATCGGAGACCTTGAACTGGCCTCCATGTACCCATCTAGCAAGAATCTCATTGGCATCATAGATACCCTCTCCAAAAGCACTTACTCGTTATCGAGCCCCAACCAAGGCCTTGATAAGCATAGAGTCTATCTTCTGAGTTTCCCAATCACTCGGCTCATTTACCACTAAATACATGTGATGAACCCACCGAACCAATAAATTGTCTCTCTTCTTCTTCTACATAGCCCAGAAGTACTTACACATAAAAGCAACATTCCAAGTTTCAAGGTCACATAAGCCCAAACCACCTTCAATCTTTGGTAGGCAAATCGCATTCCATGCTACTCGAGGTCGACGCCAAAGAAACTCCTGGAAAATGCCATTAAGACGATCAAGAAATCCTTTAGGAATCGGCAACATGGTGAGCTAAAAAGCCTCTATCCATTGAATGACAGTGCCTAATAACTCTCTTCGATCGGCAAACGAAAGATGCCTTCGAGCCCACATATCCATCGGTCCTCACATTTCAGCGAGCATTGGCTCATGGTGTTCAAGCTTCAATCCATGCGGCGAAATGGGAACTCCGAGGTATCGAAAAGGAAAGATTCCAACTTGAAACCTAGTTTCCCTCACAATGGCATCAACTTCATCCTCCTGAACTAAAGCAAGGAAGATATCGGACTTGTTTCCAGTCACCGACAGCCCAGAGATAGTCTCAAAATTCCGAAGACAACTCATAATCATCCTCAAGGACTCTTTGTCTCCTCGTCAAAAGAAGACTAAGTCATCCGCAAAGGCCAAGTGCAAAATTCGGAGTTGTTCACAAGGCTTATGGAGGCGGAATCCACCTCTTTATGTCTCCGCCCTCAACAATTTACTAAGCGGCTCCATGCAAACAACAGACAAAAGAGATGACATAGGATTACCTTGACGCAATTCCTTTCTCTCCGGAAAGAGTTCATGAAGTGACCAATTAACTTTGATGAAGTAAGAGGTGGTGTTAGTACACTCCATAACCCAATCCACAAACATGCTCGACGTACCAGTCTCAACTAGCGCGAACCTGTAGAGAAAATCCCACGAGATGGAATCATAAGCTTTAGGGCCGTGCCAATCATTTTGAGGGCCCTGTTCGAGATTAAAATTGATCATATCAATTAATTAATATATTTTTTTTACTAAACTTATAATTATTAATTTGTATGACATCTGTTGTTTTATTTATATCTATATTATTTTTGGTAAAATGAATTATATACATCTAGATTAACTTTTATTTTATAATTCCCACACACTTTAATCGTTATTAGTTTAATTCTCATATTACAATTCAAATTTATTATTTTTTTCATATTTTCAATATGTTTCTTTTATAAATAATAGATGTAATTAATTTTAGAATATTAATGTGTTAACACATTTCCGGGCATGAAACATGATACTAACTAGGGATAAAAAAACACTTTCAAAGTGTTTATTTATATTTATAATTCCACTTTAAACATAATGAGATCTATAAAAAGGAAAAAACAAAGAAATTGCTAAATAAAAAATACAAGATCCGCTACGTGTGCCCCTTAAACCACTAGGCCATTCGAAACATTCAATATCATTTCAAGAAAGACAGATTCTTATAACTAAATATGGTGGTACTCCGTGAGCTATTGGGCCCTTAAAATTTGGGTGCCTTGTTCCATTGATCCACCTGAACATGCTTAAGCACGGGTCTGATAAGCTTTGGCGAGATCACATTGAGGAAGCATCTCCTAACATCACACATAATGGGGCCAGGTGGGTTTCGCAATCTCGAGACTCAAACTTGCTACGCGATCATTTGGGGTCACAATAGTATTTGGGCTTCACAAATAATTAATTATTGCTCTCATGGGTTTTGCGATTTCATCATGGGTTTGCAAATGCTATTTCTTTTATCTTTTTTCTACCAAGTTTTAATTTATATAGCGGGAAACCTTAATTTAATTACTCTTAAGCTTATATAATCTCCTCTCAGATACATTAATATAATGCTTAAGTCTCTATATATAACCCTATTTTTAGGGGTATCGTTAGACTTGTTAAACAGGTCGGGTGGGTCAGGTCGTCTCGGGTCCGGATTCATTACGGGTCGGGTCGTTTCGGGTTACAGGTCATAAAATGCTCAATCCAGACCTATATTTAATGAGATCGGGTCGACCCAATGGGTCAAGAGCGTTACTCATCCAGAGTTTTTTAAATATCATTTTCTATTCATATACGTTATATTTAAGGATGATAAAAAAATATTTAAAATATCAAAATTATTTCATTCTTTTTAGTTTGAAGTATATATATAATATATAAATTGATATTTTATATAATTTTTTTTATCATCCTTAAAACCATACATAAATAGTAAAGAGGGAATTAAAAGAAGTAATCTTTGCCCCGGTTTGGTTTGCACGCCTAACCCACTAACCGTTTCTAATTGCAAGGGTTAGACCCCCTCCTTTAAAAAATTGCACCTCAAGCGGTCATTTTTACCTGGAGTAACCGGTGGTGCCTCCCCTTCCTTGCCTGTTTCTTGCCCCAAATCTACAGCAGAAAACCAGGGAGAGAGATTGAGCGTGGAGGGGATCGAATCCACAAGGACAAGAAGGAAGGAGGAAGGAGCGCAGACACTGGAGCTCGACGCTGCAGATGTGAGGGAGAGCTCGGCGCTGCAGATGTGAGGGAGAGCTCGGCGCTGGAGCGGGATTTCACCGGCGCCGCACCACCATTCCGCCTCCCATGACTCCGCTTCCAACCCCTCTGTCTCTCTCTCTCTCCTGGTCGCATCTTTCGCCTGGCCGTCCACCGCCGGTAGTCACCAGAACCCTCTTGCGCGCCACCATCCCTCTGCCTCCTCTCGCTAGATCTGTCTATTTCTAGTAGCCGACACCCTCGCCGTCTGACCACCGGAGACTCCCCAGACCCGCTGGACTTTCTCGCCCAGCCAGAATTGCCCAGCACCAGCCCCTCTCAGAATTTCTACTGCTAGCGTCATTGCTGCCTCAAATCGCCTTTGACATGGAATTTTCCAGACCTTGATTTCTCTTAGGTAAGAGCAGGTATATCTATCCCCTTAATTAATTGCTAAGTTGCAATTTTGAGAACTGCTAGACTGAAGTTCATTGTGACATTGGATTGGTCTTTGATGTTTGGGGGAATATGTTGTAAACAATCTAATTTTCAATTGTGGTGAACTTGGTAAAAATTGTTGATTTGTGAGTGTTTGATTTTAGTGGCTTTGATTGCATAACTTGTGAGTGCTCGGTTTCGATAGAAAATTGTGTAAATTCGTCAATAGAGCACCAAATCAGGTTCTGTCTATTGTTTTACATGACACGTGAATTGATTTACATGACACGTCCATTATTTTACATGACATGTCAGTAGCCAATATCTTATCATTCGAGTCTTTAATAAATGTTATGCTGTTTCACTCTTTGTTAAATTTTATGAGAAGTTCCCAACTGCTGCATTCAACCATGGTTTACCTAATTTGCTCCTTGCCCTGAGAACCATAAACCATGTGATTTGGGTTTTCTACCTGCTATTAGTAACCATGTGCAAGTTCTACCTAATTCTGTCTGAAAATCTACCTGCTAGCAGCATATAAATGATGTGGATGGCAAAAGACTTTTGGAAAGCCGAGTTGAAAGAATTCAGTAACAAAAATGGACTTGATCTGAGCAGAAATGGTGAAAGTGGCCCATTCCTCTTAGATGTTCTTGAAGGATTTCTAATGTTTGAGGTAATTAGACTCCCTGTTTTTTAAATGTCCATTATTTAAAGCAAATTTACCTACTCCGTATTAAAGAGCAATTTTTGCATTACAAGGATTTTATTTTATGATTTACTATTAGTAACCATGGAAAAAAAATATGATCTTTAAGGCTAGAGATGTAAGATTTATAATTGCTTGAATTTTTTATTGCAATTGTGTTACATGAAACACACAGTTGTAGGCTTGTAGTTGTTCAGCTGTTTTAGGACGGGATTCCATGCTATTGAGCCCCTCTTGTACTTTATAAGTTGTTGAGTTTTAATTAGTTAAGCTGCAAAGTGTTGGATGATTGATGTGGCATGGTTCGTGTAGAGTCTGTGCCAAGCCAGAGGTACTGGAAGGAGAGGAGCACCTTCATCCGCTTGAGCTCCTGGCATGTCCTTGTTTTTTGAAGGAGTCCCAAACACAGCTCACTGAGCTGCGTGCTTCGAAAGAAGCTAATGTTGCTGAGCTCAAGGTCATCTCAGAGGAAAAAGACCGAGCTTGGGAAACTCAGCTTGATATCATCCGAAAGCAACAGTCTATTGATGCATCTGCTCTTGCATCGGCCTTGGATGAGATCCAAACACTCAAGTAGCAGCTTGAGATGGTAACTCGGTGTGAATGCGTTGACAGTAGATCCGAAGAATCAACCAACATTGAGCTCCAAATTCTGAAGGTAAACCTCAGCGAAACCCTTTCGGTTTTGGATAAAATGAAAAATGAGATAAAGGGTTGCAAGGAATCAGAGGCTCATGCTCAAGGACTTGTCCAAGAAACACTTATTCAGTTGGAAGAAGCAAAACAACCCGTAAATGCTCTTAGAAATGATGGGACGAAAGCCATGGAAGAATACAACTCTGTTGCTTCGGAACTAGAGGACTCAAGGGCACGCATCACCCTCCTATAGGGCCTAGCTCGTGTTTCCGAAAGCCATGGAAGAATACAACTCTGTTGCAGTATATAAACCTATCATCGTTTGCTATTAGTATAAACCTGGTGTTGTGATTTTGTAATCTATTTTGGTTGAATATTTTGCATTTTTCGTATTGAACAGATTGTGTTGTGATTTCGCAATCTATTGCGGTTGGATAATTTTTTTGTTATCTACACAAATGGCCTATTTGCTTGTATTACGAATCGATTTTTCAAGACTAAGCCGGGGTTACGAATCGATTTTTCAACAATAGAAGTAACCAAGGAAGGATGATAGAAAGACTCATACTTCTTTAAATAACAACGTAATCAATTTTAGCAACTCAAATTCATAATGTGATAAGAGGCTAAGATGAGAAGGGATGTGAGTACCTTTCTTGGATAGATAAGACGAAGGCCTATAGGATCGTTCCTAGATAGGCCTTTAATTGATTGCATTACTGTCATGTCAAGTGACGTAGGTGACGTGCATGTCAAACCTATTATTTGTCATGTTAAAAATACATCTTATGATGAATTCAACACACATGGAAGACGAATTTAAGGTTAAAAACCTTCTTCAAATAAGACTTGCTTATAGAAGGAATGTCTCTCTTTTACCGAATAAGCTTATAGATTGCAGATCAGCAAATAACATGTCATGTTAAAGGGTATTACCTGTCATGTTAATAGCATTATCTGTCATGTTGTTTTCTTTCATTAAGGAGAAGAGGATCGATTCGCATTACCTGTCATGTTAAAGGTTTTAACTTGTCATGCTAAAGGGTATAACCTGTCATGTTAATAGCATTACCTGTCATGTTATTTTCTTTCATTAAGGAGAAGATGATCGATTCGCATTACCTGTTATGTTATTCGCATTACATGTCATGTTAAAGGGTATAACTGGCATGTTAATAGCATTATCTGTCATGTTTTTTTCTTTCATTAAGGCAAGCTTTTCACAATCAATATCTTTTTTAAATGAAGATTATATATAAGGCAAATAAATAAAACTATAGGATAAAGAAGGAATAACTGGAATAGATAAAGAAGGCAAATAGCTAAAGCACTGATCAATCAGTGCGAGAAACGGAAGCACTGAAATTAGTGCAACCATGGAAGAAGCAGAGACTGAGAGAGCAAGACGAAGGAAAGAGAAGTGATTTCTGATTGATCATCAATTGGGTTTGTTACAATGAGCAATTGCACTTTTATACTGGCTGGCAAAAGTTGTTACTAAAGATGGGATCAAGTGTGACGCAACACACATGTAGAATATGAAAACCAGATAAAAAATGATCAATCATGGCTCAACAGCTACACAAACTCTTTAGCTTGAAAACACCATGTTTCTCAACAATAGGTTGGGCTGCAAACTCTTTAATCGACATCCACTGGAGAGAAAGACACCATATATATGTCGATAAATTTATGAGATACATGTATTTCTTTTGTGTATTCTCTAAATCACAGTCAAAACAATTCTATGGACAGTAGCTCAATTGATTTGGCATCGCAAGCTAAGAGATCTTCAACCTCTTATTTTTAAACTATCATAATTTTTATGATCTCGTGTCATGTACATGTATGATCGTGTCAAGTAAAACAATTCTCGTGTCATGTATGACAATTTACTTGTCAAGTAAAAACAATCACGTGTCATGTAAAGCGATTCCCGTGTCATGTAAAGCATTCCTATAGCTTTCTAGAGATATAACCAACCTTTTTGGTGCTGCTGTCATAGAAAACAATTGGCCAAATCGAGTTCTGTAACTTCCTATAGCTTTCTAGAGATATAACCAACCTTTTTCTTCATGGAAATTTGGCCAAAATGAGGTATGCTTTTTTTGGGGGGCTGCTGTCATATAAAAGAGGGTAAAAAGTGCTCGGTTTCGATAGAAAATTATGTACATTTGTCCACAGAGCACCAAATTGAGTTCTGTGACTTCCTATAGCTTTCTAGAGATATAACCAACCTTTTTCTTCATGGAAATTTGGCCAAAATGAGGTATGCTTTTTTTTTGGGGCTGCTGTCATATAAAAGAGGGTAAAAAGTGCTCGGTTTCGATAGAAAATTATGTACATTTGTCCACAGAGCACCAAATTGAGTTCTGTAACTTCCTATAGCTTTCTAGAGATATAACCAACCTTTTTCTTCATGGAAATTTGGCCAAAATGAGGTATGCTTTTTTTTTGGGGCTGCTGTCATATAAAAGAGGGTAAAAAGTGCTCGGTTTCGATAGAAAATTATGTACATTTGTCCACAGAGCACCAATTCACGTGTCAAGTAAAACAATTCACGTGTCAAGTAAAACAATTCACGTGTCATGTAAAACAATTCTCGTGTCCGGTAAACTATCGATTGGTGTCTAGTAAACTATCGATTGGTGTCCAGTAAATTTGTCCACAGAGCACCAAATCGAGTTCTGTAACTTCCTATAGCTTCATAAAGATGTAATCAACCTTTTTCTTCATGAAAATTTGGCCAAACATGAGGTATGGATTATTTTTGGTGCTGCTGTCATAGAAAAGAGAGGAAAAAGTGCTCGGTTTCGATAGAAAATTGTGTAAATTTGTCCACAGAGCACCAAATCGAGTTCTGTAACTTCCTATAGCTTTCTAAAGATGTAATCAACCTTTTTCTTCATGAAAATTTGGCCAAACATGAGGTATGGATTATTTTTGGTGCTGCTGTCATAGAAAAGATAACCGATAACCCATATTGAATTTACATGTCACCCATACCGGATTTACATGACATATAATGTATTTTACTTGACATATGAATTTGTTTACTTGACACCTGAATTTTAGACATATTCTATTCCTTTTTGATGATTCAGAATTTCTTCTGCTAAACTTTATTTTTTTTTTAACTTGGTTTCAAATTCAGCCTTGGATGATTTCTGGGATAAGTCCGCTCACTCTGACTGTCATGTTAAGTAAAGTAGATGACATGTCAAACCTATTACTTGTCATGTTAAAAACCTGATACAATTAATGGTTATGATTGTCAGTCAATAGGGTAATTAGTTTGAGGCTTCGATCAACTCATCTATGATCATACGATGAGTGAGCACTTCTCTATTATATAGTGTAAAACCCAAGGCAGTTCCAACATTTAGAATAAGCAGATTTTTAGAAACATGTACTACAAATACAAACCTTATATAAAAGGTCAATAACACGTTTTATCTGAGCTCCAACTGGAGCTTTTCTTATGCTGTTGATGTGTTGAAGTCTGTCCGTGTCACTTGAGAACTTCACAGGAGGAGCAGGAGTTCGACTAGTGGATGCAGGAGGAGCATTCGAAGTGTTTGCCCTTTGAGAAGGTGCATTCGAAGTGTTTGCCCTATGAGAAGTCTTTGAAGCTGGCTGTTTGGCAGCAATACTGGACGGGGTTGATTGGCATCTCTCTTGCTGCTTCTTGAACTTTTCTAGACTTTCTTTAAGATCCATCTAAGAACAAGAAATGATTAAAAAAAAAGGGCTGATAAATAATAGGTGACCGGATTACACATTGTGAATTATAACATCAAAGAATATATATGATTAATCTTATGGCAAAGGGGCAGCAAAGTATATGCAAAACAACTTCATCTCCAGACACATCGCCTCCAATCAATAAACAACATATCAAATAAGATCACAACATTCAAGAATGAAAGTGAATCAGGTATAACATATATTTCACAGCTTTGAAGCAAACAGTCCCATCCAACCCTAAATTGAAACCTCCCAATCAAAAGGAGTATCAAATTCAAACAAAACGAAAAAACCTCACACAAATTACAGAAGATGCAGGGATCCGGCTTCAATTAATAATTTTAGTTGATGATCTAGATGTGGTTATTTATAAAGAGTAAGATCAGAAACCTACCAAAACAGTGAAATTGAATACCCTAATCCATCATTTAATGATTTCCCTTAGAATCTTTACTATCAACAACAAAATGCACAAGATCATTATGCATTTCTGTAACAATCGCCCCGTAGAATATATGAAATTTGAGAGCTCCGTATTCAGAATAACAACAGCATCAATTGACCCCAAACAAGAAACAGTTCTTATCAATGAAATTGGATTCGTGCTAAAGTTTTCCGTTACGGGAAAACCAACCGGAATTGTTCAAAAACTCGATCCAGGCAGGGCAAGAAGAAAGCAAAGCCGAAGTGAATGGCAGAGATCTAACGACTTATGGAGAACACCTAGAGAGCGTCTTTAAATCACATCTCTAAACTGAAATTTTAAGAGATTTTAATATACTAATCTCATTCCATTCACTGGCTTAGTAGTATATGAGCATTTCCCTAATTTCATTCCCTAATTTCACAGAAAATTAGGCTATATGAGCATTTCCCTAATTTCATTCCATGTCTAAACTGAAATTCCTGCGATTGAAGGCCAAGAGGTATTAGGCTATATGAGCATTTCCCTAATTTCATTCCATTCACTGGCTTAGTTCTATAGCAATCATACAAGTGTGAAATTGTTCAGTACAAAATAGCCTCTCAGGAATTAAGTTTTCAACTAGTATAGTTAACAAATCAAATTCACACGCGACCAAAAAAACAAATCAAATTCACATCATCAGATAATCAAAGATAGACGAGCAATTGATCGATTGAGAAAACGAAAGACGAAGAAAGGGAGACCTTTTGGAGTGCAGAATCTCTTTGGTGAGATGAGTAATTGGCTCAATGTCTTGAAGAATCTCCTCCTTCTTATCCTTCCAAGCACCGCAACCAGGATCATCGGAGGAGGCGACTGTACCCGCAGGGCGCCGAAGCTGCGAGAACAACAGCCCGACGGCGAGACGGTGGTGCTGGAGTCGAAACCGAAGCGCCTGGCGGTTTCCCCTCACCGATCCCGCTTGCTCCGCCGGTGATTAGGGCGACCTTCCCATCTGTTGGTAGAGACAGAGACAGACGAGGAAGGAGTAGATGAATTGGGTCGGCTATCGAATGAGACAGACGAGGAAGGAGGAGATTAGGGCGACCTTCCCCTCACTGATCCTGGCGGTTTCCCCTCGCCGATCGAATGAGCGTCTTCCTCCTCTGTTTCCCTTTCCCCTCTTTCCTTTTTTTTTTTCCCTCTTTCCCGACTCCCCTCAGTTTACCGGCTACCGCTTGCCTCCTCAATCCGGATATCCGCTTTTGTGCAAAATTTTTCCGGATTGAGTTACTCATGCAAACCTTCCGGATATGAAGGTCATTTTAGCAAATTTCCCAATAGTAAATTACATTTAAAAGTAAACAGATGGAGTATTTTTAATGATTATTTACATAGTTCCCAAACCTAAAATTGTTATATTACCCTAATAATAGTTATATTATTGAAAAAAAGTAATTAATGTTGCTACAATAGGAATATGTATTTTTATATACATAATAATTTGCAATGGTAAATTATAAAGTAAAGTTGATGACTTAATGATATTTAAAAAAACATAATATTCAATCCTAATTATTATTAGTAATAAATTTCAATATTAGGTTAAATTGTAATTTATTTATATTTTTCTTATCTTAGAGCTTGACCCAACTGGTGACTCATGGGTTGAGCCAATCCGACCCAGAAATTAGCAGGTTCAACGAGTTCGGGTTGCTTTGGGGTTCAGATTGAAATATTTGCGCCAAAACCCATGTTTTACGGGTCGGGTTGGGTCAGGTTCTTGGGTCGGTTCATGTTTTGACAAGGTATCGTCAACTAGAAATGAAACCCCAAAAATGTTGGCATAAAAATGCTCAAAACTTGGATTGTGATCTAAGTGCACAAGTAAGTATTGTCTACGAATTCCTTGTTTTTTTATACAAGACAAGGATTTGGGGATGGTCAACCGCGGTTGACCTACCACCCAAGAGCGTCCAGACGGACGACGTCAACCATCTTAGCAGGAAGTCGCTCAGCGACAAACGAAGAAGAGAGACCGATATGCACCAGCCTATCAACAACCTGTTTGTCTACGAATTCCTTGTAGTTGAAATTAGAAAAATCACGTATTTAGATTTTGTTTTTTTACATTTCTTACCATATAATAGGACATATCATTGTACAACGACCGTTTTTAAATATTTTCGTCATGCTCTTTAGAAAAAATCATTGAAAATGAAGCTAAACCTTCACTTCACATACTTGGATATTTTATATGTTTTGAAAATAGATTCAAATAAATGACAGATGATGTAAAATGAGAAGATTTAAGGATTTTATAAATTTATAATATAGAACATTTCAATTCGGATAATTATATAGAGCATACTCATCCAAAATCGATTTTAATAAAATATTTTTTCATGATTAAGAGGCTAGGGAAAGATGATTACACCTTATGATCTAAACAAACTCATTGTGGTGGGATTAAGAAACCAAACAAATGGGATTAAGAGACAAAACAAACTCATTGTGGTGGACGGGCCTATTGAGATGGACGTTGTACAACGTTGGATTGGACATTGTTGAGTATAGAAGTTGTTGATGTTGTTGGATGAAAAATTAGGTGATCGGATTAGACCGGGCTAGCAAAGTCGGGTCGGAGATTGTTAAGATAAATATTTAAAAAAAAAACACAAAGACACACATACAAATAATAATAAAAAAAACAACATTCAAAGGGACCGTACACCTTACAAAAAAACACTCCCATTTTATTTTTTATATTTTGTGTTCTATTTGGCCTGGCCCGTAGTAACAACATTCGATTCGACGATGCTAGTTTGATCTAATCTGATTATCCACCAGCTATTGAACAACGTCGATAATTTTTCTATCGAACAACATTCAATCTGACGTTAAACGTTAAAAAGCATCCAAAAGAACAATACAAACATTTAAAAGAACAATAATTTGCTGGGTATATATTTTTCGCATTTATACTACATCCGTTCAGAAATAAGTGACGTTTGACTTTTTGACACGTTTTTTTAAGGAGTTAAAAACTATATAAAATATAAAGTTTTTAATTGATTTTTTTTATAATTTTATACATATTAGTTATAAGTTTAAAATTATTTTAAAAATTTTATTATTTTATATAGTTTTTTAGCTCTTAAAAAACGGGTCGAAAAGTCAAACGACATTTATTAATGAACGGAGGAAGTACTACGGAGTGGCAAACAAGGTTGAGTCTTGATTTTGGGTTAGTTTACTCTCAACAACCGTTATTTTAACAGCCGTCAGTCACGAAAGCGCCATGTTTTTTCTCTGCCCTCTTTCCAATCCGCTCCCATCCCAATCCCCCAACTTCAAAACAACACCCCCATTCCCATAGAGAGAGAGACTCGGAAAGACCCAACGAGACTGAGACGGTGGACGAACTGACGAAGGGTAGACTCTTGGGCGAAACATTTCCCGCCGGTGACGCCAATTTCTCTTCCGGGTCTCCCTCCGGCCGACGATTTCTTCCATTTTTCGTCTTTTGCCCCCAACTTGCTCTCTCAATTGTGCTTCCTCGGGGGGTTTGCACCCTCCAAACTTCCATTTTTGTGTGGTGTGAAGCTCAAATCCACTTGCTCAATCGAGAGAGAGAGGGTTGAAAGATTGAAGATTGGAGAAGTGGGTATACGCTTTTCGTTCCCTCCTTCCTTTGTTTTTGTGTTTCAGATTTTGGGTCAAGAGAAAAAGCAATCATAATGTCAGCGGAAGCAGTGAAATACTCGCAATTGAAGGATCTAAGGTTGGAATTTGAAGCTCATAAAGCCCCCGATTTCGCAGTTTGTTTCTGGATTTACCTCCCAATCTCCACTTCCTTTCCTTCAACCCTTCTTCAACAGGTCCTTTTCTCTACCCATTCCCCCTTTTCCGTATAAGTGTTGTCTTTGCTTGCTTTTCCACTGAACTTCTCTTCCTTTCTGTATGAGAACTGAGATGGGTCATCATCTGTGACTGTTTTGGGCTTTGTGGATTGTCAGTCATAGTTTTGATGCTTTTCTCCAATTTACTGGTTATGAAATTGCTTAGCCTAGTTTATGTTTATGTAGTTGGATCAGCTGTGTTGAAAGTTCTACAAATGTGTCAGTTTTTGAGAAATGAAGAAAATGTATTATCTTTTTCTTGTATTTATATGGCGATCAGGAGATGGGAGAAGCGATTTTCAATTTTGCAATGCCATCACCACGTGAGAGGTCATCATTGTGTATTCTAGCATTTGGTTCTCCAACATCGATATAGGATTTGTATTGTTGTGGTTATACATCTCTTAGACAGGAATATTTTTCTCAGTTCTGCTAATTCCCTTGGTCAAGTTGTTTTAGCACTAGAAAGGATTATAGAGCAATAGTGTTTGTATATTGGTTAGTCTAGGAATGAAGGATGCTTATCTTCCATTATTACATAGACAAGTAGCATCTTCTGGATATGTTTTACTCATGCAATTCTTTTATATTTTTTTGCTTATGCATAGACTGAGTAGTCTATTTACCGATTCATTTGCAGGTAGATCGAAAGAGTACACAAATTGCCAAATTTATTGTTTTGAATGAAGAAAAGAAAATCATGTTGTTTCCATTACTCTCCGTGCACAAGGAATCTCCAGTTCCCGTTGATTCCACATCCAAGGAAGAACTTCCTTCCTTGTGCTCCGTGGAACAATTTCCTCTAGCAAAATGGGTTCATATTTGTTGTGAGGTATGGACATAAATGTGGTGTGACGTGGTTCAATTTTTATAGGAAATTTTTTATCCTTTTATTTCATCATAATGCCTTCAAAATTGTTGATAGTAGCATGTGATTTGATCTCTTATTAGGATTATTATTGGGTTGGAGAATGGGCAATTGGGCATTCAAGAGGCTATGGTAGCTTAGTTTTAGTTGCTATGCTAAAATGTTTTCACTCCTAGCCTTCTACTGATCTTTCTGATATAATATTAGGTGTCTAGCAACTTTGTACGTCTTCACATGGATGGAAAGATCGTTGGGGAGAAAGAGATGAGTTCTATCTTGGAAAAGTCTCCTGACCTGAAGAGTTCCAGTGGAGTGATCTTAAATGCTACTCTTGGAAACAATGAAGGGTTTCTGGGTTATGTTCACAATTCAGAAGTCTTGCGTCTTCCATTATCTATAAAGGATCAACATCTTAAGGTGGGTATCTTCGTGCCTCTTTATTGTATTACAAGAGGGTTTTATTCCTTGAAGTGGTTCCTTAAGTGTTGATGGCTTCTCAGGATCCACCTATACAACTATCCATTGACTATCAATCTGCTTATGAGATTGAAGAAGAAAGTGATGGTGTGTGGGGCATTGTTAGTGGCAAGGTCAGTCATCATCTTCTTCTTCTTGGTTATGTTCTTATTTCTGTTGGCTGTTTCACTCTTTTAAATGAACATAAAATATTTTAAATTGATATAGTTCATTCTTTATCACAGTGTGAAGGTAATTAAAGATGACTTTATTCTGCTGAAAGACGCTCAAATAATATATCTTACGTTTCCACCAAATTATGTTATTCTTATAGTAAATTATAAGTGATTACTTTATTATCCATATGAATTGAACTTTATGGTAAAAAAATTTGGTGGCTAGATGAAGATAGAAGAAGTGGACACTATGTGAGATTTATTATATATCAAAGAGTATTTATACTTGCCATTTATTCTAATATATCTTGTATGAAATCATGTTGTCCTTTATGGACTAGTTGATTCTCGGTTTGCATGTACATCAAGCCATCACCCATGAAATTAAGCTCAGCTCGTCTGGCTAAAAGATCTCATCCTTTATGATAAAGTTTTCAAAATATCTGTCTGGAGTAACTTTCATTCAACTTTCTCATTATAGACTTTTTTAATGAACTTTAGATATGTGCTCAACATCTTCTCGTGGGCTATCTATCTATTTTCTTTCTTCTTCACTTTGTAGCTGCAATCTCTCGTTTCATTTTGTTCCTGTCTCACTTGTTCTACTTTATTGAAGGCATCTTGTCGAAGAAAATTTGCTTTGGATGTGTTGCTACTAGATGCCTTTGGAAAACCTGCTAACAAGGATTGGCAGGTACTTTTCAAATTTATCTTTTGTTATGAAAATCTGAGCAACTTTATGCTTCGGTCGACCCTGATTGTTAACATATGTTCGGATTTTCTTGCTAGGTTGTTGCCTCGCTAGTCTTCAATGATGATCATGCACCCGTTGAGAAATCGGAGGATGGGGAAGATCCACTTCTGGCCAGTTGTGATGGATATGAGCATCCTGCAGGTAGCAAACCGAGCAAAATATTGCTAGGACGTGCATCGTTCAAACTGAAGATATCACAGGTAGTATGACTTATTACGTCACATTTAACAGCATACAAGTGTACTACTTCATTCTTATGGATGTTAACATGATAGTCCATGGTGGTTTATGGTTGAGGAAGTTTGGTATTTCATGTCCATGTGGATATATAAGCTAATAAGGGTTCGATTGGCATGATGTGCTTATTTAAACTGGTAAGACGTTTCTTTGAACTAATAAGGAGCTTATGATGTATAAGTTGAGTGTGCTAAACGAACCTTAAACTTGTGCAGGAATATTCAGTTGTCATATTGGCCAAATCTGTTACTAACTTCAAAAGTGCATGTGTCATTCTGTTAACTTCTAAATTTCCAATGCATTGTTATCGTAAAACTTTCTTTCTGAAATCCAAATTTGTTTCATATAATGAAACCAATGATATGTTCTCCCTAACTAACTGCCTAAGTCTGAATTAAAATATTTGCATATTGTGCCTATTTCCCATGTTGTAAGCTTTAATACATCTGTAATGATCGATTGTGAGTCGCATAGCCTTCAACTTATAAGTAACCTTTCTTCCTTTGCTAGCTGTCATCCAAATGCGACAACAGGCTGTTCTGCATCAAGTTCAATGTTCTGGAAGCTGAAAGTTATCCTTTTCTCGAGACATACTCTCCACCAATACGTTGCATATCAAGGAGTCGCAATAGCAAAATGTTCAGCAACACGTGGAAGAAATTGCCATCTGGTGTTCATGTAGTTAATGGATCTAGCTTACCTGGACAGATTGATGGGCATTCAGAACTACATCAGAGTGCAGTATGTGAAACAAGAGCTAGTCCCCCATCCAAGCGAGTCAAATTGGGGCAGGAAATTGCACCTCCAAGCATCAAACCTGATCCCGCTTTTCAAAGACCTCATGAAGAATGCAACTCCCATGTATCGGAAGCTACTATGGTAAAACTTTCTTGTCATTTTTATTCTTAAGAATCCCGCTGCACATTTAATTGTACTGCTATGCTTGCTTACCTCAGTTGTTAACATTTCCAGGCTCATCTTTCATCTGGGGCGCGTTTGGGAAGTCAAAAAGAAAACATGGAAGCAACAGAGAATTCTGTGTCAGACACCGATAGTCTTGGAGCAAGAAATTCCGCTTTTATCAAGCCATGCATGAGAGAATCACTTTCAGATATGACTGTTTTCAAATTTTGCCTGGGAAGCTTATCTGAGAGATCCCTTGTGCTGAAGGAGATTGCTTCATTTAGTCCAGATGAAGACATAGAACGTTTTGCAGAGCAGGTCTCAGTTTTTTCTGGGTGCTACCATCATAGGTAAGGCAATGTAACACTTATCAAACACGTCTGTCTCACTATTTGACTTTGCAGAATGTACACTTAAATGTAAATAAGTACATGCAAGTTTCGCGTCCTTTTAACACAATGCAGATAAATTTTACAGGCACCAAATTTTGATAGCAAAGAGGCTGATAGAGGAAGGAGAAAAGACTTGGAGCCTGATCTCACAAAGCCGAAATCGCCTTCAATGGGAAGACGTGGTTTTTGAGATAGAAGAGCAATTCATGAAGATTGCCCGCTGCAATACCAGATCACTCACACAGCAGGTTTTTTTTATTTATAACTTTTTCTTCATGTTTTTTTTCTTAAAAATTGTATTGTTTGTGAAAAACAACAAGGTAAAGGTCCGCTTAGGTCTAAAGCTCTCTCAGTTGTCAGAACTAGTTAGAACATCCTCAAATGTCACGGCTTGCTAGATAAGTCGCATTTTGCATTGCAATGTGAAACTCATTTCTGATGCTTGTGCATCAATCCTCAGGACTTCAATTTCTTGAGGAGCATTTCTGGGTGCCGTGATTCCATGACCCGAGAGAACTTTGATAAGATGTGGAGATGGCTATATCCCGTTGCCTGTACAATATCTAAAGCTGAGATCAACGGATTATGGGCCTCTACGTCCCCCAAGTGGATTGAGGGATTCAGCACAAAAGAAGAAGTTGAGTACACACTTCAAAATCCTGCGGCCATTCAACCACCTGGGACATTTATCTTGCGTTTTCCAACGTCACGGAGCTGGCCTCACCCTGATGCCGGAAGTTTAGTTGTCACCTATGTCAGCGGAGATTACACTCTCAACCATAGGTTGCTTTCATCAAACTACAGGTTTGTTTCCACATTTTCACTGCCATCCTTAGTCATGCTCCTCGATTACTTGCAGAAGAACGCTTTGTTGTTGCTTCATGCTTTCGGGCTTAGACATTCTTCTTGATAATGGATGGATGATTTTCCCTTTTGATTTGTTTCAGTGAAGTGGCAACGTGTGCAACGTCACTCCAAGAACTGATCTTGGCTGAGCCCGAGCTTTCGAGACTGAAAAGATGAAAAATTCGTGATTCCATGTAGCTTTGTTGTATCTTCCAAAATGCAGTAAGGGTTTCAAAGATCATCCTCCATACACAAGAAGTGGTATTATGTAAATTCTTCGCCCCCTTGTCATTGAATTGTGTTTAGTTATATTTCTCTTGTGGAAGTTAAAAAAGTCATGTATTTTGACTTGAGAAACCATAGAATCAGCTTCAGCTTTCGGCACAGGCTAGGTTTTCTAGTATGATGACATGAGTAAGCAAAATTAGTCTTTTGGTCAGCGTCGAGAAACAGAATGGTCCAGTAACTGAACAGGTTGGCAAATGAGAAGATGTTTGAGATGAGACAATAGGGTTCAAATCACTTTTGCAGTTGCGCGGAGAGAAAATCTGATTTGTGCTCCTCCGTAGAAATCGCGAGCCTCCACACTTCAGCAATCAGCATGGTTGGCTGCATCAAACACAAGCAGCTGCATCTGAAACTTGCTGCTACACAGGAAAATACAGAAAACAAATTATATTTACTTGCATCAAACACAAGCATTTTGAATGCTTCGATATTGAAATACAAGCACTGATCAAAACAAGCTTATCACTTATTGACAGAAGGAGCTTGTATCGGGTGACACTGTCATGTACTCACACGAAAAGGGCATGTTGATCAGTTGATGGCTTAATCCAGTAAGACAAACAGTGAAAATCATCCGTCAAACAACTAACAACCGACTTTATGCAAAGCTCTAGATTCGTCACATAAATGGTTTTGGAGGGTAACAGCTGACAAATGTAACTCTGTATGTCCATTCAGAGCCAGCAGCCAGCCGAACTCTATTTGTTTGTATCCCTCTCAAGTCTCGAAACAGAGACAATGCAGATTGAAAATGTTGGCTCGACAGGGATGCCTCTATCAATTCATCATAGCAACTAGCATCCAGCTGAAAGCTCTGAGTTATTGATCTCAGCAACCATTTCAGCAGCTTCAGCTGTCATTTGCACTTTACAGTAACTCTGTTAAGATGGCCGAATCCAACAGATCTTTCAGCAATTAACAATCGATCTTCTACAATTTGTGATTGAATTACAACCCCGGTTAAATCGAGCATGAATTTCTTCACTTGAGCATCACCTTGTCTCAGGGACTGCAATATAGTGTCTCCGAAATAGCTTCTAACTAAGTTCCCTGGTTTCTTCAGTTCAGTAATCTAATCCCAGACGCCATAGCAACCCTACAACGGAGTCAGCATCCCCCACGGATTCAAGAATCAAGATCATAACAACAACCTTCCAAATTTACTTGATAAAATCCTATCAAATGCCAACGACTGATGTTTTTCTTCATCAGGGAAAGAAGTAGCCAAAAGCTGGAATAGCTCAGTTGGTTAGAGCGTGTGGCTGTTAACCACAAGGTCGGAGGTTCAAGCCCTCCTTCTAGCGCCTTTCTCTTTTTTATTTTTATTTTTTTGGGTTGACTGATACTAGCAGTAGTAGTCTAGCAGAAAACGCGTACAAGCTGATGCAAAGATCCCAACTGTGCTATTAGCATTCTTATCTGCTTCAATTTTCTTAGCTGAATCCTTACTAATACACAAAATAAACTGATAATCCAACAATAAGTAAAAACATTAGTGAGAACTGACAAGAGAATCATCTGCAGTAGTACTAGAACTAGAAGCACAATCAAATTCCTTGAATTCCACGCCTAATAAAATATAGTGCAGGTTGAGGTCCTAAGTCCTTGATTTTGAATTCATCATCTAGAACATTGAAGAGTCATTCCTTGTGATCGAATATATCATCAACATACACCGCTAGAAACACTTTTGAACCATCTGATCGATGAGCACTTAGTGGAGAGAATAATCATTGTTCGAGGATAACTTAGCATACTGGAGAAGGATCTGAAACTGTCCAGCCTTTGGGAGGTTTCATTTAAACAATCTCATCCAAAGTGCCATGTAGGAAGGCATTGTTAACGCCTAATTGTGAGACAATCCAATACCTCTATACTGCAATGGCAACTAAAGCTCTTACGGTAGTCAGTTTGAGTGTTTGACTACTGGAGAAAAAGTGTCAGTATAGTCTATACCAGTCTTTTGAGTGCAGCCCCGAATAACTAATCTTGCCTTGCATCTTTGTACAGTCCCATCTGCTCTAAATCTGACTCTCTATATAGACCCACTTGCTTGATATTGGTTTCTTTCCTTTAGGCAGTTTATCCAGTGTCCAAGTATCATTGAGAGCAAGAGCCCGAAACTCTTTGTCCATGGCTTCCTTCCTGCCAAGCTGGATGAGTGATGGCTTCCCATATGTGCCAGTTTCAACCAAGTTATTGAGATGTGCTATGAGCTTATGATCAGACACAGAATTCAGTGGAAGGAATGGAATAGTGTTTTTTTTTTAGAAATAAGAGAGAGTATTGCACACATAATCTTGAAGATAAGAAGGGGTGGTGTGGTGTCTGAATGACCTCCTCAGAGGTAAATCATGCACATAGATTGTGAAGGTGTTTGATAATGGAAATCTGTGACAGTAATGGGTAAAAATCAATCTGTGGTGGTAGGTAACTGTTTTGAAAAGGGAAAATGTGTTCATGACAGGACACATTTTGAGACATGTGGAATTGATGTGTATCAAGGGTGAGGATTTTGTAACCTTTGTTTCCAAAAGGGTAGCCAATAAAAATATCAGAGATAGCTCTAGCAATTTTGTCCATAAAGGATCTTGGAGGGAAATCTGTTGATCAAATATGTTGTTGTCAATACACACTCCTCGAAATTCGATCAAATATTTGCCGTAAATCAACCAAATCCAACTTCATTAAAACAACATAGAAGACCTTTTGCAGACAAATAAAAGCCCTTTATTCTATATTTCCCTCTTTCAATCTCACCATGCTTATGCATTGCCTATTTTCCACCATTTTCTTGATAAAAGTATACATTGTGTTTAGAGGCAATGACAAGACAATCCTACTTGGAATTCAAATTGCTTAAATTCATGAATAGAGAAAGTAATGTAGTAAATATAGTTTGTTTAACAGAGTTTTGAGTTTCATTTATTTGTATCAACAATCAAAAACTAAAGCAAAAACAAAAACAAAAACAAAAACAAATCTTCTTGCTTGCCCTGAATAAGACATCATTACTCATTAGCATAATCATGTACATACAATCAGCAGATAATAATGATAATAGTTTCAATCTCTCACAGCGGGAGATGATACTTCTGTACAACATTACAGGAAATCAAGAACCTGTAAGGGCCAAGCAGTATCTACTCTAGTCCAGTGGATTCCTCAACTTAATCGAGTTTATCCAGAAGTCCATCTATAGACTCCATTGGCAAACACTATACGACCATTTCAGCTTCCTCAACACTTGCTGGAATTCCAACTTCCAACCTCATTGTCGATTTGTAGTGCTCTGGGATCTCCGCCCCTGCTTGTACGCAAATCTCAACCACTGCTGGTGCCTGCCCGTAGAAGTCCCTGAGAGCTCTCTGCAATGGTGGCCCGTGCACATCAGGAACGTGCCACACGTACCTTGGTGGTATCAAATCGTCGATGACGGATGACTGCCAACCGTGCTGTCCGTTTCGCTGCTGGTGCTTGTGTGCCCCGCAGTTTTGGGCCTTATGCCCCTGGGGGCCCACATGCACCTCAGGACAATACCCGCATACCCTCACTTGGTACCTCTTCATCAGCCTATTCGCTCCATGCCTCATCGCCTCCCATGCTTGTAGAGTTTCCTCAGCAAGCAAAACTATCTCCTCAGGACTGGACGGGACCTGTATCTCTGAGTCTGGTGTTTCTTGTAGGAGTGGCACCTGGGGCTGTGGTTCTTCAATAGGGTCCGGAAGGTCACTTTCATCTGCATCGATAAATTCATTCTTCCCAATGCGAATGACTGGCTTCCTCCTCCTCTTCGCAGGGAGCTCGGGGATATCAACTCCAGCTTGTATGCAGAGCTCGACCACGGCTGGGATTCTGGGGATTGAAAACCTTTCCTCATGGGAAATGCGCCTCCCAAGGCGGTCATACAAATGATAAGACTCGACAGGCGTCAGTATGTCTTCTATCACTACTCTGCTAGTCCATTCATGGAGGCCCCTTCGAAAGGAACACCGTTGGCCTGTGCAAGATTTGAACGGGTGGCCAACAGGCCCGACATGGATTTCATTACACCATCTGCAGATGAGAGATGGTTAGAAGACAACTATTAGGACACAAGTGAAGTGAATCCAGCTGCTGTTTACTTGTTAGATCAAGGAATCTTTGACATCAGTCAATAATGTCCATCCTAAGCATACCTTAATCATGCACTTATACAATTTACACAGACAACAAAAAACCAAGCATATCTAGTGTACAAGACATGCTTCTAACAACTCAACTCCAATATTAGAACTACCAAATTATATTTCGAGGAGTTGATAGCATACCTTAATCATGCATTATTACAATTACACAGACAACAAAAGATCAAGCACCAAATAATGGGAAAATGGCTCGGCATAGATTTCCTGGCCTGGAATATCTAGTGTACAAGACATGCTACTAACAACTCAACTCCAATATCAGAACTACTATATTATATTTCGAGCAGTTAGTAGCAACAGCAAATCAACATCAGTTCATTAGCACAGAGTATGTTGCATTCCTAAGCAGTTTAAGATTAAAGAAACTAACGTACTTGATTAAACAATGGAACTGTAACAGTTTTCTTTACCTGTTCACTTTTCATTTACCTATTCGCTTTTCTGTAACTTAGCCACTTGAAACTTGATTAAATCAAACAAAAAGCCAAAAGGCTAGCTGCTAGCATCCTCCCTCTTAAAATTCGTAGACAAATATTGGCATTCAATGAAGAGTTGATTTTGATGTGTATCGGAGAGCAACTTATACACAAAGAAGATACTAGGGTAAATGTTAAAGAAAGAAGCAAGAATTGATTACTTGCATGCTTGGACAGGCACCACTTTCAACAGCTTCTTCATATTGTTGATCAATGTAACTCTGGCATTTAGAACATCATATGCAACTGGAATCAGGCGTTTAATCAGTAGTCCATTCTTTGGAGGAGGTGTAGGTTTCTTAGGCTGGCCTTTACTTTTCTTCAATCTTTCCCGGGCTGCACGCCTGAGCTCTACAATGGGTACAGGAAAAGGCTTTTTGTCCTTTCTCGAGAGATATCGAGGAAAATCTGCATTTTGATCATATTCATTCTTAATTAACAACGAACAATTATGACGCAATGCCCAAGGCCGAGTCCTGTGTGTTGATAAATGCAGTATCTCACTGTCACCAAACTGTAGAAAGTCAAAATTTATACACATCAGTATTCTAAAGTGTCAACATAAGACGAATCAATGGTAAATGTGCACTCATCAAGAGATATGCACATCATTCAACAATGTAGCTCCACTAAAAATAGATCATGTTTTCTTCAAAGTGTTAACTACTCCATGGATACCTACAACTGCACTGGAAATTGGACAGTGAGGTGCATACTAACATCACATCTGAAAGCTAGAAATTGACAAAACAGTTCGAATTTTTGGAGCACAACAAATCCCCAGGTCATAAACCTTATCCTTTGTGTACCACGGTGTTCACAACCATCGGTAACAAACTTTGTTTGACACAATAAACATAGGCACAGTAAAAGTCGGAGTATTAACAAAAGATAGACAGATGCCACATTGATCACATCGTGCTATTTAGTCAAGATTCGTATAGTAAGTGAAATTGAGCTCTATAATATTTGTGTAAGATGTTGAAATAAAATAGAATCTAATATTTTATCCACTGGACAACTTCAACCAGACATTTCTTTATCTAGATGCAAACTAAGTTTAAAGTTATCATAGGAATACCAGTTGAACAAGATACAATTTTTAGCAGACATCTTCACACATGAGAAGACGATGTTTAGTGTTAAAATAAGTTAACCCACCATCTGATTTGCAACAAGCTAAAAGAGAATAAAGATTCAACCGTGAGGCAAAGCCTATATCCACAGAACAACTTGGTTCTTAACACACCTTGAGAGAATCAAGAAAGCCAAATCTCTGCTGAAAGATAAGCTTCCGAAATTCTGAGCTTCTACCATAAATAATCCGTGAAGAAGCAAAACCAGGTAACAGGAGACTCTCTTTGCAATTATTACAGTCCCTAATGCATGCTTGTAGAGGCAATGATTTACCTGAAGTACCAAGTCAATCAAATCAAAGATTAAAACAAATTATAGTATATGTCAATCTATGAGGGAAAATCAAGGTTTATGCCACAATCGACATAGCACGAAGAAGAAGGGCATCACCAGTTATAGTTGCAGTTCTTAGAGGAGGTTGTTGCAGTGTAGATAGCATCATCAGCGAGTCTCCAACTGTAAGTTCAAACACAAGAAGGAAAATTAAAACGAATCTGCAATGCAAGGAACATATTAATATCCAGTATCGCATTAAAAAAAATCTAGCTAAAATAGCTCAAAAAATTGGGAATTCCAATCCAAGAGTTCCTAACTTAATTGAATTTATACAAATGCATAAAATAAAATTTAAACTACTCCAAAATTAGTCCGAAAAGGTACGAAATCAGTGGCAACGAATTCCAGCAACGAGAATGAGATGAGAAGAAATAGCAAGGCAGCAATTCTACCAACACTCATCTTCCTATAAAAGCTAACAGCACGCTAACCAGAAGAAAAAATCGTCGCACTTCAACAAGCCGCCATGGAACAGCTTTGGCAGTGGCTTTAATTCAAAGGGAAGAGGCTGGGAGAGAGCTTGTTCATGGAACTGTGAGAGACAGATGAAAGGGAAGAGGGAGGGAGGGAGGGAGAGAGAGAGAGAGAGACCGCCCTGAACGAAGCGTCCGAGAGAGAGCGCACTCCACAAATTACAATGGTCTATCTCCGTTGGCGTTGGGAGGAAATCTTTACAATGTATACCCCTAATTAAAACTTGTTCGCAAGAAACCGCCCGATTATTTCCAAATCGTACAACCTACCACCACTTATTCATTTCATATCATCATCATATCTCGTATCATATACAAAAAGAGAGAATGAGCATAAATTTACATTTTTATGATATACTACGTA
The DNA here is from genome assembly GCA_963922045.1 of Persicaria maculosa. Classification (NCBI taxonomy): domain Eukaryota; kingdom Viridiplantae; phylum Streptophyta; class Magnoliopsida; order Caryophyllales; family Polygonaceae; genus Persicaria; species Persicaria maculosa. The sequence goes on along the minus strand of OY998256.1, from coordinate 27,941,695 downwards.
TAAAGAAAGAAGTTTAACAAATTTACATTTTTATACCATTTGAAAAGAATCTGAATTTATCCACGGTAAATTTACATTTTTACCCATGGTTTTTATTTATTTATTTTTGAACCGAAAATAATTTAACAGAGAGGGAGAACCCATCTCTAACCAAGAGCATCCTTTCGAATGGGCAGAGCAAGTTCAAAATCGTCGGGGATCGAAGATCCAGAAAAGGCGAAGTCAAGGTGCGATAGACGATCAGCAACACGGTTAGCTTCCCTATACACGTGACGAATCTGAACAGATACGAAAGATTGAAGAGAGAGAGAGGTATCCAAAATGAGCATCTCAATCTCTCCAGGGACCGACCAACGTCCCCGAAGACTGTTAACAATTGTGAGGTTGTATCCTTCAATCAGGATATGATGAAGATGGAGATCAGAATTAGCAAGAATACCTTTCCAAAAATCGTAGGCCTCCGAACCAATTACTGAATTTAGAGGCAATGGACCAGCACCACAAGCGACAGGGGTGCTAGTATGATCATGAATGATATAGTCGAAACGACCTTTCCTTGTATGCGAGAAAGCACTATCGAAATTTAGTTTTTGCCAGTTAGTTGGAGGCTTGTTCCATTTTGTTGTAGGCCTTTTGTTTGTAGTTTTGATGTTTTCTTTGCGTGTGCAGGGGTCTTCGTCAGTCTCCTTTGCCATATTCCAGTTATAAATTTGTTCTGCAAAATATGACACAATTGCTCTATGGTCAGGTTTGATGTTGTTAAATAGAGCTTTGTTGCGGAAGAACCATAAACTCCACCATAAAATAGCAAGTTTGGTGATGTGCGCCTAATTTGTTATGTTTTATACTATCTTTTATTCTGTTTTCTGTCTATATTTTATACTTTTGTATTGGGAAAGTATTGAATTTGTGTAGTTTATGTTTATTTGCAGTATATAGAGATCTACACAAGTTTCTGTTTAATTTCGCAGAAATCGAAAGTTTTTCGAGCAATTCGAAGAAGGAATCAAGCTGGACTTTCACTCGATGTGTACTGATCCACTCGACATCTATTGAAGTTAACTCGGCGTCTAGTGAAGTTATGCAACACTCGAAGCCAGAAGGAAAGGAATCGACTCGATATCTACCCATAGACTTGATATCGAGTGGAGCAGACTCGATACAGACCCTGAAGACTCGATGTTGACTGCTAAAGACTCGATGTCGACTGCCGAAGACTCGATGTCGACTACTGAAGACTCGATGTCGACTGCTGCAGAATCGATACAACACCAGATGACTCGATATCGAGTGAAGATACAGAGCTTTTTGACGCGCCCGACGAGTCCTAATCTGAGAAGGTTTTCTTAATTGCGAAGCAAAGATCTTTTATCTCTCCTTGATGAACTTCTATCCTCTTGGGTTAATTCGATTTTACCTAGGGGGTTTTCTATTTCTTTTATTTATTTAATTTATGAATGTTTTATTTTTAGGAATAGATAGATATCCTCTTTCATTGGGTATATATCAAGGATTGAGCACTATAAATAAAGCTCTAGGGGCTACGTTTTAGACATTCAAGCAAAGCCGTCTTCGGACGGATTCGGCTCCCATCCCGTTTCTAATAAACTGCAGCATAAAGTTCATGCCATATCCACTGTTGATTTAGCCAACGGTTGAGATTAATCTCTATTTTGAAAACAGAAAATAAAGAAATTTAATAAAATTGCTTGCCATCCCGATAGAAACTTCCTCTTCCCCCCCCCCCCCCCCTTTTTTTTTTTTTTTCTGGCGATAACCTCTCAAATTGGTGATTCTCAATGGCACTTCGTTGGAGGACTACGCCAACAACTGGAGGCAACAAGAAAGCGGGGATGGTTTTGTTGCATTGCGCGAGTGACAATGATAGGTACATGTATCAATTTGGGGGTCGGAGAAAATTAGGGTTTATCATATTGGAAATTCATCATTTGTGGTTGGATTTGTGGAGTTCAATGAATTCATATTTCAATTTTAGGGGTTTTTGGTTTCGTGGGTTTGAATTTGGTATTGAGTGTCTGCATTGAATTGAATTTGGTATAGGAATTCAATTTATATATGGAATGGGGAGAGTATTAGGTTTTTGTGTGATGCAAATTGCAATTTTATCATGAGTGTCCTAGACATGTGGTGTTGTACGAAAAGCTCAATACTAAGCTCTTTGATTAATTTCTTGAGTTGAATAGTGATAGTATCTTCTAGTCACAATTGTCATGACTTATCCCGTCCAGTTGAATTCTTGCTTCTTTGTGTGCTTGAGCTTCTGATCGATATGTTTTACTGGATTTTTTTATGCCTTTCTGGCCAAATAAATTTAAATTTTTAATATGAAGGTAAAAATCTGTTGTCATGTTTTGGAATTGCATATGTTTTGGTTATGTTTTGTGCCTTACTGGATTTTTTTTATGCCTTTTGGAATTGCATAAGGTTGGTTCATGTGTTTAGTGCCATGTTTTGATGTAATAGGTGCATAACATCTCTTGTTATTTACATAAAAATATGTTGTCAAAAGCATACTATTTTTTTAAAAAAATTCTGGTGTCATGGAATTTGGTAAATTATTGTCAAACGTACAGGAAGCTTGACATGCTTATAACCCTTAATCAAAGGATTGAACTCTAATCCCAAGCGGTGCATCACCACTTTGATTTAACATACCTAATTGTGATGCCTTGTTCCTTCTCATTCTCCTTGACAAGCATGCATGAAAGGAGATAATTGTATGTTTTAAAAAATTTACAATTACTTGTGTAACAATTTTGAGCCTATTAGCTCAAATGGTAGAGCGATGTGCTTAGGCACAAAGATGCGGGTTCAAGTCCTGCATAGGCTAATATTGTAAAAGTTGTTGACTGACACACCAATACACCCAAGGTTGCAGATTAAATGCAAATGCTTCAAATTGATGATTTTGGTTTAACACATGGTAGGCACAATAAGACTTCAGTTTACATTTTGTGCACAAATTAATTCAATATTAGCTCCTTTAAAAGCCACGGGAAAAAAGAATATGGAGTATAATAATAGAACTTTGGCTAACCGAAACAAGTAAAGCCTAAATAATGACAGATTTTACAATGATTTTACAATAATGAGACAAGAAAATTGTGTAATATAATCTTAGTCTTTTGATTATTTCATTCCCAATCAAACCAGAGCAAGGAAATATAAAGCTTTATATGATTAAATCTATTCCTATGGGGGTAAATAAGGATTTATGGCAGCAGACCATTTCATGACAGTAAAAAAAAAACAATAGTCAACAAACTGCTTTTGTTGTTCAACACGTACAGATGACAGTGAAAACACCAAAAAGATTAAGCAAAAGGACTGTAGTTTAAAGAGGGACGACTAGTTTGAAGAGTGACGACTTTGTTTAGTTCAACGTAGAGACACCAGCAGCATCACCAATAGCTTATCTAGTGTCCACTTGTGTCACAATCATAAATTTTATAATATTAGCCTATGCGGGATTTGAACCCGCATCTTTGTGCACGAGCACAATGCTCTGCCATTTGAGCTAATAGGCTTAACATTTATAAATAGAATTAGCCATCATAAGTATGAAAAAATGAAAATGCCATGACAATTGTGAGAAATGCCATGATAACTGTGACTTGTGAGTAGAAGCTACTACTTAGTAACCACAAACAGAGAAGTCAACATGCTTTCTTAGAGAGAGAAAAGTTCGCTTCACATAACCATTCAACAATGGCAGTAAAGATCATAACTACGAGTATAATGATAACCCTTCAATCTGTGCTAATCAAAAGTTGCGGATAAATTTTTATCTTTCATAAGATTCACACTAAAGCCAGTTGTAATATGAAAATTCAAATATGACCTTGCAATGCATACTGAGCTTATTTGATTGGGAATGCCAAGACTTCCTAAACAAACCTAAATTTGACATAAGAAACCACACACCAAATTCAACAACAAATCACCAAATTGAAACCCACGAAACCCAAAATCCCTAATTTTGACCTATCAATCCATTAAATTGCACAAATAGACACACTATATCAATTTTCTCAAGTTTTATTTAGTCTGCCCGTGGGTGGTTGGGTGGAGTCCGAATCTGGACATGAGTTTTGCATTATGATGGAATTAGACAAACGAGATCAATTAGATTAACTAAATAAATCTTCTTAAGTACAGTAGGTACCGATTTACTTGAAATTGCCCACAAATCGCAAAATTTTAAGCCCATAAACCCTAATTTATCAAATTCCCCAATTTGATACACATACCTGTCGTCCCTCACGCAAGACAACGATGATGATGCCACCTTCTTTCCATGTCCAGTTGCCGGCATCGTCCTCTAGTAAACTGATATGCTTCCGATTTGCCATTGATGAGCACAAATTTGGGTGTTCGAAAAGGCTAGGATCATTGATAGAATCATAGAAGGATAAGAGAATTTAGAGAACCAGAGAAGACAGAGAGAGATACGGGGAAGGCAAATTTCTTTTTTTTTAATATACATAAAATAAATAAATAGAGGCTAATCCTAACCATTGGTTAAATCAAGGGTGGATATGGGCCAAACTGTACGCTACAGTCAATATACAACGGGATGGGAGCCGGACCCTCTTCGGACGCAATTAGGTAGGAAGCAAGGAGAAGGTGAAACGGTTGTAAGTTTAGGGTTTTATTTTAGGAAAAACTAATTAAAATACCCCCACCTTTGGGGGTATAGTAAAAATATATCCTCAACTTTCAAATGTAATAAAAATATCCCGACCTTTGAGGGTAGTGGTAATATATTACCACGAATTTTTTCACGAGTAAAAAATGCTAACAATGCAGCCTATGTGGATTTTTTTTATAAGAGTTTTCTTAAACAGTGTCATTAGGAAAAAATAAAGAGTTGGGTTGGGTTCATACCCAACGCCTTTTCCTCCCTCATATCTTCTTCCGAGGTCACCTCTTGAATTGTCTTCCAAATAGCTCATGGTTCCTCTTCTATGTCAGTCTTCCTCCCTCGTCGTCGACTATCTAGAGTTGTCTCTCTCACATCTTCTTCCTCTTTGATTCGTTCACGAACTTGGTTGAGTAAGTTTTATTTTTTCCCCTCTTCGTTGTTGTTGTTGTCGTCGTCGGTTTAGTTTTGTTGGCGGTTTGGTGTTAGGAATAGTCGTGTTGTGTTAATTTAAGGCAATTTTGACCGGATTAGTTGCTTGGTTGAATCAATTTCGTTTTTTGGGTTTAATTTGTTATCGTTTTATTTATTTTTCCTAAGGAAACCGTTCAAGAAAACCCAATGCTCGTGCTAATTAGTAAAAAAAAGCTTCCACGTATGCTGTCTTGTCAAAAAAAAAATCTACGTAGGCTACCTTGTCAGAATTTTTGACCCGTGAGAAAACACAGGGTAATATATTACCACCACCCTCAAATGTCGGGATATTTTCATTACATTTGAAAGTTGAGGATATATGATTACCATACCCCCAAAGGTGGGGGTATTTTAATTAGTTTTCCCTTTATTTTATGATAAAGTTGTTTTTTTTATCATGTTTTGTTTCTAATTTCCTTCTTCTAGGGTTGGGGTGATCCCAACATATATAGATATGTGTGTTTGATTTATGAATTTATGAATTTGTATATCTTTATCATCTCCTATCCTATATGCATAATTCTTCTACGAGAGTAGTAGGTGATCCTTATTTATGATATTGAAACGAAAGTGATCTTATTATGAATTTGGATTAATTATGAAAAAGGGATAGAAACACTTAGGGTTTATGCGAGATCCTCTATATTCGTATTTGTTAATAACGAAGGTTATTTAATATAAAGCATGCATCTTTATGTGATTCATGAGTTACACATATGTTTATTGTTGCGGTGATCCCTTACCTTGGAAGTTTGCACTTTTATTATCTTTGTTTTCGCTATTTTCCGCTTAAATTCTACACAAGTTACCCGACATCGATCACCACTTCCTCCTCCACCCCTCGACATCGACCAACTCCTAGCCTACGTCGATAGCAACCTTATACCTCTTCCTGCTATTCCTGAATCCTGAAACCAACTAAACCTAGAATTGCTGACTTCTCTCATGAGGACGAACCTGACTCCACTATCTGATAGCGAGGTATTGACTACAAATTTATTTGGCCGAGAAACCCTCTCATCATTTGGTAAAGGTTTGTTTGCCCAAATTTTTCTTAGTTATGTTTAGGAACTCATTGATGCTACTCGATTACAGATTGTAAGTCCTAAACTTTGGTACAAGTGTGGGATCTGTCAGTTGAATTGTGGCAAATGTGATCAGGCACTTGAGAAGGAGGTGCTCGACATCCTCATAATGGGAGTAGCACAAGGGATAGTTTGTAGGAATACCAATGCCTCTGCTAGCCAATTTGACTGTCGTGGGAATTCCGTTTTTTGATAGCCGCCAAAGAAAGTCTTTGACTTTTTCGGGAGGATGTCAAGTTGCCAAGTCCAGCCTAAATCGGATTTTGTGTGTTGTTTGTCAGTGTGAATCATATTAATAGCTGATTGCGTTGAGAACCACCCATTCTTGCTCCATCTCCAGTAAAGTATATCTTGGTTTATATTTTTTGGGATTGGTGTTTGTAGAATGGAGTTTATTGTGATGTGATGAAGTTGATCTTTGGTGTGTTCACGAATTTTCTGGATATTCCAAGTTTGGTCATTATTTAGCAATTTCTTAACTGTTAATGAAGAGTTGATAGTTAATGGGTGGATGACGATAGTAGAAAGAGGACGTTCTTCGACCCAGAGATCATGCCAGAAGTTGATAGCTTCACCATTGCCGATGGACTATCTCAATCCCTTTTTAAAGTTGGGAAGGAAATTCGAAAGTTTCATCCATTGCCAAGAGGAGCAACCTTTTCATTTGTGTTGTAGGATGTGTTGGACAATGGCCCTGTTGGAACCTGTGAAAAGAAACAACTCTAGGGCGTTAGTGAATTGATAAGACATATTTGAATAGGCATTATAGGATGGTTTTAGATGCATTTCATTTTCAAATAATCATGTTTGATAGTTAATTTCACATTAGGCTCTTTTAGTGGTAAAGTTCGGAAACTACGCCATTTTATTGGATTTATGCAGATTCGTAGTCCTGATATGGTGAGGAGCTTGGGAAGAGACCAAAGAGGATGTCCAAAGAGCATGGAACAAGCCATGAAGGATCCAAGACAAGCCAAGGAGCAATAGAGCAAGGAATCAAGGCATAAGAGCAGAAATGATAGCGAGCTGCGAAAGCTGTCCGCGCGGCGAGCTCAACTTAAAACGCAATTTCTCAGGGCTCCAAATGTTCGATTGCCTATTATGACCATGTGTTGGAAAGCTCTCGATGAGATCTACAAGTCTGGAAAATCACAGATTTCGAAGCGTCGAAAATACCAACTCGCCACCGCGAAAGAGCGGTGCCCGCGAGTTTCGCTGTTTCTGGATCTGCACAACATGGCCCGATTCTATCTTTATGGAAACTCTATCTATTATATTCTAGGATTTGTGCTGATGTTTTTAGGTTTTTTTGGAAGAGACTTATTTGCATCGTTTGGAGGCAATCTAACATTCATGATTATTCATCTAATTATTTAATATTGAGAAATTTTCTCATTCAATTCATTAGATTTTTAGGTTTTAATTTTTCATTCAAGAGAAGGAAGTTAGGTAAGATGGTGACCAAGAAGGTAGAGTGTCATAGGGTTTACCTCGTCCAAAAAGTAATTATGATAAACAGAACCTATTATTCCGTAGAAGTGGTAAGTCCAGATGTCGATCCACAGGGAGAATACCTTTCCTGTCTACTTAAATTGCTACCAAAGTGTAATTGAGTGAAAAGACAATTGAATAAGGTGAAAATAGTAATGGTGGATTTGTTTTGATTAATAATGATGAGATAGTTTCTCCTGCAATTCATCAACAATGGTTAGATCATCGATCCTTGACTCTATTTTACTTATTCTCATTTGATTCCTCTAGTATTGGATTATTCCAAAGCCTTAGCAATTAAACAATACCAATAACATAAACAATCAAAGATAGAGGCGCAACTCCCTAACCCTAATCGATGCAATTGATAAAGCACAATTGTCAATATCCCCTACACACCCAATCGATGCTTTCACGGGATCGATTGGCTATGTTCGCTATTGAGATTCAATTAAATTGCAAGAGATAGTCAAACCTTAGCAAGAGAACAAATTCCGTCAAGGGGGCCAATCAAGAGGGAATATATGCAATCAATCAATTAAAGAACAAAGATATTGAATAAATCAAACATAGAATAGATATATAGAAACCAAGTCTCACAAATCATCTAACCATGTCTCTAAATCAATGCGAAACAAAAGAGGTTTAGTTCCTCATAGGAGTTTTTCCTCTCATTCTATCCATTAGGTTCTTCAAACTAGGTCTGAATGACTGATGATAATTGCTTGCCAAAAGTTGGCCAAAACAAATAACCTAAAACATAACAACTTCTCCAAAGATAGAATTCGGAAGATTCCGTGTCCGTACTGGTCAGCAGGAGCCGGTTTTTAGGCGGCGGGCGCCGCATCATCAGTGGTGATATTATTCAGCTACTTGCTTCTGTATCCGTGTTTAGCTCCTCCCTACGTCTCTTCTTTCCTTTGCAATGCTTTCCTTAAGTTCCTAGCTCCTCATGCTCATCCTTAGCAAAGCCATAAATGCATCCTCACAAGAATCGGAACATAAATATGCAAATAAGCACGAAAAGTACGTAGATTCCACAGTTGAAAGATAAAATACTAATAATGTGAATTACTCAATAATCATGTCATATACTCACCTAAATGCAATAACAACCACCTATAATGCCTATCTAAAATATGCATCTTCATAAGCCATGCTTGGTTAAATTTCCATTGTTTTCATCTACACTTTCGAGACTTGGTTGGTTGTTTATGAGTTTCTAGTAAAGTAATATTTCTCCCTTTAATATCTTTCGATTTCCCTTGTGTTTATTGTTGATATTATTGTGATTAGCTACCATGATAGTATCTTGCTAGGTTGTTGTTCTATCTTACTTGAATGAATTCCTTAGTAGCACCTGTTTGGAGGTCTAACAACCTCACACCATTTACTAGTGCTTGTATTCGAGTTCAAGGGTAACCGAAAGAGAAAGATGAGTAGACAGAAGCCAAGGATCAGATGGTGAAGACTAACAGATTCAACTGTAGCAAGGGAGATAATCCTAAAGGAGGTTGGGAGGGATGGAGCTTGGCAAGCTAAGGAAAGTGCATATTCGATGTGGGGCTGTATGGCTGAGTGCATTTGGCGAGGGGCTGCTAGTGTGCTGGGTGTGTCGTGAGGCTTCGAGGTTAGTAAGAGACATAGAGGCAACGAGGTTTGGTGGAACGAAGAAGTGCAAGAAAGTGTCAAGGCAAATCAGACATCGTATAAGTTGTTAGCAAGCAGTACAAGTGAAGAGGAGGGTTGTTCGTTTGACTGAGTACAGACAAGCTAAGAAGAAAGCCAAGGTGTTTGTGGATAAGGCTAAGGATAGGGCTTTTGATAGAATATATAAAGCTCTAGACTAGAAGGTGGAGAACGACTCTTGCTCGCCCTATCCCGTGATATGAACGAAGGAGTAGGGACTTGGATAGAGCAAGTTGTATCAAGGATGAGTTCGGTATAGTGTTAGTGTAGATGAGCCACAGATTCGACAAAGATGGATGGGCTATTTCACTGAGCTTCTTAATGAGGGTTTTACTTCGTTTGACTGCTCACTGAGGGGCACAATCAATGCCAGTTTCTGTAGAAATGTCTCTTATGAAGAAGTGAAGAGGGTTGTTAGCAGAATGAAGAGTAGGAGGGCAGTTGGTCCGGATGAGATTCCAGTTGAAGTATGGAAGTGCATTGGGGTGAGAGGTTTTGAATGGCTTACATAACTCTTTAACACTATTCTTAAAACATCACCCTTGCTGCACAAGGGTGATGTGCAGCAATACGGAAACTACAAAGGTATTAAACTCCTTAGCCACACGATGAAGATATGGGAGAGAGTCATTGAGCTAAGGTTCCGAAGGGGTGTTTGTGTGTCCGAGAACCAGTTCGGTTTTATGCCAGGGTGATCGACTACAGAAGCCTTACAATTGATGAGACGTTTGGTAGAGAAATACAAGGAAAGGAAAAGGAACATACACATGTTTTTATTGATATAGAGAAAGCTTACGACAAAGTATCAAGAGAGCTCATTTGGGAGTGTTTGGAAGCTAAGGATGTTCTAGGATCATACGCCAAGATTATCAAGGACATGTACGAAGGTGTGATGACTAGTGTTGTCACCTCTGTAGGGGACACTGAGTACTTTCCAGTAAGGGTAGGTCTTCATCAAGGTTCGGCCCTTAGTAGTTTCCTTTTCACTCTGGTCATGGACGTAGTATCGGAACCTATCCAGGACAAGGTCCCATGGTGTATGCTCTTTGCGGACGCCATTATATTAGTGAATGAGACGAGAGCTAGTGTGAATTCTAAGTTAGAGTGGTGGAGAGAGACGTTGGAAGGCAAGGGTTTCAAGCTGAGTAGAATTAAGACATAATATTTGGAGTTCGGCTTGGGAGGAGAGGGAGACGTGGACCAAGACGTGATGTTGGGTGATGATGTTGTCCAAAAAAAGATAGCTTCATGTATTTAGGTTCGGTTATGCGGAGTGATGAAGGTATGGATACAAATATCAGACATCAGATTCAAAGGGGACGACAGAAGTAGAGGGTTGCGTCAAGGGTTTTATGCGATAAAAAGTGCCCCCAAAGCTTAAGGGAAAATTCTACAGAATGGTAGTTAGGCCTGCAATGTTGTATGCGGCTAAGTGTTTGGTGACTACGAAGACACAAGAGCATAGGCTTATGGTGGCAGAGATGAGGATGATCAGATGGATGAGTGGATTTACTAGACTCGACAAGGTCAGAAATGAAGTTATCCACGACAAAGTACGAGTATGCAATATTCGAGATAATTTACGGGAGTCAAGGCTTCGTTGGTATGGCCATGTGTAGAGGAGAGACTTGAACACACCATTACGTAGATGTGACAATTTGGAGATCGATAGAGTTCGATGGAATAGAGGGAGACCGAAGAAGAGTTTGAAGGAGGTGATTAGACAATATTTTGCCCTTCTGAATCTCAGCGAGAGCATGGTTATGGATAAAACATTGGAGGAGTATCATTCATGTCAGAGAGGGTTAGACTGGGCCTCCAAAGTGTGGTAGAGAGCGTATCCCCCCCCCCCCCCCCTCCGTTCTCACACAATGTCATCCCTTAATCTTCTTCCTTAGTTTCGTTTGTTATACTTGCCTTTTTGGTTTCTATGATTATATTTGGTGTTTGGGCCACTAGGAAACACTCTCTCGACTTTGTCGGGGAAATAGTGCAAACAACTTGACCCCCCAGACCCTGTCCCGGCGGAAAAACTGGGAATGTTGTTGTTGTAGATAAACAATTAAATTAGTATTTTTAAAGTAAATAGAATCAAGTAAATGCTACTCCCTCCGTTCTTTAATGTTTGACATTTTACTATTCAGGCACGTTTTTTAAGGTACTAAAAACTATATAAGATATTAATTTTTTTTTAAATAATTTCATACTTATTAGTAATAAGTATAATATTATTTAAAAAGATTTAATAAAAAATTAATATTTTCTATAATTTTTATCTTTCTAAAAAAACGTGCAGAATTGAAAAGGACAAATATTAAGGAACGGAGAGAGGGAGTAATAATTAACCAGACCAAAGTTTAAAAGTATCATGCATGGTTAAACTGAGTTTAGTTAATACGTAGTATCATATTATAGGATCTGAGACTGCTGGAATAATTATAATCTAGCCTTAATTAGATTGTACTTGATGCGTAATTAAATCAATTACATTACACTTGCATTCAGTGCAAATCTACATTGCTTCCGATGAGGTGGAGCTGTTAAAAGCTTATGGTATTATGATAGGAAGGTGACCTAAGTTAAAGTCGATTAATTGTCTGCCTATCATCAAGAGCATTCATTCAGATTATATGAGATCCAACAAATTAATAGCATCAATTTAGTGATGACATAACAAAGCAAGAATTATATGTAATTATTAATTAATGGCTTTTTTTTATAACTTTTACCTAGGTAATGGTTTTATAGACGCTAACAATCAAATAATGGTGGGATTTCATTTAAGACGTGGATATATAACAGGGAATTGAAAGATAGAGCTGTGTATATTTGCTGAAAATCAAAACCTTAGGAAGGCAGAAAGAAAAACTTCATTTTCATGAAGATGTGTGAAAGAAGAGGTTGAAAATTAGGGAAGATGATATTGAAGCTAAGGAGGAATGGAGCGCAACACTACCCCTTTCTTCATGGGTCAAAGGTTTGTATCAAGTGAATTTATTAAGTTTAAAAATGAGCAAGATATAAACTGGGTGCTTCGTAACGGACCTTGGGCAAGATGATTCTGAAAAGCTGGAAGACGGGGATGCCCATCGCTTGGTCTTCGTTCGAGCATGTAGAGGAGAGGTGTGCTAAGTAAGGCCAAAGCTGCACAAGGGAACATCACGAAGAAAAAAACTTTGGTTCAAAAATCTCAGCAAGAACAAGGAATTGAAGGCTTGGGTGGTGTGAAACCACAAGAGGCCGGAAAAGGGTGAATCCGCTGCACCTATTGTGGAGCATCTGGATTGCGTGGAGGCCGGCCACTGCTAGGGATATTCATGGCAATGTAAGCGTGGGCACTTACTCACAAGACGAGAAGGGTGAAGAGATAACTACAAAAACAAAGGGAGAGGCAGCGGAGCAACAAGACAAAGAGGGAGACAATAATAAGCACATCTTCTAGGACAACAAATGAAGCTGAAAAATCAATAAGTGCAGAGTTGAATTTGGGGACAGGAAGAAAGGAGGAAATAAGGCCTGTGCTGCTGCCTGCGGGATAAGGACGGAGGTGTGTGCTGGGAAGGCTACTAAGGGTACTTAGAATTAGAAATTGGGGGACTTGAAACAAAAATGTTGGAAACTGGTTAGCTTGCACCTCTTCTCCTTAGTAGAATACAAGACAGAAAGATGCAGCGCTGCGTTTCTGAGAAGCACAATAAGATGAGTAGGAAGGCTGCCAAGGAGGCTCGGGTTGCTATCCTTATCATGCAGAATGCTATAGGATGCACTCCTGTGTGATTCGCCTGAAGGTGGATGTGGCGGAGAGTACATCCATTGGAATTGTTCAAGCTGAAGACATCTCTGAATGTTTTACACATTGAAACGAAGAAGCCTCCTTGCTTCCATTCATCTTTGTTGTATCTTCACTTCACATCTGCAGGAGAGATGTCACATTAATCTTTCGGTTAAAACTGTTCTCATGCTCTCATACAGTATCTCAGTCCACACAAGCTATCTTCACTCAGATTAACCGGGATTACATTGCATACCATCTTAACCTAGATCCATGGAAGGAACCTAAGGGAGTGGTTTGGGTTTACATGGGGGTGCAGATTCTGGTAGCCGTAGAAAAACCGGGTGCCAAGGAAACAAACAGATTTCTATCACTCAACTGAACGTTCAGATTTCCGTCAAGACATCTAAATTCTCTCTTCTTCTTTTTCCAAATGGAAGCGCTTTGTGAGGTGCTATCCTTGGGTTAATGCCACTTGCTCGGCGACAAAATCCACAAATACTGTGATCGCATCCTGTACATGATTCATGCGCAGGTCCTCGGGTTTTGGAGCAGAGGCCATTGTGCTGAAGCATTTTAACTGGATTTCGCGCACAGGATCTTCTTTCATAGAAGACACAAGCAAACTGCTGATCTCTTCAGCCATTTTGGAATATGCAACCCTGTCAATTCACAAATAAGCAACAAACATGGATTTGCTTAATAACTAATTCAAAACTGAATATGATTTGAAAATCACAATGAAGTAGCGAACCCATATATTCCGGCTTACCTCGCATCTATTGGTAATTTGGTCTCCAAGACTGCCAGGGACTGCTGTAGCTGGTCAAAGAACTCTTTACACGAAGCCTCTTTCTCCACCAAAGAGCCCTTGTAGTGATGATTGGCAAACAAAATAACATTGATGCAATTAGTTTTGTGACATAGTCTAAAATTTGTTTCATAAGAAGCGAGAAGGGGACTAAAAAAGAAAGCGGAATTAGTTTTGATGATTGGATATAGCTTGCACTGCAAGCTCTCATCAATTTTGCTAGCCATTAGACCCATTACCCTTCATGGATGGGAATAATATGCAGTTGCAACAACGTTTATCTACTATATGAATCAACCCATCTACAATAACCTCAATGCTAATAAATGATCATACAACACAAATCGTCCTGCACATCTTCTCAAAGCAATAGAAGCTGCCTAATTGAATAATCTCTAGAAGTGGTTTTCCAAACTCCAGTGCTGAATTAAGTCAATAGCTACTCAAGGAAGAACGCTAACATGAGGCAGCCAATGTTTTTCCCCCCAAAAAAAATAAAAATAGACACCTTACCAGCTTGGTTGTAATACCATCATCATCCTTCAAATCACTTCTTAACACGTAAAAGGAAACATATATTCCAGCACCCAAGTCCCAGTCATCAATCTCGGATTTGTATTCCTCCATAGAAGTCGCCAGCCTCCACACCTCAGAATGGTTCCCTGACAAAAACCAGCAACTACATCAGAAACATGCTGCTATACAGGAAACATAGAGCTTGAACAAAATATATTTGCTTCTAGTTGTATAAATGCACAAAGTTTTACTGCAATATCCAATAAAACAAGATGATGTGATCGACTTACCTGACAAAAACAACGAGTGAGCAACTGAAGTAATGAAAATTGGGTGGGCTTTCTGCCAACTAGCACATTCGATAAAGTGCTCCAGGGCCTTGGCCAGATTACCATAGTACTGAAAATACACTGCCTGTAGTAGCAAGAATGTAATAAGGTATATAAAATAAAATTGGAAGCACATAAAAATTAGCAGGGGACATTATTCGTTCAAGTAACGTACCATAGCCTCATGTAACCATACCGAAGGAATTTCCAACTTCTCTATAAATTGACGCTGTTTCTCTTCATTGCTCCATACATCACAGTACTGGAACAAAATTTCTCGAATAATCTTAAAATGCAGGTGGGGGTGATCATCTCGATAGGGCATATGAAGAACAGCATAGATGGCCCAATGGCACTGCCCAAGACATAAAAGCTGAGACACAAAACCCATATCAAGAATATGAAGATCATTAGAGCTGAAAGCTCCAATTGCTTCTAAAATGGCACGCTGATGCCAGATCATATGATAATCAAGAGGATCATTTGTTGATGCAAATGTAGAGAACATGGATTTCAGACTACCAAAATCACTGGATTCCTTCGCATGAAGAAGCATAAGATAAAACGCAAGGTCGTAATGCCTCCCTGTTGAACTGCTGACTGCCTCCTCTTCTACTGGCCCCTCATCAATGTAGCTTGGCACAGGATATGGAGCCTTACCTTCAGCGAGTAGATGCTGGTAAGTGTGAAATACAGTGGGCAAAGGAGTTCCAGGTGGTAATTCATACCACATGAGCAACCCCAAGAACCTTTTCCAATCTATCTCTTTTCCGTAAATCGCATCATGAATGTTACCAGCAAGCAATTCATAAAGCCTAATTCTATCCTTTTGAATAAAGTTGAAGTCCAAACCATTGCTTTTCCAGATTTTAAGTTGCTGAGATACATCAGAACGGTTCATCATTGACCCACTTGCCTGACTCAATAAACAAGCTAATCTTACATCTCCCTTTGATACGGCCAGTTCAACAGCTGCATCCAGTTGGTGCCCAGTTAAAAGTAAAAGCATGTGTTCTAAGTAACTGGAATCATCCAAGCAACTTACATCTTCTTGTACCCGATGGTAAACACTCTCTTGTAACCAATAACTGAATTCTGCCCTGCGAACCAAGGGGAGTGCCTCAAGATCAATTTCCGATGGGCCAGCTTTTGAATCTTGCATCATATCTTCTTCATCATCTTCCACAACTCTTGAAAGCCCGCTTATCTCTCTGTCTGAGAATAGAACCCTTATCAGATCCCAAACGATAACTTGGTGCATCAAGGAAAGACGAAGAGAAGAAGGGAGTCCAGGAAGTTCAAGTTGTCCTTCAACCAATTGTATATAGTTTTGACAAACAGACGAAAGCTTCAAACGATCAGAAACAAGCCTTTGAAGGGTTAAACTGAAGGAACCGAATTCAATTTGTTTAGCTTCATGATTCAATGACTTGTGGAGGTCCAGGGCAGAATCGAAAAATGAATCTACAGCTTCATCCCTAAATTTGTTACTTTCATCTCTAGCCACTTTGTCAATTGCAACTCGTTCTATACTGATCATAGAAGATATAATGCCTTGATGACTGTTGCCAGTAACAGGTGTACCACTGTGAACTAAGACACCATTGGGACCCCACCCAACACGAAATGACCTGCCCATAAACAAACCCGCATCCACAATATTACGATAATGGCTTCTAGAAACCGGTGTATCACATGATGTTTCGTGCTTAAAACCATCCATTTTAACTGCTTTAAGAGGCAATCCCTTGTTTTCCTCTGACATCAGAACTGTCCCAGAAGCATTGAGATCAAAACTACTTGAATTGTACTCCAACAATGCTAGGGGGGTTTTTCGCAAGGGATGTGGACTGAGTTTGCGACTCATTGTCATATTTGAATAGTGATAAGGAGACATAATGTGTTCTCCATGGAAGGGCTGATTCTCATACGAAGGGATTGCATTGTTGTTATCATCATCTTCCCTGTCTAATGGAAACATCACCATTCTCATTTCTTTCATTTTAACAGGGTCAAGCCCGAGATGAGCAGGTAGTGAATGAGATAAATCAGGACCAGACAGATCAGGATGAAATGTTTCTTCAAGATGATCGGCACCACCATTCATCTCAGCAGATTGTATAGCAGCAGCATTTGAATCTTCCATAACGATATCTTCTTCATCATCTTCACCCAATCCAAATCGGCTGAAATGGTGAACCATAAATTTCCATTGACCATTCAATGGGTCATATGAGATGAACTTAGCTCCCTGGCGATCGGCACTCAATCTCAGTTTATCAACAACATTATTGAGCTTTTTACCCAGGAACTCAGCTGATTGAAGATGCAGTATCAGAGTTACTTCAGCCGGTTTGTTAAGGCCTTTGCCAACTGGAGGCTTGCCAGTTTCATCTTCATACACAACAACTTCATGTCTAAAGAACTTAACAATCTGTTCCAAATTCAACCATCTGACATCCGTCTCCCCAAGGAACTTCAAATAACCATAACCAAGCCGACCGACAGTAAAATCTTGAACTCGGCTACAGTAGCCGGGATCCAAGAGTTCTTTACTGGCTAATTCCTCCAAACAAGGTTTGATATAATAGTCAGACGATTCTAAGATAGGTAAAAAACAATCAAGCTCTCTCAACCCGTCAAGCAGCACCATAATCTCCCTTTTGTATAGTGATAATATATTTCTTCTTTTTAGTGGCAAAACTCCGTTTCTGACTAGACTTATTTTCCTGTTTCCCTCTGCCTGTACACATTTCATAATGAAAAAAAAAAAACAATAAAGTTCTTAACTATCCATCGCCTTGAAGCAATTAATAATTACAAAAACGCTTCAAACTGAACATGACACCTTCATTGTAGTTGAATTCGTCTCACTTCTAACTTCTCTTTACATCCAAAAAATTATCAACAGACTGACAAGATTGCCCTCTGATTTTTAATTTAAGGAAAAAAGGGAAGGCATACGCAGCTAAAGAATTGAAACTTGAGAGAAAAAATCAAGACACTGAAGGACTTTAACAAATGGTCCAATACCCAAATACATTCAACCTTGATTTATTTTTTCCTGTTCATTTCATTTATAAAATCATAGGACGCTGAGAAGGATTTAAACCTTGATTTAACAAATGGAAGCTACACTAATCACACAACACACCATCAGTGTTCTAGAAGGGGCTCTATAAGCCTCGGATTTTTTTGAAGGACTCAAACCTTGATTTAACCAATGCAAACTCAGCCCTAGTGCACCGTCAATGGAAGGTACACTAATCAAACAACACACTGAGAAGAACATAAACCTTGATTTAACCAATGCAAACTCGGCCCTAACTGATTTTTCGAAGCCCAAATCATCAAAAACAACCCAAATTAAGGGAAAAGAAGGAGAGCAAACCTGGTCTTTTTCTTGAATTTGCAGCCTCTCTTCAAAAAGCCCTCCTGAGTACTCTACTGACCTTCGATTTTGGCGGCTCTCCCAAGAGTGTCTCGATTCCAGCCACTCAATATGTTTCGGAAGTTGTCGATCCCTCTCGGCTTGGACTTCTTCACCGCCTCCGAAGTCCGAGCTCCGAGCGAGCAAGGGTTTAGTCGACCTGTGAGATTTGCCGTCGGTGGACTGCGTTTAGCAGTAGAAATTTAGACAGGCATAGTGCCGAATGCCGATTTAAAAAAATACGGAGTAATTATTATTATTATATCATCAAAATATTAAAAAAAAAACTGGGCTTGGCTAAGGTTATAAAAATGTGGGAATTGATTGGGCTTAAGATTGAATTGGGCTCGGCCCAGGCAATCACCAACCTCTTGTTATTTTAAAGAGTGAGGCGAGTCAAGATGTCCGAATGACTATTGACAAGATAAGTTCACCTAAAATACCACAGTTCCTTTTCGTTTTTTCCGAACACGTTGTAAAAAGGCCCAAAACTCTCTTTTCCCGAATCGAAACCTAAATCTGTCGAACGAATTGTTTTGATCGAAAACAGTCTAAAATCGATAAACTTAATCAAAATATCAATTGATCGACATACAAATTGGTATATCGCTCGCTTTACATGATTATCGAATGGCGATTTTTGGTCTTCGTTCAAAAAAATTGTCGAAGGAAGGAGCTCGGCAGGTAGGAACGAGGTACATGAAGGAGCTCGGCGGGTTTAGACGAGGTGAATAAGTAACCTCGGCTTCTTTATGTGAGGTTAATGAGGGAGCTCGGTGGATATTGGCGAGGTTATGAAATAACCTCATTGACTTAAGCCGAGCTTCATAAATTTCCTCGGCTTCTGTTGTTGAGGGTTTGTGATTTAGAAATTTGTTTTCACACGTATTGCATAAATTCATTAAATATGTAGAGGTATATCTGATGAGTCTTGTTATAATGCAAACTCATATGCTTATAAGAATGAGACAAACTAAATTAGTTTATAAAATGTTGTTTCCCCCACTTCTGATTGTAACTCTCAATGACTAAATCAATATCATAACTTTATCTAAATAGCAAATTAGTTCTTCTTAAGGAGATATGAAACGGATTAATGCATATTTTAAAGTTTTATCTTCCAGTAATTGTTTCAAGTGGCCACTTCCCACCAATCCTCAAAATTAGATTTGATATGTTTAGCTAATTAATGAAGTTAAAAATAACATAATTACAAAAATAGAGAGAAAATAACGGAGAACAAAATCACACTATTAAGCAATGATCTGCGAAGAACTCAAGGAGAAGTTTAGAATCTCCACACTGGGGAGCGATGAAGAATTCGTTCCATTGTATGTAAATTATTTCCAATGTAGCTTTAAACTCGTTTTTGAATACAGGTTGCAGTTACACATAATACCTTATATGTAAATAAGAAAAATGCAATTACTTGGAGCTACATTAACTGTACTGATCTAAATAACAAGTCATTGGTAGTGACTGTTTTTATGCTATGGAAATCTAATGTATTAGCAATAGAAAAAGAACTTCATAGTTAAGGAGTTTTCTTGCATATCGTGTCTTAGAGAATCTGAGCAGAAGTGAATAGAATGAAAATAGAATAGAAAATATGAACAATACAACATCAACGGTTGCTTCGGCTGTCCTTTGAAATACACAAGAGATCCATGAATGAGCATCGTTCGGTTAAGGTACAAGCAATGGAATGACACACTCTCGTGTCGAGCCTCGCTCATAATGATAATGTGTTGAACTGCTATCAAGCTACATAAGAAGTATTTCTATAAGGTTAGGGATACTTCTTTCTTGTATCCATGCCATGGTTGCTGTTTTTGTATATTCTGCTAATTATTTCTGATGAGAACCAACTAATTTATAATGGGCAGTGATACCAAGAAAAGAAAATTCACAGTCTTTTGTAGCCGCGTCGAAGCTCATTTGTCCCGATGCATCACCTTTCAAGCACTTATGATTTCGAACACCCAAAATGGAAAAACAACTAGGAATTACATCCACGTTGCATTCACGATGGTTTCATGAACAAATAATATTGATATATGTCAGCTCGACATATTGAAATCTTAAATCACCTCTATTGATGTTACATTCACGACGAATACATCTATTCATGTTAAATTGTGTTGGGATCGACAAGACCCAAATGCAGAAATGAATCGGGAACCTAGCAACTCAAGCTACAATCCCGTTGATAACCAAGTTCACAAATTTACGGAACCTCAAACACAATCAAACCAAGCAACACAAGCACACAAACCAACACAAGCAAGAACACAAACGATTTAAGTGGAAAACCCTCCCTAACCCGGAGGATCAAAAACCACTGTCGCCCGCCACGAGCACCAAAATCCACTAATCAGCAGAAATGGATACAAGTGTTCACCACTTACAAATCTCACACAAGGAGACCACCACCAATTTCACTCGAATTAGTACAACACCATTTTCACAAAGATTAGGGATTCTAAACGAAAGAATAAAAGCCGACAAACACGAGTAGGCTTACCGAGAACTCGAGGTGAAAGAACCCGGATGAGACAAGGAAGATCACTCACTTTCTCACCACTTTTTCCCCTCTTTCTCCTTTCTCCCTCCTCACTTTTGTGCTACTACAAATTGGGGCTTTCACTTTCAGCTTTTCAACAATGGAAAGCTTCTGCTGATGCTTGCTTCTTCTTACTCTCGTACATCACTTCCAAAAGACAAATAAAATGCTATAATTTGTCTTCTAAAGGAAGCCTCCAAGAGGGATCCACTTTGGGCTGGACAAATGGGCTTGGGCCCAACAATCTCCCCCTCCAACCCAAGAGGAAGACATCCATGCTCAACTCGGCATCAGTTGCGGATCAGCCCCGCCATCTTGGCGCAGAACTGATGCTTGTCGGCAGTCACCACCTTGGTCAACATGTCAGCTGGGTTCTTGTTCGTATGAATCTTCTTCAAAGCCATTTCTCTGTTGCTCACTACATCTCGAATCCAATGGTACCTCACATCAATATGCTTGGTCCGGCAATGGTATGTAGCGTTCTTGCTCAAATCAAGAGCACTCTGGCTATCACAGTTCACCACATACTCTCCTTGCTTCAACCCCAACTCTCGAAGAGACCTCTTCACCCAAAGCACCTCTTTTCCTGCTTCTGTCATAGCAATGTACTTTGCCTCTGTTGTGGACAAAGCAACACACTTTTGCAACTTAGACTGCCATGAGACAGCTCCCCCAGCAAAAGTGAACAAATACCCTGATGTAGACTTCCTACCATCAAGGTCTCCTGCCATGTCTGAATCGGTGAAGCCTTCAAGAATGGGTTTGGAACCCCCATAGCATAGACACATCTTCGATGTACCTTTCAAATATCTGAAGATCCATTTCACTGCCTCCCAATGATCTCTGCCTGGATTAGAGAGGAACCTGCTGACCAAACCAACTGCATGAGCAATGTCAGGTCGGGTGCACACCATAGCGTACATTAAACTCCCAACTGCCGATGAGTAGGGAACGGTGGCCATCTTCTTCTTCTCTTCATTTGTAGATGGACAACTCCTCTTGCTCAACTTGAAGTGACTAGCAAGAGGTGTGCTAACTGGTTTAGCTTTCTCCATGTTGAACCTGCTCAGGACCTTCTCAACATACCTCTCTTGTGACAACCATATCTTCTTGGCCTTCCTGTCACGAGTAATCTGCATACCCAAAATCTGGCGTGCTGGTCCCAAGTCTTTCATATCAAAGGAAGTACACAACTTCTTCTTCAAATCATCAACCATAGATTTATCCGGTCCAACAATCAGCATATCATCTACATACAGAAGAAGAAACACAAACCTGCCATCTGGATGCCGCTTGAAGTAAACACAATGATCTGCACTTGTTCTGGTGTAGCCATGATCCACCATGAAGCAATCAAATTTCTTGTACCATTGTCTGGGAGCTTGCTTCAGCCCATACAAGCTCTTCTTCAGTTTGCAAACCAAGTGCTCTTTCCCTTTTACTTTAAATCCTTCCGGCTGCTCCATATGTATCTCCTCCTCCA
This sequence comes from Persicaria maculosa, assembly GCA_963922045.1. Taxonomy (NCBI): domain Eukaryota; kingdom Viridiplantae; phylum Streptophyta; class Magnoliopsida; order Caryophyllales; family Polygonaceae; genus Persicaria; species Persicaria maculosa. Next base: position 27,919,389 of record OY998256.1, on the reverse strand, counting down.
AATCACCATGGAGAAATGCAGTCTTCACATCTAACTGCTCAAGTTCCAAATCCATGCTTGCAGCTAAGCCAAGGATCACTCTAATGGAACTCATCTTCACAACGGGTGAGAAGATTTCATCAAAATCAACTCCCTTTTTCTGGCTGAAACCCTTCACAACTAGTCGGGCTTTGTACTTGACTAGTTTGTCTCCATCCATCTTCAGCTTGTACACCCACTTGTTCTTCAAGGCATTTCTTCCTTTGGGAAGTTTAACAAGATTATAAGTGTTGTTCTTTTTCAAAGAACTTATCTCTTCTTCCATGGCTTTTCTCCACTGAGCTTTCTCCTTGTGGGTTTGAGCTTCCTGAAAGCTCTCAGGCTCCCCTATTCAGTGACTACAACATACTCAGAACTGGGGTATCTTGTGTACGGACGACGGTCTCTGCTTGATCTCCTGAGCTCAACTGTTTCCTCATCTTGTGTCGGCTCTCCCTGCTCAGAGCCCTCACCAAATTCAACTTCAGCTTCTGGTAACACTTCATCTACAGTGGGAATCTCCTCATCATCTCTTGAGTGAGACTCACCACTTGTTCCAGTCTCTTCTGATTGAGAAGGAAAGTAGACTGGTAGCTCAGGAACTTCCTCTGCTGCAGGTGTATCAGCATCTGATAGTGTCTTGTCCTCGTGAAAGATCACATCTCTGGATCTGAACACTTTCTTCTTCTCTGGATCCCACAACTTGTACCCAAAATCAATATCTCCATAACCCAGAAACATGCAAGTGATTGCTTTGTCCTCCAACTTCTGTCTCTGTTCTTTATGCACATGTACAAATGCCTTACAACCAAAGAACCTCAGGTGAGAGTAGGAAATGTCTCTGCCAGACCACACTCTCTCAGGGATATCAAAATCCAAAGCTGACGATGGAGATCGGTTCATCAAGTAGCAAGCAATGCTCAAAGCTTCTCCCCAGAATGGCTTAGGAAGCTTTGCCATTTTCAGCATGCATCTAACCTTCTCAAGCAGGGTTCTGTTTGTTCTTTCTGCAACGCCATTGTGCTGTGGAGTACCAGGAGTTGTCTTCTCATGCCTGATCCCATGCTGCAGACAATATCTCTGAAACTCATTGGATGTGTACTTGCCTCCATTGTCACTACGAAGGCTCTTCAAGGAGCAACCCTTCTCCCTTTCCACCATGGCATGCCATTGCTTGAAGCAATCAAGCACCTGGTCTTTTGTCTTCAAAACAAACACCCAAACCTTCCGTGAAGCATCATCAATAAGGGTCAGAAAATACCTACTACCTCCTAAGGAAGGTACATCAATGGGACCACACACATCAGAGTACACCAACTCAAGCAGATTTTTCTTCCTTTCAGAAGACTTACTGAATGACACTCTAGTTTGCTTTCCAAATAAGCAATTGTCACAAGGGTTTAGTGTCATACCTTTGGCAACAGGAATGAGAGACTTCCTTGCCAAAATTTGCAGTCCTTTGTCACTCATATGCGCGAGCCGCCTATGCCACAAATCTGGTGATGCAACACCCTCAACTGCATTCAGGCCACTTCTAACAACCTTCAACTGAGTTCTATAAAGAGTGTAGCTCAAGCTTGCCTTAGCAATCACCATAGATCCTTTTGTCAGCTTCCACTTTCCATCACCAGTGCTACTATGATAACCTTCTCGGTCCAAGGCTTGTTGAGAAATCAAATTCAAGCAAAGATCTGGTACGTGTCGCACATTCTTCAAGGTCATCGTGCAACCTACATTTGTCTGGACACAAATGTCACCAATACCAACAATCTTGGCAAAGCTGAAGTTCCCCATCTTCACTAAACCAAAGTCTCCGGCTTCATAGGTGGTGAAGATCTCCTTCCTCGGTGTAGCATGATAGGATGCGGCTGAATCAACTATCCACTCTACTCGAGTATCAAATTCTTGGTTGTGATCATCCACACAGGAGAGAACCACCAAAGCTTTCTCATCGCCATAGACGGTTGCAGCAGTGTTCTTCTCATCATCTTTCTTATTTTTCTCTTCCTTTTGCTTCCTCTCCAACGCATAACAATTCTTTCTTATATGCCCCTCTTTGCCACAATGATAACAGACATGCTTTTCTTTACCTTGGGAAGCATCTCTCTTCTGCGATTTCCCTCTGGATTTTCCACGAACTCTTCTGTCTCTGCTTCTTCCTCTGAACCTTTCTTCAGCAGTTGTGGTCAAAGCCTGTGAGGTGCTTGTGCCCATATCCTTTCTCCGAGTCTCTTCATTGTAGAGACTATCCTTCACGGTCGATAAGGACACAACACCACTCGATGCAGAGTTGTTAATGGTCACTACCAGAGTCTCCGAAGTGTTAGGCAAAGAGCTCAGAAGCAATAGGGCCTGCAACTCATCATCTAGGACCAGCTTCATAGTGTTCAGCTGATTTACAAGCTCCTGAAACTCACTCAAGTGCTCGTCTATAGGCTTCCCATCCTTGTACTTCAAATTTACAAGCTTCCTTATCACAAAGGTTTTGCTCTGCGCAGACTTCCTCTCATACATGGATTCCAACTTCTTCCACAAGACCTGTGCATCAGTTTCGTTGCTTATATGGTGATAGACACTGTTATCATCCCATTGTCTGACGGTTCACACAGACTTCCAATGTAGCTTTTCCCAGTCTCCTTCAGACATACCAGTCGGCTTGCTAGACCCAAGCTTAATCGGATCATACAAATCCCTGCAGTACAACAAATCCTCCATTCTCGATTCCCAAATCGAGTAGTTGGAAGATGTCAACTTGATCATCGTACCGGCAAAATCATCTGACTTGGTCGTCATTTCTGCTTCCAAACTAGCAATTAGGCTCTGATACCACTTGTTGGGATCGACAAGACCCAAATGCAGAAATGAATCGGGAACCTAGCAACTCAAGCTACAATCCCGCTAATAACCAAGTTCACAAATTTACGGAACCTCAAACACAATCAAACCAAGCAACACAAGCACACAAACCAACACAAGCAAGAACACAAACGATTTAAGTGGAAAACCCTCCCTAACCCGGAGGATCAAAAACCATTGTCGCCCGCCACGAGCACCAAAATCCACTAATCAGCAGAAATGGATACAAGTGTTCACCACTTACAAATCTCACACAAGGAGACCGCCACCAATTTCACTCGAATTGGTACAACACCATTTTCACAAAGATTAGGGATTCTAAACGAGAGAATAAAAGCCGACAAACACGAGTAGGCTTACCGAGAACTCGAGGTGAAAGAACCCGGATGAGACAAGGAAGATCACTCACTTTCTCACCACTTTTTCCCCTCTTTCTCCTTTCTCCCTCCTCACTCTTGTGCTAATACAAATTGGGGCTTTCACTTTCAGCTTTTCAACAATAGAAAGCTTCTGCTGATGCTTGCTTCTTCTTGCTCTCGTACAACACTTCCAAAAGACAAATAAAATGCTATAATTTGTCTTCTAAAGGAAGCCTCCAAGAGGGCTCCACTTTGGGCTGGATAAATGGGCTTGGGCCCAACAAATTGATGGTTGTTTTATGAACAAATAATATTAAAATCTAAAATTAGTCAATGAAAATCGTTATCCCATTGATTCTACCCCTACGCATACTTCACAACGTCTTAGGTTAGATTTCGAATAACCCATGAATTTTTTACTTCAATTTTTTTCCCTTAGGATATAGAAGACGCTCGACAAACTCTATTGAGCTTATGAAATAGCCTCAGAGCTTATGAAAAAACCTCGGCTTGATTTGGTGAGGAAATGTTGTGAGCTTAGCAAAAGTTGATGAACTTAACACGTCACCTCGTGATAATGTTGAATTTACCACAACGATGCCTACAAAAGCCCGGGATGGTTTTGGAGGGAAAAATAAATGGATTGGGAGGGCAAATTTAGAGTTTGACCGCCAATAAATTCTATATAAGACCTCCATAGTGGTACAAAATAGTCACAACTCAAAAAGATGGCGGAAAAACACAAACAACATGTTCGTGACCTTGTTGAAGTTCGAACTTTCATGCGAAATTTGATGGAGGAATTCAGCCCATCACTTATCGCATCGAACATTCGCAAAGGAATTCGGCTCCAAGTAATTGCATTTTTCTTATTTACATATAAGTTATTCTGTGTAATTGCAACCTGTATTCAAGAATGAGTTTAAAGCTACATTGGAAATAATTTACATACAATGGAACGAATTCTTCATCACTCCCAGTGTGAAGATTCTCAACTTCTCCTTAAGTTTTTCGCAGATCATTGCTTGATAGTGTGATTTTGTTCTCTGCTCTTTTCTCTCTGTTTTTGTAATTATGTATTTTTAACTTCATTAATTAGTTGAACATGTCAAATCTAATTTTGAGGATAGGTGGGAAGTGGCCACTTGAAACAATTACTGGAAGATAAAACATTAAAATATGCATTAATCCGTTTCATATCTCCTTAAGAAGAACTAATTTGCTCTTTAGATAAAGTTATGATATTGATTTAGTCATTGAGAGTTACAATCAAAAGTGGGGGAAACAACATTTTCTAAACTAATTTAGTCTGTCTCATTCTTATAAGCATATGAGTTTGCATTATAACAAGACTCAACACATATACCTTTACATAATTTAATGAATTTATGCAATACGTGTGAAGACAAATTTCTAAATCACAAACCCTCAACAACAGAAGCCGAGGAAATTCATGAAGCTCGGCTTAAGTCAATGAGGCTATTTCATAACCTCGCCAATATCCACCGAGCTCCCTCATTAACCTCATATAAAGAAGCCGAGGTTACTTATTCACCTCGTCTAAACCTGCCGAGCTCCTTCATGTACCTCGTTACTACCTGCCGAGCTCCTTCCTTCGGCAGTTTTCTCGAACGAAGACCAAAAATTTTCATTCGATAATCATGTAAAGCGAGCTATATACCAATTCGTGTGTCGATCAATTGATATTTTGATTAATTTCATTGATTTTAGGTTGTTTTCGATCAAAACAATTCGTTCGATAGATTTAGGTTTCGATTCGGGAAAAGAGAGTTTTGGACCTTTTTGCAATGTATTCGGAAAAAATGAAAAGGACCTGTGGTAATTTAGGTGAACTTATCTTGACAATACCCCTTTCTCCATCTCGTCTAAAGCCTTTATGTATTTTAAAGGGTAAATTGCAGAAAACCATCCTTTAAATAGGGTGTTTTGCGTGAAACCACCCCTTAAAACGAAAATTGCAGAAAATCACCCATTAAAACCGTTTTTTTTTTTGCAAAGTCACACCCATCGCCAAATTTTCGTTAATTGACTATTAAAGTGCATGAAAAATAAACTATTTCCCTTGTTTTTATTATTATTTTACTTTATCCAATCGGTATTAATTAATTTTTACTTTTTTAACATGTTTTTCAAAAGTAATTTTTTTATATAAAATATCATTTTTTATATATAATTTCACACTTATTCGTAAAAACACTATAAAAATAGATATATTTGATGTTTTATATATTTTAAAAAGTGTATATTACTACAGGGCTACTTGAAGAAAATAAATTTTTAAAAAATGATGTTTCTTATAGTTTTTATTATTTTAAAAATATGTTCACTATTCCACATACATTTTTATAATAATAAAAACTATATGAAACATTTGATTTTTAAAAAAAATAATTATTTTCTTCAAGTAGCCCTAGTATTACACATTTTTTTGTATATGTATAAAACATAAATTACACATCAATTTTTTATAGAGTTTTTTTGTAAGTATGAAATTATTTTTTAAAAAAAAAAAATTGATATTTTATAGTGCTTTTTTGCTTTGGAAAAACATGTCGAAAAGTTAAATATCAACTAATACCAATTGAATTGAGTAAACTAATAATAAAAATAAGGGGTATAACTGAATTTCAACAAACTTGAACAATTAATTAAAGAAAATTGGGTGATGAGTGTGACTTTGCCAAGAAAACTGTTTTAACAGGTGGTTTTCTGCAATTTTCATTTTAAGTGATGTTTTTTCGCAAAACACCCTATTTAAGGGGTGGTTTTCTACAACTTTGCCTATTTAAAAAAAATAAGGGTAAACTGCATAAAACCACCTCTTAAATAAGGCATATTGCTCAAAAACACCCCTTAAAATCAATATTGTAGAAAACTACCCTTTATATACCTTTTATTTACCAAAGATCACCCTATCTTTGATTTCTTTAAGTTTTAGAGGAAAAAAATGGTAAATTACCAAAATACCCTTATCATATGGAGAAGCGATATTAAAGGGTGATGTGCGCCTATTTTGCCATGTTTAGCATTAACATTTACATCGATTTTTGTATGCATTTCATATCATTGGGCTAGAATAGTACAAAATTTGTGTAGTTTATGTTTATTTGCAATATATGGAGGTCTACACAAGTTTCTGTTTAATTTCGTAGAAATCGGACGCACTTTGGAGCTTAAAGGAAAGTCATGAAAACATTGGAGAAGCTAAGGAAGAGCACATGATGGTGCAGCCGGAGAAAAGCCCACCTTTCACCATTCACCATTTTTAATCAAGTTCTGATGTCTTCATGAGAATTGTAGCCCTCAAAAAGAGATTTCCAACGCATACTTATATGCGTCAATCGGACGAACGAGGACTCAGGAAAATGCGTTTCAAGACGGATTCAGAATGCTAGAAACCGTCAAATAGGTCGATATCGACCTAACTTGGTCGATATCGAGTGGATCACGTCGAGCAAAAATGTCAGATTTTGGCCAGAACACTAGGAGCAACATTGAAGAGGTCGATATCGATCACCTTTGGTCGATATCGAGTCAAGACAGGTCAAAATCCACATCAGAGGCCGAGATCGAGTGAAGCTGAGAAGACAGGTCAATATCGACCTAACTTGGTCGATATCGAGTAACCACCAAAAGCCGATTTCGAGCAGTCCGAGTCCAGATTCCGAGTGGACTTTCTTCCACATGAAGCAAAGGGTATTCTATCAAGATGGAAGATATTTATCAACTTTAGTAATTCCCTAATTTACTTAGGAGGAATTCTAATTATTTCCATTTATTTATTTATCAATGTTTTATCTTAGGAAATAGATAGATAGATATAGATGATGATAGATTTGTTCTTTCCTTGAATAACAAGGATTGTAGCCTATAAATAAAGCCTTAGGGGGATGATTTTATTAATTCAAGTTTTATTCCACAGCAAACAAACAATATAGAGAGTAGGAGAGAGAGCTTGAGGCCGATTGGAGTTATAGGAGCGAGAGCAATTTGGCTTCGTTCGGTTGTAAGCTTTTGTTTATTTTAATGCAATTAGTTATTTCCTTTATGTTATTGATGTTTGTTATGATGAGAAGCAAGTAGTCAGCCTACTTCTGGGGTCGGGGTGAGCCCAACGGTGGCCATGTAGGGTTATGCATCAAAGGTATGATTTTCATATGCGATTTCATCTTCTATCCCAATTTGTGATTATTCTGCGACACTCGAAGGTGGATATTTGTATTATTGAAGCGAAATGGATCTTAATATGAATTGGGATTAATCATTAAAAGGGTTTAGTAACAATTAGGGTTTATGCGAAAGCTTCTATATTCTTAATTGTTAATGACGAAAGTTATTTTATGAAAAGGCATAATGTTTTATACTTTGGCATGATTTCTACATGGTTATCGTTGTGGCATTGAAACCCCGATCTTGGAAGTCTTTTAGTTTATTGAATTCAAAACCCCAATCTGTGTTATTTCTGTTCATCATCTTCGCATCCATCTTTTATTCTTCGGACTTACTTTTCCGGCATATTTTTATTTATTTTTTCTGTAAATTTTGAGTTTCTGCACAGGTCGATTTCGACCACTGACAGGTCGATATCGAGTACTAAGGTCGATATCGAGTGCCCTTCACTCGATTTTGACTCTGTTGCTTTTTTTTTGTAGGTCTCGACAGATTTCGACCGACTTTAGTCGATATCGACCAACCACAGGTCGATATCGAGTGGTCTCCTGGTCGATTTTGAGGGCGATTGGAACTTGAAAGGCGAGCGCTGACACGCTTCCTCGTGGATACGATCCTGATTCCCTTCCACTACAACGGGAGGAAGTCTTGTAATTTTTATTTGCGTGGTTCAGGGATTCGGTTTGAGATTTTTATATTTGATATTTATTTCATACTTGATTTTCCTCCTAACAAAGGAGATCTCGCATAGGAGTTGTGGAGAAATTTAGGCATGGATTGAAGGGAACCTAGTATAGGACCATAAAAATTATTGAATAATTTCAATTAAAAAAGTGTATGTGGTGTTGTACATGTGTACAGAAAGATAGGCAGAGAAATTTTGGATCATTTAAAAATAACAAACCTTGAAAGGGATGGACCGAAGAACCTTTTTTCCCAAAAAGAACGCACGGCCACGCGCGACCTCTATTTTCCCCCAAATCAATCTGAACCCTAATCCCTCAAACCCAAACTCGAAATCCCTAATTGGAAAAGCTTTCGATCACCCGGCAAATCCTACCATAATCTTGAATAAACCTCAAAATTGGAATCGTCACATCGGGTTGAAGGGATTTCGATACTGGATTTGGCACACAAAGCTCAACTCGAGCGAGGTAGTGAAGGGTGCTCCTTTTCTGAGGTTCAGCTTTTTCTGTAAGATCAAAATCAACACAAAGGGGAAATTTCTTCTGCATCTATGCGGTCTTTAATGGGGTTTCACTCCTCAAAGAGGTCTCTCTCTCTCTCCTCTTGAAGTCGACTGTGTCAGACGATTGGACGGCTCATCCATTCATGTGGGACTGTCACGGATCTTCGACAATGAGAAGCTTTGGCTTCATCATTATATTTCTAGTCCTCTACAGTTCCAGGGGGACCTTTCTCGATTTGATAGGTATGATACTCTCTCCCTATTCTGTAACCTCAAACTCCAGTTGCTTTATGGAGATCTGATCAATCATCTTAAGAGCAGTAAGAAAACGGGTTATAAAAGCCTTTACATCTACAAACTTAATGCTTTCCATTTCTTGCTATCTTCTTCTTCTGAACTCCATTCTATCTCTCTTACTTTCTTTGTCTGGTTTTTTTGGTTTTGTACTGAGACTGCCTTAATGGCAAGCCAACCACCACCATCTACTGGGAAAGGGGGCTTCTCTGAAGCTCCACCGAACCCCATTATAACCCAATCAAACGGGAAGGAAGATCTCTCTGAGGCTCTTCCGAACCCCACCAAAAATCACACCCTAAATGCTCCCTCCTCGTCACGTAAAAGTGATAAGGGTAAAGGGAAAATAGACCTTACCTCTTTCTATGACCAACTTTAAGAGTTCCAACCCAAATATAGATTCGAAACCAATGTCATTCTCTATGGCAGAGCATTTGGTGCACCAATCGAATTCAAAAAGCTTGAACCCAAACTCTCTAGTGACTGGAATGGTCTTTTTGGAGACCTTCAAATTTTGGAGCTTCCAAACCAGTGGTTTGAAGTGAGGTTCTCAGACCCTTCTGATCTTCAGGCTGTCTGGGATGATCGGCCTTATCATGTGTATGGGCAACTCATTCTGCTCAGACCATGGAAAAAATCTTTTGAACCTCATCAAGAGAATACAACCTCTCTTGACATGTGGGTGAGGATCACCTCTATACCTGAAGCCTACAAGAAACCTGGTGCACTGGCTACTATCATCAAGCACAACAAGTTTGGCACTTTTATTAGGGCTGACACAATAGTGGATCCTAATGCTAAGTATGCTAGGGTGTGCATCAATATTGATATGGCTCCCATCATCCCAAATACAATTCTTATCCCTGTCAACAAAAAAGAAGTGATTGCTCATGTGATCTGGTTTGAGGAATTCCCAGCTCCTGGGGTGTGGGAATCGTGGTGGTCAGGATCACATGTTCACTCAATGCTCCTTCCACATTCCCAAACAGAAAAAGATTCAAGTCACCTTTAAAAAACCCAGTAGCAAGTCACCCCTTCCTGAGTGTTCTAGTGACTTTGGTGGTTGGACCAAAGTTGGAAAAGAGGGTAAGGCTCTTAAGCTTCCCAACCCAATATGAGCCTTTAGCAACAAACCGTATGTTACTGGTGAGGGTGGGGTGTCTATCAACTTTGAAGCCCTTTCTAACTCATCATCCTCCAAGGAATCTCAAACCCCTTCTGACAGTGCATCTGCACCTATAGCCCAAGCACCTGAAACTTAAGCACCTGCACCTCAAGCACCTGTTGCCCATGTAACTGCAGCTCAGACACCACCCTTATTTGCTACAACTTTGCTCACTGCTGATACACTTGCTGCTACTGATGACCTACCATTTCCTGGTGCCTTAGCCACTGCTTGGTCACATGGCCCTCTTGTAGCTCCTTCTGGTAGCCCAGCTATTACAGCTGCTGGCTTCATTGGGAGCTCGGGGTTCATGGTTGATCTTGGGCCACCTCAAGCACTGTCCACTCATACCACTGCCCAAACTTTCAGTGAGCCTTCTGCTGATGGTCTCAAGCCACCAGGATCCTCTCATGATGACATTATGGAGCATGGTTTCCCTCTCCCTGGCCCAAACCTATTCTCTGAGATAGGAGCCGAGGTGGACTCTGAGACACTACCTTGTCTGCAATATGACCTGGATGAGGATGATCTCTTGGGAGATGATTATGCTGATGAAGATTACTTAGTTGATGATCCCATGGTAGACACCAAAGCTGCTGACATCCACTATGAGGAGCTATTTGAGCCATCCTTTCACTTTATCCACTCCAACTCAACTGTTGTGAGAATGATCTCAGCTATGGAAGCTACAACAACTGAGTACCATGAATCATAAGTTTTTGTCAAGCAATGGGGTTAATTGGCCTCTGCCCCTGGCCTGCAGTGATCTACACTCGTACTGTTTAACTACCAAATCACCTTTTGATGAACTTTATTTCCCCAGTTCTTGGCAAAAACTTGTTGGATATTGTATTTATCAAATCTTTTGCACTCTATGGATGTATCTAGGATCTAATTCTACTAGCATTTCCATGTATTTGAACTGCAATTGTGGCCTCTTTTGCTGTAAGATATGTGCCATAGATCTAGAATGTAATATTTGCCCATCTTATATTATGATCCAGAACTTAAGTATTTACACCCTCATCTTTGCTTGGCTAGGCTTTGATCATTCTTTCTTTAGTCTTTTGAAACTAAGGATTACACTTCAATTTTTCTGCATTCTCTATGAGCATCAGATTACTTGCTTATCCAAAATTATTATGGATAACTTGACTACTAACAACTCTCGAGGGCTCTTTCCCTCAAGCAACTGGACCTCTTCTTTGAACTGCAGGAGACTCACCAGGCCATGCTTATGGTGTTTATGTCTCTCTACTATACAAGAACACCTGCATAATTAGGTGATTTCTACCAAAGTGTAAGTAACAACTATGACATTATAGCTATACCTTACAATTGCTTCCCTTGGAATTTTAATATAGGAATCATACTCATACCAACTAAGGATTCTTCTCACAAACACAACAGATTTACTATTTCAAATAACCCACAACATTACAGAAGCTTGGTTGATGAGGTTTCTCCAATCTCCACATCTATGGTTTACCCAACTACAAGGATGGGTATTCATATCTATCCATTTCTTATAATTGAAAGTATTAACTATAATAGCTACTTTACTTGTTACTTTCTAAATTATGTACATTCATACCATCTATATAGGTTCTTAGGACCCATTGTGATCTTCACTTCTGTTAGAATCTCCTCTATCTTTCTACAGGTTATGGACATCTTTGTTGCAAGGTGCTTTAGACTGATGAACCCACTCGAACTCAAGCATGGAACCGACTCTTGTACCCTTAACTGCACATTTTTTGAAGCTGCGATGAGTTCAGCTCAATTATGTTGTAAAAGGACATTGTCTATAGACAAACTTTGAATGTTTTGAGCTTCATAAGCATCATGGTTATCGGAAATTGTAATTTAGGTTCTGCCCCTGATACATTTTCGAAGGCTACACAACCTCTGTTTGCACACCTTTTTCTTGCATTGTTCTAAGACCTCTATGACTGTACAACACCTAGAATCTCGGGTTACTCAGATGAAAGGTATAACTACCTGGATGAACCCCAAGTATTCTTCATTGATAGGCAAATTAGGGCTGTTAAAACCATTGTCTACAAACGAAACCAACACACCAAAAATCTTCATTGGGCTTGCTTGTCCTCACAAGCCACAATCTACAAAATCTTCATTGGGCTTGCTTGTACATAAAAAACACCCGTTCTCGTAAAAGAAATATTTCATGAAGTTTAGCTACTGGAACGTTAGAGGATTAGGGAAGAGACATATTTGGACACAAATAGAATCGACTTGTAAGTCAGAACATATAAAAATTCTATATTTAGCTGAAACTAAATTAGAAAACCCGCCTCCAGACAGTGCCTGGAGGAAATCGGGATTTGACCATATGTATTTCTGCCCCTCTTCAGGGCTCTCTAGAGAACTATGTCTTCTATGGAAAGAATCACAACTAAACAATGAGACCTTCGATGTGCAGAGCACAAGTAACAGAATCATCAAGGCCATATATAATAACCAAACTTCAAACACAACAATAATGATTTTATTCGTATATGCCCCCCCCCCCCGACCCCCCCATGAAAATGAAAAGGATGACTTCTGGAAATCGCTTTCTAATATAATTAACGGTATTACAGAACTTGTAATAATAATAGGAGACCTAAATGAAATATTTCTCCCGTCTGACAAACAGGGTGGGGCAGAACCAAACCAAAACAGATTCTTTAGACTAGCGGAAATCATTGACACTCATAACCTACTCGATGTGCCCACAATAGGAAACAACGTGGAGAAAGAAGGCCCAAAGAACAGACAATATATATGAGAAACTAGATCGAGCTCTAGTTAGTCATAGACTCGCTCAACAATTTTCAAACTTACACACAAAGAACTATGCCTTTATTAGATCAGATCACGCACAAATCACACTTGACCTGATGGATAATCAGAAACCAAAATTACAACCCTTTAAGTTTGAAATGGCTTGGACAAATAGGAAAGACTATGAAACACTAGTTAAGAATACATGGAGAGTTGACATGGCTGGCTCACAACTATATAAACTAACAAGGAAGCTACAAGAAGTCAAAAAGAAAAGTAAGGCTTGGAGTAAAGTCACCTTTGGAAACATTTTTCGTCAATTAACGTCACTGGAAAATGAATTACAGGATATACAATCTAGGCTCTGTATGGCATATGACCAGCAATTGGATAGGAAGCTCCAAAGATTAACTGTAAAGCACTCCTCTCTCCTGAACTACTAGAACCAGTACTGGGGATAACGAGCTAAGAGAAAACATGTTAAACTTACTGACGCCAACACAAAATACTTCCATAGAGTAGCCACGGGACGCCGAAACAGAAATATAGTTAAATCTATACAAACTGATGCAGGTTTAACAATGACCAATGAAAAGGATATAAAAGAAATTATCAAAAATGATGACTTCGCCAAAAGATATTCACGGCATCAACGACAACAAATACCGACCACCCTACTAGATAATATAACCAAGGAAATAGCCAATGAAGAAAATGACGGGCTAGTAAGACAAATAACTAACTCGGAAATAAAAAAATGCAGTTTTCTCACTTGCAAATGACAAATCACCTAGGCTTGATGGATTCACTGTCGGGTTCTTTAAAAAATATTGGCATATTGTTGGACCCACTGTCACCAAGGCAGTTAAAAGCTTCTTCCTTAGTGGTAAAATCCTAAAACAAATAAACCATACCTTCATAGCATTGATACCAAAATGGGACAACCCGACAACTACATCCCAATATAGACCTATAAGCCTATGCTCTACGACTTACAAAATCATATCAAAGGTCCTAGCGGGCCGACTTAAAAAGATCATACCTAAGATTATCAATCCGTTACAGAGTGCTTTCATATCTGGTAGATCAATACAAGATAATATCTTAATAGCAAATGAAATCTTCCACTCCTTCTCTAGAAAGAAAGGTAAATTTGGCTGGATTGCAGTTAAGCTGGACATGGAAAAAGCTTTTGACTAGTAGATTGGGATTTCCTCTTATTGGTTTTGGAGAAGTTTGGTTTTTCTCCAAAATTTGCGAGTTGGATTAAAGAATGCATCACAACGGTTACCTACTCGGTCTTGGTCAATAATGAGCCAACTGATACCTGTTCCTAATACTCACAGAGGTTTTAGCGCGAGAACTATATAAGAAGTCTATGACTCCCAATTCTCACATTGGAATCACTATTGTTAAAAATGGAACTAGGATCCCCTTCTTGGCTTTCGCTGCTGACATCGTCATCTTTGCATCGGCTACAAAGACGGCGTGTGACAGAATCAACAAAATAATTGGGGACTTCTCCTCCCTATCTGGACAAAAAGTAAATAGACATAATCCCATTTTCAAACAACCCAGAACCTTACACCCCACCAGAAAAATCTTATTCCATGTGAATTACAAATTCCCGATACAAAGGATTTGGGAAATTACCTAGGATGTCCTATCATTAACGGGAAAACAACAAAGGAAACCTTCATTGACATTTTGAATAACACTAAATCGCAACTTCAACGATGGAAAGCGAATTGTCTGTCCCAAGCAGGAAGATGCACCTTAATTAAGTCTACTCTCTCGGCTAAGCCTCTACATATTATGCAATGCTTCTTGCTACCCAAAACGGTGGTTTATTGTTTTAAATCATTTGCTGGGTTTGCTGTCAAAAGATGAGTGCTACAGGCATATTTTTGGGTCGAAGAGATCAATGCTCTGCTGGTGTTGCTGTGCGGTGTCTTGTTGTGGTCAGGCGCTGTTGTGTGACCATTCGGGTGCATCCTACCGCTGCTGCTGTGTGTCCTGGGCTATTATGGAGCTTTTATCAATTTTTATTGGTATAATTCATAACTGTCGTCATCAGAATTGATGAGTTTTACTAATGAAGTTTGTTAGTTATATTCTCAACTTGTTATTTTTTTAAAATCTTTTGACGATTAAATTTATACACCCACCACTTTATAGTTTTTACTTTGTTTGGAATCATATGTTTGTGTTTACCCAGTGTAAAGAAACACAAATAGGTTTAGACCCAAGCTTTGATTCTACTAGCTTGAAATTGTTATTTTAATTTTCCTCCAGTAGCCACCTTCTCTGTTGTAGATTTGTAGAAATCTGGAACCTCAAACTTGAGCAGAACTTCTCATGTACGATTAAGGCAAATGTGCAGAATTTCATGCTTTCAGTTTTGCCCACTATTAATTTGCAGGTGCAGGATTCATTGCCTTTCTCCATAGGATTTTCATCTGATGAAGGCTTGATAAAAGCAACAACAAATGATGTGTTGTTTTGTCGAAATCATCCAATTCCAAGTACTAAGTTGCTCACACTGCAGAAAGCTAGTACATTCCATCTAGAAGCCTTCTATGCTAACAGCAGGAGTTGCCTCTTGGTACATTTCCAAAGATCAGCATGTTCACGGTATGTTTGCAATTATCAAAGGATAAACTTGGGATTTATGTGGTTCTGGACTTGTTTATGATTGTAGACTTTCTATAGCTTATGAATCAAGTAAGTATATCTATTATCTAATGCAAGTGCGTTCGGAGTCTTGTTTTTTGGTGGTTATGCTGTTGATGTAGGCCGACAGTTCTGATGAAATACGATTCCTTTTTTTTTTATCAATTTTTATTTCAGCTGAAATACTATTCCTTTTTTTTTTGTCATTTCAGATTTGGGATACAGCAGGTGAAGAAAGATTTCAAAGCCTTGGTGTTGCTTTTTACTGTGGCGCAGACATTTGTGTTCTTGTGTATGATGTGAACACAATGAAGCCCTTTTAGAATCTAAATCGTTCGAGTGCTCAACTGAGCTTGTTTAGTTAAATCTTTCATAGTTGAAGTGTTTGTTCAAATTTAAATTAAAAAGATATTGTGTTTAATCCGATAGGCAATTGACTTGGAAGTTGGAAACTACTTTTGTGTTTTAGAATCCCACATTTCGTATTGAATCACTCCTTATACTCATTTTAGTGATCCTGTATTATATATTATTTGGACATGATTAGAGTAAAAAATGGGTGTTGAACATTTCTGTTAACTATTCAATACTAGTATTTGGGAAAATGATCATTAGTATCATAAATAACTGCTGTGAAAAATCAGTGATTTCAAGCATTCTAATTCTTTAAAGGGGAACATTCTAATTCTTGGTCATCAATTATATAAAAATATCACCATAAACAATTGCGATTAATGAAGTGTAATAACAAATGTCATCAATGAATAAAAGCTGTCAATAAAAGATGTAATCAATGAAATGTAATCACATTTTATATGTACTCTATGTCATCAATTGTATAAAAATGTAATAAAACTGCCATCAACAAATAATGTCACCACAAATGATTGAGATTAATGATGTCATCATGAACAAAAGTCATCATTAAAACATATATCAATGAAGTTTAATTACATTGTATGCTCTTGTCTTCTCGATTGTATGAAAATGTAATAAACATGTCACCACAAGTGATTGAATCAATGACGTGTAATCTCAAATGTGTCATCGGTGAATAAAAGTAGAATCGATGAAAATATATCGATATACAATTGATTAAATTAAAAAAAAATGGCATCAAACGATTTGATTAAAAAAAATGGCATCAAAACACTATTTTGAAGAAGTTACGTCACATTAAAGAAAAAAAATGTCATCAAAACACTACTTTGAAAAAATATGTCATCACGGTAAAAAAAATATCATCAAAAAAGTGTCATCAGTAGCCAACAGTAACAAAAAAAAATGGCATCAATAGTCAACATGAACAAAAATGTCATCACGGTAAAAATATCATCAATGGTCAACGTGACATCACTACTTTGAAAAAATATGGCATCACGGTAAAAAAAAATATCATCAAACATTTGACATAAAAATATGTCATCAATAGTCAACAGTAAAAAAAAAAGGCATCAATGTTCAACGTGACATCACATTAAACAAAAAATGTCATCAAAGTTTGAAAAAAGTGGCATTTAAAAAGTGTCATCAAACCATTTCATTATAAAAGTGACATTAAAACGAAAATAAAATGTAATAAAAAAGTGGCATCAAAATGACAAAAAATGGCATCACAAAATATGTAACCATTTTAAAAAAAAAAATCTGATGGAGTTGGTCAACGTTAACCGTTGACCCGTCAATGGTCAAACAGTTGACCATTGACCATTTGGGAAGGATGCTAACCCAAACTAATTAAATTAGTTTGGGTGCTAATCACCTAATAAAAAGTTCAAAATAGGCTAGTTAGCAAAAACACCCTAAAAAATAGAACTAATTGTCTTTTTTTTTTAAAAACAGATTGAGTCATTCATAAAATGACAAAGTGGAAAAAGAATTAGATTTCATAAATTAGCTCTCCCACATGTTTAATAGAAAAAAGAAAAGGTCCCAGTGTAGACCACCTCCCAACTCCTCTTCTACGGGCTGATAAGAGCTCACCAGATTGGGAGAGGTGTGGGCTTCTTTCTACCACTCAAATCTCTCTTCACCATTTCCATGTCTTCTGAAATCTCAATAAAACCCCAACTTGTTCCGATGTTCCGTTTGGACCATTTGTTCTTTCCTGTTAAGGTGTTCATTCCATCATCATAGCTTCAGATTCCAGTATCATTCTCATTCCTTTTCTCTAATTTCTCCTCTTCTGATTCTTTCACTGAGTTCCTCGAATTGGGCGGCTATTGATTGAAGCTTTTCTATTTCTGAGGCATCAATTGAATAATGATGACGCTCACATGCCGGAATATTGACCTTGCTCGAATTGGGTGTGATGTAATCTCTCGTGGGTACTCTCCAAATCCCTGTTTCCATTTGAAAAGCACTGTAAAGGTTGCTAGGAGAGACGTTGCCCTTCGTGTTCACCCCACTAAGACCCCGGAGGCATTGATCAATGGTGAATACAAATCAACCTTGTTTCTCCATTTTATTTATTTATTTATGTTTAGATTTGGGGGAATTTCGTGTTGATTTTGTCTATTGGGATGTGTATAATTATTATGAATGAATGGATGGCAGGTGCTGGTCAAGGTCCTCTCCCTGTGCTGGATTTGAAAAAAGATCCAGATGGATCCATTTCACTTGGGAGTCTATTCGAAGTGGTTGCTGAGGACCTCCTAACACTCAACAAGAATCTCCAATCTGTGAGTGTTTATTGGGATTGAGCTCTTTGAAAAACTAAGTTTTGACATTGTGTTTTTTTTTTTGGCTGAATAATTGGTGTTCTTTTGAGGGCTCTATGATTTAGTCTTTTCTTAGTTAGTTAGTTAGTTACCTTCTGATGCTGTTTAGTCCTTTCTTTGCCCGGTTCGGGTGACTGGCTTCTCGGAAAAGATGCTCCTTTCCCATGAAAAGAGGATGTTAAATGTAATACACTTTTTGGAAGGAGGTTGATTTGGTGTGATGAATCAACAATTGAGGTGAAGAAGCTAAAATGATGTGAAGATGATTTCGGTTTGTTTTGTGCAATGCAGCGATTGCGTATAAAGTTACAATGATATAAAAGTTGCTTTGGTCATATATTGCTGAAGCCTTTCTCTATCACTGTCTTTTTGAATTGGTTATGGGTGGATAGATTGAAGTGTCTCTTTTTCTGTAACAATTAAACCAATAAATTTTACTTAAATATCAGTTTTATGCCTATTTTATCTACTGTTTCCTGGTTATTTTCAGATTGAAGCATTTCTTGCTTGGACATTTTTTTTCCTTTGTGTATATATGCTATCTTATATGTTTTCTTTTCTTTTCATATATTGGTCAAAGTTGATGGGAACTCGGGTATCTCACGAATCAATGCTGTGTTTTATGCTCATGTGTTTTACAGTGATCTGATCTAACATTTATTTACTGCTAGATTGTTGGCGCAGACAACCCTGTATTAATGTCTGCAGCCAAACAAATATTTGGCGCAGGAGGGAAGAGGATGAGACCCGCTTTGGTGTTCCTGGTGTCAAGGGCTACAGCAGAGCTTGCAGGATTAAAGTAAGCGGTCCCGGTCACTTCTTGCTTACATCTTTTGGGATTGGGATACAGTAGGCTGAGAAATCTGGTCTGACTTGATGTTATTCATAAACCAGGGAGCTCACAACGAAACATCGGCGCTTGGCAGAAATCATAGAGATGATACACACTGCTAGCTTAATGCATGATGATGTGTTAGACGAGAGTGATATGCGAAGAGGTAGTTTAGTTAAATCCTTTACTTGGAGCTTTTTTTGCTTGCCTTGTAGCTACAGCTTAAACATTCTTGTGGCAAATACCCAATCAATGGAAAAAATGGGCGCATCCAATGTTTGGTAATCAAGGCAATTTCCGCATTTCTGAAATATATCCCTTTGAATCTTCTTGCAGGGAAGGAAACAGTTCATACAATGTTTGGTACTCGGGTGGCTGTACTAGCTGGGGATTTCATGTTTGCGCAATCCTCATGGTACCTTGCAAACCTTGAGAATCTGGAAGTCATCAAGCTCATCAGTCAGGTTGGTGAAACTTTTCGCTTTTCAATCCAATGATTTCTCAAATGAACCCTTTTTTAAGTACCTTCACTGAAATGAACTCTTTCTCGGTACTCTGGCAGGTTATTAAAGATTTTGCAAGCGGTGAAATAAAGCAGGCGTCAAGCTTATTTGACTGTGATGTTGAGCTTGAAGACTACCTGATCAAGAGCTACTACAAGACAGCCTCCTTAATAGCTGCCAGCACCAAAGGAGCAGCCATATTCAGCGACGTAGAAATCAGCATCAGAGATCAGATGTACGAATACGGCAGAAACCTTGGCCTCTCCTTCCAAATCGTCGACGACATATTGGACTTCACACAGTCAGCCCAGCAGCTGGGAAAGCCTGCTGGCGCTGACCTGGCAAATGGAAACCTGACAGCACCCGTGATTTACGCTCTTGAGAAGGAGTCTAGGCTGCGAGAGATCGTCGAGTCTGAGTTCTCCGAGACTGGTTCCCTCGACGAAGCAATAGAGCTGGTGATGACATCTGGAGGGATCGAAAGGGCCAGGGAACTCGCCAAGGAGAAAGCCAACCATGCCCTAAAAAACCTAGAGTGCCTCCCGGATAGCCCCTTCCGAGCAGCGTTGGAGCGAATGGTGTTGTATAACCTCGAGCGAATCGACTGAGGCAATTATATGAATAAGGATGAAGAGGCAATTCACACAAGCATACAAAAGAAGAGGTCAGGATTTGTTGTTGTTGTTGTTGTTAAAGATCATCAAAGAAAACAACGTTTCCTTCCATCTCTCCCACTTGGTTTCTTTAAATAGGTAATGAGTTTCTTCATCTTACTAGGTTGTTTGTATATTCAATCTAAGTGAAGAAATCAAACAAGTACACACATAGCTTTTAGAGTAATTTATTTCTGGATTCGTCTCTCTTCATTGAGTCTCCTCCTGCAAAGAAGATTACTGTTGGTGATATGTATACTTACTAGCTCTGTAATTAATAAGATCAATTGTACTATTCGTCTCATATTCTCTTCTTTCTGCTGCTTAAAAGTTTAAAGTACCTCAACTGTACTATTCCTAAATAAATAAAGAAAGTCATTACTAACTGGACTAAATCCGTCCAAGACAACTAAATGTATACGACATTAGAGCTATTATAATATACTCCGTATAATTTACCTTGAATAATGGATCATTCTCCATTTTTGCAGGTTAAGGTGGGGAACGAATAAATGACTCCAGCAAGAATGTTATAAGACCATCAGAATAGACACCCATGGATACCCAAGTTCCGTGAATGCAAATTTTGCATGCGCTGATTCGCGAATACAGGTTTTGTGTGCCTAGATTTAGTGAGAATCTCGCACTTTCCCAATGTAGACGATCAACGAACTCAGACTTCGCACTCAATTGTCTAAAATCCATGCGCTTTGACGAGCGGTGAATCGGTCATTGATTCTCGCTAAAATAAATACCAATACTCAACACTAGTATAGTGAATAAGTACAGGTTTTCCTGTAAATAAAGAGAGAAATAACACAAGAAAGCAGTTGATTGATGTTTGAAAGTATGAAAGCAAAGTAGCAATGAGTCAATATTATGGTGAAGGTGGTTTCATCCGCTTATCTCGACATGGTTGGTTACCTCGTTCCTCGGTTCTTCTTATTATTCTAGTGATCGGTTTCTGAATGCATAGAATGCGTCTTACTCTTGCTTGGGGGTCGAGCAGCACTAGGTCACAGTCTTCTAGCACTTCAACCAGGGGCATGAGGTGGGTCGGGGGAAAACGTAAAAAAAAATATTAAAAAATATGTATTTTTTTTGTAATTTTTGATAATTTAAGGGTTAAAAATAGTTAAAAAGAGTAAGGAATCAATGAGTTTGTTTAGCTTAGTTGGTATGGGTTGGGGTATAGAATGATAAGATCTTGAGTTTGAATTCTTATAGCTTCATTTTATGGGTTTTTTCCTCCTTTTAGTTTTTTAAACTTAAAATAGCTATTTAAATCATACATTTAGTGTATTTTCTACTATATTCTTTATAACAAAAATTGTATCTTATATATATCTTTAAAAAAATCCCGAAAATATAGTTGAGTCCCCCCTCGAATTTTTCCTGGCTTCGCCCCTAACTTCAACAATACCATTGAAAGTTTGTAACGATGTATATCTAGTCTCATCCTAGACATCGCCTGCATCGAGAGCAATATTCCTCAAGTTTCGATCTCCTTACACAATCCAGCTTCCCAACCTGTTCTTCCAGACGTGTTTGCTACTATAGGTTACACAATCCAGCTTCCCAACCTGTTCTTCCAGACGTGTTTGCTACTATAGGTTCGACCCGCATGAGCGGAGGCAGTCGAAACCCTAGCTAGATGCAACTCAGTCTAGGTGATCAATCAAGACAAAGTAACAACATAATAACAATATAAAACCAAATGAAGTGGAAATAATATTTATAGATAGAACCGAAGGAATTGTGTCCTTTAATTTAAATGTGCAATGACTAAACATGGAATAGGACAATTGATAGAGATATAAAATCCGATTATTTTAGGAGTCGTTGTGTTTTGCTAGAAGCCAACTACGATTAATGAGGTCAAATGGTTTAAGTCTATGACTAATATAAACGGGTCATATGAGGTCACACACATTGAGTTGACGGACTAGATCAATGGCAATGATGGTTGAATAGTACTATGTATATATATATATATATACATATTATTTATTTGTGAAATATATAAATAATTAGTGGAGATTAATTAGAAAGGTTAATTAAGGGGTTACACATTTTGAGGTTGTAGGTTAGAATGTGAAAAGGTTGTAACCCCTCCTCCTAATTGATTACACAAAAGAAGTTAGCAAATGAGAATTAATTTTTCTAAGGGAGACATGCATCGGCCAAGCAAGGAAATAAAAGGACAATAGTTGTTATATATTTCTTTGGTGTTTTTCTAAGCTATACAGAGGAAAAACAGTAGCAATAGAAAGGGAACTTTACAGTAGCAATAGAAAGGGAAATCAAAGTTTTGATTTGCTAACCATCATCACCGTCCAAGGCAATTCGATTGCTCGTCTTTTGACTTTCGTCCTAGCAGTAGAAGGCAAAGGAGATCTAGACGCTAGAGTCATGTTTGACAAAATAGAGAAGTCACATTTGAGGCTTTCATTCTCTTCCGATTCCATCCAAATTCGATCCAGTTCACACATCAACAGGTATATCCTCTAAACAATTATTGATCTATCAATTATGCATGAAGATCCTTGAATTAGATGTTCAGAATTATTCAGTATTTTCGCTTTAAGCATCTAATTTTCCTTCAATTGGTATCAGAGGATCTTGCATAAATTGATAAGATCAATAGATTAATTGTTAATTTTTTATGCGGATCTTGATTTAATTGGTGGTAAATATGATATGGATTATTTTGCAATATTGAAATTGATATTTTGATTGTTTGGATTTTGTAAGTTGTGTGATATGATAATAGAAAATTACGGACCATAAAATTGAATTGGATTAGATCCGATTCGATGGGGTTTTCGTTGCCAAGCTGCAAGCCAACACCCATATACAGACCGAACTGGGTTTGGGTCTAGGTTGAGCTGATCGAGTATGACTCGGCATGGGCCGACTTGAGTACGACTCGGCATGGTCCGGTCTAAGAGGCTATATTTTCCAATCATACAATTTTCCAATAAATTAAATTTAATGATTAATATTGATTAATTCCATATAAGGATTTATATTTAAATTAAGATATTTTTATGCATGATTTTATATTATGATATAAATTGTTTGCATAAGGTGGCTAGTATGACCCATAAATACGATATGCGCATCGTTATGTTTTTTGTACACGATCTGCATATCGTTTTGTATTTTTGTAATTTATTTTCAGTCATTAGATTATTAGAAAATATTGTAATACAAGAAGAAGAAGACATAAGAGGTTCGAGTATGGAGATCTATGAAGAGTGCGAGGGTGGAGACCCATGAAGATTAAATCTTTAAAATTTTGCATCATATGGGTCATACTAGGATCACAATTTTTGTTGCATTTTGAATGCTTGCTTTTTGTATTTTATTTAAGTTTTGCATTGTTTTATTTATTTTTTTCACTTATAAATAAATGACAATTGCATGCTTAAGTTCCAAAGGTAAATTGGGGCAATGCATATATCATAACCCATTAAGTTCTGGATTTTTGGTTAGATGTGCTTCACAAAAGTGTGAGTGCCTTTCCATAATCTTGGGCTAATGAGGGTGAATCTATACGGGGGTTCATAAACCTTGATATGGTTGTACCCAACGAGAGACCAAAAGACAAAGTTTTGGATCTTGAGGCATGGGGATGATTTTACATTGGATGTGGATCATCAACCAAGAATTATAAGGAGTTATCATTAGTAATTGTTACTTACCTTGAACACACAAGACTCAAGGCAGTTCAAAAGTACGTTGGGTCTTGTTTGTAATGGGATCTTGGAATCATTTTATTCACAAGGAACGATAAAAACTTGAATAAAATGTGCATTTACATATTTTAAAGGTATTTAATTTTAAGTAATTTGTATTTCGAACATATACTGATTTGCATGTCATTTTCTTTTTAATATATAGGCATTATGTCGAATGATAACTTGAAATTCACCATGCACTCAATAGTTGAGAAAAACAAATTGAATGGAATGAAATTTCTCGATTGGAAAAGGAATTTGAGAATTGTTCTCAGGTCCGAAGGGCGCGAGGACGTCCTAAACACCCCTCCCTATCCCTATTATCACCGACAACTCATCAAACAAGGAGAAGGCGAGAGTAATGGAGTCAAAGAGCGAGTCTTTGCTTGTCACTTGTCTAATGCTAGCAGGCATGGAACCTGACCTTCAAAAGAGGTTTGAACACCAGGATGCCCACACTATCATCTCCAACCTGAAAGTGTTGTTTCAAGAACAGGCAAGGATTGAACGATATGGAACTCCCAAGGTTATACTGGATAACAAGCTTGTGAAGGGAAAGCCAGTAGGTTTCCATGTGTTTAATTAACATGATCGGTCTTTTTAGCCTTATGGAAACACTGGGAACCCCATATGCCCAAGATTTGGCCACATATATTGTCTTGCACTCCTTACATGATGACTTTGCCTCATTTAGGATGAACTACCATATGCATGGTATTAAGAAAAACCTGAACGAAATCCATGGTATGCTCAAAGCTGCTGAGCATAATACTCCCACTGACAATAAGAAGGAAGTTCTTAACATCAACAGAGGGAAAGGGTTTAAGAAGGTAGTCAAGAACAAGAACAATACCCAAGGGAAAGGCAAGGAAGTTGCAAAACCTAAGGGTGGTGAGAAGCCAAGGGTGACTGCAGACCATGATTGTTTCCATTATAAGGCTAAGGGACACTGGAAAAGAAACTGTCCCAAGTACCTAGAAGACAAGAAGAATGGGAGTTTGAGTTCCAACACGTAAGGTATTTATGTTATTGAATTACTGTCAACCAATGTCCTCACATTAGATAATGGCCTGCTTGGGTATTAGATACCGCATGTGGTGCTTACATTATTTCATATGTGCAGGGACTAAGAAATAGGAGACAAGTGAAGAAAGGAGAGATAGACCTACGCGTCGAAAATGGAGCAAGTGTTGCTGCACTTGCCATATGAGATTTTAGTTTATCTCGTCCTTCTGGTTTAATCTTAGAACTGAATAATTGTTATTTTGTTCCTAGCATTACAAAGAACATTGTTTCGACTGCAATAATTTATTCTAAAGGTTTTGATTTTGGCACTACAGATGGAGGTATAGTTATTCACAAGAACGATATCTTCTATGCTCGTGCTCAAGATATTAATGGAATATTTGTACTCGACCTTAAAACAGAATCTTATAACATAAACACAAAAAGGCAAAAATCAATTCAGTTGAGTGAAGCCTACCTATGGTACGTACTGTCGTTTGGGTCCCATCAGTTTTGACCGCATGAAGAAGCTATAAAGATGGACTTCTAAAAGACATGAATTGTGAATCCATTGATACACGTGAGTCATGTTTGATGGGCAAGATGACAAGGTCACATTTCAAAGGAAAAAATGAAAGGGCTACTGAGCTATTGGGCATTATACATACTGATGTATGTGGGCCAATGAGTACAGAAGCTATACACTACTAGAATTTTGTTATTTAACATCGGTTAATTAACATCGGTCAGAAAAACCTGCCATGTAAAACAATTTTTTAACATCGGTTGATAAATTTGTGATGTTAAAAATAAAACAGACATCATACTATTTTACGACCGATGTTAAAAAAAGGTTTTTGGAAAAAAAATAAGAGCGGGACAAATCCCACTCAGATGAAATACACATGAAATAATTCTAACACTTGGAAAACTTTTAGAAAGCCTTTTCATTCACTCTTTCAAACCCCCCTCCCGCGACAGCGAAATCCCCAATCCCTTCCTCCTCCACTCTCGTCGGCTTTCGAACTCGAGGGTGGTTCCGGTGGGGATGTAGGCTCTCCGGCGAAATCCCGCTTCTTCTCTCTCGTTCCCATCTCTCAACTCTTTCCTCCACAGCGGCGAAACCCCTTTCATTCTCGTCGTCGTGTCTCCGGTGCGTGGCCTCTGGTTTCCAGGAAGCCAGGAACCTAACCTCTCCGCTGGCCAGATCCCATCTCCAACTTCATTAGACACCACTCTTCGCTCTCTCTACATCAGGTACGGTCTCTTTATGGTCTAAAACGATGTAAGGGTTTCTTTTATATAACATGACCAAACAAATGCCAATATTCATTTATCTATCAAGTGCTGGTTAAATTTGCTCATTTGGGGTGTTTTTTTTTTATTTAGATCAAGTATCAGGTGCCTGAGGAAGAGATCGCATTTGCACCTGCATGTTGGTTGTGGGATTACTTGAGAAGAAGTGGAGCATCAGGTTTCTTGCTATCCCTTTCTGGTGGTGCAGATAGCTCTTCTACAGCTGCCATTGTTGGCTGCATATGTCAGCTTGTTGTCAAAGGTCTGAAATGCAATTGCTGTAATATACTATTCCTTGAATTGCTTAGTTGTATACTGACTAATACAAGTATTTTAGCTTAACGCCTTAGATAAATGCAGCTGAGATGTGTATAAATGTAGCTGAGATATGTATATAAATGCATCTGAGATTAAATGATTGCATATGAGATTAAATGATTGCAGCTGAGATGGTAACTTGTAAAGGTTTGTCATGGACACCACTAGTAGTAAGAGAAGTGTTTGACATGAACAAGATGTACAAGAATTATTGCTATTAGTTTATTTTCCTTGTTTCTTTGCTTCTTAAGTTTTACACGCTCTTTTTGCTATTATGTAAGAGCATTCTATCTAGTTTAAAGCCTATTAGCTCAAATGGTAGAGCATTGCGTTCAAACACAAAGATGCGGGTTCAAATCCCGCATAGGCTACGATAACTAAAAAAACCGCAAATATGTCATTTTGCATCGGGTAATAGCCGATGTCTTTCAAAAAAAAAATCGATGTCTATGTGGGGGATGTAAAAAGTCAAAACATTTTAACATCGGGTAATAGCCGATGTCTTTGTATGTTATAACATCGGTTATATTTTATAATCGATGTTGTAGGATAACAAAGACATCTGATTTAAAAATATAAACGATGTTAAAACATACTAAGACATCGGGTTCTGGCCGATGTGAAAAAGTTTTGACTTTTAACATCCCCCACATAGACATCGATTTTTTTTTTGAAAGACATCGGCTATTACCCGATGTTAAATAACAAATTTCTAGTAGTGATAGGCGGTTATAGATACTTCATCACATTTACTGATGACATGAGTAGATATGGATATATTTACTTTATGTCACATAAATCGAAATCATTTGAAAAGTTCAAAGAATTTCAAAATGTGGTAGAGACTCAAACTAGCAAGAAAATAAAAGCACTTCGATCAGATCGTGGTGGTGAGTACTTGAGCCATGAATTTGATCATCATTTGAAAAACCGTGGGATAGTAACACAATTGTCTACTCCAAGAACACCACGACTTAATGGTGTGTTTGAAAGGAGAAATAAAACCTTGTTAGACATGGTTCAATTAATGGTGAGTTTTGCTAACCTTCCGGTATCCTTCTAGGGATATGCCTTCTCAACTGTCGTACGTACACTAAACAGGTCTCCTTCTAGACTTGTAGACAAAACTTTATATGAGATATGGACTGGAAAGGTTCCAAATTTGTCATTTCTAAAGATATAGGGATGTGAAGCTTATGTCAAGCGTTTACAAACTGATAAGCTTGCTCCTAAATCGGATGAATGCTATTTTATAGGGTATCCAAGAGGTAGTTTTGGATACTATTTCTACAATCCTACTAAGCAAAAGGTGTTTGTTGCAAGTAGGGTTATTCATCGGCTAAAAACCGATCTAAACCGGGCCAAATCGAACCGAACCGAAAACCGAAATTCTAAAAAATGGAAACCGAAAACCGAAACTAAACTAATAGCTTTGGTTCAATTTTTTTTATCTATTTGGTTTAGCTTCGGTTCGGTTATAACTTAAGTGAACCGAAGTAATTTGATCATTTGATTTTGAGGTTTTGGGAGGTCATTTTCATCCAAAGTAACAAAAAAAAAACGCCCAGCCCAACAACAACCAATCTGATTTCCAAATCATTGAATCAACCAATACTCCCTCAATTTAAGAATTCATCTAATCTACCCAAACCTAAGAGTCTAACATATTCATCTACTAATCCACCCTTATAGAATACAATACATACATCCTTTGCGACATGCCAAATGAACTGGTATTTTGTTGCAAGTTGTCAATCGTTTTTGCTTACTATTTTTGAATAATGAATTTTTGTTTTCCCTCTTTGAATGTAAAATCTTCTTAGTTCAACTTTACCTCATATGCCCCTGCAGATTCTCGAAGCAACAAGCCTATTAACCGAGGGATCAGGTGCCGCTAAAAAGAACATCTTTAAAGAAGATCAGACATCATCATTGGACGCATCAATAGGAGGGTGTTGCTCTTGATTTACTTTGAACTTCTTAGCTGAAATAAACCATTTCTGCATTTAGATTGTAATGTTTGCATCTTATTGAATTTGTAATTTCTTACCGGTTATAGTTTCTTTACTGGTTATAGTTTCTTACTAGTTAGAGTAGATGAGTACGATTTCTTATGCTTCTACTATAGGATCTATCATGTATGCTATGGTGTTGCATATGCTTTGAGCATGTGTAGCAGATACCAATCGAATCTAGGAGAGGCACACTAGTGTGCAACTAAGAACATCCTGAAATACTTAAGAAGAACCAAGTGTGATTTCTTAGTGTATTGGGGCTATGATAAGTTGATCGTATAAGGTTATACTGATGCAGCTTCCAAACTGGTCGAGATGGATTTGAGTCTCAATCGGGATATGTTTTCATCCTTAATGGAGGAGATGTGAGATGGAAGAGCTCTAAACAAGACACAGTTGTTGATTCTACGACAGAAGTTGAATATATAGCCGCTAGTGAAGCAACTAAGAAGGCTGTCTATATGAGGAAGTTCATAGATGAACTCGGTGTCGTTCCTAGCATTTCAATGCCCATTGACATCTATTGTGACAGCAATGGTGCCATAGCCCAAGCCAAGGAACCGAGTTCAAGCTCCAAATCCAGACACGTTATGAGCTCATTAAGATGTGTAAGGTAACATTAAGATGTGTAAGGTGCATACAGATGACAACATTGCAGATCCATTAACAAAGCCTATGCCTAGGCCCAAGCATGATAATCACACTAGGGCTAAGGATCTCAGACACATTGGAGAATGGCTATGAGATTGCTTTCTATTATATTTTATGTTTAGAGTGTTGGACACTAAGTTTATGTTCGACAGGATGATTTTATGATATATCATATTTTATCTTTATTTATATATTATGTTGAACGATAATAAATCAAATGTCCAAATAATTTGTAGTTCGCAAATGGGCTAGCTTATGTTAAGTGTTTAGGTGAATGAAACCCCATTAGACCATCCACAATGGAGGTGTACAAATGTGCAAATGTGTATTTTTTAGATATTTTTTGGCTCCATTGATTGTTTTGGGTGTGTGCAAATGTACACATTTGAGCATGTAATGTGCAAATTTGAGCACACCACCAGACCACCTCCCCCATTTGCAAAAACTTTTACAAAAAGCAAAGCTTTTTCATTGGTTTATTTTTTTTATAATTTTATTTTCTTTTTTGTTTTAAATGAATTGTATTTGAATGGTGTGTAAAAAATGCACATTTCTCCATTAGAGCAAATGGCTAAAAAGTGATGTGTATTTTTACACATCTTGTGCAAATGTGTACATTTTACCCAAAACCATTGTGGGTGGTCTTAAGTGAAATGAAATTATGAATTATTGAAAGTCCGCAGTCTAAAATCATCAACTTAGACATAGATGATTTTGTTAATAACTACAGAGTATATTGTAAGTGGACTGATAACGCCAGGTTTCATGTGCAATATGGACATGCAGATGTCTAATCAATTACATATGTATGTAATATGTATGGATGATACATATAGGACAGACCCAGCTTAAGACTCTACAAAAGGGATTGTAGAGTTTTAAGTTAAACCATGATTACGTAGATTCCTCAGACATGAGTATGTTATGGTCTCTCTTGATGATCGGTATTTCTTTGACACCGCTAAACATTTTCCGTAAAATGGAGTTATAAAGGTTGTTGTTGGGATTGCCAAAAGTTGAGTGGGAGCCATAGTCATACAAGATTGGAGAAGTCCTCCTTCTCCATGCATACTGTGATGCATCGAAAATGAATGGTGTCTAGGCCACTTGAAGAGCAAGAACTGAAAATGCATAGCCATGCTCGGATGGATTATTAATAATCATTCGTTTAATTGACAGTTCAAACTCGGAGTTCAAGAAACATATTTGATCATAGATATGAATGTCACCATATCATCAAATAAGACATTAAGAGACAAAGGTATCTTATATTGCATACTTGTCTAAGAACAAGTGGGAGATTGAAGGAATTATGTCTAGGCGTGGTCACGGGTCCGACCCGCCGGGTCAAGGATCAGGGAGGGGTGACCCAAACACTTACCCGGGAATCCAAAGGGTCCACGAGTTCGGGTCACTCGACGGTTCACAGGGTTGACCTGTTGACCCGGAAGGTCACAAGGTCGACGTATTGACCCACCGAGTCGACCCGTCGGTTAGGGTTCGGGCTGAAAAGGTTAGTGCCTTTGCGATGGGTTGACGCTTTGATTAGAAAATACCGTTTCGTGTTCACTGTTTACGTATTATTTTTGTCAAACGTAAATAAACCGAAAAAAAATTCAAAATCAAGTGTCAACTTACTAATGTCGATATTTTAAGTGCGAAACAATACCGAATTTATTGTTTTCTTTCAAAATTCCTTTCCTAAAATGTTCTGCAAAAATATTAGAACTAGAACTCTAGAAGTGTTCCAATATTTTTCCAAGACATTTTAGGAAAGGGATTTTGAAAGAAAACATTAAATTTGGTGTTGTTTCTCACTTAAAATATTGACATTAGGAAGTTCACAATTGATTTTGATTTTTTTCCCGGTTTATTTACATTTTACTTGAGAAAAAAAGAAGAAGAAGAAGAAGGACTTGAATCAGTTTCCCACTTGCCTACATATCCTCCCGGGGTCGAGGAATCAAAGCACACGTAGTTCTCTTACCTGTATAAGTCTGAACCCCCGCTTACGACTTAACTATGCATCTTTGGCCAATGCTAGTTTCTCTAGATGCTTTAATTGAATATGACGTTTGTAGTTCATATATCCTCATCCCTTTGGGTGCTTGAAGATCATCCTACAGAAGTTAACTTGGTAGAGAAACTGGTTTCATCCCTCGGAGACTTCGTGAACCAGCATCTGAATGTAGCGGCCCGATATTGGGCTATAGTCAATAGCGTGTCCTCGCCCTCAGCCCCTGGGGTCCAGTGTTGGCCGCCACGCCGGACTCTTGAGTTGGGATCGTGGAAGGATTTCCCTGAATGACAACCTCCTCCTCACGTCGCTCATCGAGTAGTAGGCATTGGACACTCGATTCACTTCCCATGCTCGACGATGGGGCTCCGGTCGCTCCCCTAAAACTCCTTCGACCTCGGAAAGACATTTTTAATAAATTTGAATTAAATATAAACTAAAAATCATGTAAATATGATAAATAACAAAATAATTAAAACTTTAAGAAAAGGAAAGTGCGGATTGAGAGTAGGATTTATTTGGTGATGAGATTAGAGCCTCTAATCTCAACTACAGTCATAGAACATCAAGAACACCTTAAACAACATAAAAAATGACATGGAAACACTAAACTTTACCAAACTCCGCCATGACTTGGTGGAGTACTTGGTTTTTTCAAAATAAATCACTTTTGGATCAAGGCTAAATCGTTCGATGATGACATAACACCAAATGAAAGTAGCATCAAACATAAAAAAAACCGAACTAAGAGCAAGTGGTCAAAACCACCACAAAACTACCACAAGCTCAACTTTGATGGAGCTCTATCAACCACTAATAAAGGTAGTTTCGGTTTCATAATCCGAGACCATATGGGAATCCCAATCAGTTTCGGGGCTGGTTCTTTGCTCCTGAATTTAGTCATTGGAGTTGAATGCTATACGCTCTGAAAAGGCATCCAAACTGCATCAGAATTGCACATTTAAGCATCTCTTTATTGAAGGGAATAATCTTACTATTGTTAACTGTCTCAAAGGTTTATTGCCTTCTCATGGGAAAATTGAAATGCTCATTTATGACATATATATTCCTTTGAGTTGTTTTGCTACTATTCAGATTTGCCACATCATCGGAGAAACCAATCAAGCTGCTGACCGTCTTTCACACCTAGTACTTATCTTTTCGGGTATGTCTATCCCTGACGATTCTGCACTTATTTATCTCATCCGTTTGAATACTCTCGGCTAACAAAGACCTTCCCTCTCGGCCCAATCTTGGCTAGCAGAGGCCTTCCTCTCAGCCCAATTTTTATCTTAAAAAAATAAAAATAAAATAAAAATTAACCGTTTCTTCTTCCCTGGTAATTTACCTTTTAATTATATTTTCGATTTCTGGTCGCAGTAAACCCTCCGGCACTTCTCCGATTTGCTACCTGCAGTTTGAGCGTTCCTCTCTCTCTTGAAGCTGGAAAGATGAGCATCCATGGAGAAAGCGATGTAGGTGATTTGCTAGGGAAGGCTACTAAGGCGACTGAGGATCTGTACTCTGTGAGGGATACTTTCTTCCCACTTAATCCCGATGCCAAAATCTCCAGACTGAAACAAGATTCCGAGTTTTGTCTCAAGCTTCTCGATTCTGCACCCCATGGTGATCCACCCATATCTTTCGACCCTTGCGTTGTCAATCGATTCGTTTTTCTATCAGTATTTGCTAAGTGTATCGTATCTTTCAGTGTTGAATTACGAATCCTAACTTTTCAGGTTAAGCTTGCGATTTCATTTTGTATAATGGTGTTGGAACATCAACGGCGACCTGAAAACTGGTTTGCCGGCATAAATCTCTAGAAGCTGATCTTTCTTTTTTGTTCCATGCTAATGAAATACTATGAACTAGTGAGGTTAGGGTTGCTCAATTTGGGGGATTATATACCATTTTGAAATGAGAAGTTGATAGCTTCCCTGTGGTTTTGAATGTTACAGTGTATATTATTAATGAGGATTAGACTATTGTTTGGGAATTCGATAAAAAAAAATACTATTGTTTGGGAAGGTGTCTATTCGATTAATAAATTGTGGGAGAGGTATACTCTATATTGTCATAGCAGTGAGATGTGTTGGAAGCTGATGGCTCAGTGCAGCTCAAATCCTGTAGGAAATGTAATAAGAACGACCTTAAATGATAAAAGATCAGTTCTAATGGTAGAGGAGTTCACATCATGTTCTGTAGTAAAGTCGACGTTTACTTGGAATGGTCAGATTTCCACTTTGTTATTTTAGTGTTGGTGAATGTTTGAGTAGTCCCTCCCCTCAAATTTTGAACAAATTCATATAGGTTTATTGTAAGTCAGTTAAGGGAGGCAGTTCATATGGATCAGATGTTTTGCTGGTAAGGAACCTCTACATGTAAACTTACCGATTCTGAAACATGTAGCTAGAGCAAAACGTATGACCTGATCAGACTATTGAAGATAAATGAAAAAAAATGCTGACATTTGTCTGCAAATTATGCAAGAAGCAATTGGTGATTGAATTGGTCATTTCAGAAACTATCTTAGGCTAGGTAACACCCATTAGCACTATGATTCATGGAAAAAGACTCAACAGTGAAGGTGGATTGATGAAAATGGAGTTATATAATAATAAGGATCAGAAATAGTAGCTCTTAAACAGGTTTGTTTGTATCTCAAATGTTTAAAGATATCCATGTTCTATCTCCTTTTAAAGATAATCCAGCCTTGACAAATGATTCGTCTACTGAATTGATGACTCTATGGCATGCAAATAACAAGCATGTTTCTTGGATACTTATGCTTTTATTTATTGCATCAAATAATGAGTTGTATACTTGTCCATCTACCTGCAGAACAACGAAAAACGCCAGTACAACGTGCTACCTATGAATATCTCAGAGGCAAAGTTTTGGATGTGTTTCCGGATTATAGGAAAGAAGCTGAAGATCATCTTTCAAAAGCAGTATGCTAGCATAAATTGTTACCTTTAAAGTCTATATCTTGTTTTTCTATGGAGCTAACTCATTCTCTTCTTTCTGTTTCCCCCTTCTCTTATGTGTGCCAGGTTAAGTTGAACCCATCTCTATCAGATGCTTGGCTGTGTTTGGGAAACTGCATTTGGAAGAAAGGAGACCTATCGTCAGCAAAAAATTGCTTTACTATGGCTCTAAACAAGGTAATATTTTGGTTTCTTCATCTCACCCAACATGAACATTGAGAACCATTTTGCTCATTTATTCCACATACAGGGTCCAAACAAGAGTATACTATGTCAGTTGTCAATGCTTGAAAGGAAAATGGCCCAAGGTATTTTACATCCTCATTTCTTTAACTCATCTATCTTCTAGCTCTAGCAAAGATTTATGTCCGACCAGTTGCGTTGGCTCAGGTCAACCACTGGGAAATGCCAAAGACATCCTTTTGAGGTCGTCGATTCGACACTTTGTTGGCCACCCAGGCTCCCCACAATGGGGACAGTACATCTGTGTATGTGGGATTAGTGTATGCAAAGCGTATCTGGCTGCCCACAATAATCCCATGATTTATCTACAACCTTTCTAGATCAGAGTGATTAACAGCATTGTGATATCCATATTTGATCAAGGAATATCTCAATGGCTAAATTGAAGTCTCACTTTATTGTTTTCAGAGATTTTGTGAACTGAAAACTTGAGATCTTTTTATAGTATAAGCACTTGGCGTACTATATGAATTTTAAGTTCCGAAAAGAGATATTCCTTGATCCAGTAGCCACTGAGATGGATTTTTTTTTTAATTTCTGGACACCAATTTCAAAATTTACTTTCTGTCTAAACCTTCTTAATGCAGATAGATGTTACTAAGTCTCTTTTTTATGTCTGATTCACAAGATGATGCAGTTTGTTTAATCCATTTCTGATTCATTTTCTATGTTTCTTTCTCTGATCTTGAGTGAACTTTTTAAACCTGCAATTGTCTAGCATACCACCTCACAAGGTATAGTCTCAAGGTCCTGACAAGTTGATAGAAATGACTAGGAACAAGGATCTCACTCCTAGGAAAACCACTCAAGCAAGAATTTAGCAAGACGACATTGGTGGAGAATCTCCAAATATGTATTCAATTCAATAATTCAAGTCCCCTTATAAACTCTAGCCGATTCTTCTTTTATAAATTATAATGGAAAACCAGTATTTGACTCCCAATTAATAATAATAAAACTTAATCCTAAATTCAGCAACTAACTAGATAGTGGAGAACATGGAGACAATGGCTAAAAACTAAGCAGTGGGAATGGGAAACTAATTAACCAACTAAATTCTGCAGGAAAGTGAAGATATTAATTAAAACTTAATGGAATTATACTGGGGTTGGCATCAATGCATCCTCCTCGAAAATTGCCTTGTCCTCAAGGCGAAACTTCAGTTCGGTCTACGTGACATCCCCTATTGCATCTCCCTCTGGGCCAAGGGATGGTTTTATTGGATGCTCAGTGACCTTCAGCATAGACGATAATGAGAGTTTGCAAATCTGTTGAGAGGTCCTATCCTGCTGAGGGCTGCTGTTTTGGGGGATGAAGATGGGACTTTGGGTTTTCAGATAGTGAAGGCTGGTTTGTGGTTGTAGGAAGGGAGATGGAGAAGGCAATGCAGCTGGGTAAGAGTAGGCTAGTGGGTTTAGAGGACTGTTAGGCACTTTAGGGATTTTTGTTTGTGAAAGTTCTACTGTCAATTCAACCACCTCCATTTTCTTTTCTACAGCACCATCTTCAATTTCTTCTTCTGCAGCCTCCTCAATTTCATCTTCTGCAGCCTCCTCTACAAAGACCTCAATTGCTTCTTCTGCTGTCACAACAGCAGGCTCCTCCGCTGTCATTGCAGCAGCCTTCAGAGGCTCCTCCTTTGCTGTCACTGCACTGCCGTAACCTTCACCCCCTTTTCTGCTGCCAGCTTCATCTCCTCTTCTGCTGTAGTATTCTTTTCCTCCTCTATGACCACTGCAGCTTTGACTGCCTTAGTCGAAGACGCCTTAATCTTCTTCACCATATTCTCCAGCTCAGATGACAAAGCCTCTACACCGGCCTTGAGGCTAAGTATTTCGCTGATTTCTTTTTCTTCCCCATCTTCTTCCTTCCGGATCTCCTCCATTACTGCATCCCAGCAGTGATCTAAAGGCCCTATTTAGAACTCCAATTTGCTCCCAGGAAACTTGGGTCTGCTCTCCCCATCTTCAATCCAGGACAACAACAATTCCTTGCTTCTTTTATCCAACTGCAGATGAACAGGAACACTTCTTCCCTACTCTCCATTGTAGCGGCTGGTGGGTGGGTGTTTTGATGATTGGTGGTTTGTGGATTGATAGCGGAATGGGTAGTCACCATCGGATCGATGGCTCTTATACCAAATTGATAGAAACCACTAGGAACAAGGATCTCACTCCTAGGAAAACCACTCAAGCAAGAATCTAGCAAGAGGACATTGGTGGAGAATCTCCAAATATGTATTCAATTCAATAATAATCCTAAATTCAACAACCAACTAGATAGCAGAGAACATTTAAATTCTGCAGGAAAGGGAAGATATTGATTAAAACTTAATGGAATTATACTGGGGTTCGTATCACAAGTTCACTGACCTAATTGGACTTCGAAAAGGATGCTTTATCAAGTGGCCATTTGAATGTTCCTTTTTCTGTTTTATTTAATTGGATTGTAGATCTCATAATTAAATTAGTAGGATCAGACTTGGAAGGGTATACTCTCAAAACTGAAACACTAGATTAGTGATTTTGTGCTCAAAATTTATATTTTGGATCATTGCAGGCACCGAGAATGAGGCAGAAATTGTTGAAGAGAGTATTCAATATGCCAAGGAAGCTATTGCTTTGGATGTGAAAGATGGAAACTCTTGGTGTAAGATACCTCATAAAAGCAATAAGAAAAATTATTGCGATGCTCATTTGATATGAAGATCTTTGTTTTATTCCTTTCTATATTTTTTTGTGCAGAAAAAATTATCTTTTTTTTATTCATTTGATATGAAGATTTTTTTTTTCTTGTGGGTGTGGTGCGTTGTTTGATTTATATTTTTGTTTAAGAGTGATCGTTGTTGTGGCAATCATGTTGAACATGTATAACCCAGCAAGTTAGCTGGCTACTTTTTAATTGTGGTTTTCTGTGTACTTTAGGTAATTTGTTTTTCTGGTCTTAGATTATAATGATGCTACCCTTTCTATTTTGTCAGATTACCTAGGCAATGCATGTCTTACAAGCTTCTTCGTGACAGGAGCATGGGATCACTCTAAGCTTCTCCAGTCATTAAAGGCATATCAGAATGCTGTGAGTTTTCAGTCAA
The DNA here is from genome assembly GCA_963922045.1 of Persicaria maculosa. Lineage (NCBI taxonomy): Eukaryota > Viridiplantae > Streptophyta > Magnoliopsida > Caryophyllales > Polygonaceae > Persicaria > Persicaria maculosa. Next base: position 27,881,783 of record OY998256.1, on the reverse strand, counting down.
GGGTGGCTTTTTATTTATCTGTATCTGCTTTTAAATATTTATTTCAGTGTATTTAGGAAAATATACTTTTCTTTACGGGTCCTCTCAAATAGTTCAAAGAAAGCCTCTGGTAGGAAACTTTGGATCTAACAAACTTTCTCACCAAGCTTTTTGAGAAGGAAAAAAAGGGAAGATAATGCAAACAGAGTTGGAATCAGGCAATAGATTAACATAGCTACAAGCGTATAACTAGGGCAGCGAAATCATACTTAATGTCATGGCATGTAAGGAAAAACTTGAGGTGACCCTTTAAGCATCCATGAAGGTGATTTATAGCAGTTCTTTCTGACCACAAAACTTATTCAATCTTTGTTGGCAAACTAATAATGCAATATACAATGTAACATCAACATTGGCATTAAGAAGGCCTCTAGTCTCAGTAGGTGGTGCAAGTGAAATAACTCCTTTTCCATTTGGAATCTTTGCTGCTTACCCTCCTACTGTCTTTCTTCTAAATCAAATCACTTTCCATAATGGACTGACACTCTGATAAGTGATAGAGTGGAATTTGGAAACAAGAAATCTCCAATAATCAGATGAAAATAGCTCAGTAGCATGGAACTATACAGAAAAATAATATCCACTGTACCAATAGTCCAGTAACCCAATAATAAACACGCCCTAGTTAATTATATAGCCTTACATGAGTATGCCATTGCCCAGACATACAGCCAAAATCCCATCAGTGCATGCTTATTTTTATGTATATAGCCTTACCCTAGTAGATCACCCTAGTTAAGAGTTAAGACCTTACACTAGCTTACCTTTTCATTAACTCACCCATCTCCCTGTGCGGCTCGTACCCATTGTCTGCTGGTTTATTCCTCTGGTCCTTGGCCTTCTTTATTCTTTTTCCTAACAAGGACCTATGCATGGGAAAATATTCTTTTCAATAATATATAATTCTAAAAGAAGGAAGATATACACAGCCCCTCAATTCAAAAGCTACTATCAGGAAGTTTTTTTTTTCCTTGCTGCTCAACAGTTTTCTATGCCTTTTCATGCTCTAACATGTTTCTGTGTGTTTTAGGAGAAAGATGAAAGAATGAAATCCAACCCAGACCTGTTTTTTAATTGTGCTACTGTAAGTAATGCTTTATTTTGTAGATCTCATGAGCATTTCATTATCTTTTAGTGCAAAGTTAGTTGCTAAAATCATTATATTTGCTTCTTTTGTTGTTGATGTTCATGAGTTAACAAGCTCCGAAATATCCATTTCAAAATCCTTTAGGGTTGTCATTGATGAAATGCATTGTGTACATAATATTTTTTCTCTTATTTATTGCTATTGCTCATTTGTAAATGTCAGGTAAACAAGTATCTAGAAAATTATGAGAGGGCCCTTAGTGGGTTTGAAGCAGCTGCTTCGAAAGATCCTGGCCTAAATGCAGATCAAGAGGTCAAGAAAATTGTTATTCTTCTGGACAAACTAGACAACTTGCTGAAAGTAAATATTTCATTTTTGCTTTGATATACTGCTTACCAGTTCTTCTTCCTTAATATATGCTAATAAGGGATTTCCTTCTATCACATCCACCAGACTCGCATTCAACAGTGGCAAGTAATATTCTAGAGAACACATTTCAATTGAAATGTGCAATTTCTTTATAATTAAATGTTAGCACATGGACAATTTTGCTGCTTGGCCAATATAGATTAATTAATAGTTGTTCTCTTACATGTTATTTTATGTTGCTTTTACAACTGATGATATTTTCAAGATTGTGTAGTATGCATACTGAAAATTATTAGATGGAGTACAATAATAACTGTTGAGCAACATGTGCAGTGAAAAAGAAAAATAAACATAGGCTCTCTTGGACCTCTTGAAATGTTTGACGGGATTTTCCTTGACAGGGACAAACTAAAGCTAAACGGCTTGCATCTCTTGTTTCATCCTTGGCCACAGCTAGTTGTAAGCTACTTTTAACTTACTTTGGAAGAAGTATTTATGTGGCCCGTACCTACTATTAATAACATAAATTTGCTTTTCATCTGTTTTAAAAGTGAATCCCTCGTACAAAAAGGCTACAGTGGATCAACTTTTGAATGGCCTGAACAAAACAGTTGCAGTGGTTGGGAAAGTGCTGTTCTTTGTGAAGCATGAAAATACTACACCGCTGTAAGTGCCATGGAAAAGTTTTCCCTCATTTTTTGAAATACCTCATTTGAGTTGGTTGGACTTCTATCATGGATGGCTCCTTTCAATTCAATATAATACCTGGAAAGCTGTTGAACTTGCCAAATTCTTCAATTACCTAGGGCATCTCTGTTTTGGAAGGATGGAGATGCAATACTGACTACCGCTATTTTTTGTTGCAGATACTACGTGGTTTGTGACACAACTCAAAGATGTTTTGTCCTATCTGTCTGTGGGATACATGACAGTGCCGTGAGTTCCTTCCAACTGTTATCTTAAGGAAGCTAATGCATATTCACGCCTTGATTTTGCTTCTTCATAATCTTCTCATTTAATTGTCAGCAGATTTACAAAAGAGAAATGCATCTAAAAGGAATCAAGTTTCAGTTTGTTTAAATAGGATTATGTTTGTTATCCACTTTTGGTGCTTTAATCGACGCATAAGTAATCTGAATTTTTGAAAATGCTTCAAGATGTATGATGCATTTTGGCTTCATAAAAATCCAAATTAGAACTTTGATTAACTTGCTTAAAATACTAAATTATCTAAATAACTCAAAATTTTACATTTCTTTTGTTTGATAAACGATTTATCATTAAATGATGTTCATAAGGACTTTCACCCCATTATCCTTTTCCAAGTGGAAATAATTTTTGTTTAGATTAACCACAGATTGCTGTCATCGGTTCTTTTCAGAATTCTGAGTATTTCTAGTTATTGCAGATAAAAGAAGGAAACCAAGTGACCTTATTGGAACCTTGGCACCGTAACATTAGTTTTAGCTGGAAAGGAAAGGTAAAATAACTCAACCAACCTTTTTATTCCACTTTTTTCTTTTGGATATTGGTAAGGTTTTCATTTGCCATTTGTAATCTGGTGCAAAAGTGTCTTGGGTTGATGAAAATAGTTCAGAAAGACTCACAATACTTGTTCTGCTGTATTGTAATTAGCATTATGAATACAAGTCAATCCGCGTGGACTTCATAGAACAACTGCTGGTGAATGGAAAACCTCTTCCTCCTGAACATGCCATCCGTGCATCCATTCATGCCCAACACAAACCTTCATAATCCTTGAAGAAGCTGCAGCTTTATTTTTGCTCGAATTGGTGTGGTATCTTGTGGCTTGTAACTGATGTAATCAATACAATGAATTTGAAATGTAAATGCCTGTTTCTCAATGTTGATTGCATTTAGATCTTGCCTTTGTATTGTGACTCCTTTTTATTGTGTCAAAATATTTTGTTAAGAGGATTTTAGTTTAATTCCTTCCTGCCTGTTTATTTTGTAGCCTTTTCGAGCTCTCTCCACCTATGTGGCGTGATTTATGTATGGCAGTTGTACATAATATGTATCTCATGTTCCAATTTATTACATTTTTTTCCCCCAACTATTGCCCTATGACATACAAATTTATTTATTATTTACATTTGAGGGGCCTTTATACAAAACGAAACAATGAACCATGAGTTTCATATGAACCTCACACAAGCTATGTAGTACAAACAATATTATACTTAAGATATGGTATTTTGTTTACATATTTTTCACCATCCTTTCACAGACGATGAAATATGAGAGGAGCGCCAAATTGAGGGTTAAGAAGACCGTGAGAGATGGGAGCATGAACATAAGAGGGTGAGAGTTGGAACTCAAAACATTGCAGAATCATGGACAACGCGATCCTTGCTTCCATCATCGCAAAGTTTGATCCAATGCAGATCCGAGGGCCCCAGCCGAATGACAAGAACGACACTCCCCCTTTCGATGCCTTTGAGATCCCTTGAGCAAACCTCTCGGGATTGAACTCCTTGGCGTCTTCACCCCATACTTGAGGGTCTTGTTGAATGTAGTGTATTGGCAAGTTGATTAGGGAACCCTTGGGCAATGTGAGGTCTCCGAGCTTGGTGTTGTCACCGACAACCATTCGTTTGAGCTCCATTACTGGAGGGTATAGCCTCAACACCTCTTGAAAGATTATGTTGATCTGCAAGTTAGTTCATGAGATCCACAAAATGAGTCATTAGAGAGAACAAAGTCAATCCTTAATTAAGGTCAACATCTCACATGTAACACAACTAAGTGATACAAACGTACCGTTTTGAGGCGGTTAAGTCCCTCAAAGTCGGGCATCTTGTTGCCAAATGTGTTGAGGACTTCTTCGCGGGCTCTTGACTGCCAATCTTGATGTTTACACAGTAAGATCAAGGTCCATATGAGCAAGGCTGAGGTGGTCTCTTGACCTGCAAGGTAGAACAATTTGCACTCGTCGATCATTTCTTTGGTAGTAATCCTAACTTTATGCTTCTTGGTGCCTTCATTTTGAGAGTTGGATTCCATCAATAGACCCAATAGGTCATCTTTGGTCTCTCTCCCTTCCTTCCTCTTCTCTATGATGCCTGATAGTAAGCTCTTGATTTCTCTCTCAATTGCTCTCATCTTGTTGTTCCCCTCCGTTGGCAAGAACCTGTCACAAAAGCAATCAAATCGCCTCCCTAGCTACCGGTTATGAATTATGAAACCGATTTGAAAGAAAGTTCAGATTGGTTACTTTAACCCTGGAAAGTAAACAGATTGATTGAGTTGATCAACAACAATGAGTTGTTCCCTGATGAGTTGGAAAATGCGCCTTCCTTGTTCATAGGAGCTTCCAAATGCAGCCCTAGAAATTGAATCTGCAGACATACTAATGAGATAATCACACACATCAATCTCTCGCTCCGACTTGGATAGCTTCTCCTCCCACAGGCTCACCATCTCACTGCAGCTAGTGTAGAATGCTGGAAGCATCAACTGTTAACGTACAGAGCATTAAAATTCAATGACCCAATTACTCAAATAATTACAAGAATGTGTCACACACACACCTTCAATTTTTGAATGTGGAAAGCTGGGTTGAGGAGCTTCCTATGGTGAGCCCATTTCTGACCCTCATAGCTGAAAAGGCCAAGAGCAAGCATGGAAGTGATAGGGTTGGTCTTCGGCTTCTGAAACTCGTTGTACTTTGTAAACACCTCTCTCGCCAAACCCGCCTCTCCTATACTCACCACTGGAATTGGCCCTTCCCACATCAAACAGTTTTTCCCTGCCCATATCCAAACAAATGAATCAATAACATTGGCTGAATTAATTTAACCCTATGTTAATTATGTCATTACCTATATCTATAATAATACTACAAAAAAACTTGTGTTCATAAATGCATACCTCGTAACTTCTAATATTTTACTCCGTATATATCAATTTAAATTTCAAAATTATAATTTCATAAATTAAAAAAAATGTCTATCTTTTCATCTTTCAAATATATACTTTAATTCAAAGAAATAAATTACTCTTTTTTCCATCTTCCAAATTAATGATTCAATTATAAATTACTTGGACCCAAGCAGGGGCGGTGCCAGGGGGTGCTTGGGGGTGCTCGAGCACCCCCCTGGCGGAAAAAAAAAATACAAAAAAAAATAGTTTGTTTTGCATATATATAGTATTTTTAAGATAATATAAGATGTTTAAAGGATTTTTGAAACAAAAGTGCTCTCTAGCTCAAGTGGTAAGGGAAGGAGGGAAGGAGAATCAAAATCAAAAGGTCTTGGGTTCAATTCCCAACTCATTCACTTTTTATTTATCTTACTACATCATTAATTCCTTTTTATTTTTCTTTATATTTTTTATTTCTATCAACTATTTCATTGAAAATCTCTCTATATTTTTTATTTCTATAAACTATTCCATTAAAAAAATGTCATATTTATGTTTAAATTTTAGTGTTTAAAAATTCTCTCTCTATATTTATGTTTAAAAATGTCATATTTCATATAAAAATGCCATTTTAAAAAATCTCAACTTTAGTGTTTTTTCAATATATTTTTAAAAAATCTTCTTAATAAGTATACATCAAAAAAAAATATTTTACGAAATTTTTTTAGCACCCCCTGGCCGAGATTTCTGGCTCCGCCACTGGACCCAAGTAGTAATCTTCACCTCATAAATCTCATAGCCTCATAAATATATACATAACAAATATATGATATTTATGCTGTTCAAAATTAAATATAATCTTAGGTTATATCCTATAAATTAATTTATTTTCTTGTAAAAGAAATCCTATATATTTGACATAGGTTGATTAGGAATTTAGGAGCAGCAAAAATATGTAAATGAGAAGAAGTTCATAGTTACCTACCCTCGAAAAAGAATAAGTTCGTAGAAAAAAAGTCTGAATTGATAAGAAAGAAAGTATACAAAGTACGGAGTTATATTTTGCATCTTATTATTCGTTTTTCAAAAATAATATATACCAAATTTGATATTTCTTTTTAATACGGCAATATTTTTTTATACAATACTTGTTAATGTTATTGTAGAGAAGTAATACTCATGAAAAATATGAGAATGAGAAGTCACATTGTTTGACATCTTATTCTTATTTTTTTTAAAACTAATATATACACAAATTGGTATTTCTTTTTAATTTGGAAAGGTAATGTCATTTTTGTATGATTTTTGTTAATGTTATTGTAGAAAAGCACTATTGATGAAAATTATGATAATGAGAGTTCATAGAGAAAGAGCATTAACCGAGAAGGAAAAGGTATACCAAGTAATATTTTATATCTTATTCTTAATGTTTTACATTAATATATACAAAATTGGGAATTTCTTTTTTAAAAAAAATAGAAAGGTAAGGCTTTATTTTATATATGTTTGTTAATGTTATTGTAGAGAAGCAAAAATTGGTGAAATTCTCTTGATGTTGATCGAAGAAGTGAAAATGGAGTATTGTTTTTTCCAATTTGTTTGTATATCATTGCTCTAATGTCATAAATTTTTTGATCGAAGCTCTAATGTCATAATATTTTCATTTTTATCATTAATTAGTTAAATATTTTCACTACGCCACCGTGCATCTCAGGTGACGACCTTCTTTGCCTTCGTCGCTTCAAAGGTATCCAGGCGACGAAACTATAAACACTCGTCGCTCCAACTCTCCATCTGGGTAAGGGTTCATGCGGTTCTATTCAAGTGACAAACAATGGTATACATTCGTCACTTGAAATAATTCAGGTGACGAAGCAGTACATGTTAGTCACCTGAATGAGTCGCAACAGTAGATCATTGCTAATGTTCGTCACTTGAGGAAATTCAGGTGACGGAGTAAACAAGGTTGGTCGCTTGAATGAATGCCAAAAAATAGCAATCATTCAGGTGACGATTTTTTTTTAATGTTGGCCACTTGAGATAATTCAGGTGACGGAGATAACATGTATAGTCAATGTTTGTCGCTTGAAAACGAGTACCACATTGGACCCATTTTAAAAAAATCTTATGAGTTATAAAGGTAAGGAATTTATAATGTTTTAAATTAATTATGTAATTTTAATCTTATAAGTTATATATATAATGTTTTAAAACTGTAATTTATAATGTTATACGTAATTTTGAAATTAATTATATGATGTTTTTATAATGTTAAAACCACAATTTTACATTAATTAGGCAATGTGTTTATACAACCATGGCAACTAAGTATCATATTAATTAATTAGATAATGTAATTTATAATCTTATAAGCTATATTTGTATTATTTTTATACAGCCATATTAATTAGGTAATATTTATAATTTTTTTTATAAATTAAACAATACTAAACTACTTAACTAAAGCTATTTGTAGTTTTTTTTAATAATAATATAATGTTATATTCATACAAGTTAATGGTATTTGTTGATATTATATTTATATAAGTTATGAATACAATATGAGTTATTAGTAATAACTCATAAGTTATAAACATATAAATATATAATGTTATAATCAATAAATTTGGAATGTTATATTCATAATGTTTATAAAACCATAATTTATAATGTCAAAAGATTATGAATGAATTATGTAATATTTTTATAATGTTAAACCATAGTATAACATTAATTAGGTAATGTTATGACACACATTAATCAAGTGACGGAACAAACCGATCACCTTAATGTTTATGACACTTCTGGCAATGACAAGCGACGTCTCCAGAGTTCGTCAGTTGAAATGGTTCAGGTGACGACGATACATGGAGTTGTCAATCACTAACTAACTCAGAGCACCCAGTGACGACCCTTCAGGTGACGGAATAGTCGTCACTAGAATGCTCCAGTGACCAAAACCCTTTTCAGACGACTTTTGGTCCGTCACCTGAGGTGCACGGTGGCGTAGAATTTGTGTTTATATTAAATAATTTTAAGTGTATTAGAAAGTTACAAATTTATTAATACACTTAAAATTGGTGAAATTTATTTAAATCTACGTTAGACCTGTGTTAGGGCTAGGGTCGGGGCCGGGAAAGCGATAAGTCAGACCGAGGTTATATGCTAAAATTAATTACTTAAGAGTAACTCATTCATTCTGATGTGGAATTGACAAATGTCGTCCCAACAACATATGCTTATGTCGACATTGACACTATACAATATCAGGTCTGAAATGGAAGTTAACTAGTTATAAATAAGACATGCTATGTTTGGGCAATGCAAAGTAACTTTTCAAAATGTTTGGATTTAATATTATAAACTTTTGAATATGATAAAAATAAAAGTTTAATTTAATTATTTTTTAAAACATGATTTTTCAACAACTAATCATCAAACTTTTCAGAATTTTTCTTTATTTCTGTTCACAAAACTATTATTTTTTCTATGTCGTTCACTAGTTTGTATCAGGAACTCTATTAGCTATAATCAATAAACACATTAGTAGCTTCTAAACAATAAGATGTAATAAACACAAATAATTCATCAGCGAGCACTTCATCTGTATTATTAGTTAATCAGTTATGTGTTACCAAATTAACTCGTAATTAATTTTCGTAATCAACATGTTAATGATATGGAAGGTATGTTACACAAATGACATAATACATACCGTAGTGCTGGACAGTGCGATGGAGGAAGGGACGAACACGGGGAGTATAGTCATGGGAGAAAGTAAGCATGGGGTTGGAGGTAGCCTCAGCTCGCATCGACTTGATTTCCTTCAAGTCGCCATAGAAGAGCCTGTAAGGGTTGCCATAGAGGCCTTGTCGACCAAGGAGACTCTCTAGCCTCTTCGGCCTCAACCACACCCAATTCAATGCACTCCATACGCATGTAATAAGCAACATGCCTACCGCCATTACAACTGATCCCGTCGTCGCTATCCAATTAGCCTCATTAATCAATGCCATTACTCCCATTTTCACAACTCCAACTCAAAACGTACGTACTCTTAAGGTTGAAGCCTGCAGATATGTTTGTACACTGCACAACTAAGGGCCGATGTGGATTTATAAGGAAGCAATTACGTGTTGCTTATTTTTTCCTTCTCTCTCTTTTTATTTTAAAAAAAATTCCCAGCAAAAGAAAACCATGTTATATAATTTTTTTTAATTTGTTGGTTGAAAAAAGATTTTGGTGTACACGTGTATGAGTATTATGACAAGTGTTCAATATTCTTGTTTTATTTGTGATGTTTTATTGATGGCAGTTGCATATACGTATGTATTTTAAATTTCGACCATAAAAAAACGTATGTATTTAAATTTACGTTATCACTAAATAATACGTAGGTGTACACAACAAATCCTATTGTGATTTGTGAGGCCGTCTAATTTTTGGTGGAAACTATAGATGGAGGCGGCAGTCTTTGGAACCTGAAATTTTATTTTATGTGGAAGGCAGCATGGCAATGAACATACTTACCTATATATATTTAGGAGAACTAATGGTCCTCAAGATTGCTATTTTTATCGTATTTTTGCAGAATCTAATTTCTTCTGTACGAATATATAAGTAGGCAAACGTACACAGAATTATAAACTAAAAATAAGTTAAATTTTTCTCATACGCATAATATTTATTAACGAAACTCTTAATATAATAAAGAAATAAATATTTTTTTTTATTAATTTTTTTATTTATTATTTTATTTTTATAAAATGGGACGAGTTGTAGTATATATAAAGAGACTCGGCGTTAGTTGGTCGTGAAGACGTCACAATTAATGTACGTGTTTGATGTTTAACAGTTGAAAAATCTGTGTAGAATTTGATAATGGTTTTTATTAATTGCTTGTCGATATATATATATTTACTTGTTTCTTCAGATTGAATGGTTTAAGATTAAGATAGGAATTATATGAACACATTAATTTCTGGACGTGAGTACTGTTAACAAGAAAAAAAAAAGGTGATTAAAGATGATTTTAGAAAAGAGAAAAAAGAAAAAATGAAGTGGTTTTGTGGCCATTTCTGGAAAGGTATTTAGAGTTGTACCGCCTACTAGTGGACGTGTAGTGTAGGTTGTTCTTTTCTTCTTCGATCGCCGAATAGACTACTCTCTTCGTCTCATATTAATTGTCGTTTGTCTTTTATACACGTTTTTTAAGGAGCGAAAAACTCTATAAAATATTATTATTTTAATTAATTTTTTTAATATAATGTTAGACTTGGCTCTATCAGCGAGTTGCTTTGCTAGCTATGCCAGAGCCCAGAAGTGTTTTTTTTTGGTAAGATGCTTTGCTAGCTATGCCTGTCTATGTAGCACGAAAACGGAAACGGACACAGGACACGGACACGGGAAGACACGGGGAAATGACAATTTCAAAAAACATAGGACACGGACACGGCAAAGATATATGCTATATATATCATTTTAAAGGTCTTGCAAAGATGTATACATTTATACTAATAAAAGCCACCTAGATGTTAAGACCAATGGGATATAAATAAATAATTATATAACATTTTAAATCAAAATATATACAAATAAACATTGCTAAGTCTAAAAATAAATCAAAGTATAGAGAGAAGGTGGTCCACCATCATGTCTTGTTACCCCTCCCCCGCTGTTATGCCAACTATATCAAGTTATCAACATAATCCCAAAGTGGTCCACTCCACCTCCACGTTCTGTTTCGAAGAAACACCCCCTCTGCTATCTTCATTAGTTTGTGAGCCTGAACCATCATCAATTTCTAGATCCTACACCTAAATCTCATATAAATTGAAATCAAACATCACTCAATCAAAGAACCCTAAATCTGAAAATAAATCAAGGTATAGAGAAAGAGTGAGATAGAGAGAGAAGAATTGAAGGAAGATAGACAGGAACGACACTCGTTTGTGTTCAGAAAGCCCGACGATCGACGGTGGCTGGTGCAGATCGAAGAACGGCGGTGGCTAGTGTAGAACAACGCTCGGCGGTGGCTAGTGCAAAAGGATGTTCAAGAAGAAAAGGGCAAAGATTGATAGCCGGGTTTGTTTTTCCATTTTTATTTTAATTATGAACCGGGTTTTTTTTAATTCCAAACCGTGTCCATTATTTGTGAACCGTGTCCAAGGCGTTTCCATCGCGTTTCCATACGTGTCCGAAGTTTGACCGTTTCTTGACCGCGTCTTGACCGCGTCTTGACCGCGTCCAGGCGTTTCCGAGGTGTTTCGTGTCGTGTCCGTGTTTCCGACACGACACTGTGTCCTACATAGGCGTTTCCGTGCTACATAGATGCCTGTAGTTAACCCTGAAATGAAAGTTGAGTTTTCAATCGAATAGTTTGGGATAGGTGAAAAGTCCTGATTTGAATTCAGATTATATATTCAAATGGATTGGTTGGATAGATGATGTATATCTACAAGTCCAAGTTTATCATTTACTCAAATCCGAGGTATGTATAGAATGCGATGAGAACAAATTCTAAAATACATACATACACGCTTGTTAGAGTTGTTGTTGTCATTTTTTTTTAAATCTAACTAAATATTTATCTAGGTGATCGATCTCTTTATTTATAGTACACAAATCAAATGAATATTGACTTGACTTCTTTACTTTCATCACGTATGTAAAGGGTTAGCAAATAGCGCAATTGGAATACGGTTGGTGATCAAGTGAAGTAGACAGTTTGACTCTCCTAAATGAGAATCAAGCGTCAAGAGGGCTGTGTGACGCTCTCCTTGTGCTAATCCCGAAGACTGCGAGCCCTGAAATGGTTCAACAGTTGTGCCCTATAGCCTGCTGAATGTAATTTTCAAGATTGCAACCAAAATGATTGTAAACCGGATAAAGCCGATCTTATCGGATTTGTTCTCGTCCACACAAGAAAGCTTCATTCCGGGCCGACAAATCATCGACAATGTTGTAATCGTTCAAGAAGTCCTTCATTCCATGACTGATAGAAGAAGAAGAAAATAGATGATGATCAAAGTCGACCTCGAGAAGATATACGATCGCGTGGATTGAAAATTTCTTCAGGCAATATTGGAGAGAGTAATGAGCATATGATGTATTTATATTACAAGGGTTATTTATGTAATTATGTAAATAAGAGGCCCTTATATAATTTAGACAATAGAGAGGAAGTCGGCTACATATAGCCTCCTCTTGTAACCGAGTGAAGCATTGGCTTGAGCTACAATTTTCTTCTCTGTAAAGATTTCTGAGTTCAATTGAGATTGATTACATGTTTTCATGGTATCAGAGCGTATGGTACAGATTGTTTGCGAGCCTCGTTGTTGATTGGGTTTTCTGGTTTCTGTGTGAGATCTTGGTGATCTGGTGTTCGTGTTTGTTGAAGGTTCGTGGAATTCAACAATGGCAGAATTCAGAAATCTTGGTGAATCACAAATTGGATCACAGGTGAATGATCCGTTGGCATTGGCTAACTCAGACAACCCTGGTTCGCAGCTCATCACAATTCAATTTTCAGGAGCCAATTTCTTGGGTTGGAGTCGAGGGATTCGCTTGGCGTTGGGGGTCAAGAACAAATTGGGGTTCATAAAGAGATCCTGTGTGAAGCCGGCACCGGGAACGGTGGATCTGCAGCAGTGGCTACGCGCTGACTACATGGTCCAATGTTGGATGATTAATTCCATGGTGGCGACGATTTCGGAGAGTTTTATGTATGTAGAATCGGCCAAGAATATGTGGGACGAGTTGAATGAAAGGTATGGAGAATCAAACGCTCATTTGATCTTCCAACGTAAGAGGGAATTGCATACGATGACTAGAGATGGGAAAACCATAGCTGAGTATTTTGCGAAATTGAAACGGGTATGGGATGAGTTACAAAGTGTAGAGGGATTTCCTGAGTGTACTTGTGGTGCTACGTGTGTGTGTCAATTGTCCAAGAAAGTGGCAGATCAGGAATCGAGAAATCGAGTTATGCAATTCTTGATGGGTTTGGGGATGGTTATGAATCGGTTGTTCATAGTATCTTGTCAACAGATCCCTTTCCTACAATCAACAGAGCATATTTCTTGGTCCGGCAATTTGAAAGTGGTAAGGGTGTTACATCTGATAGTAATGCTCACTCTGAGGACATGGCTTTGATGGCTTCTAGGAGAGGTCAAGTGCAAGGGGACAAGAAAGATTACAAGAAAGATAAATCTGATCGAAAGAATAGGATATGCTATCATTGTAGGGGCAAAGGACATATCATGGAGAACTGTTTTGAACTCCATGGATACCCTGACTGGTTTAAGGCTTCAAAGGATGGGAAAGGAGCATCTGCTCATAATGCCTTTGAGGTGGATGAGGGTAACTTGGATGATCCGCTGAAAGAGGATGATAAGGTTCATGGTTTCAATGTGGAGAAAGGTGGTACTGGGTTCAGTGGCAAGGTTGATCAGTCTCTTGTGAGTGCAGTGTGTAAAGAAGTGATTAAGGCTATGCAGAGTTCAACCCAGGTCAACTGTTCAGCAGTGACGAACATGCCAGGTAACAATCACTCTTACAACTTAGCATTTAATTTCTTGCAACAGCATCTAAGGACACGGATTGGATTATAGACAATGGGGCGACTGATCATATGACTGTTTATTCCCACTTATTAGTGGATAAGCAAGATTTGTCTCATCCTATTCAAGTAGGTATGCCTGATGGCAATCTTGCCTTAGTGTCCCAGATTGGTACATTACACTTGACAAACAGTATTGTGTTATATAATGTTTTGTTAGTACCTTCTTTTAAGCATAATTTGCTCTCGGTTCCAAGGTTGGTGGAAGATTCACATTTAGTTGCTATATTTACAGCACATAAATGGTTTTTTCAAGGCCTTGGAACTAGCAAGGTTATTGGATCAGGGTTGAAGCAGCATGGACTCTACAGGCTACAAGCTGAGAGTGTGGTTCATGATGCTTTGCCCTTCAGGATCAATAGCAAAATCATGTCTGATATAGATAGTTTGTCTAAGTCCATTGTTTCTAATGTGTCTTGTAAGTCTGTTGAACAGGTGCAACAATTACATGTGAGACTAGGTCATGCCTCGGTTGGCAAGCTAGTACATTTAGATTCTATTCATTCAAAATCTTTGCCTCCTTGTGAAACTTGTGTGATGGCAAAGATGCACATACTTCCTTTTCCTTCAAGTGTTTTAGTTTCTGATAAATGTTTTGATTTGATACACCTTGACATTTGGGGTCCTTATAAGACCAAGAGTAGGGTTGGGCGGTGGTAGGAAAATTACCATACCAACCGTACCAACAGGTCATTGGTACTAAGAAGTCGGTAACCGACTAAATCGGTAATCGAAGTCTCTGTACCAAGGGTAGTCGGTACGGTAACGGTATGGGCAACCCAAATACCGTGGTACCGGTGGTTACCAAATATATATTTAATTTTTTTTAAAAAAATAAAATCTATCATGTACCATCGGTACCATCGGTACCGATGGTACCGATGGTAGATTTTGTGAATGTGAATTATGTGAATTTGTCATTGGTACCATCGGTACCGATGGTACCACAGTGTATAAAACGAAAATCGAAGAATGAAAATAGTGGCTTCGGTTACCACGGTACCGACATTCGGTAACCGATACTTTCGGTACCAAGAGTTTCGGTACCGGCACTATTCGGTTGGTACGTGGTACAGAAAATCCCATACCGAGGGGTATCGGTACGGTACCTGGTAATCGAAAATTTACCATGGTACCGTACCATGCCAGCCCTAGCATTTCAGGTGCATCATATTTCCTTACTGCTGTTGATGATAAATCTAGAGTTACTTGGACTTTTCTTATGCCTAATAAAACTTGTGTGTTTTCCATTTTGTCTAACTTTATTGCATATGTTTCTACTCAAATTCAATCTATTATTAAGTGATTTAGAAGTGATAATGGTATGGAGTTTTTGCAATCAAGTTGTGCCCAATTATTTGCCGAGTTTGGTATAGTTCATCAACGTAGTGCTCCCTATACCCCTCAACAAAATGGTTAAGTTGAGAGGAAGCATCGTCACTTGATTGAAACTGCTAGAGCTTTGAAATTACATGCTCATCTTCCTTCAGAATTTTGGGGAGATTGTGTATTGGCAGCAACTCACATCATCAATGTGTTGCCTACTGCCACTCTACAATGGAAATCACCTCATGAAGTCCTATTTGGTAAGGAACCTTCTTTGGTAGATTTAAGAACTATTAGCTGTCTTTGTTTTGCTCTGGATCCTGGTGCCAAGAAAGATAAGTTTGGACCTAAATCTAAGAGGTGCATCTTGGTTGGATATCCTTTTGCTCAAAAGGCATACAAATTATATTGCTTAGAGACAAAGAGGTATGTTGTTAGTAGAGATGTGCAATTTTTTGAAGATCAGTTTCCTTTTAAGGATTCTCGAAATAAGGTATCTCAGGTTTGTCCTTCTCAAATTGCACTTCCTTTAGTAAGTCCTGCAGATTTATCTGATTTGTTATCCTCTCAAAATCCTATTTCAATTACTAGTCAACATATGGTTGATGATTCTATATCTGATATTCATGGTGATTATAATGAATTGTCTTGGTCATCTGATGAGAATGGTGATCAGAATGAGTTGCCTACTCACATTGAGCATAACAGTTATGATAGTAGTTCTTCTGAGGAATCTATTTCAAGTTTGATACCTACTATCTTTGTTCCTCAACCGAGAAGATCAGTAAGACACCATATCCCTCCTACAAAATTAAATGACTTTGTATGTCCTACTTTACCTTCAAATAATTCTTTTTCTCAGTCCTTTTTATCAATGGTTTTGGGTGATGATACCTCATATTCTCATGAATTTGTCAAGTCCTTTGTGAACTTAGCACAGGTCCCTGAACCTTATACCTTTTCCCAAGCCAATAAGGATTCAAAATGGATTGATGCTATGGATAAAGAGTTGGAAGCTTTGGAAAAGAACAAAACATGGGAGCTCATTGCATTGCTCACAGGAAAGGTACCTATTGGATCTAAATGGGTGTTCAAGTTGAAACATAAGCCAGATGGATCCATAGAAAGATATAAAGCTCGGTTAGTTGCCAAAGGTTACAACCAGGTGAAAGACAAGGATTTTAAACATACTTTTTTCCCCTGTTGCAAAATTTACTACAGTTAGATGCTTGCTTACTTTAGCTACCATAAAAAAGTGGCCTATCCACCAACTTGACATAAACAATGCCTTTTTACATGGCTATCTAGATGAGGAAATCTATATGAAACCTCATGATGGCTATAAAAAGGCATTGCCAGGCCAAGTTTGTTTGTTAAAAAGATAACTTTATGGTCTAAAACAAGCAAGTAGGCAATGGAATGTTGAGTTAACCAAGTTTCTTTTATCTCTTGGTTACAAACAATCCAAACAAGATTACTCATTATTTATTAAAAATGTTTCTAATGGCATAGTTACAGCTTTGGTCTATGTAGATGATTTGCTTTTATCAGGTGATAATGAAGCTGTCATTATTCAGACCAAAGACCAACTACATTCAAAATTCACCATTAAAGACCTTGGACAAGCAAGGTACTTTCTAGGAATGGAGATAGCCAGATCACCTGCAGGCATGATGATCCACCAAAGGAAATATATTCTGGACCTTTTACAAGATACTAATAAGGTGGACACAAAGGAAGCTAAATTTCCTTTGCCTCGTGGTCTCAAACTATCACCAGAAGAAGGAGATCCCTTACAAGATCCGGAGGTCTATAGAAGACTGGTGGGTAGGTTGCTCTTCCTCAACCTCACAAGACCTGACATCTCATATGTCATTCAACATTTGTCACAGTTCATCAGTTTACCGAAACTCCCTCACAATCAAGCTGTCTTACATGTTCTAAGATATTTGAGAGGCACGATGAATGCTGGTTTATTCTATTCATCTTCATCAGCATTGATCCTCTCTACCTTCACAGATGCTGATTGGGGCGCTTGTGTGTTTTCTGCTCGGTCCCTATCTGGATATTGCATACTCTTAGGATCTTCTTTGGTGTCATGGAAGACAAAGAAGCAGAAAACAGTTTCCAAATCATCTACTGAATCAGAATATCGAGCCATGTCATATGCCTTAAGTGAAATGATGTGGCTTGATGGCCTGTTCACTGATCTTCAAGTTCATATCCCTCGTTTGATTCCTTTATATTGTGACAATAAGGCAGCACAACACCTCGCAGCAAACCCCGTGTTTCATGAAAGGAGTAAGCACCTTCGGGTTAACTGTCATTTTGTTCGAGAAAGGCAACATGAAGGGTTTTTGTTTACTCAACATGTTGCTTCAGCTCTTCAACTAGCGGATGTTATGACTAAAGCCTTGGGTGAGCAGCAACACAGGTTTCTTAGTCTCAAGTTGGGTATGGTGTGTAATGAGCATATGATGTGTTTATATTACAAGGGTTATTTATGTAATTATGTAAATAAGAGGCCCTTATGTAATTTAGACAATAGAGAGGAAGTCGGCTATATATAGCCTCCTCTTGTAACCGAGTGAAGCACTAGCTTGAGCTACAATTTTCTTCTCTGTAAAGATTTCTGAGTTCAATTGAGATTGATTACTGGTTTTCAGAGAGCAAACATGCCGGCCCACCCCACTAGTGTCATATTGCAATGCCAATCGATGGGGAGTATGGATGAGATCCGCTATCCCGTATCTCACTAGGTTTCATTTGGGGATCCTCGACCGATCAACGACGCATCCACTTGTTGAAGAAAGAGGTTCTCTATGACTCGGGAAAGTACGGAGGGCTTGGGATCTGCCCTATGAGGGAGACATATCAGGCAGTCCTAGCCAAGCTCGGTTGGAGATTGATGCAAGAACCATCATCGCTATGGAGCCGACTAATCAGGGGCGAGTATTGTAACGTGCGGGTTGACGTTGATTTGTTCATCCGACAAGCAAGGAGCTCGGCACAGTGGACAAGTATTGTTCATGGCGCTGAGGTTCTGACCCTGGACATACGAAAGAATATTGGCAATGGAACCACCACTTTTTTCTAGACTCACCCCCGGTAATCAACATGTAATTACGGAAGATATGTTACAGTACAAATGACCATATACATTAGGGATGGGCAAAAATTGGATCGGAGCGTAATCGGACCGAAAATTACGGTATTGGATCGGACTGAAAATATTACGGTCCAGTCCACGGTCCAAGAAAAATAAGATTCCAGTTTCCGATCCAAACCCGGGACCAGACCGGAATTTTCCGGGTCGGACCGGAATTGGACCGGTTTTTGAAACACTCGTAGGCTTTATATTTTTTTAAGAAAGGAATTTTCTGTACTGCTACTACTCCTAGGCTTTACTTTTCATTTTATTTTCTTTTTAATTTAAAAAAAAGGTAACAGTCACCCTCACGGCCTCACACACTCACATCTCTCTCTCTCTCTGTGTCTTTCTTCACCCTCTTCACACTCGCATGTAACCAACCGCCCTCAGTCTAGCGTCTCACCAGTAGCCACCGCCGGGTGACTCTCTCGCCCTCGCCTGTCGCCAACGCCCATCACCACCGTCGAACCGTAGTCCACTATCGCTCGTCGCCACCGGCCAATCGTCTGGGCATCTCTCTTCACACTTTTTCCAGATCTAGGATTTATGTATATTTTCATATTTATACAAAGGTAAGGTCCATCTTATTCTTTAGATTTGGAGAAATCTTAAACATTCAAGTCCTGATTTCAGATCTAGTTTAGAGAAATTTCAATTTGTAATTTAAAATTTTCAGATCTAGGTTTTATATATGTATATGAGATAGGAGGAATTTCAATTTGCACTTTAAAAAATTGCAGTAGTAAACTCCATGAATGATTGAAATCATGAATGTGTTTTCACATTTCTCGACTTTAGAGTTTCGATTTTACTTAAACTAGCCTATGGCCCGTGCGCTACGCACGAAATTTTTAACATAGTAATGATGTATAAAACATAGTACTCGACTGAACCTTACATTCGACTAATATGATACAAGAAAAAGCGACACATAAACTACTTTAACATGGTTTGATAAAATAAAATAAATCAACACGCAAATAATAATCAACTGAGCCATAACATCTGCATGCATATGTCCTCAACACAAGTTTCTAAAACTATACGTTGTGAAAAACCTCTGTATATACTACATTAGTAGTAGAGGTTAAAAGGTTAGAATCTTGATCACATATTACAATCTTCAAACCTCTCCTAGACTTCACCCGAGAGGCCGCAACATATAACTGGCCATGACTGAACACCGGCCGAGGCAAATATAAACCAACCTGTGGCAGAGATTGCCCTTGACTTTTGTTGATTGTCATACCAAAACACACCAACAAAGGAAATCGATTGAGCATCAACTGAAAAATATAAGTTCAAGAAGTCATACAATTGAACAATGATTCCAAAAGAAAAAAGATGTAGAAGGATACCTTCAACAGATGTAGAAATGACTAGGAAAAATAGAATACCTTGTTTGTGGTATTTGTTCCTCGTATGGGAAGCCTCGTTATGAGCTTAGTAGGCGAGTGGGGGGAGTGTGATAACTAAGTAACTTCCACACTAATAAAGAAAAATGAAGGTAACTTCCAGGTTTTATGTGTGTATAAGAAAAAGTGGGGGAGTGGGATAACTAAGTAACTTCCATACTAATAAAAAAAAACTAAGATAACTTCCATGTCTATACTAAAAAAGAACGTGGGTAGAAAATTAAGATAACTTCAATGTCTATACTAAAAAAGAACGTGGGTAGATACGTTTAATGAAGGTAAAAAAGAAAAAAAAAGAAAAACAAACTACCAAATCCCCTAGTAGGATAAATAGCTACCAAATTCAATTAGTGGGAAGTACATGAAGTTAGTGGGAAAAATTCTATTTACGGTTAAATTGCTAATATATATGAAAAGGTTAAAAAGAAAGAAAAAAAAACTTATGAACGTGGGTCGATACTTGTTTTTGAGAGGTAAACATGGGTAAATACTAGATATGCTTTACTAACAAATTAAGTCTCTATATCTTTCAAATTAATATTAAATTCCAACTTAAAATTATTTTGAAACGTGGGTAGATGTTTTATTTTTATTTCACACCTGTAGAATTTTCCACCATCCGTGATGTGTGCTGTTAAAAACATAACCATGAATATGGTTCCAAGTTCACAAATACACAGGGTACCTAATTTGCATCAAACAAAAGATGGAGAAATATTGGAATCAAGTAACACAAACATTACAAACCTAAAAGGTAACACAAAATCAAAACATAATTCTAAGAATGCCAGACAAACTGGTTGCTGAAAGTGATTAAGAGGCTATTAGTGCAAAGATTCCAGTGATTCAGCCACATCATGTTTTAGTTGTTAGTTAGTCTAGACTACAGCGACAGCCACAAATAAGCCTTTGAGTATTGCTTTCACTCCAGTGCTTCCTGATTCCAGTGATTCTAAGAATGCCAGACAATTCTCATATATGTAAGCAAATACAATTTATAAATACTCATCTTATGTTATCAATGATAGTCAAGCAAGGAGAAAACATGTGGCAGACCCAAGCAACCACATGAAACGCAAGCATTCATAACATAAAATGGAGAGGTAACCAGAAATGATAGTAAACTCATCAAAGAAATTACGGCAGACTAAATGAGGCACATATGAGATGCAAACAATTTTTATTAAACACATGTGATTTTTATTAACAAAGTTTGTTAAGACAGAAAAAAGAGCAATCCCATTTTCAAATGATAATTATAACAATCACCACATTTAAAAAAAAATTGAGACATCGGCTAATGATTAAACAACTATAAATAGGCATAGTAACTACAAATCTAGCCTCACTTGACTAAGAAAATCTTAGCAATTAACACCCATATAAAAATGTGAGCAATGAGCATCCATGCACTATACAAATCCCATCTACAATTTTAGCAGCAATAGCACCACTACTCTTGAAAAACTCCAATTAAATCACATGTAGACCATTTTTCTATACAAATCATGCACATGTATCAATTCATCTAACTGATTTAAATTTTTTTAACTTTCAATTTTGCCATTGCTTATGTTTTTTACCTGATAATATGATCGAATGAAAAAATTCTTGAAATTAGAAGGAAAAAGATGGAAAGAGAGAACCCTAACTCTTCTAAAGCCATTATCAGCGTCGGACGGTACACGTCTGACTGAATAAGTGACCTTATATATATGGAACTAAAAAAACATTTGCATATTGCATAAGTGGCCTTATATATGGAACTACAAAGCACAAGCAAGAGCATCAAGTACTATATAACGAAAAGCATCACATACTTTTCAACTTGAAGGAATTAAGGATCTACATAACTTTTCTTAACTATTTAACTATGCAAGCAAGAAATATATAGCTAGGGGATAATGTGAACATACCTTTTTAAAAAACAAAGACAAGCAAGTCTTGAGTGAATCTGCATTAAAAAATTGCAGTAAAGACAATATCCTCATTTAGATGCAATCACCTCCGTAGCTCAAATGATTTTGAACGGGTATTTCATAGATTAAGAAAAGAATCACAAATATTCTCAATATATTACAAACATGCATATAACCTGGACTACAATTGAAATTAAATCACTCTCCATTAACTCTCTCCAAGACCAAAAAGAATAAAAAGCAAGAACAGAAACCTAAGCAAATATCTTGGATCAATTCCCTTTTATGTGGTATAGAAATTCAACGCAGTTCGTTTTACACACCAAAGAAAGCAAATATCTTGGATCAAGAAAGGAATAAAAAAGCAAGAATACAAAACACCAAGTTAGAACTGATCTCCTACCACTTACCAGTAAAGTACTCGTCTACAAGGTTCTTAAGAGCGCCCAAGAGCTGATGACTCGTCCCTTCCACACTTAAGCCCTTAAAGGGAACCAACACCGCAAAGGTATCATAAGTCTCATCGTCGCTCAAAAATTCCGATCCATGAGGCTGCAACCCCCCAATTGACCAGTCCAAATCGTTCGTATTCAGATCCCAACAAGCACACACCGTCGTCGAGAAGAAACCTAAGCAAAGTAGGATTTGTGAAAGATTTTCATAACCTAATATGGTCTGATTTGCTCTATGCTATCATGCACATGTATCAATTCATCTTCCTATGAAATTTATAAATTATGGGAGACTAAATGAGGCACATATGACTTGTTTTCACAAAATTAAGGGCTATCCAAGACATATGGTTTACCTGAACCTACAATTAGTCCATCTCTCTAGCATGTCTCCAATGTTAACAATTAAGGCCCTGGCGCCCTGCTAAGAATCAACAGTTCACACTTACTGAGAAAATTGCTTCACAGATACAACACTTTAAAATGACAAGCACAAGGCAGAAAAAGCACTAGACCAGATGTCAAATTCAGAATTTGACATCAGCATAATACTGGGGGATCAATTAAAAGCTTTGGTCACCGTTCATCAAATATGTATTTATTAGGATAGTATATCTCAACACAAAAGTTGCTATAAACGAAACAGGATTTCTATGTTAGGATATTAGTATGGTCAAAACAGATTAGCAATATATCCTCTAGACTTCTATCAGATAATTAGATGATGCTAAGGTTGTCATCAATGTCAATTCCACTTTAACATCTTTGTCAAAACTAACAATTAGCAATACTTGCTACATAAATCAGACGATTAGTGCTACAACCAGAATCCAGAAGGCTATGGTTTGTTCACTAAGTATATGATGTAATCCACACCGTTAAGCAAAGTAGGAATTGTGAAGAAACCTATAAATCTGACATGAACTTTAAAAGACTGAGGAGGATCGTTCCCCTAAACCCTAATTTTTCGGAAAAAAAAATGACATCTTCAAATCAAACAAATACTTGTGGATGGATGAGGCATCAGGCGCGGCCTCTAGATCGAACCCTAGCGTCGCTCTGGCGCCATTTTTTGCCAAGTCGGCGGCTTGGAAATGGAGATCGTCGGGGCAGTACCCGAGACTCATCGTGTTTTCTTCGAAAGGGATTGTGGGCGGAAAAGATGGACGACGGTGCATCGCTTGAGGGTCCGATTCCGTCTCAGGTATGAAAGAAGGAGAGAGAGAAGTTTACATCGTGGGAGAGAGAACGGGAGAAAGAAAGGGGAAGAGAAGGGCAAAAACAAAAAGAAGGAAAAAAATTGGAGAATGCTCTACGTGGATAGTCTCACTGCTCTCCAAATGTCTCAACTTTAAGATATAGGAGGATGCAAACATGAGACTTTTGGAAAACCGGTCTAAACGGTCCAAATGGTCCGCGGGACGAAAAACCCGGGACCATTTATTCCGGTCCCGGTCCGATCCGCGGTCCCTGTTTTTAAATTTTCCGGTCCATCGGTCTTGGACCGGACCGGAAATTCTTGTCTGATCCAGATCGAAAGCCCAGTCCTAATATACATACCGTACTGCTGGACAGTGCGATAGAGGAAGGGACGAACATGGGGAGAGAACGTACTGAGGCTAGCTCCAACCCCATAATGGGTTGGAGCTAGCCTCAGCCCTCATTGACTTGATTTCCTTCAAGTCGCCGTAGAAGAGCCTGTAAGGGTTGCCATAGAGGCCTTGTCGACCAAGGAGCCTCTCTAGCCTTTTCGGCCTCAACCACACCCAATTCAATACACTCCATACGCATACGCATGCAATAAGCAACATCAACATCCCTACCGCCATTACTACTCCCGTCGTTATCCATTTTGCCATTACTCCCATTTTCACAACAACTCAAAACGTACTCTTGAGGCTAGAGCCTGCAGATTTGTTTGTACACTGCACAACTAAGGGCAGATGTGGATATATAAGGAAACAATAACTTGCTGCTTCTTTTTTCCTTTTCTCTCTCTCTTTTTATTTAAAAAAAAAATTCCCAGCAACATGTTATAATTTTTTTTTAATTTGTTGGTTGAAAAATGATTTTGGTGTACACGTGTATGAGTATTATAAGTGTTCAATATTTTTGTTTTATTTGTGATATGATGTTTTATTGATGGCAGTTGCATATACGTATGTATTTTAAATTTCAACCATAAAAAAACGTATGTATTTAAATTTACGTTATCACTAAATAATACGTAGGTGTACACAACAAATCCTATTGTGATTTATGAGGCCGTCTAATTTTTGGTGGAAACTATAGATGGAGGCGGCAGTCTTTGGAACCTGAAATTTTATTTTATGTGGAAGGCAGCATGGCAAGGAACATACTTACCTATATATTTAGAGTGAGACTAGAGGCAAGATGTCGGAATGACTATTGACAAGATAATTTCACCCAAATTATCACAAGTCTTTTTCATTTTTTCCGAACACATTGCAAAAAAGGCCAAAACTCTCTTTTCCGAATCGAAACCTAAATCTGACAAACGAATTGTTTTGATTGAAAACAACCTAAAATCGATGAAATTAATCAAAAGATCAATCAATCAACACTCGAATTGGTATATCGCTCGCTTTACGTGATTATCGAATGGTGATTTTTGGTCTTCGTTCGAAAAAACTGTCGAAGGAAGAGCTCGGCAGATTGATACGAGGTGAATGAATAAGCTCGGCAGGTTTAGGTGAGGTGAATACGTAACCTTGGTGCATTAAAACGAGGTTATGAAGGAGCCTCGTCTACTTTTCATGAGGTATATAATGACCCCTTTGAAGATCTTATCTAAATCCTCGTTTACATAAGCCGAGCTAAATCAATAACCTCGACTTCTGTTGTTGAGGTGTAGAAGGGAGCTCGGCTTCTGTTGTTGAGGTTAAGAAGGGAGCTCGGCTTCTGTTGTTGAGGCTAGTATGTAAGCTCGGCCAATGTTGTTGAGGCTATAAAATAGCTTCATTGACATTGCATAAATTCATTAAATTGTGTATATGTGTGATGGATATTGTTATAATGCAAACTCATATGCTTCTAATGTAAAGGCTCGGATTTTTAAAATATTAATTATCGGAAAAAGAAAATCAAAATGAATTTAAAATAAATTCCAGCCCAAATTTTCGATTTAAATATCAATCCCGTCTTTCATTTCAGGTTTTGAACGACCAATCAGCGGAAATTTAAATTCCCGACTCAAGATCTCAATTCCGTCATATTCCGAATTCTTATCCTAATCCCACTCATCATCTCCTAATTGAGGTAAAATCTTATCTATATGTCCATCCCTTCTTTCCTTGATTCCTTATTTTGGATAACCAACAAAATTGCATTCCTCTGAATCTGGGAATGCATCAACTGTGGATCCTCTCCCTTCAAAGAAAATCAGAACCACATACCCCATTTCCCACATTTCATTTCACACAGCTCCCCCCTCTCCATTCCCTCGGTACCCTCTCTGTTCAAAAAGACCCAAACACCCAGCTGCCTTTGAGCTCGCCGCCACCACGCCACCGCCGGACCGCCACCTCTCCTCCTTCTTCATCTGCCACCCGAGCACCACAAGAGCACCACCGAAATCCCTCCCCTCCGACGTTCGCCCAGGAGCTCAGGCCGTCGCCCAGGAGCTCAGGCCGTCGCCCAGGAGCCGCCGACGCCCATCCCCGAGCCGCTTTTCCCCTGTCCTCGCGTGGCCAGTCCGGTAAGCTTCGTTTCTTTTTTTTTTTCCGATCGAAGAGCTTGCAAAGCTCCGCCTTTAACCCCCAATCTTCAATCCAGGGCCTGGCGAGCTTCCTCGAGCTTCCGACGAGCCGATTCGAGCCTTCGACGTCCCGATTCGCACTTTCCGGCGTCGAACACCCCGGTGAGCCTTCTCCCTTCCTTCTTCTCCCCCTTCTTCTTGTCTCGTGTTTGTGTGGGTCCGCGTCGGAGAGGTCGGGTGGCCGGAGCCCGGAGCACCGCCGCCGGGAGGCTTCCCTCCTCCCTCTCTTTTCTCCTCCGCCGCACCTGGGCACAAAGCCCTGTTTCCCTCTTTCTTTCGGCCAAAGGAGGAAGAAGAAAGGGAGCCCTGGGCCCTCCCTTGGCCACGTCAGCCCATACCCCACCTCTGGGCCCCACATCTTTTTTTTTTACATGTCACCAGGCCGGGTCCCCCCCTCTCCCTTCCTTTTTGTTCTCCAAACCCGGTTTTGTGTTAAAATGGGGAATAGAAGGATTTTGGGCCTAATTTTCTTCTGGGCCGAGTTTGGTATTAGAGGGCTTTGCTGGGCCTATTTTTTTGGGCCAATTCTCTCAGATTTAAAAGGAAACAACAAGGCTTTGGGCCTATTTATTGGGGCCGGTTTGGGTTCCATTTAAATAGGGCTCGGTTCAGTTGGGTTATTAAAAACAAGAGGGCCGGTTTTGGGGTTTTTACAAAATAAGGGATTGGTTTGGTAAATTAAAAAGGGATGTTTGATTTAATAAATATTGTTGGGATTTTATAAATATTTTATAAAGATGTTAAAATAAAAGATGTTAGAAATAGTATGTAAAATTATTGGGATTTAAATATAAAATGTTGTTTTGAGATTTAAGATATAATATTGTGGTGATTTATTATTTGTGGTTAAATGTTATATGATTATGTTGAAGATGTGCAATTATATGCTAAGTAAGATTGTGAGATGATGGCATGCAAATTGGTCAAGTATGAATTGGAATTGTCTTAAGTTGATGAATTGGAGAATTATATCGAGTATGGTTGTGAGATGTTGAGATGATAGATTACGAGATAAGGTTGATATTATGAAAATGATGTTGTGACGGTTATCATGTTAAGTTGTGAAGTTGTGTGTGTGATAATTCTATGCTTTGTGTGCCTTAGAGATAGACTCATTGATGTGCTTATACTTGTTAGGTGACCATCTGTGACGTGTCGGATTTCATATTGCCTGGTTGATTGCCTTTTGCTGTTCTGCGATACCAGGTAAGTCTCTTCGGAGCTTACTCAGATTGAATAGAGCTATTCCCTGCTTTAGGTGCATGATATACTAGGTGTTGCATTCATGATCAGCATGCCATGTAGTACCATGCTAGGTTGCATCGATCGTTGAGCATTCTATTTCTTTATGCGTATGTAAATAGAACGGCCGTTATCTGTGAAGTAACTAGAGTCATTGCTAGGGTCATAGGACGACCTAGTCTCATCGGGTCCCGTCCTGAGTCAATCGAGTCATGCACTTCCTTATATTATGAGATGCCTGCGGGCTTTATTGTGGAGCGGGTTAGGCATGCGTGCCGCCCAATTATGAATGAATGCATTCACGAGCTGGCCAGTCTCCGCCCTATCGGAAGGGGGTGGAGGTAGGAGAGGGATATACCACTTGGTATTCTGTGCTAAGGCCTTATTATTATTATGTACTTGATCTTAGGAGCATGTTAGTGTGTTAATATTCCGCCATGCATCTAGAAGCATCTTTATTAGGTATAGCGTATATGTGTGCTTATGGTTGGGATGCAGAGCTAAAGTGGGCATCGATCTGATCCCGCCCCATATCAATTTTTTAGGTATTATTTATGTTCATCCTATCGGTGCTGTTTGCTTATTGCGCGGGTCATTTTGTCGGCGGAAAGTGAGTGCTGGAGTATAGACTTCACCAGACTCTGATTATATTTTTGGATTTGCACTTTAGACTCCGTTTTGACCCGGCTCTGCCGTGGCACACTCTTGTATTACACTTGTTTTCGCTAGTCGCATGATTTCTGATTTCCACGCTTAGACTTACGACAGGTACAGGGGACTTCCCCGGGGATTCCAACGATCCCTTCGATTTTGGGTATGAAATCCCCCTTTGAGAACATTAAAGTAAGTTTTGAAACCTTCAACCTGTACTCGGGGCGCAAGGTCCTAACGAGGGGTTTAATCCCTCGAAACGTAACTCGGGAATCATAATCCCGGGCCGTTACATCTAATAATGAGACAGGCTAAATGACTAAATCAGTTTAGAAAATATTATTTTCTCCACTTTTGATTGCGACTCTAAATGACTAAATAAATATCATAACTTTATCCAAATTAATTAGTAAATTAGTTCTTCTTAAGCAGACATGAAACAAATTAATGCATATTTTAATGATTTATCTTACAGTAATTGTTTCAAGTGCACACTTCCCACTTATCCTCAACCTAAGGATTAATGGCGAGTCCGTCGAGCCAAGCGGTTAATAATGAGGGTCATAGGTCTGCCTGATGTTAAACTGGCATATGTCCAATCAAACATGAGCTTTAGAAGTGATGATCTTCAGTAATTTTTTCTTTATACTTTTAATGCTTATATGGTTATATCCTTGGTACAACATGTATATGACAGTTGAAAATATCAAATATCATCTTGTAAATATCAAAAATATATTTGCATATTTTTTTTACATTGTAAATATCAAATAACATATATATCTATACTTTTTTTAATATAAATGAAATTTTTAAAAAATATTAAAAGAATCATTATTTTTGAATAATAATAATAATATTTATTACAAATATCATCTTGTAAGAAAAAATATGCAAATAAATATTATTGGACATGCACAATATAAATATAATTTTTAATTTTTTTTTATTAATTAAAAGTACTCTAAATAATTTTGAGTTACACCTAAATAATTAAAAGTACTCTAAATAATTAAAAGTACTATAAATTAAATGCATTAACGAAATATATCCTTAAAAATTAGGAAAACTTTTAGATTAAAAATAATAACAATATATCTATTTAGATTAACCATTTTAAAATTAATATTGTAAATCATAATAATCATATTATTTTTATTTGAAATCATAATAATCATATAAATTGGCATAAACATCAATTTTTAATTAAAAAATCAATATATTAAATTTTAAGAATGAACTTATAAAAGAGATTTTTTTGCCCAATAAATTCATTCACTAAATGCTTTCTCATCAGTTAGAAATATCCTTTTTAGGTTAACATTACTCATTTATTTAATTTCATCATTTTAAAATTAATATTAGAAATCATAATATATCATATTAATTTGAATAAATAGAAGCAAGAAAAAGGTTAGTTGTATAATGTTTGTGGTGTTAAATATAAATATTAGTATGAAGCACGAACAACTATACATTTGATAACAATTTAGCGGTTAAAGTTCATCATAAATAATCTCAATATATTTGTACAAAAATATTTTTCCCTAGCGATAAATCTTTAATAATTATAACATAAAAATATTATTTTATATATAATTTATATAAAAAAATTTATACCCGTGCGTAGCACAGGCCAAAACACTTGTGGATAGATGTATTCGTCATGAATGTAACATCAATAGAGGTAATTTAAGATTTCAATATTACTTGTCGAACTCACATATATCAATATTTTTTGTTCATGAAACCATCGTGAATGCAACGTGGATGTAATTCCTAGTTGTTTTTCTATTGCTAATACATTAGATTTCCATAGCATAACAACAGTCACTACCAATGACTTGTTATTTAGATTAGTACAGGTAATGTAGCTCCAAGTAATTACATTTTTCTTATTTACATATAGGGTATTTTGTGTAATTGCAACCTGTATTAAAAAATGAGTTTAAAGCTACATTGGAAATAATTTACATACAATGGAACGAATTCTTCTTGACCAATGTGGAGATTCTCAACTTATCCTTGAGTTCTTCGCATATCATTGCTTAATAGTGTGATTTTGTTCTCCGTTCTTCTCTCTCTATTTTTGTAATTATGTTATTTTTTTTACTTCATTAATAATTAATTAGCTTAACATGTCAAATCTAATTTTGAGGATAGGTGGGAAGTGGCCACTTGAAACAATTACTAGAAGATAAAACATTGAAATATGCATTAATCTGTTTCATGTCTGATTAAGAACAACTAATTTGCTATTTAGATAAAGTTATGATATTGATTTAGTCATTGAGAGTTACAATCAAAAGTGCGGAAAACAACATTTTCTAAACTAATTTAGTCATTTAGTCTATCTCGTTCTTATAGTCTGTCTCATTATTAGAAGCATATGAGTTTGCATTATAACAATATCCATCACGCATATGCACAATTTAATGAATTTATGCAATGTCAAGGAGGCTATTTTATAGCCTCAACAACATTGGCCGAGCTTACATACTAACCTCAACAACAGAAGCCGAGCTCCCTTCTTAACCTCAACAACAGAAGCCGAGCTCCCTTCTAAACCTCAACAACAGAAGCCGAGGTTATTGATTTAGCTCGGCTTATGTAAACGAGGATTTAGATAAGATCTTCAAAGGGGTCATTATATACCTCATGAAAAGTAGACGAGGCTCCTTCATAACCTCGTTTTTATGCACCGAAGTTACGTATTCACCTCACCTAAATCTGCCGAGCTTATTCATTCACCTCGTATCGATCTGCCGAGCTCTTCCTTCGACAATTTTTTCGGACGAAAATAAAAAATTGCTATTCGATATGATTGTAAAGCGACCGATATACCAATTCGTGTGTTGATTGATTGATCTTTTGATTAATTTCATCGATTTTAGGCTGTTTTCAATCAAAACAATTCGTTCGACATATTTAGGTTTTGATTCGGGAAAAGAGAGTTTTGGCCCTTTTTGCAATGTGTTCGGAAAAAATGAAAAGGACCTGTGATAATTTAGGTGAAATTATCTTGTCAATAGCCAATCCGACATCTTGCCTAAAGCCCTTATGATATATTTAGGAGAACTAATGGTCCTCAAGAATCAAGATTACTATTTGAGTAAATTACACATAACCACCCATAAATTAAGCTAGTTTTCACATAACCACCCATAAATTTATAAATTACAGAAAACCACCCATAAATTAAATTTATTTTCAAATGACCACCAATCCCTTAAACCTCAATTTGGTTTGTTTGAAAAGCTTAAAATACCCCTAATTCAAACTTTTTTAAATGTAAAGCAATTGTATATATTTTACTTTAATTTTACATTTCACCTTGAAAAAAGTAAGGAAATTGAGCATTATAAAAATATATAAATGCATGAACCAATATATATGCATCAGATTTGCGCTGTTAGGAATTGTTTTAAAAGAGAGGCTCAATTTTTATAAAAATGATTTTTCTTTATACCCATATATGAGAAGGAATATTACAAAAATAATTTTTAAAAACCCTTAAATTTATTATCTGAAAATAATGATTATAATTTAATAATATTTTTATATTAAATCCGTGCATAGCACGGGGAATAGACGAGTATAAAATTATTTAAAAAATTTATTAAAAAAAGAATATTTTATGTAGTTTTTATCATGTTAAAAAACGTGCGTAAATAGTAAACGACATGTTTTGCTGAACAAATGTTGTACTTAAAAAAACCCTAAATTATTGCTTTCAAAAAACTAAAATATGGGGGCATTTTCATCTTTACAAATGGAACAAATGGACATTTAACAAATGGGTGGTCATTTGAAAACAAATCAAATTTATGGGTGGTTTTCTGTAATTTATAATTTTATGGGTGGTTATGTGAAAACCAACCTAATTTATGGGTGATTATGTGTAATTTACCCTGTGAATATATAAGAACGGTTTATATCTGTTAGGGGAAGTCTTGTTGGACCCGACCAGAAAGCCTAACATATAAGCCGGACTGGGGCACCATCCCAAAACCAATTGGTATTAGGTGGAAGTAGCTCATCCACTTATATGTTAGGTTCAGAATCATCCCTCTTCCGATATGGGATTTACAAATGTCCCAACAATATCTTATACCGTAATTGATGTAGTAGGCAGGGACGGAACCACAAATTAAAACTAGGTAGGCTAAATTTTGCTCATACGCATAATCTTTATTATCAAAACCCTTAATTTAATAAATAAATGATTTTTTTTTTCTTAATTTTTCTTGATTTTATTTATCTATTATTTTGTTTTTATAAAATGGGAAGAGCTGTAGCAGATACTACTAAGAGACGCGTCGTTAGTTGGTCGTGAAGATTTCACAAATGTACGTGTTTGATGTTTAACAGTTGAAAAATTAAATCTGTGTAAAATTTGATAATGGTTAAAACTATTTGCTTGTCGATATATATATTTACTTGTTTCTTCAGATTGAATGGTTTAAGATTAAGATAGGAATATGAACACATTAATTTCCGTATATATGTGAGTGTTAACCAAAAAAAAAGTGATTAAAGATAATGATTTTAGACAAGGGAAAAAAGCTCCCGGCCCGGATGGCTTTCCGGCATTGTTTTACCAACATGAATGGGACATTGTGGGGAGCCAAATCACGGAGACGGTACTTGCGATGGTGAACCAGGGCCAGTTCCCCGACAATTGCACCGACGCTTTGTTGGTCCTTATCCCGAAGGTCCAGAATCCGGAAAGACCATCGCAACTCCGACCCATTTCATTGCTGAATGTCATCTTCAAGCTTGCTTCTAAGTTGATTGTCCAGCGGCTAAAACCTGTACTCCTGACGCTGGTTTCCCCTATGCAGGCAAGTTTTATTCCCGGTCGACAGATTATCGATAATGTGGTGGTTGTTCACGAAGTCCTTCACTCGATGGGGCTGAGAGAGCAGCGAAAAAACTGGATAATGGTCAAGATAGACCTAGAGAAAGCATATGATCGGGTGAGTTGGGATTTTCTCCGGGAAGCCTTGATTGCAGCTCAGATTCTGGAAAGATTGGTGAATGTCATTGTCAAGGGTCAGACTTCGGGCTCGACTAGTGTGCTGTGGAACGGTGAGAAGGCGGGGCAGTTCACCCCCTCAAGAGGAATAAGGCAAGGCGACCCCCTTTCGCCCTACTTGTTCGTCTTGTGCACAGAGCTCCTGTCCCACTTGATAACGAAGGAGGTCGATCGAAATGCCTGGCAGCCGGTCGTTATTGGGGGAATCAAGATTTCCCACTTATTTTTTGCGGACAATCTGATCCTTCTCGGTGAGGCAACTGTCGATCAGGGGAAGTTGATGAAACGGGTCCTGGAAACTTACTGCGCAAAGTCTGGAGAGAAAGTCAACTTCGCCAAGAGTTCAGTCCTATTCAGTAGGAACGTCTGTGATACCGTGAAGCAATCGATTGTTGAGGAGATGGGAATCCCTGTCTCGTCTGACTTCGGTAACTATCTTGGTGTTCCGATGGCGTGTGGCAGAATGACGAGCAATCGATACCGCTTCCTTGTTGACAAGGTAGCGGCCAGACTAAGGGGTTGGCAGGCGAAGTCGCTATCTTTGGCGGGGAGGGTGACCCTCGCTAAATCGGTGTTGACGAGTCTTCCGGTCTACGTTATGCAATCATCCTTCATCCCGAGGACCATATGTGATGAGATAGATAAGCTGGTGAGGGGCTTTATTTGGGGGAGCAGCCCACAGCACCGAAGAATCCACCTCCTCTCATGGGAGACCTTGAAACAGCCGATAGAGGAGGGGGGTTTGGGGATAAGAGCTATGAGAGACACCAACCAAGCCGTGCTTGCGAAGCTTTGTTGGCGAATGATTCAGCACCCGGAATCGCTTTGGAGCAGGGTAGTCCGTGGGAAACATTGCCATGGGAGACTTGACATTGATATGTTTGGAGTACGCAGAGGCGCTTCTCGCAACTGGCGAGCGATCAACCACGTCGCTGAATTGCTGGTGCCAGGACTTCGTGTAGCGGTTGGCAATGGTATGTCAACCTTGTTCTAGATGCACAACTGTCTAGAGGAGCGGTGCTTGATGGATGTTGCTTCACATCCTATACCGGACGAGTAGCTCGGAGCCACTGTCGGGGAGCTCTGGACGAATGGCAGTTGGGATTGGCAGACGATTTCAGCTCTCCTCCCGACTGAAACGTTGATGAAGCTCCAATCAGTCCAGGTTGATCCAGGAGCGGCTGATGGGGAAAGCTTCTATTGGGCACATACGGCCTCAGGGGACTTCACGACCAAGTCCGCAAGATCCTTACTCCGCGGAGTGGCTGCTGGGGATAACTTAGAAGGATGGCGACACATATGGCGTATCCCGGCCCAGCAACGAGTTAGAACCTTTGTCTACCTCGTTGCACACAATAGCATACTGAGAAATCAGCAAAGGGTGCGTCGTCACCTCTCGAACTTTAGCGGTTGTCCTAGATGTGGTACAGAGGAATCGATTTTGCATCTCCTAAGGGACTGTACTTTGATCAGGGAAGCATGGCGGAAGCTAACTGGTAATTGTCTCGAGCCATTCTTCTACTCGGAATCTGATGTGGGTCGATGGGTTATGGTGAATGTTAGGAAGGAAGATAAGTGGAGTGGGACTTTTGCATATATGATTTGGCATGTGTGGAAGTGTAGGAATGCCCTTGTGTTCGAAGGGAAGGATCTTGTTCGGGGTCTCACGTCCATAGTTGTGACTCAAGTTCGCAGCTATGATGCCATTGCTTGCAAGGCTACGAATCTCCATGCCAAAGGATGCCGCACAAACGCCCAGGAAGCAAGCCTCTCACATGATTAGGTCCCGCCTCCCGTGGGTTGGGCCAAGCTCAACGTCGACGGAGTGTCAAAGGGGAACCCGGGGCCGGCTGGAGGAGGAGGTCTAGTTCGGAATGACAAGGGGGAGGTGCTCCGTGCTTTCACATTCAAATGTGGTTATTGTCGTGCGCAGTCGGCTGAAGCGTGGGCAGCGGTCCACGGTCTGGAGGTGGCTCGGGGTTTGGGAGTGTCTCAGTTGATATTGGAGACGGACTCGTCCGTTCTAAAGGAGCTGATTTTGGCAAGGAGTGTGCCGCCTTGCCCGGAAATTCATTTGATCAGAAGATGTAGGAAACTCGTGAGGGATCCGGGTTGGAAGGTGACTGTTAGCAACGTCCGTCGTCAAGCGAACAAGGTGGCGGATGCCCTCGCTAACTGGTCGCTGGACCTAGCCGATGCCCTTGCTGAACACTCGGTACTTCCTAGCAGCATTTCTTTACTTTGCAATTTTGTACCTCCTATGGGAGGATATTAGCTATTCCTATTATAATAAAAGGGTATAACCCACATTTGAATCAAAAAAAAAAAAGACAAGGGAAAAAAGAAAAAATGAAGTGGTTTTAAGCCCATTTGTCGAAAGGTATTTAGATTTTAAGGGTTAATATATTGCATGGAAATGAAAATATGTAAATGTACAAAAAGAGAGACCAAGTGGTATAACATCACTTGTCCAATGCTACCAAAATCATGGAACACTCAGAGTTGTTTCAATCTATGGGTGTGTTGAGCTGGAAGCTCGGGGTATCTCCTGTCTCTTCAAGCTAAAGTTATCGGAAGTCGGACCTACCCCTAAGGTTGTGCAAGTATAAATCTACCTTCGGCTCGACCATCAAGAGATTTACACAAACACAAACTTAGCACACCTAGGCCTATAACGCTACACTCCAATCCAAATCCATCAACTATACAAAATTCCAACCAAGGCAAAACAGATGCCAATGAATGACGAGGCTATAGAAGGTTTTGAGATGACAAAAAATAACAGGATGTGTTCTAGGCCTTCTAAACCAATCTCGTTCTACTTCCATAGGTTTTAGCTTTGTGCATTGGTTCTATTGGTAAGGTCCATCCCCCCCTAGCAGGGTTGAAGATGCTGTGAATTGGAGTGAGAACTCATGGGATAGGACCTTATATACATGCACTTTGATGAGGTGAAAGATCTCGTCCGTGCTCTTGCTTGATTCTTCAAAAATCTTCTCATTCCTTGCCTTCCATATATGATAAACAGTAGCTGCAAACGCCACTCTCTTTGCTTTGGAGATCCATCCTTTTCCTCTAGCCTCCTTCTTGAGCCATTTAATTAAGTCCACTGTTGAGAGTGCCCATTCCCCTCCAGATTCCTAGCCAAGCTTTTACCTGGGACCACACATTTGAGGAAAAATTACAAGCAAAGAAGATGTGTTCATGTGATTCAATATCTTGATTACATAATTGACAGTTTAGATTCAAATTCACTTCCCTTGTTTTGATCAAATCCTTAGTTGCAAGCCTCCTCTTAGCTGCTAGCCATAGGATGAAAGCATGCTTGGGACTAATTGTTTTGTCCCATACAAAACTGTCGACCAGGGGGGTGTTCTTGCTTTTCTTCTGAAGTGGTTGTATGCTGTTTCTATATCAAACTTTCCACCAAGGCACCAGCTGTTGAGTTTTGCAGTAGCATCTTGAGCATTTCCTGTAGAAGTTAGCAAAGCATCTCGTATAGCAATGATTTTTTTTCAGCAAAGAAGAGTCATTTCTGTTGTGAACTTGCCAGTTCCATATGTCTCCTTGTTGTAAATATTGATGATGTATCCATCTGATCCATAAACTATCTTTTTTCCTAACAATATCCCAAAGCATTCTAGAGAGAAAGGCGGTGTTCCAGGTTTTTAGATCTTTCAGTCCTAAACCAACTTCCTCTTTAGGCAAACAAACATCTTTCCATTTTATTCTATGTGATTTGCATAGGAATTTGGCACAGAGGCTATTAACTTTATCGATGAGAGTGAAAGGAGATGGAAGGATTGAAAACCAGAAAGCACTGATCCCTTGAATCACAGTTCTTATAAGCTCCACTCTTCCAGCATAAGATAAAGTTTTAGAGTTCCAATAGCTGATATTTGTTAATATCTTGTCCAAAAAGGGGGAGAATTGGGAAATAGTGAGCTTCCCTGAAGAAATTGGGATCCCAAGGTATCTGAAAGGAAACGAGCCTTGTGAGAAACCTGATCTTGCAGCAAGGTACTCCCTGTCCTCATTTTTAACTCCAACAAGGAAATAAGAAGATTTTGTAGCACTAATCTCAAGATCTGACACCTCAGAAAAATGGTTCAGCGCATCCAATAAAATAGACATAGAAATGTTATCCCCACGAGACATTAGAATTAAATCATCAGCATATGCAATATGTGAGATTTGTAGTCTATCACATTTGGGATGAAATTTAAAACCTGGGAACCTCGTCTTGCATGTTAGAATTCTAGAAAGATAATCCACTGACAAAACTAAGACAAGCGGGGAGATAGGGTCTCCTTGTCTTAGCCCTCTTTTTCCATAGAAATATCCCTGCAAGGATCCGTTAATATTAACAGAAAAGGTTGTAGAACATACACATTCGAGGATCCAGTGCATAAACTACGCAGGAAAATTCACATGTTTGAGCATTTGTTCAATAAATTTCCAGGAAATAGTATCATATGCATTTTTGAGATCTAGATTGAGAATGCATCTTGGACTGCTTCTCTTTCTAGTGTACCTTCTAATAAGTTCTTGTAAGAGGAAGATGTTTTCATTCATGATCCGTCCCTCAACAAATCCAATTTGTGCAGGAGAGACTATAGTTTTCAATATGGGAGAAAGTCTAGCAGCTAAAATTTTTGAGATGATTTTGTAAGAAATGCTACAGCATGAGATAGGTATTTAGAGTTGTACCGCCTTGTTAGGAGGAAAATCAAGTATGAAATATAAATCTCAAATTCGACTCCCTGTTCTCCGCAAATTAATTACAAGACTTCCTCCCGCTATAGTAGAAGGTAGTCAGGATCGATCCACGAGGAAGCGTGTCAGCGCCCGCCTTTTCAGTTCCAAACTCAGCAGAAAACCAACCAGACAAACAAAAATAACAGAGAAAAGCAGAAAATAGAACAAAGACAGAAACTTGGTCGATATCGACCCAATGTACTCAATATCGACCAACAAAATCGACCTCAATAACTCAATATTGACTAGAACAGAAACTTAAAACTCAAAATTTATGAAATAAATCAGTAAAATAAAAGACTTCCAAGATCAGGGTTTCAACACCACAACGATAACCATGTAAAATAACACATAAAGGCATAAAAGATCATGCTTTTCATCAAATAACTTTCGTTATTAACAAATAGGAAGATAGAGGCTTTCGCATAAACCCTAAGTGTTACTAATCCTCTTTCACATAATTAATCCAAGTTGTTTTAAGATCACTTTCGCTTCAATAACACAAACAAGGATCACCTTCAACTTTCGCAAAAGAATCATGCTCATAGGGATAGAAGATGAATTGCATCCAAAGATTGTACCTTTACCGCATAACCTCACATGGCTATACCGTCGGGCTCACCCCGACCCTAGAAGTTGTGTGACTACTCGCTCTTCATCATCAAGAAAGACATCAATAATAAAAGGAAACTAAATTGCATTAAATAAAATAAAAGAAAGCTTACAACCAATCGAAGCCAAATCGTCTCTCAACTCTCTTGCTCCTCCTCGCCACAAGCTCCCTCTCTCTCTATACGTAACTAATTGTATCTAGAATTGAATGAATAAAAATCAGCCCCTAAGGCCTCATTTATAGTGTTCATTCCCTAGGAAATTAGGAAAGAAAACTATATGTATATCTAAATCTATCTATCTATATCTAAAGATTAAATTATGGAAACAAAAGAAATAAATCTCTAAAGGAAATTATATCTAAAGTAGATAAATATCTCTTCCATCTTGATAGAACTTTATAAAATCTCCTCTTGTGGATATCTCCATTGGACTTTGGATAGAAATTGGATTAGAGCTCGGATATGCTCAAAATCGGCCATTGGGTTCAGGTCGATATCGACTAACATAGGTCGATACCGAGCTCGTCTTCTCAGCTTCACTTCAGATACTGGATCTCGACTCTAGGGGTGAAAATCGACCAACTTCAACTCGATATCGACCAGCCTTGGCTCAATTTGGTCAACTCGATATCGAATTGGTGTGGTCGATATCGACCAACTCTCTTCTTCTTAACTCGATTCTAGCTCTTCTGGTGGAAATCGACTGGACTCCTCGAAATCGACCCAAAGTGGTCGATATCGACCAGATTGTGTCGACTCGATTTTCTCGTTTCCAGCTCGATTTGTCCTGGTTCCGCTACTCCTTGACCTCGGACTTTCTGTAGTTGACTTCGAGCTTTTCCTCCTTTCTCTGAACTGCTGTAAATTGCCTCGATTTCTGCAAAATTAAACAGAAACTGTTGTAGATTCCATAATTTGGCAAATAAGTATAAACTATATAGATTCTGTATTATTCTAGCCCGAATGTATGAAATGCATGCAAAAATTGATATAAAAGTAAGTATAAAACATGTCGAATTAGGCTCACAACAAACACCCCATACTTAAGCTTGCTTGTCCTCAAGTAATACTTTTAATTGTCATACAGGGGATGAAATCAAAACTCCCAACATCTTAGATTCATTGTCATATGTCCCTGCATTCAATTACCATCCTTGAAAAGGTACTTCTATCACAAATCCATGCATATGCAATTAAAAAGCAACATCTACTCACAAATGGAGGGTTATGCAAAACATTCATAAGTGACAAAGCATTAATAATCAAGAAGACTTTAATTAAGCTCAAATAAGGAGTAGATTGGTAAAACTCTAAATGTGGGCTATTTTTGGCCATGTGGTGCTAATAATCCGGCGAAATGGAGTATTTTCCAAACTTTCATACCACATCCCTTCTTCCTTTGATTTTTCACCTTTCGCTCATTCGCTCAATGCTTTTTTTTCAATATTATGCTTTTACCTCTCTAACCCCAGCACTGCCTTCTCGCGAGTCACAAACATGGGTGTCATGAATGGCCCCGGATACTTAGTGCATTGGACTCCTTACCTGTGTGTCCCATCTCGCCGAACTATTATCTTAGCGAGCAGGGTCGATCTACCTTTATCTCCTGAGGTGATCGGATTTTCTTTCACTCATTAAATTTTCCATAATTTTTCAATTTCCTGCCAAACTCCAATAATGATAATAACGCAACAACCTATAATAATCTCCATAATGTAACATCATTCTCAACATAATCCCCGAATAGGAAATAAGGTAAAGAACGGACAATATTTAGATCATGTGGAGCAAAATATGAAATAAGGCATAGTATGACTTTTGTGATGCATAAGCATAGGTAAGGCTAAGGATTATAACAATATGAGCATTGTATGGAAAATATAAAGTCCTCCATCCTCTTATCATGGAATATGTCAAAAGCAACATCAAATTTTACCTCCTTTCATGGTTTTCATAAAATAATGCACTTCATTGTGACTTCCCTTTACTAGGCAATTTCATGCTATATCTCTAATGAATCCAATTTTGCATCATCGAGTTCAATTAAAGCTTCCATGACACTTATCAAAATTTTCAATGGGGGTCATTTTTTCAAACTTTGGAAAACATACATATAAGCACATAGATAAATAATGAATTCCAAAATAGCCATGCATAAGCAATTCAAGAGATTAAATATGCACACATATGGTCAAATAAATCAAATATGCATAAAGTAAGCCCTTCCCCTACCCCATACTTAAACATTACAGTGTCCTCACTGTATATAAAAAATAAGGGTAAAGAAAGAAACTCACTAGACAGATGTGCAGGATGTCAGAAGTCGAGTGCCTTGCTATAGGCCCTGGTCGATTTCGAGTAGGCATGGTCGATATCGACCTAATGTACCCGAAATCGAGTGCTGCTCTTTTCCTTATTCCTGAAAAAATTAGAAGAGAACTACCCACAATAGAAAATATAAAACCAATAATAAAAGCAACAGTGTCCAAAAATCCCAAAAAAGTAATTGTCTATTTACAAGCTCTAGATTTTATAGTCGCTAGGCCGACTTCTCCGTTAAGCTCAAGGTGGCATTTGCAGGGCCCATGTAGCTTGGGCTTCAAACAGGACTCCATTCTTGTCCATCAGCTGCAGTCCTCCTGAATGGATCTTATTCACCGTGAAAGGGCCCATTTTCTTCTTTTTGAACTTGTTAGGGAACCAATGATCATTTGACTTGGAAACATAGACCTTGTCTCCAATTTCATATTCCTTGGGCTCATCATTGGAAACCCTGCATAAGCGCACATACCAAGGAAAACCTCTCCCATGTATAGATAAATCATTGATTGAAATAGGAGAAGAAAGATCCATACCTTGGCTTACCTTTGCAGAATCGGACTCGGGGGCCTCCTGAGGATCTGGTCGATTTCGACCATTATTGGTCGATATCGACTACTGCTGCACTGGTGGAAATTCAGTCGAATCCGGGGAAGACTGCTCGATTTGAGGAGGTCGATATCGACCAAGAGGGGTCGATATCGAGTGCTACTGCTCGAAATCGGGTTGCTTCATCCCTGAGTGTGAAATCGAGTCGACTTGAGTTGGTCGATATCGACCAAGCTTGGTCGATATCGAGTGGTCCTGGTCGATTTTCGTCGGCTCGACTTCTGGTGGAGGTGGCTCGGTATGGGCTGGTCGATTTTGACCTATAGTGGTCGATATCGACCTATCTTATGGGCCAGTCGACTTTACCTGGTCGATTTCGAACCCATACTTAAGACCTGACAAAGCATCCGAAAAATAGTTAGTCCATATCGACGTACCTTGTTCTATGTCGAGTCGATTCTCTGCTTCGTCATTTAGGATGGCCATGATCTCCTCCACCTGGTGACAAGAGGAAAACCTGTCGTTGTCCTTGCCAAAGAATACTCAAACTCACAACTAGTATATTGTGTAAGCAAGAGGTCGATCCACAGGAAAATCTAATAAATTCAAGTGTCAATTCTAATCGCTAGTAAGAATATGGGGGTTTCTGATGAGTAAAAGATCCGCCTTTTATCAAAGCGGAAGCAATTCAAACAAAGTAAATTGGTTGTATAATGCAATGGAGAGAAATAGGTTCACCTACAATTTATCACTTTAATTGATGAGTTCGATCCTTGTTTCAGCCTCTAGTTCTTGTCTTTTCCTATCAATGTCCTTGTCCAGATCTTAGGTAAATTACTAGTCCTACGAGTCCTAGCAACCCTTATCTCTAAATAACCCTAACACGGTTAAGATTCAACCTAGAGATAGCATTAAGATTATGAATTAACCAAGGTACACATAATATCAAGCTACGAGTCGATATTCAACATGTATTCAACTTCCTACACATCCAATTAGTCCTACGAGTCCTAAAGGGATATGATTGCCACTTGGGTTAAGGTTCGCTACGAGGAATCTGCAAAACCCTAGCAATTGAATGAATCTACTCTAACTAGTTGATCAGGCCAGAGAGAATAAAACACATTCAAGCAATTAAGCACAAGGAAGTCAAAACATTGGAATAGGAATAAGAACTAGATTAAGAAACTCACAATTCAACAATCAAAGATCCAAACTGTAGGCGAAACCTTGAGAGTTTAGTTACTCATGCTCAACGGCGCTCTCACCAATGGAATAAAATGCATAAGGTTCCTCGAAGAAATAAACTAGAAAAGTCTTATAAAGCTTTAGAAAGTCGGCAAAAGAAATAAACTCAAAACCCTAACTAAAGTCCAACTCTGAACGGCACGTTTCTGCAAGGGCCGCGGGGCAGCCAACCCAGGCCGCGGGGCAGCCGGCGATCAGCGAAATCCTTCGTCAGAGCTTCGGGCCGCGGGGCGGCTAGCTTGGCCGCGGGGCGGATTTTACTGTTCACAACGATTTTTCCGTTTCGAATTTGGTCTCGATGTCAACACGAAAGTTGTAGATCTCGAAGAGAGCTTTCCAACGCATGGTCATAATAGTCAATCGGACCACCGAGGCCTCCAGAAAGTGCGAAACAAGTTCAGCATGTCTGTCGACAACTTCTGTTAACTTGTTCTTCACTTAGGCTCTCTAACTTCGATTCCGCTCCCGGGCTCTTCACTTTTCCTCCTCCTCTTCACTCTTCCTTCATCCAAGAGTCTCCTAATTCCTCGTCGGATCCACATATACCTGAAGTAATCCATAAAAGAGTGTAGATTCCGATTCCACCAACAACACAAGTATAAATGCAAATCTAGCTTAAACTATGCATTATGCACATCTAAATCATGCTAAATGCATCCTAATATGCCTACTTAAATGCATGCTATCACCTGGGCTTCCATATCCCTCTTTTCTAGCTCTTCGAGGGTCATGTTTCTTACCCTAGGCTCCCCGCAAGTGATGTATCCGAATGATATGGACTTTACCTCTTCTATGGGACCTGTATGCCTTTCAGTTTTATTGAAGGAATACTCAATTACCTCATTACTGATGTTGAAAGTGAGCACTCCCTTCCTTACGCTTATGTTGGCATCCACCGTCGCCAAAAAAGGCCTTCCTAGAATGATTGGACAAGGAGGGTCCTCCGCCATATCAATAACTAAGAGATCAGCAGGGATGGAGAACTTACCTACTTGTACTGGCACATTGTCCACTATGCCTATTGGGATGACCACCGTGTTGTTCGCCATGTATAGTTTTGCATCCACAAGCTCTAAGGCACCTATCTTAATCTTGGACCAGATTGATAAATGCATTATACTCACACTGGCTCCCAAGTCACATAAAGCATTAAATTTATACTGACCAAATCCAATGGTTATAGCAAACTTACCTGGATCTGGCCTTTTCTCAAGTATGTCAATCTGGCTGCACTCTTCTGCGATCTCAGCCATTGACCGCTTTTTGTTCAGAATCTCCTTTAGGAACTTGACATAGGATAGCATCTCATTAAGAGCTTATGTGAAGGGTATGGTAACGTTGAGTCTTTGAAGCATCTTGATGAAACGCTGGAACTTCTTCTCTGCCGGGTCCTTTGGAGATTTTGTTGGGAAAGGCCGCTTTTTCTTCGTCGGAGGTGCTGATGTCGAGTGGAGGGGGTCGATATCGAGTGACATTGGGTCAATATCTACCTGTGTCTGGTCGATATTGACCGGATCGGCTGGCCTCGGGATTTGTGGAGGAATTGGGTCGATTTCGACCAGTGGGGGGTTGATATCGACTGGGGACTGGTCGATATCAACTGGGTTGGTCGATATCGACTGGTCTCCAGTGCCCTTTTCCTCCGTTGTTTGCTCGGGTGTTTGCATCTGTCGCCCACTCCTTAGGTTCATAGCAGCTACCTGTCCAGTACATTTACCCTTAGGGTTAGGTTCAGAGGTTCCAGGGAGCGTACTTGATTGTTTGGGGATGGATGTTGCCAGCTGGCCAGTCTGTGTGTCAATCGATTTCCTTCAGATATCGATTTTCCTAAGCCTAGAGTTGACACCATGCATCTGCGTGTCGATGGAATTGATAGACTGCTTGGTGTCTGATTGATTCCTCCGCATTTCCTCAAGAATAGTCTGTAGGTCATCTTTCTTACCTTCTCTATCAGGGTGACCAGGAGCTCTGTAGGGAGTGGGATTCTGATGCTGGGGCTGGCGATAGTAGCTCAAGTTCTGGTTCTAGTGTGGCCCTGAGTAGTGCCCCCCCCCCCGCATACCTTACCTCCTCGTGGGTCTCTCTTTGTTGTACTTGATCGACATGTGGGCACGCAGTAGTGTTGTGCCTCACAGACCCACATTCCAAGCAAGGCTTATCCTTAGACAGAAACTTAACCTGCTTGGTGAGATGGCGTACCTGATCGTTGTAGAACTGGTCCCTGACGTGTGGATCAACCTCCTTAGGTGGCACATACAACGACATAGATGGGACCGATCTTTCATACCTTTCTTCAGAAGCGGCCGCAGAAGTCCCATATGTGTTGTCGTAGTTGGCCAGTGTCTCAAATACC
The DNA here is from genome assembly GCA_963922045.1 of Persicaria maculosa. Taxonomy (NCBI): domain Eukaryota; kingdom Viridiplantae; phylum Streptophyta; class Magnoliopsida; order Caryophyllales; family Polygonaceae; genus Persicaria; species Persicaria maculosa. Next base: position 27,836,973 of record OY998256.1, on the reverse strand, counting down.
TCCCATGCTCGGCGCGGAGTGTATCCGAGATACCCATAGGCGGTGTAGTTGTTGATCCGGTCTTTAGTAGGTGCATCCAAGAAGTTGAAGATGATCTCCTGGATGACATAGGGTGGCTGTCCATGCGTAGGACAGGATTTCAGAAGCCTCTTGTAGCGTTCCTAGACTTGTGCTAATGGTTCTCCTGGCTTCTGTCTGAAAGCCGTTATCTATTGTCTGAGAGCATCTGTCTTTGTAGGAGGAAAGAACTTGTTGAGGAACATATCATGTAGTTCGTTCCAAGTGCGAATTGACCGTGCAGGCAATCCTTCCAGCCACTGTTGTGCTATTCCTGCAAGGGACCAACGAAAAACCTTTAGTTTTAAGTATTCAAGATTAGCACCATCAGCTATAGTTTCGCATAAGTCTATAAAAGTGGTGATATGCTCTAAAGGACATTCATTGATTCTTCCCCTAAATTGACTCTTTCTAACTACAGTAATAAAAGAAGGACGAATTTCAAAATTAATAGCGGGAAGAACGATCGCTGATTCTAGAACTTCTAGAGTAGGATGCAGATATTCCTTTGCGTTGGCTGGGACATGCCCAATCTGCTCCTCAAGTTCCCTTATTTCGTTGATCTCGCGATCTACCCTTGCCTCCCACCGTTGCTGATTTGGTGCATACTCTGCCTCTCGTCGGGCGTGTTCTGCTTCTCTGGTGGTGAATGCCTTAATCTTTAAGCGGAGCTACTCAAGCTCCTGTGCTGGTGTGAGCGGAACCACATTCTCCTCGTTGGGAAGAGTCGCCATGAGTTTCTTCCTCAACCTTTGCTGAAGATGGAAGAAGCGTTCTGGCTCGAGAATAGGGTCTATAGGTGTGTGTGATCAGTTCTTCGCATGCACCTGAAAAGCAAAAACAAAAAGAAACAAGAAAAAAGAAACTAAAAAACAAAATATAAAGAAAAGAAAAAGAACTAAAAAGGGCGCGATTGATTGCTTCCCCGACAACGACGCCAAATTTGTTAGGAGGAAAATCAAGTATGAAATATAAATCTCAAATTCGACTCCCTGTTCTCCGGAAATTAATTACAAGACTTCCTCCCCCTGTAGTAGAAGGTAGTCAGGATCGATCCACGAGGAAGCGTGTCAGCGCCCGCCTTTTTAGTTCCAAACTCAGCAGAAAACCAACCTGAAAAACAGAAATAACAGAGAAAAGCAGAAAATAGAACAAAGACAGTTCCAAACGGAGCATTTCCTGTACAAGTTAGCAAAGCATCTCGTATAGCAAGGATTTTTTTCAGCAAAAGAGAGTCATTTCTTTTGTGCACTTGCCAGTTCCATATGTCTCCTTCTTGTAAGTATTGATGATGTATCCATCTGATCCATAAACTATCTTTTTTCCTAACAATATCCCAAAGCATTCTAGAGAGAAAGGCGGTGTTCCAGGTTTTTAGATCTTTCAGTCCTAAACCACCTTCCTCTTTAGGCAAACAAACATCTTTCCATTTTATTCTATGTGATTTCCATAGGAATTTGGCACAGAGGCTATTAACTTTATCGATGAGAGTGAAAGGAGATGGAAGGATTGAAAACCAGAAAGCACTGATCCGTTGAATCACAGTTCTTATAAGCTCCACTCTTCCTGCATAAGATAAAGTTTTAGAGTTCCAATAGCTGATATTTGTTAATATCTTGTCCAAAAAGGGGGAGAATTGGGAAATAGTGAGCTTCCCTGAAGAAATTGGGATCCCAAGGTATCTGAAAGGAAACGAGCCTTGTGAGAAACCTGATCTTGCAGCAAGGTACTCCCTGTCCTCGTTTTTAACTCCTGCAAGGAAATAAGAAAATTTTGTAGCACTAATCTCAAGACCTGACACCTCAGAAAAATGGTTCAGCGCATCCAATAAAATAGACATAGAAAATTTATCCCCACGAGACATTAGAATTAAATCATCAGCATATGCAATATGTGAGATTTGCAGTCTATCACAT